>JAULUF010000025.1:12890000-13490000 GCA_031834385.1 Semotilus atromaculatus | reverse complement strand
AATGTAGAGGATTTTATCTTTGACAAGATGATTGACAAGCCAGTTTACTGTGATAGGATGCGACAGAGTAGCCTGGTAATACCAGACTCTGCTACTGCACTTTGCTTCGTAGACAGAGTCTGGAATAGCATAATAGAGAAGTGTTTTCTCTCTCGCTAGGGGGCGATTTCTGAAGTTTAAAATCATTGGTTACCCGTAAGCCAATCAGATAAGTTTATGTTATGCGCCGACACAGCCGCATCTAAACACAGACATCATGCATCGAACTCAAATCTATGATCGAACTTCCACTGTAAACCTGCTGTAAACACTTGATGATGCGAGCGAAATACCGGAGTGAACATGGCTGTAAACGACTTTTGCAGATTATGCGAAGTTAATCTACGCATCCACGGTACAATCACGTGTCTCGTTTCCCATTTCCGCGGTCGTTTCGGTTTTCGATTTCTCTATCCTACAATGTAAAACTCGGCGCTTAGCGGCTACGTCACGGCTCTCAGCCGCCCTCTGTTCGTTGATTGGGCCGGCTGTTTTCAGGCCGGTGGAAAACTGAAAGATAGGCTGCTATCTCAGACTGACTACAGGAGCGAAATGAAATTAGCGGAAGTAGGAAGTCTGACGTAGTCAGGCTAGCGACAGAGAGCAACTGTTGAAGATGCAATTGTGTTGTAAAAAAGGCTATAGTTACTAACCTTTCTCTAAAATCTCTCCCTCTGTATTTTGAGGCACACGCACACACAGCACCTTGCCTGAGCCAATCAGCGTCCAGAAACCTTGACCATGTGATCTCCCCCACCCTCACAGAGACAGTATTACAGTGCAGCGGGACACGCTGAAAGTGTTATTCCCAGAAAGTAATTGCATCTTCTTTTCGTCTCTAAACGGACAGTCTTTGGTGGGTCAGCACCCTGAGCTGGCAACTTGTGTCTTATAAGTGCTACCAATCAAAAGCATTTTTTCATGGTCCTTCGAGCCGGATCCTGGACTTATCAAAGCAATAGAAGATGTCACAATATGAGGAGGATGAGCCAACTGTGCGTGTCAGGAGGAAGACTGTCCTTCTCGCACGTTACGACGATTATAATCTCACTGGCTTCACCCTCTCTAGGCCTGTTTCAGAAGCCATGTCACTCACTCATTCAACCAGACTGGCAGAGGAAAGCGCAACTGGCTCTACTCCACTGCTGCAAGGTTATAAAGCTGATAGTCCGCTACAGTGGTCTGATGAGGAGTGTGAATCTGCATTAGACATCATAAGGAGAGAGAATAAGGATCTCCGCAAAGTCCTGCTATTGTTACAGCAGGAAAGGGACACAGTTCAGAGCTCAAATGACCAATATGCAAAGGAGCTTTCACAGCTTAAGCAGCAAATGAAGCAGCTGCAAGTTCAGATGGAGCATCAACGTCCTGGAAGTCAGCCCCTTTCGCCTGCCTACAAGGCAGTATAGCTCCAGTCGTCCTATACCTGGACCACGCGTCCAGCCACAGGCACGTTATGATGAACCGAGCTTCAGACCTGTACCAGCTACGCGCCTCAAACCGCAAAAGGAGCATCAGACTGAGGACAAGCTTCAAAGTCCTCCACACCACCCAACTCCAGCATCTACCTCCAATATTAAATAGAGCTCTTCTTACCACTTTAGGCCACAAGGAGTTCAGAGATCAGAGGCACATTACTCCCACAGACAAGAATACTTAAATTCTCCATATAGGTCTCTCAATATACTGCAAGGCATCCACAAATGCCACTTACGCCATCACCTCCCCCTGAACTAGAACTGATGTATCGAGGTCCAACCACCACGATTCCTGACTTTATACATAGAATCAACATAGAGGGCCCTTAACACGAACAAGAGAGACTATCAGATACTCTAAGCCAGCCGCTAAAAGCACCACAATCTTTCTGAGCACAGAGAAGGTGATTTCTACACCATCTGCTTCACCATTTAATACTTATCTAAAACCCTACTGCACCTACTGTGACAATAGTAAGCACTCCTTCAACAACTGTACCAACTTCAAACTGCTTACTAAAGATCAAAAACGAAGCTGGGTCAAAGACAACAACAGATGTTGGCGCTGTGGTAGAACTCATTATTCAGCAGAATGTAACCTAAAAATGCGATGCAGACAGTGCAACAGTCTACACCTCATGGCTCTGCATAACATCAGTGCTGGGAAAACAGAGAATCCAAAGCCTGTTCACGATGACACTGCTGATACCAACAGCTGTCTGCTCAACACTATGAATGAGATTCTCCTGATTCATAAGCCGCCTACCAGCCGAAAAGTTCTACTTAAAATCATCAAAGTGATTCTCAGAAATAGAAAGAGGAAAATTGATGCATATGCAATCCAGGATGATGGATCTGAGAGAACTATCCTCCTCCACAATGCAGCTCAGCAGTTGGGCCTCAAAGGTCAGCCTGAAGACCTTCCCCTTCGAACAGTCAGGCAGGAGTTTCAAGTTCTCAGAGGTGCAGCAGTCTCATTTACAATCTCCCCAATGGCTCAGCCCACTAAACAGTATCGCATCAAAGGTGCCTTCACTGCTCAACAGCTAAGTTTAGCAGAACACTCACACACAGTGAAGAATCTGAGGAAGAGATATCAACAGCTTAAACAGCTTTCTCTTCTAGCTCTCAACGAAGGCAGTCGCAATTTTTCTCCCTCTGCCTCCCCTTACTTCCCCTGCTTTGCTCCTCTCGTCACGTCTAGTTTACTGTCTTGTACTTTGAGAGACTCTCTCAGCACTGCTCTCCAAACTAAGAAATCATGGATTTGATCAAATGGTCTCTCAACGCAATTGACACCATCTTCTCGACGAGAAGCTTGGGTTTGGGGGAACCTGACTGCCCTGACGGAACGTTCGCAGCTGGCTACACGATGGACGCGTGGGAGAGGTGGCGGGTCGTGTGTCTGGTGCCTCTTTCCGTGGAGGACGTTGAAGATATCTACCTTTTCGGAACCATGATAACAGGTCTTCTGCTGATTGGATTAGGCATTGCCCTGGTTTATCGAGGAATTAAGAAGACGATAACAGCGATAAAAGCCCCACAAGGCTGCCCGTTATGATTGAGGCGGTGGGCAGAGCTGTCTGCATTCAGACTGGGTCTAAGAACCAGAATACGGATAACATCATGGAGAAGCTCACAGCTTTGCAAAAGCAAATGGATCGTTTCAGAGACCAATATGGACCAGGAGAATAGTCGTGCAAATTGGATTGCGGCTACTCGCCCCAAGACCAAACAATCCCAATCTTATCTGTTTCGGCCCCCATCAACCTCTCCTCATGTCATGCTGTATTTTTTCCTCAATTCCCTGTCTTCCTGTTCTGTCTACCCCACTGTCATATATGTAATATGTTTGTATGGACAGGTTGATGGTCAATTTCACTGGTACTTGTGACTAAGTGACAATAAAGACTTACTACTACTTAAAGGGTATGATTTTGAGGCAGTCTGCCCCGTGCTGCTCATTGGATCTGATTACCCCCATCTGATCACTCCCGTAGAACCAGTAAGGCTGTGCCCTCCAGGGGGACCAGCAGCTATAAAGACATGTCTTGGCTGGGCATTACAGGGCTCGGTCCAACACTTTCAAAAGGAGATGACTGAACAGCACTGTCTCTTCACTTCAGTCTCGTCCCCAGAATCAGATCTCTACAAGCAAGTGGAGAAGTTATGGCAGATGGACGTACTGCCCTGGCCCAACGAAAAGATTTGCATCAGATCCAGACTGGACCAGGAGGTGGTGGAACTGCACTAGAAAGGAAGACAATCAGGGTTGAGATGGACGGTGTCAAGCGATATGCGACCCCTCTCTTGCGTGTCAAGAACATGCCTGAACTCAGAGCACCCAAAGAGGCAGTCTTATCACAGCTGAGGGCCACCGAAAAGAGACTGACAAAAAATCCAGACCAAGCAGCCACTTATATTGCAGAGATTTCAAAATTGGAACAAGCAGGCTATGTTAGCAAATTGCCACAGAATGCTGAGACAGATACTTCCTGTTCCTGGTACATCCCGCATCACATGGTGCAGCACAATGGGAAAAACAGGATGGTCTTCAATTGCTCGTTCCAATATCACGGACAAAACTTGAATGAGCTTCTGCTCCCAGGACCAGTGTTGGGACCATCCCTAATTGCTGTGCTACTCAGATTTAGGGAACATTCAGTGGCAGTCAGCAGCGACATCAAGGGGATGTTCCACCAAATTCGACTACTTCCAGAAGACAAACCACTCTTACGTTTCATCTGGAGAGACCTAAACATACAGGAACAACCCAGTGTGTACGAATGGCAAGTCCTCCCGTTCGGCACTACCTGCAGCCTGTGCTGTGCCGTATTTGCACTCCAGAAACACGTCCTTGATCATAGCCAGCCTGGAGATGATGTCTGCAATTCGGTGCTGAAATATTTTTATGTAAGACAACTGCCTACAAAGTTTCACTTCAGCAGAAGAAGCAAAGTGTTCTGTTGACAGAATAAGAAACCTGCTGGCAGATGTAGGCTTCAAGCTGAGGCAGTGGTCCAGCAATGCCCCTTCAACTATAAGTCACCTACAAAAGAAGCAAAGTGTTCCGTTGACAGAATAAGGAACCTTCTGGCAGATGGAGCCTTCGAGCTAAGGCAGTGGTCCAGCAATGCCCCTTCAACTCTAAGTCACCTGCCTCACGATGCCAGATCGGACAGTGCAGAACTCCAGGACCTCACAGAACAAAACAGCTGGTAATATGTACCCTCCACAAATAATCCAGCCAATGACATCATTCAGGGAATGAGTCTGCGCGAGCTTGGCCCGGGAAGACGCTGGTGCAAAGGACAGCCTTTCTTAAAAGAGCCAGCCAATCTGTGGCCCGAATGCCCCAGTCCAGTCGATATAGACAATAATGAACTTCGCAAGACTGGTTCCAGTACTCTGGTCTGCTTTACCTCCTCTGATTTCAGTCAGTTTAAGACTCTCAAGGAGCTAATCGAGTCCACGGCTCTTCAAGAGGCCGCCAATGGTGAGCCCATTGCCAATGACTACAGAAACGCAGAGATTAGTGTTTTGCAGCAAGCACAGCAAGAATGCTTTCCATCAGACTTAGAACTACTAAGGACAGGTAAACCACTTTCACGGAACAGTCGACAAGGCGCACTGGCCCCAGAACTTGCTGGAGAAACAAAATTAATCAGAGTTGTGCGGATGTTAACGGCATAGTCCCTACCTTGAACCTGACAACATGCACCCTATAGTACTGGATCCAAAGCACCCCATCACTAAACTTATCATCCAAAGTTATGACTCCAAACTTTGTCATCCAGGTTCTGAGAGGGTGTTCGCTGAACTCCTCCGTAAATATTAGGTTCTACGCGGTAGAGAGGCCATCAAGCATCTCCAGCGAGAGTGTGTGCAGTGCCAAAAATTGAGAAAAACAACAGAGGTATCTAAAATGTCGGACCTCCCCCCAGCAAGACTACATCTTTTCAAGCCCACCTTTTCTCCACTTTCGTGGACTGTTTTGGTCCCTAAACCGTCAAAGTGGGTCGACGCAGTGAGAAAAAATGGACATCCTCCATAGTCTGCATATTCCAGATACAGCATATTCATTTTTCATTGATTCTTGCACCCAACAACACAACAAGATGACATTTAATAATAATAATAATAATTTAAGCTCCTTATATGTAGCCGAATCTGAGCTGGTTTGTATTTACTGCCTCCAGTTTTCCCTTTGTTTTGCCTCCAGCTAGCGCTGTGACGTTGGCTCGAAATTGGTCTATTTGTAGATTTTACTATGATAAAAAGATTATTTTATTAGAGAAGGCAGAGAAGGTGTAAAGGTGAATCAGAGGCGTTTAGATCCATTTGCAGTATTTCATTGACGCATGCAATGAAGCAGAGAGAAGCAGACACCGATAAAGGGACAATCCAATACTCGTAGTGAAACAAAGGCTAATGATGATGATATAACACTTTTTAATGAATGATGGTAAAAAATACATATTATTTTAATGATTAAATATGTATTAAATTAAAATTAAGTTTTTAGTGTAATCTTAAATGTATTTTGCGCCCTGCATTGACTAGTACTTTGCAGCTAATAGAGATATTCACACTTTTTTCTGCATTAAAGCACATTCCACAAACAATGCAGTCCTACTGTACCTTTATGAACGATATAACAAGACCAACGCGCTAATAATTCACAAGAAACTGATTACCGTAAACTGTAATTGACTGTCATAAAACTTTGAACGGCGGGTGGCTAATGTAAATTGTAACTGACTGTCATAAATCTTTAAACGGCGGGCACTGTCGCCAATGCCATTACACGATAGGCTGAGGTGCCTCATGTGATCCATGTTAGCCGTTATGCTTTCTCCAATGTTAAGAGATATAAGACCTAATATAAGTCCATCTTTGTCTTTATATCAACACAAATGCCATAGCATTGAAACAAGACACATGTGTATTGTATGTACTCTCACACTTTATTTGCTTCTATTTTAGAACACTTGATTATCTAATCAAAATATGTATTACAGTGACGATATCGAACTGAAATCGAATGCGTTTCGGATTTGTTAAAATGTTTCTGTCTGCTGCATGACGATACAGTTTGCTTTCTCATGTCACTTACTTAAATATGCAACTTTGCTGTATAACAAATGCATAAAAGCGGCCAGGCTCTACTAACAAGGAAGAGTATGATCACATTATTCCGTTTGAAGTGTAACAGGTTGTGTTCCCAGCTCCACATAGTTCCCAAGCACTAAGAAAAAGGATAGCACTTTTTACAGTCTATGGACAGGCCCATAATTCACCAAAGTCATGTTTATTCAACAATCATACAACAAACACAACTGGCTATTCACATGAGCATTTTTAAGCTAAAGGATTTATACTTTCATTATGCAAAAACAATGTAATTATCGCAGCTGGCCCACCGTTACATGTACTCTGCCCTCCCCATCAGTGAGCCAGTTGCATCGTTCTGTCCTCTCCTTCTCTCCTCCTTTCAAGCACTGTCCTTCTCCCTGGGCCAGCTCAAGGCTTGGCTACATCTCTCAACAAAACAAGAGTTTGGTGGCTGCAGCCGGCCATCAGATGGACACCCCCTTCATTGGTGTTTCGTTGATTTAAGCCCATGACACCTCGGGAGGGCTCGACAGCAGATCCAGCGTCCTGGATCTAACCCTTGCTGACCACCACCTAACTCTATGCCGTTTTTAGTCCTTCAAATGCTCAAGATTGGCTGGCTTTCCACACAGCGTGCAGCTGGGGCTCTCTGCCATGCCCCAAATATGGAAGTTTGATGGAGTAGGCAGGAGAAAGGCATCGTAGACAGAACACATCAAGAACTTTATCCGATGTCCCTCCATGGTCCAGATGTCCAGCCACGTCAGGGCCCTTTCTTGTACGCCCTCCCACCTTGTCCAGCTGCCCTGTTTTTTCATGGCAACGCGAAAGTCTTGACATGCCGGGTTTCCTCCTCTGCTTTACGGACCTCCCTCTGCGCCATGCCACGGCAATCTTTTGAGCCAGCTTTTTTCCAGCTCGTTCAGATGGAGCAACCCAGTCCAAGCCTGCCCAGAGCAACTGTCCCAACGATGCCAGCATGATGTAGTCGATCCTCAGCCTCCGTCAGTGCTCTGCTGGCTTGGACTGGGTTGCTCCACCAGAACAAGCTGTAAATATTCTTCAAAATATCATCTTTTGTTTTCAGCAGAATAAATCAATTCATTAATTTAATATGCTACTCCACATAGGATGAACATGCCAACTAGTTACTGACCTGATGCAGACACATAGCTGAAGCGGACTGATATCTTCTTGGTCTGTACGGTTTACGTGAGACAGGGCAGTCTGAAATCTGCCCCTGCAGTTCCATTTTTCACCACAGATTTGCATTGGATATGTGTGGTGTGCTGGTGTAGCTGGGTAGGGCTCATGCAGAGTCCAGCTGCCCTGCTTAGTATCATAAATACATTCCTGCCGAATACTTGCGCTACATTCTAATATGCCTATATCCTGCTCACTCTACGACTTAAAGTCTAGAAAATCCGAAAAATATTTGTTGCAGAATGCTGAAGACATTTACAGTTTATTATTAATTCTGTGTAGCCTATATAGAGGTGTATGCTTGTTTGAATATTTTGCCAACTAGTTAAGTTGCCTAACAGATGAGGCGCAGCTAAAGAAAAAAAAAGAAAATAATGTGTGCACATGCTGTGGATTAATTTAATAAGCTTAGTTACCTATAGCTTTCTCAATAGCCTTCAGTAAATTAACTTGTCTTGAAAAAATGATTCATAAAACATTAATATCAGGTTTCATAAAACATAAAAACAAGTTTCATAGCTTAAGATGTCCTCCCCATTATAAACGAAGCATTTATTTAATCAAGCTCTAAATACAGTTCGTTCTAGATCCTTTGAACTTAGTGACGTACCAGTCGTTTGCATATGACCGCCTCCAGCGCAAGACAACTACGCCTCATTTCGCATCATCGCATGCATTGTCGTGCAGAGAGTGGGTCTGTTTACAAGATGACTGCGATGCCACGCAGATGTGCTGTTCCTGTTTGAGTGTAGGAATACGCTGCCGAACAATCCAGACGTCAGGGAAAGCAGTCGGATGCAGTTTATTTGCAGCCCGCCAAAGCTTTATTTGAAGCTAAGGGAACATAATAAAACAAAACAAAAAACTATGTCATGACCCCTTTAAGAATATGTTGTCTGCTTAACTGTCTAAGCTACTGACATGAATTTAAAGCTGTTTTTTTTTTTTTATCCAATTAAAATGCAAACATGTAACATCAACATTTTCTAAATTGCCTATGCATTCTAACTATGTCGTTGAAATTATAAAATAAAATGTTTGAATGATGCCTGAATGCAGTGGTGGAGAGTAGCCTACTTAGCTTTTTTGCGTATCTGTACTTTACTGAAGTAGCCTATTTAATTTGGGGAGACTTTTACTTTAACTCCACTACATTTCAAAGTCAAATATCTTACTTTTTATTCTACTACATTTTCAAAATCAGTCGTTCCTTTTTATTTATGAGTGGATAAAAACGTAACTGGTCAAACAGCCACCAATCACAGTACAGCGCGCGCGCATTGTTTTGAACTTACTTGCCTTGGTGGTATCTACAAGTGCGAACCAGGGGTGCGTTTCCCGAAAGCATCGTTAGCCAACTATGGTCGCAAGTTCCGTCGTTATCAGCATAGTTCAACGACTCATTCTACTTTCGAATACTATTTAGGACGGATAGTATGCGAATTGGGACGCAGCATCAGTGTTTCCCGAAACCATCGTTCCAACGACCATTCGCAAACAGCATCGCAAAGTTGTGTGGTTTGAACGACAGCTCTCGACCTGTGGTTAGAGGCATCGTTTCTATATTGCATGACATTTGGACGTAATAAATCCTTATCTTGAGCAAAATAAGCAAGCTGACATTCAGTGCAACCTGTGCCTTTTATTTAGAATACATACAAATGTAATTTACGACTTTTAGTTTGTCAAAAGATTTTAAGTACCGTGTTTGAAGAGTGCGCATGTGCGAACGTGCTCTATGTAAGAACGAGCCAAATATTGAGTCTGGTAATAAAGCAAAATAACTGAGAAAAATTTGAAATAGTCCTCAGATGACATGTCTGTAATTTATATTTAAAAATTCTAGCGTTAATTGGATCTCAAACAGTTTCATTAAAAGTAGTTATTACTCCGCCACGTGGGGAGACGTCATAAACCAACGTGGTTGAACGATACTTTGCGACAATTGGTTTCGGGAAACAGTCGTGACTAGCTAGTTGATGTCTCCAACGATGCATCGTACTATGGTAGTGAAGCAGCGAGTTACATAGTTGTACGGGAAACGTACCCCAGCTCTCAGAAGGGTGCTCGCGAGCGCCCCCTTTTCGGTCGATTTTATTTTAAGCAGGGCAGAGAGCAGCAGCTATTAGCAATTATCGGTAAATATTGATGGATAATGTGTACAGCTTATTACGTTGACACTAATGACTTGCATATAGCCTACTAGCATTTTTTTCTGGGGGGTAGCAGAAATTGTATTAATAGCCTACGTTTTTGTGTTTAATTTTGGATGGAAATTGGCTGCTCCCATAACATATAGCCTATATAAAATGGCATTGTGCAGGTTTAAATGTGAATGTATCATAACATTAGGATGTTAATAATTATGACCATAGACGCTCGAGGAAAATATACAGTAAATACTGTAAATGTATAGGCTACCTTATGGGAACAGTCCCCTTCCCTCCAAAATTAAACACAAAAAATGTTTTTTTTTAAAAATGTGACTAATTAATCTCGTTTTATTAATAGATTGGTGTGCCAAGAAGAGTGACAAATAGTCTTCACGTAGCGTAGACTGAGTTAAGCAGTCTTGTGACAAATTATAGCCATAAAAAAATCACTTTTGTACTTTTACTCAAGTAACGTTAACTTACATGGTATGAGTGCTACTTCGTCCACCGCTGCCTGAATGATGTACATCAACACGTTGATATTCGTATTCTTAGCCTATAACGACATCGCGATATTCATACATTTTCTTTGAAATGTAGCTATAGGCCTAATGCACATCCAATTTAAAGAGATGCTGATGAGATTTGGAATTTAGAATGTAAACTGAAATCAAAATGTGTGGGAAGTGGGAACGCTAGCTTAGTGAAAATGAATGTGATTTACCACGTTCGGTGGAAGTGCAACTGAAGGAAAATGTGAATAAAAGCAGCCACAAAGAGGAATAATAATGGTTTAACTTTTATCGAATTATTAACGGGACGATCAATATTCTGCAGTCCCTGCAATGGGCAAAGCCTTCTAATGTTTGTTTGCACATGCTCAGTGAGTTTGTCGTTGACAGTCTGCAGTCACTCCTCTGGTGTCGGCGGAGCGCGGTCACGGAGACGCAGGCGTCGCGATGTCAACGCGGCTCTCCTTCTCTCAGTACCGCGTGGAGGCGGAGGTCGAGCGCTGCCGGGCGGACTGTCACTGGGACAAAATCCCGTCTTTAGTGGAGCAGCTCACTGCCGCGCACCTGCATGACGATGGTAAGTGCGCGTGCCACAGTAGAATAGAAGAGAGCCAGCAGTGATGAGTGTGTTCCGCATGAACTTTGCACCTTTCCGTTAAAATCTGCTCATGTTTACCAGTGTGCTCTGATATCAGTCACAGAAACTCACATTCACTTTTTTTAGTCGTCTGTTTTTGGTTTTAGATTTGATTTGTCAGTAGCCTACACTTTTTAATTTCAGAGAGAGCGAGAGAGAGAAAGAGAAAGAGACTGTGTGTATAACGCCAGTTACTCATGTGAATCAGAGATGTAAATTCACTGCTTGCACAGTGCACACACACCCTTTAATACAGGTAGAAGCTGCTTGACTTAAAGGGAAAGTATAATAATTTACTCACCATCACTCATCCAAACCTGTATTATTATTTTTTTCTGTGGGTACTCACACTGACATTTGTTTAACAGTAAGCTGTTATTTTTAATGATTGTTTGCTATTTCTGGTGACATAATTGACATGTCAATGAAAGTGGAGATGGTAAAAATCACTTGATACAATTACTTAAGGGTATGTACTGAATTTAATGTTGTATTTATCCACCGTTATCATGATGTACTGTATAGTAACAGGCTATAAATACTTTTCCATACACACTGTTGTCATTGTCCTTTGACCCAGATGTACTTTGACCTAAGATCATGTAACAACAACCTTGAAAATAATTCACTCTGGTGGTGTTGTTAAAGGGATAGATCACCCAAAAATGATCATCATCATTTTATCATCATTTACTCACCCTAAAGTTGTTTCAAACCTGTATGGATTTCTTTCTTCTGTTGAACACAAAAGATATTTTAATAATGTCCGTAATTTGACTTTTTTCCATATTATGGAAGTCAACTGTTTGGTTACCCATATTTTTCTAAATATATATTTTTTGTTTTCAGCAGAAGAAATAAATTCATACAGGTTTGAACCAACTTAAGGGTGAGTCAATTATGTTAGAATTTTCATTTTTGGGTGAACTATCCCTTTAAACAAGTAGCCTACAATTTAATTATAAGAAACAAATTTCTCTGTACCTGTACCACTTACACTTGAAAAGAGCTGCCTGACTCACACTTGCTTGCAGTTTATTGAATCAAGTAGTTTCCTCGGATCCCGTGGCATTATGTGATAGCAGAGTGTCAACCGGTTGCACTTTTCAAAAGCCCAGTTAATGCAGTTCATCATCAGGGTATTGTTCGGCTACTGTGTCATGAACTACTTTGATGCGCCTCTTTTTGCATACCATCAATAAGATTTTTTTTTTTTTTTTTTTTTTTTACTGGTATTAATACATTTAATCATCAAGGACACGTTACATTGATCAAAAGTGAGAGACTCATAGAGAATAAAAGTGATACTATTAATATGTTACAAAAGATTTCTGTTAAAAAATACTGTTCTTTTGAACTTTCTATTCAAGATTCCTGGAGAAAGTGCATCACAGTTAAGCAGGACAACTGTGATAAAATGAGCAAATCAGTTTTAAATGAGCAAATCAGCATATTAGAATGATTTCTGAAGGATCATGTAACACTGAAGACTAGAGTAACGATGCTGAAAATTCAGCTTCACCATCACAAGAATAAATTACATTTTGAAAATATTATAAAATAGAAACAGTTGATTTAAATTCTATTAATATTTCACAATATAACATTTACTAAATTTGTTTTCTACAGGATAAACATTATAAATGTGAATAGTTTTAGTTTTAAAAAACAGTCCTCTCACTTTCTCAATTTCACAAAGGTAAGCATGGTAAAAAGTAAACATTCTGCTTAAACTGCCATGTTCATTGTTAAATCAACAGCAGTAATCTAGAAGTTAACACATGGCGCTCCCAGGAGGAGTGTGTGTCTGTCCACCACTGTCCATATCAGATCTCTGACCCAGCACGCCTTGTTTCGCCACCGCAAACACCCTGTGGGGAAACAAGCTCAGTCAGTAAAAGGTGGCCACAGAACATAGTATTTTGTTTACTTTACTTTACAAAGTGATATACTGTAGTTACTTCATATTCTGTTGAGGAAAAAGTCATACCTAAACTTGACATACAACACAAGTCTGGATTCCGTGGGGAGTGAGAGATTGAACCAAACAGGAAACACCTCATCCACAGTGTTTATACAAAATATGCATGAAGGCAAAGGGAATATTTTTGAAGCACCTCCTTGTAGGACTGTATATGTCATCTAAAACAAACACGCGTGACTCTCTAATCCTGATCAGAATGCAGCTGTAGATTAGCATGAAATCTAGACGCGTTTATCAGCGAATGCCATTTTTTTGCGATAAAGTCAGTCTATGGATAAAGTCCAACGTTGGATGAAAAATGACAGTAATTTCTCAACAAAACCCTGTTCTAGACGTGGTGCTGGTGAGGATTTTCCCCTTAAAAGAACTCAAAGGAGATACACTACCATAATCAGCAAACAGCAAGCATGTTCTCTAGTAAGGGTGTGACGGTGCACTTAGCTCACGAGATGAGACAATACACGATATTGGGTTCACAAGAACGAGACGAGATGGTATTTTTTAATAAACACTATATTTAAGAAATCTTCAATGACAAAAAATGACTGGAAAAATAGTCTTTTATTTGCCTCAAAACAATGCAGGTGCATTTTACTTATCAACTAATACTTTAACTAATCTAGGGCTGTCACTAAGGATTATTTTGGTAATAGAGTAATTGGTTATACAGTACATACATATAAATATTTTTTTTGTTAATAAAAATAGACCGAAGGGAATACAATATCGCTTTTAAAACCCGTGCAAATAAACTTGTACTTTAAAACCTATTTCAAAGTATGCGAATGTCAGGCCACCAAAACACAGCTGTCGTGTAAATGAACAGCCATTAAAAGTTTTCTGTTTTCAGTTGAAAACGGTGGTCGTGTAAGTTAATAACTAATGATTTTTACAACGGAAATTAGGCTACGTTCACACGTATTTTCATATTTCCTATTTTCATAAACGGATATTTCACCCTCTCTGTATTCAAAAATAAAGTCGTGCACACTTGTCAGTTTTAGAAAAGTGTTTGTTTACACAAACCTATGTATATATGCCATCAAGTGCATGCCAAACCTGTAGATGGCAGTGTAGCGAGAAGCTCAAGCCCACGTTAGCCAATCAGAATCCCGAAAATAGCAACAACAGCTCCTCGACATAATAGAGCAGCTGTATTTGCAAATGCAAACAGACAAAAAGGGTTTGCTCCAACATAGATGCAAAACGGCTGCCTAAAACTCAGTTTTTCTCAGTTTAGATGCAAACGTGCAAACAAAGTTTTCCAAAATCTCCACGAATTCTCCGTTTGCGTGTAAATGAAGAATAAAAACGAAGGGAAATGTCTCAGTTTTTCAAAATAACCATGTACGTGTAAACGGGGCCTTAATCAATCAAAAACTTACTTCAGCTGGATAATGACTTTCTAGAGCTGATGTATAACCAAAACAATATTTGTTGCATTCATTTTCTATTATCACTGTGAAGCTGCTTTGAAACAATCTGTATTGTAAAAAAAGCTATATAAATGAAGGTGACTTGACTTGAATACCCTTTAAAATGACTTAAAATACATATATTATAACAACGAGGCAATAATAATTGGTCTTCATACATACATAAAGTATCAAAAACAAGTAATTTTATGGTTTTATTGAACAACACTGTTAAAAAAACAATGTAATATACATAATATTATAAACAATCAACCTATGTACAATATATATTATAACAAATACCTGCAAACGACGCCAACTTGGTGTGATTGTTGACAGAACAAATGGTGATTGTTGTTGTTACACTTAACAGCATGATCAAATCCTTGCTTAATTTTTTTTCTCCATTGTGTCACCTGATGGAGTTTTAGGACACCATTAGGTCACTTGATGGAGTTTTTCGGTTCCTTGCCACTGTTGCCTTTGGCTTGCTCAGTTGGGGATATTCAAATTAATTAACCAATCATTAATATCATTGATCAGCTCTACCAAACGTGGAGGTCAAACATTGTTATGTTGTTTTGATTGATACTCTGAAGCTGCTTTACTACAATCTGTATTGTGAAAAGCGCTATATAAATATACTTGACTTAATATTGGCCAAACAACATTTTTTAATATTTGGCCACTTGTTAATGATAGAAATGCTGCAGGAACTGTAATTTTTTCAACAAGAACGTGTGAACATCAAAACATGCAAACTCAGACCGAGGGTTTAAACTTTTATCTTGATATCGCAATGAACAACAGTTTGGATATTTAGAAACAAACTGATGTATTCTCAGGTGCTAGTGTAGATTTATAAGTGATAGAACTATGTAATGCTATATTATGATTTTTAAATGGTTTTAATATATCGTGGACCCTTATAAAACAATCTGATATTGCGGTTCATGGATTCTTGTGGCACAATATCTCGCCACACCTCTATGTTCTAATCTTTCTTCTTCTCTCTGTCTGTAGATGATTACAGGACGCTGCTGCTGGCTGAAGCTCTGTTGGAAGAATGTCTGCTGGAGAACATGTCCCTGCTGAAGAATTCTACGCCTCTGACTGAACATTCACAGCCAAAACTAACCCGAGCCAAAGCTCACCTCGACGGCATCCTTTGCAGAGGACTACTGGAGGTCTGGCACAAGTCATACACAAGTCTCTCTGTTTCTCAAGTCTATCATCCGTTAAGAATCTCGAAGAAATAGAAGGAAGGGTTTATGGATATCAGAAGAACCTTTGGGAATTCAGTGCAGTATTGTGAACCACTAAAATTACAACAGTTATTAATTGAACTCCATTTGGTAAACAAAATATCAAACCGTTAGGGATCTGCAAACAAGGTTGCTACAGGTTTTCCTTTTTTGCAACTATTATTATCAGCTGGTGCATTGCTGATTTTTATGGAATGTCAAGTCTAGTCACCTTTATTTATATAATGCTTTATACAATGCTGATTGATTCAAAGCAGCTTCACAGTAATAAACAGGAAAAATAACCATCAATGATGCTAACTTCGTCAAATATGAGACAAAGCAGCTGTACAGGAGACAATGGTGGCATTAGTCAGTTGAAGTCAGTTTAGAGTTGATTTAATTAAGTTCAATAACAAAGTTCATCAATTATAAAGTGAGTTCAATTAGCTCTTAAGCAGCTCTACAGGAGACAATAGTGTCATTTTACATCTCAATTCAGTTGATGTTGATTCATTTCACTTTAATGCTGCAATGTGTCTGGGTTGCAAAATGTATGAAATTATTAAATGAAATGAAATCAGTTATAAAGCAGCTCTGCAGAAAGCAGTGGTGTCATGTATTAAGTCAGTTCTCCTCAAGTTCACACAGGTGTCTTAGCAAAATGTTGCACAGTTTGATATTTTATCATGTAATGCAATGATATTCATATTTGGTGAGATTAAATTTATTTTTTATTGTTGGTCCTTAGAAGAAAATTAATTGGGATGCTAAATCCCTGTGGTGCTTGCATGACGTCTATTCATTTATTCTCTGTTTAGATTGTCAGGGCTGGACCATGAATCGAAATAAAACCTAAATTGCGATATGGCTAAGTGCGATTATCAAATCGCAAAGGCTGCGTGTTTCAGAGTGAAATGCGGCCCTTTGTTCATTTACACGTGAGCAGTTTGGTTTGTGGTTTGGTTCACAGGAAATGCTGCTCCACAGGAACACATCTGAGCATCTGCTTTCAATGTGGGTTGCTTTAACATGCATTTGGGAATGCAACATGCGCCAACTATATGCACTTATCAACAAAAGAGAAGCTATAATATATAAGGGCTCCCTGTGGTTTTCCGTCAAAATAAAAGTTTTGTGGGTAACACTTTACAATAAGGTTTATTAGTTAACTACCTTAGTCAACATGAACTAAGAATGAATACTTCTTCAGCATTTATTAATCTTAGTTAATGTTAATTTCAACATTTACTGATAAGTTTTTTAACATTAGCATTAGTTAATGCACTGTGAACTAACATAAACAATGAACAGCTCTATTTGTATTAACTAACATTACCAAAGAAGATTAATAAATACTGTAACAAATGTATTGCACATTGTTAGTTCATCAGTTAATACATTAACTTATTATTATTATTATTATTATTTTGTATCCATATTGATATACCACAATATGTTGGCCAAATTGTGCAGCCATACAAACAAGCAAAGTAAGCCCAATTTAAAAAAAAATGTATTGCATTTTAAATTGCAATCAAATATATATCAGAAAAAATGGCAACTAACCCCTAAATTGTGCTGCCCTAATCATCAGTGTGATTTCTGGACTCTTCCCCTGCAGCCGCACTACATGAATGAAGCTCTGCTACTGCTGGCTAAAGTGCACTACGTGCAGGGACGCTACAGGGACGCCCAGGGCATGTGTGCCAGAGCGGGTGTGGATGATTTCTCCCGCCACGAGCAGCCTGTCTACCAACTTCGCATGCTGGCGGAGGCCTTTGTCATCAAAGGTACGAGTAATTGAGAAATCACCAATAGCTCATTTAATCCTTCCTCATTATTGTATAATTAAGTTATAACAAGGCAATTAACATAGTCTAAATGTTCAACTAATTATATGTGCTGTATGTAGCTCCCTGTAACACTGACGCAACCTCTTTAAAATTGGCAATACTAATCTTGTGAAAAATGTGTTCTGAGATTTCATGAGGTGTAGTGGAAGTTAATTAGGATAAATACATTACACTAATTCCATGAGTGACTTTCAGTCCAATATACACTAAATGTAAAAGCAGATGTTCCTTATAAGGTCTCATAACTGCTAGAGCAATTTATATACAAGATTTGTGTATTTATAGAGATATTAAGTAATTTCTATTGCTCCATTCCATTGAGTATTTGCCTCAGGCATGCTTTTGTTGGATTCATACCCAGGCTAAAGTGTACAGTGAAAGAAAAGTCTGCATTGCATTCACAGTGTGCAGTTTGTGTGTGGGCAGGCGGATGTCTTTTCTTATATATCATATCCTTAGATAGAATGTAGGAGGAAAGTTGTACGTCAATGTCTACAGGGAAGTTTACATATTTATATCTAGTTATCATTTAAGGGGGTTTCCAACATGCCACTCACCCTGTGTTTGTGTAATGTCCATTATTTTCTTATTTTCCAAAGTCTCGTACAGTATATTCTCTCACGCTACTTACAAGTACAAAAAAGTATATTTAACACCTGACATCAGTACAATGATACTCCCACAGTAAGGAACATGTATCAAGTATTTTAGAATGTTTTATGGTAGATTATGATAGATTTTAAATTATATATATTAAGAATGCTTAATATATTAAGTATATTTCGTCATGCCATAAATGTGACATGATACAATATTATTATTATTTTAAATCCTCAAAACAACAGGGTTATGCTTAACTATGTCCAATTATGTAATGTTTGTATTATATTTTACTAAATATTTTTTTTAGAAACAAAAGTTGTAAATACAACAACCAGTTATTTTTTAAACTTCTAATTAAAAAAAATATATATATATATACTAATTAGTTAGACTTGCTTAAAAAAAACATGCAAACCGATTGCCTTAAAAAAATAAGTGAAATAGTATGATGTACTGGCAAATGCTTAGTTAGTATAGTTCACTTAAATTAGAGTTCTAGGAACTAAAACATAACTGACAATAGTTGTGTTTGCATGCTGAATGCTGAAGGCTGTGTGTGACTCACATGGTCAATTGCAAGATATTGTCACAACTAGGGATTAATATCAACCCAATAAAAATTTCACAAGCTGGTTATGACCTAAGTGTTTGATTTTAAAAGATTATTATTTGACGTGAAATATACAGTGATGTGAATAAGTTTGGACACCCATGCTAAAGTTTCCTTAAAAAAAAGGAATAAAAAATCACCTTTTGGAAATTGATCTTAATGCCTTAATTTAAAAAAAGCATACCTAGAAAAAATCATTCACCATACCTAGAGATCTGCATGGTTTTATTTCAGTTATCCTAATAGCTGGTTTGATTTGCATTGAGAGATGATCTTATGGAAAGTACCCGATGCAGATCTCTAGGTATGGTGAAGGGTGTGTGATGATGTGGGTCTATTTTAATTCCAAAGGCCAAGGGAACTTTATCAGGATGCATAGTATCCTGGATCCATGAAATATCTGGGCTTTAAAAAGAAAAATCTGCCTGCCTCTATGGGAATTTAACATAGGGGTGTCCTGACTTATGCACCCTGTATTTTAAGGAAGAACATTTATTTATTTATGATACATTATTCATTCACAAAGAAAATTGGTGTCCTTAAAGGTTGGATTTTTCCTATTTTTTTTAATTAAGGCATTAAGATCAATTTCCAAAAGATGATTTTTTATTCCTCTTTTTTGGCAACTTTAGCATGGGTGTCCAAACTTATTCACATCACTGTATTTATGTTATATATCACTCAAATTACTGTGATTTACTGTTGCATCACTGCATCAATGGTAAGAAAATTACAATAATATAAATGAAGTTCCAAGTGCCCAATCAAATGGAACACTGATCACCATAATGGTTAATTTTAGGAAAATCAACATCAATTTATGAAGCCAGCTTATGTGATGTTCTCTCAAAATGTTCAGTTGTATTGACAATTGAACACTTAAGGGGACTTTAAGAAAATTAGTGAATGCAAACACTATCTGCAGAAGTGGAGGAAATGAGTGAAAAGTCTTAAAGGTTGTATCAGTCATTTCAGGCCCAAAAAAGGCCGAAACATAAATGATCACATTCAACTAATCTTTCCTAAAGATCCGCTAGCTGCCCGCCCCATAAGCATGCCGTCCAAAAACCGTGTCTCTGTATGCAGCCTAGGCTCTGAAATCTGCACACAAAAACAAATGGGACAACCACCACTCAAAACCAAAACAAACAGTGTTTCAACCAATCACCGACAGGGGCGGGTGTTGTGTTGTGAGGTTTTGATCTCGTGCACGGCTGGACGTGAAGTCGGAGCAACACCCGCCCCTGTCGGTGATTGGTTGAAACACTGTTTGTTTTGGTTTTGAGTGGTGGTGTACCCATTTGTTTTTGTGTGCAGATTTCAGAGCCTAGGCTGCCTACAGAGACGCTGTTTTTGGACGGCATGCTTATGGGGCGGGCAGCTAGCGGATCTTTAGGAAAGATTAGTTGAATGTGATCATTTATGTTTCGGCCTTTTTTGGGCCTGAAATCACTGATACAACCTTTAAGGATTGCCCCGCCTCAGAATTTTTATTTATTTTTTTTGCTTAATAAAATGCTACTCAAACAAATCAGCTAATCTTAACTTGAGTTTTCTGAGTAAAAAAGGCATAGTATGTGAATTTTACAGATTACTAGATTTTAACAATCAAGTAAGGGACATTGAGTAAAGTTAACTAAAACATTTTAGTTAGAATCACTGCTGCTTTTTACATGGACCCCACCATCTGTACCCACACTACTGTACATGTTCACTCACAAACAGTAAAGCTGGGAAAGTGTAATATTAGCTTATCTTGCGTAGGAAGCAGATCCCATCCAGAGTCCCTTGAGAGACTCAGCAGGCAGAGCTTGTGACAGCCGTTCTGCTCTTACAGACCAATAGTGATAAATAATAATAATAACTATAATGAGCCCGGATTACATTCATTTACTGCTGTCTGTTTACTAATAAATTCACTAATGAAGGACATTATTCACCATTTAACTCTCTATCTATCTATCTATCTATCTATCTATCTATCTATCTATCTATCTATCTATCTATCTATCTATCTATCTATCTATCTATCTATCTATCTATCTATCTATCTATCTAATCATTATGTTGCAGTTCCTTGTTCAGTTTTGTTTTATATACTTATCAAAGCCAGTTTCACTTGCATTAGGCACTTGATGAGTCTTAATTTTGGTCCCAGTCTACAAGTCTTCTCTTTTGATTTGTACAAATGGGGAACTGTTCTTAAGAGTAGTGGTATGTTAAATTTGTCCTGATTGTGTAGTTCCTCGTTTTCTGTTCTCCTCTGTGTACTTCCTCATATATGGATGGAACTAGTGACTTCTGGGAAATTCAATGTGGACAGAAGTCTCTGTTAATCTGAGATGGCAAAGCATGTCAGCCACAGTCGTTGGTTGTTTGCTATATTCAGAAAATGGTCTGTTTAATAGCACTTCCTCCATGTTGTCTAGGAGATTCATAGATTTGTTTGTTTATGACTATTTTCTGCGTCTTGCCCTGCCGAAGCACTGGATGAGACCAAGACTCCATGTTCTAGACTGACTAAATAAATGATAAAGTCCCACTAATGTCATTTAAAAAGACCCGTTTGTTTGAAAAACTATTTTTGCACTTGTGTTTTTCTCAATTACAAGAATTAACTGGCACATATTGATTAAGAATTGACACTGGAGCAAAAAGAAATTATTTCTTGTTCCGCATGTCTAATGAAGTCTAATTAGCTGTACTGTAATTGGAGATGTAGTGCATTGCTAAATTTATTTTGCATGTCTTGTCTTCTTTGTCGAACTATATTTCTTTCTCTCTTACAGTCATTGTACATAATTACTATAAAGTGAATCTTAACCTAATTGTTCTCCATAAATGTCCAGGTTTGTCTTTGGACCATCAGTCTGTGTCCGGTGCTTCCCGTGTTAGACTGTCTGAGAGAGAGGAAGAATGCCTGACCTGTTACCTCATGGCCTGTGATGCTGGCCTTTTATATCTGCAAGAGCTTGACAAGGTCTGTGTGTGTGAAGTCTGTCGGTTAACACAGAATGTGTTTTTCTCTCAAGTTTGAGTGATTCAAATAAAATAAAAAAAGACATTCAACCTTTACAAGCACTGGCTTTTTCCTTACCGGGGTCGGGGTGTCCTGCATTTCTAAATGCAAGAACATGTTCTGTGTGTACGCAGATTCAGAACCTTAGAATATAATACCTTTTATATATAGAAAATAATGTTTTTGCATTTTGTATTTATCTGCAAGCTAACATTACATCTCATCACAGCGTTTGTGTCCTCTTCACCAGACTGTTTGCACGCCAAGTTCCAAAACAGCTAAAAGCGGTTCATCAGTCCTTCATTTGGATTTGGACCCAGGCTTCTTCCTGCAGGCGGCTCTTCAGAGCGCATACCTGTCGCTGCTGAGGAAAGGGTGAGCTCGCATGTTACTGATCTCAGACAATTCTCTGCATTTTATATCAAGCACTCATGTTGCTATGTACACACAGTATTCACAGCACAGCTTCACTTAATCCATTAATGAACTCCACTTGAATATATGACCGGGACTGTGTAAACACACCGCTGGTATTCTTGTCAGCATGACCTGTGTGTGGTGTGGATGTGCCACTAATGTCCAGCAGGTGTCAGTGTTTTAACACAGGTGACTCTGATATTGGCTTTGTTTGAAATGGCATCCTAGCATACTACAACTTAAAAATATTAGGTCTGTCAAGTTAAATCAACAGATCATAAAATTGACATTAACAAATATGAAATATTTTTTCAGTTCAGGAAAGAAAACAAAATAATAGGTTGTGTTAGTTTGTGTGTACGATGTACATGTGTGCATCTAAATTTTACATTTAATTTAATATTTAACAATAATATTGATCTGCCTGCATTGACACTATTATACAATAACTGAACTGAGCTGGAGAATGACATCACGGTTTACTCCAGAGCAGCTATATATATATATATATATAAATGAACTAAATTAATAACTTTTTTTTAAACAAAAAAAAAAAACATCACTGAACTTACTTAAACTGGACTATTTCCTTCTGGAAACAAACTTTTTTGCATTATTTTCCTGTTATCTCTGGAAAAGCTGCTTTGAAACAATCTGTAATGTAGTTCTATATAAATAAATGTGACTTGACTTGACTATAGCCTATAATAAATAATATATGTGCAGAATAACCTATAAAGACAGTGGACAGAGGTAGATTTCTACATAGTGCTCTTTACTCATCTCAGATGCACTTCTCTCTTCACAATAATTCAGTACTCTAACACAGAAATGAATTACTGTAAATGCAGTTATAAATACAGTCTATATTTCTCAAACTGCATCAAAACACATGGGAGATAGTTAAATCAATACAAATCCACACTAATGAAATATAATAAAACATTACCCACATTTTTTAGCTTTTATGTAACCGTGTTTTTGTGGTGAATCATTGTAATAATGGCAATTTTAATAATATGAATGAGGATGCTAAATAATATATATTATATTATGAATGTAAAGTAACACATTTCAGTTTTGGTGATGTTGCTTAAAGTCCCCCTGTGGTGAAAATCATGTTTTTGATGTTGTTTATATGTCTATGTGGTGTTTTTAATATGCTTTAAGACAAACAATGTGCAAATTCATAAGTCAACACCATTGCTGAGTATTTTCTCCTTAAAACTTCATTGAACCAAAGACAGTCCCAAAATCGCGTTTTGAAATCGCTGGTGTTGTCCAATCAGGTCAACGGGTTATCGTCAACAAGTGGATCTCTGAGCTGGTGTGAGTGAGTGGAGGCGGGGCTAAGTTGCATATTCATAGATCCATGTATAGTAAATGAGGCAAGGGTGTAAAGTTACATTCAAGCTATTTTAAGCTTTTGTTAAAAGGAAAATGTTTTTAAATGTCATTTTGGTGATTAAAGATGAGTTTTAAGGGATAAAAAGATTGACGACAGGGGGACTTTAAGTAATTGAGTCCATGGAGGTTAAGAAACACAGCTGTTTCCTTTAATGTAAATGCGCATAACTTTACCATCCATTTAATAATTGACAAATGAACCTGTTGTAACATCACCTGTAAATTAAAAAAATATATTTTTTAATCCTTTGATGGCAAAGCTGAATTGCCAGCATCATTATTCTAGCCTTCAGTACAGTGTTTGTACTTTTTTATGTTAGGTGCGATTAATCACGATTAATCGATTTGACTAATATTTATATATTTTTATATATATTTACATCTTGTCTTTCTAATGTATAATTAACACAGTCAAATGTAGTTATGAAATAATGTCCATCAGTCTTATCTTTTCCTTCTGTTACATCAGCTTTCTTTTATCATTTTATCAATCATGTTGTCCTCCCACAATCACTTTTGCCTGTGTGTGTTAGTCACTTGGCTCAGGGTACACACCAGCTGCGGCGGGTCATGAGGGCCGTGGAGAGTCGGGGTTCTCAGAGTTTTCGTAAGGTGAGATCTGAGTAAATGAGATTTTTGATGCTCACTTACACACAGCAGGTGTCAGTGGTTGTTTTGTGTTGTTTAGACAGTAGCGCGCAGGCTTGCTGAAGTGTTGCTGGGTTCAGTGTGTGAGGACGCGTACTGGGATCCACTGTCTCCTCCGCCACCAGGCTGGCTGAAGAAAGAAGGAGTCACACACCCCAAAGATGCCATCTACCCCTCGTCCAGACCACCACAGCGCTACAACACTGAGGGGTCAGACTCTCTTTCCTTTCACATTCTCTATCTGATATTCTACTCACTTTGTCATGTAGGAAACATTATTTAAAGCATAATCATAATCAAAGCATAATCAGGAAATAAAACTTGATGAGTAAAGTTTGATGACAGTTGGTGGCTTGACAAAGCCCTGTCTGATTGCTTTAAGCTTGAAGTGTGAAGGTTTATTCAGAGAAGTCGAAAACAGTTAGACAGACCAATAAAAACTCATTTAGACCAAACTAGACATACTTCAAATGATATACTACTTCATATTAGTCTACTCTGCTAAGACTGCTAAGAAACCACATGAAAAGCATTAAAAAAACACTAAGGTAACACAAACACACACACACACACTTTAATGTTTCAGGAGTGACAACCGCATTTAAATATTGGAGTGAATCCCCTTAAATTTTCATCCTGTGAATGTACGGAACACAACTCAAATTGCGATGATTGACACCTTGGTGACCATAGCAACGTTCTGACGTCTTGGATGTTTGGTTTCTGCTATTTTTTACAAAAATAATATTACTGCAACCAAAGAATTTTTATGTTTGGCAATTTTAATGAAAAATCGCTGTCTATTTGGGCTTAGCTAAAAAAACGCTAAAGTTTATGCCGTTATTAAAGTGGGCGTTGGGTCGTGATATTTATTTCACTATAAAGCTTTTGAATTTAACAGAACAGAAGATATTTGTACTGCACAGAAGAAATGAACAGTGGAAGACTTCCACGTCAAAGATGCTGGAGCCACAGAGCACTAACTATTATGTAATCGGCATAACCAATGGTGGTTTGGAGGTGTTTACCACCAAGGTTACCACTTTTCCAGAAAGATTGTATATTGTGACCTCTTCTGGTAGTTGCTGGCCTCTTCTTGGGTTTTGTTAACATGCTTTATCTTACTTAAATATATGTAGTGCTATTGCAAAAAAAATTGCATGTTGGTATAGCCTATGTTTTAACACATTGTTAGCATGTTTCCAGAATGTTTAAGCACATTGCTAGAAACAATGTGAAACATTCTTACATGCTGAAGCATGTTGCTTGCATAACGTATTTTCAAGCATTTTGAAAGTTTTCATGTTGCTAAGATGTTTCTAGCATGTTTTAGCTAATTGCAAACATGATTTAGGATTTGAGAGCCTGTTTCTAGCCTGTTTAACATATTGCTAACATGATTAAGTATGATGGTAGCATGTTTTAGCACGATTTAACATGTTGCTAGTACATTTCTAGCATGTTTGTAGCATTTCAGCACATTGCTACCCTGTCAAATAAGCAGGTTGCTAGGCTTTACAGGTGATAGATAGATAGATAGATAGATAGATAGATAGATAGATAGATAGATAGATAGATAGATAGATAGATAGATAGATAGATAGATAGATAGATAGATAGATAGATAGATAGATAGATAGATAGATGAAGGTATGTGATGAACTTGGATGTAGCTTAAAATACTCTAAAAGAGTTTTTTTGTATGAAAGTTTTAAACCCTTTAATCAAAGTCTATAGGATTGTTCGGTTTAGGAAAACCGTTAGTCAGACCAGTTAGAAAAGATATAGCAGACCAAGTCATCTTGGAGGTCTGTGCCGAGTTTGTGGGTCATATCTTTGTCAAGACAGAATAATGTGTTAATTTTTAGCAGTTTTATGTACAGTAAATCTCACTGCTATTATTAAATTGTATTGTGTACATCAGCCATTTGGCAATATTGATCGATCACTAGAGTCAGAGTGAGACGAGCCGAGGACAGTGCTGGGGTTTGTTTGCCTGCTTTAATATTCAGGACACGGCGGAATGCTGTGTTGTGAATAAAACATACTGTAACTGTACCTGTGAGTCTGCAGACTCCAGGCAAAGAAAGGAAAACTACAAGAGAGATGAAAAGAGATAGAGACTTTTGAGAATATGTCTGAAGAACAGAAATTAAAACAGATAAAAGGAATATTCCAGTTTATTATTCCTGGTACAGCTCAGTAACATGCTATAATGGGATTCCAGATGGTGGAGGGACGTAGGATGAAGGCATGAGATGGGGAAAAAGGGATGAGAGAAAACTGTCTGTAAAGAAAGAGGACATTTTTCAGAATACCAATTCAACATTTTAAAAAAGGGACAGCTGCGAGGATGGCAGTAAGTCCAGAGAGCTCAGTTACAGACTGACATATGTAACTAGAGACTGGCACACACACATTTGTGACGTGTATTTTCTTTTTCTTGTTGCCACCCTGTAGAGCTTTCTGTCCACAGGACGTGGTTGAAGAGGCGGTGCTGGTGCTCCTCATCACAGAGTCAATGGTGAGACGGTCTTTCTCACATTCATCCTTTCTTCCTTAACATGCTGTGCTGTGACGTCTCTTCTCCTTAGCTGCATCTTAAGAACTATTGCATGAATAGTTTAAAGGAATAGTTCACAGAAAATTGAATCTTAATAATTTACTCATCGATTCACCATAAGCTGTTATTTTTTTAGGTAGATCACAAAAGGAGGAATTTTTAAGAATGCTCCTCTTTTCCATACAAAGTTTAGTGTGACCTCTAAATTGTCCTCAGTAGGCGGATGAAGTTGGATGGCCCTGAATATACTTTTATTTGGCAGGCAAACAGTTCAGTTCTATTCAATTTAAGTTTATTTGTATAGCACTTTCACAATGCTTATTGATTCAAAGCGGCTTTACAGAAAATGCTTGTTTCAATGTTACAATATAGTAAGTATTCTGTTATCAGCCAGAGATGAGTGTATAAAAGAAATATCCATATGGCAGTAATAAACAGTAGTGTTGGGTCCGAGTCCACCTTTGTCGAGTCCGAGTCAAGTCCAAGTCCTTAACAATCGAGTCCGAGTCCAAGTCCGAGTCCAAAGAGGGCCGAGTCGGACTTGAGTCCGAGTCCTTAACATCCGAGTCCGAGTCGAGTCCGGCCGAGTCCACAAAGATTTAAATGATTTGAAATTGACCTGGTTTGAATGATTTGAATAGATGGATCTCGCAAGCATAGCCACTGCTAGTAAGGAGTCAAATATGAAGAAGATGCTGGAAAAGCAAAGAATGTGCAGGAGCTGGAGGATTTTTCCTCATGAACAACCATTACAAAAAAACAAAAACAAAAAACAGTTGTGGATCATTCAGGTAATGACACACAATATAAAAATCAAGTAATTTGTCTTGTATTTTGTGTTTGTATTTTGTCTTGTGGACTAGGCTATTAAACATCTGTTATGTGAAAAAGCTTTTTCAGTGCAGTACTAAATAGAAAATGTTTTTATGATCCTTTCTTATAAATAAATAAAAACTACATTTTGGAGATTCTGAAAGGTGTATGTAAACTAAAGTGTAAATGTAACAAAAATCATAAAACTATTAGACGCCAAAATGTTGCTATGGTTACTATGTCAATCATCGCAATTTCATGACTCACATGACTAAAATTTTACGGATTCACTCCCACATTTAAATGCATTTTTCACTCTTTATAATTTACTGTGTGAACGTAACCACTGGTCCTCTAGAAGCACGAAAAACAAAACTATTATTTAGATTATCAATAGCGCTCCCTTTAAGCCATCACACTACACACTACCGCGCTCTGCACTCTCCCTAAAACTCTCGTCATAAACACTGAAGTTGTCCGCACTGCACAGTGAATCTCTCATTTATATCGCGTCTAGACTTTGTTGATTATGAGGGGATTTGCGAAAGGATAAAGCTTGTGCTGATTCTGAACATACATTTTGAGCGAATTCTCATCTCTCCGCATGTTGACTAAAACGCCTCTGATTTGCCACTGTGTTCATGCGCTTAATATACATGTCTGTGATTGGCTACAATGCTCAACGCGGAAACAACACAAGTAACGTTAGTTTCGTTTCGTTTTTGAATAATATGTCCTCCAGTGCCCGGACTCGACTGGACTCGGACATTTTTCCGAGTCTAAAATGTCCGAGTCCGTGCCAAGTCCGAGTACAAATTCATCCAAGTGCGTGACAAGTCCGAGTTCGTTAAAAATTGGACTCGAGTCCGGACTCGAGTCCGAGTCCGAGTTCGAGTACCCCAACTCTAATAAACAGTTATAATATAGTACATTGTGTGGTTAGTTAACTTCATGTATTCAGTTAAGCTAACACACAGAAGATGCTAAACAGAAATTACAATTTGTACTCGTAATCAGTGTTGGGGAAAGTTACTTTTTTAAAAGTAATGCATTACAATATTGAGTTTACAAAAAAGTAACTAATTGTGTTACTTAGTTACTTTTTATGGAAAGTAATGTTACGTTACTTTTGCGTTACTTTTTCTTACCTGGCTATGGCTTGATCTCTTTCAGGCCTTGCAGGTGTTTTATTAAAATGTGTTATTTTTTTTATTTTAAATTGTAATTTTCTTGGACTATTGTTTAACGCACTAATGCAATCAAAAACAGCCTATATAACCTACACCTTCATTTTCTTTTGAAAAAACAATTATATGTTGAATAATAATATAGAATAATATTATATTCTGAGAACTTCCTGATGCATGTCATATAAAAGATTACATGCATACATATAATAAAACACCTGCAAGGCCTGAAAGAGATCAAGCCATAGCCAGGTAAGAAAAAGTAACGCAAAAGTAACGTAACATTACTTTCCATAAAAAGTAACTAAGTATTGTATAACAATATTGTAACTAAACATTACAATATTGAGTTTACAAAAAAGTAACTAATTGCGTAATTAGTTACTTTTTTGTAAACTCAATATTGTAATGCATTACTTTTAAAAAAGTAACTTCGGATGAGACGTTAAACCGAGGTCCTGACTCTCTGTGGTCATTAAAAATCCCAGGATGTCTTTCGAAAGAGTAGGGGTGTAACCCCGGCATCCTGGCCAAATCTGCCCATTGGCCTCCGTCCATCATGGCCTCCTAATCATCCCCGTATACTGATTGGCTTCATCACTCTGTCTCCTCTCCACCAGTAAGCTGGTGTGTGGTGGGCATACTGGCGCAATATGGCTGCCGTCGCATCATCCAGGTGGAGCGGCACATTGGTGGTGGTTGAGGAGATTCCCCCCTTCCTTGTAAAGCGCTTTGAGGTCCCAGATAAAGCGCTATATAAATGTAACAAATTATTATTATTATTATATTATTGAAAGTAATGTGTTTGTTACTTTTGTACTCTGTGGGTAGACTATGGACTGCATAAAGTACAGGTGAAACTCGAAAAAATTTGAATATCGTGCAAAAGTTATAATTTTTATGATTATGGCTTACAGCTTATGAAAACCCCAAATTCAAAATCTCAGAAAATTTGAATATTACATGAAATCAATAAAAAAATGAAGATTATCTTAATGTAATGTTAGAGTATTATCTAAATACTACGAGTTTTGCCATCGGGCAGCACAACTTTTGCATGCAGATGTTTTTATTTTATTGGAAGTGGTGTTTTTTGCAGTTGACGAGCTTTTCACCTACACATAATCTACACTTAACGACTTATCCCTTCTCCTTTTCTTAGACGATTTTAAAATAATGAGAATACTTCCATCACAGTAATGTAATGCTCTGGCCTGCAATCTTGGTTTCTGACTAGCGTCGTTTCACATGACTACATTCATTTTAATTCTGTACTTTAAGTTTTTTGAATGCACATTAATTAAATTGAAAAGTAACTCGCATTACTTTTAAAAAAAAGTACTCATCAAATATTAATGTGTACATTTATAAAGTAATGCGTTACTTTACTCGTTACTCCAGAAAAGTTATATTATTACGTAACGCGTTACTGTCATGAAACTGCTCTGAGACAGGCAAGTTAGATCCAAATGCAGCTTTATTTTAATATACAAAGGGGTAATCCAGAATCGTGGTCGAGTGGAATAGTGATGGGTCGAGGTCCCGGTAGGCAGTCCAAACAAACAAAACATACAAGGCAGAGAACAAGGCAAACGGGAAATCCAAGACAGGCAGGGGACAAGGCAAACGGGAACCAGGTTAACACTCAGAATTGCAGTGGGACACAAACAAAACTTCGCAATGCATGAGTGAATGAACATGGAATAATGCCGCGTTCCAGGCAACCTGTAACCCGTGTTTTTCCAACCTGTAACCCGTGAAAGTGCACTGGAACGGCAGTCAAACCCGTGACTTCCCACCCGTGAACTCGTACTAGATCGATGTACTCCCAGTTACGAGCTCTGACGTCACGGGTATAAGGTTGAAAAAACACGGGTTACATGTTGCCTGGAACGCGGCATAAATAGACAGGGACTAACAGGGTGATGAGAAACAGGTGAATGCAATCAGAGACAAACAAGGTGATGACACAGGTGATAATGAGTCCGGGCAGTGCGTGATGGGAAATGAAGTCTGAGAGGGAGTGAAGGTCTGGCGTGGAGTACCCTCTGGTGGGTCACAAGGGCACTCCAGCTGGTGACCGTTACAGTTACCCCCAACACTGCTCATAATTATTACAATATAAGGATATGAGGATACAATATGAGGACAATATTTAAAAGTTTTGAATGTCGATCCAAAGTTGCAATCCATAGCATTTTAGGCAAAAGATGATAAGTGTATTTGGTACTATTTCATCAGATATAATTCTAGTACAAATTTATGAGAAGCATAATGTGAATGCTTGGCTAAAGAGATGCATTTTATCTAACATTATTAGAACAGAATGCATTTTATTTTACAATGTAGGAGCCAAGTGCGAAACAGTTACATGCATCACATAAATCGAGTTGGGTCAGTAATAAAAAATAAAAAAACTCTTCTTAGAGTATTAGTTTACTGTAGTAGACTGATAGTAGACTGTTTGGGTAGGGTTAGGTGTTTGTAGAATAAGTTGACGTTGTTGCAAATTTACTTATAGAGGGTATGCGCATGACGTCGTGTGAAAAGCGGTCACGCCCACAAGTGGCAAAAAGACTGAGCGGCAGCATTTGTTTTCAGCGTGAATGCCATGAAAAACACACAAAACACATCTAAAACGGGAAAGAGCTTTGCGATTGACTGTACAACTAGATTTGACAAGAAATCTGAGGTACTGTATATTTTTTCAGACTGCAAAAAGCTACAGAACAGACTATATTCTGCATAATTGGATGTTTTTAAATAAACACTGACAAAAAACTATAGAAGTTTTAGGGCTGGACGATATGATGATATACAGTATAACATTAATGTAAGTGATCACTCGGATTTAGACCTATCTATATTGTATTTATAAAACGTTTACAGGCAAATTTTCTTAATTTATTTCCCCGGCGTCTAAATCAGGCACATATAAATGTCAGGAAACACGATTCCTGGCAGCATGTCAATATCCATGGATCACTGGATCTTTGATAAGTTGTAAGGAACACTATATCGAGTCCAACTTTTAGTTTAAACTGATAATAGTTTGTTTTACTCGTGTTTTCGCAGTTTCCCCTATTAACTCCAGCCACGCAGCAGCTCTTTTGCCACTCAGTCCGGCTGAGGGGGGCGTGTTCCAGCGGGAAAGTGACGTTAATGCATTCCCTCTATAGTCAGTATAACATCTTTTGAACGAGCATCAAATTAAAGTGTTCGCAGAAATTAAGCAGAAATTCTGCTAATACTCTAATGTTGTAGTTGACATGTAGTTGCAAAGTTACTTATAGTCAGTTGAATGTCTATTGGGGGAGCTTTAAAAGAATGTGTTATGAAATAGTAAGCAGACAGTCTACTAATACTCTAATAAGTGTTCATTCATATGTAACCGCAACGTTACTTATAGTTAGTAGAAGGCTTTTCATTTGTTTGTCAGATACAATGTTATATTCTAAATACTACATTTTATATTAATATCCTTTTATATATTTCACTGGCAAAATATCAGCACACAAGCCTTGAGGGGTCAGTAAATATTGACAGGATTTTTTTGGTGAACTCTCCTTTTTACATGGGCTTCCAAACCCTAAAGGCATTTTGTGTTTGTCCGTATTTGACACTCAATTCGGTTCTTGAACACTTCACTAATGAGCTGATGAATTGCAGATGTGTCAGATAAGAGAATCATCCAAACCGTGCAGATCTGGAGGTTCTCCTGCACTAGGATCTAGAGACACAGCTTCAACAAAACTTCTGAGCCTCTCTCTGTTGTCCCCTATAGGCCAGTGGCGAGGCAGTGATCAGCCGCACCCCGGAGCACCGGGAGGCGAGGGAGAGCAGCATGCAGGACGCCTCCTCCGTCTATGACCTGCTGAGCATCGGCATGGCCAGGAGGGGGCAGTACTCCATGCTGTCCGAGGTAAGATGTGTCAGCACAGATCAGTATCGACCCCATGCTTTACAAAAGGGACCTGTTTTTAATGTAGTGGCTTTCTTTCACCTTCTTTGTCGCAAGTCGCCTCTTCCAATCTTTCAATCTCTCTCTCAATCTCTCCTAGCTGTATGGGTGATTTTTTTCCCTTCTTCCTCCATCCTGTCCTTTCAGTAGTTGAGCCGTTGCGTGATGGTGAGCGTTTCTCAGGTGAATCTAAATCTAAGCTCAGTGTTTTCAGTAGGTTCATTTCAACTGAATTCATGTCATTTCACTGATTACCCACATTACAATGCCATTTCTCGGCATTATCAACAAATGCCTGCATATATATAGAAATGTTAATCCCATTCACATCAATTTTATCCCCACTTTCTCATGCATGTGCCATGATGTGGTGTGTACAGGATACACACAATCCCCTTTCGGTGGTGAAAACAACAAGATCCTTCCTAGAAATGCTGAGTTATGCTGAGCAATGTCAACCGCATTAGGGGCATGAAATTCAACCAAATTCCCCGGCTCAAATTTTTGATTTTTTTCATATTTTTCTGAAGAAAGACAAAGATAAATAGTGATGAAAGCTAAAATATTTCAAATCAAGTCAAGTCACCTTTATTTACATAGTGCTTTTTACAATACAGATTCTTTCAAAGCAGCTTTACAGAGATAACAGGAAGATAATGCAACAAAGTTTGTTTCCTAATTTACATTAATTTAAATTAAATTTAGTTATTGTATATTGACTGAGTAATCCAATATTTTTTAAAAGGGGGTCAAAATGACAATTTTTACCTGAGATTTATAGCCAATGTACAGAGGGGTAAATGATTTTAGATTTTTACATGCAGATTGGTAGGTCTATTAGTACAATCTGTTCACTTTTGCAATCTATGTTGCATTTAATGCCAACAGTGACAGGTAAAAAATGGGAAAAGCACTACTTGTGTTTTTTTGCCCCAAGTTTTTGCATGTAACTCAAGAAGTATTAAAGATATCTTAATATCCTTTTTAATTCTGGTTCTTAACAAACTTTTCTTTTGGTATCTTAATTTTTATTAGATCCCTGGATATCTTAAAGGTTGTATCAGTCATTTCAGGCCCAAAAAAGGCCGAAACATAAATGATCACATGCATCTAATCTTTCCTAACGATCCGCTAGCTGCCCGCCCCATAAGCATGCCGTTGAAAAACCGCGTCTCTGTAGGCAGCCTAGGCTCTGAGATCTGCACACAAAAACAAATGGGTACACCACCACTCAAAACCAAAATAAACAGTGTTTCAACCAATCACCGACAGGGGCGGGTGTTGTGTTGTGAGGTTTTGCGCTTGTGTACGGCTCTTGACGCGAATTCGGAGCAACACCCGCCCCTGACGGTTTTCTAAAGTCAACAGATTTAAATAATAGACCTACGAATCTTTGTGTAAAAAATAAATTTTACCCACCCTGTAATTTGGCTCAAAGTCTCAAGTGAAAATTGTAATTTTGACCCCCTCTACAAAATAGTGAATTACTCAGTTAATATACATTCATGACATTTCATATTTTGGCTTACTTCTTAATTTATGTATTTCTTTCACCAGAAAAAAAAAAAAATCTAAATCAAAAACCACTGGCACGGAATGATCCATTATCATTTAGCTCTATTTCTTCTCTAGTGTTTCTTGGAAGGCTGATTCCCTGATTCAAAGTTTTTTATTTATTTTTTTGAATATGTTGTGTGATTGTTTGCCATCAGTGTTTGGAGCGGGCCATGAAGTTCTCCTATAATGAGTTTCATCTTTGGTACCAACTTGGCTTGTCTTTGATGGCAAGTGGGAAGGTGAGATTCATGTCCTGTTGTCATCATCAGTGTTCTATTCATTTATTATTCATTTGTTGCTAAATTAACTTAAATGAGTTCTAGTAACTGAAAGAAACAAAATACATAAGGTTTTATACAAATTAAATGTGCTTAAATGAGTTTGTATGAATGTTCCTTAGAGCAATTCTTGAAAAATTCTTAAGAAATTCTTAATTTTTTTCTTAAGAAGAAAATGACATGCTTTGGTATTATTTGACTGAAGGTTGAGTACTGGTGATGACTCGCTGAATGAAAGAACGCCTCAAAGCCAGTCTTTTTGAGCTGCCTGCAGATTCATATCATATATGCATTCACTCTAATGATGTTTTAGAGTTTCAGTAGAGCATTAATAGACTGGTAGGGTTAGGGTTAGGATAAGTTGACATGTAGTTGAAAAGATACTTATAGTCAGTAGAGTGTCTGTTGGAGGAGCATCACAATAAAGAGTTAGCAGATATTAAGCAGACAGTCTATTAATACTCTAATGAGAGTTAATTGACATGTAGTTGCAAAGTTACTTATAGTCAACAGAAAGTTCAAAAGGGACCATCAAAGTAAAGTGTTGAAACAACCCAATAAATTTATTAAACATCGTATCTTTGGAGATTTAAGACAGGTTGGAAGTTATCCTACTTTAAGAAGTTATTTACATTGATTTTTAAGAATATTCTTTTCAGGAATATGAATACTACTTAAACTTTGTCTTAAGATCAATCTTAAGAAAAGCTTGTGGGAAAACAACATATTCTTATCTTTTTCTTAAGTTAGAAAATAAGAAGAAAATAGCAGTTAATTGTTTTTTTAAGAATGTCCCCAGATTACAGTCAATTTGGCTAATTTCAATGTAACAACAATATTTCAGACTTGTGTTTGTAAAAGAAGGTTAAGGGATAGTTCACCAAAAAATGAAAATTCTCTCATCATTTACTCACCCTCATGCCATCCCAGATCTATATGATTTTCTTTCTTAAGATGAACACAAAGAAAAAGCTTTAGAAAAATAATCCATCTAATGCAAATAAATAGATGTGCGAATGCACCACATACAGCTGTTATGAACAGTAATCCATACGACCCCAGTGAATGAATAAACATATTTTAAAGTGAAAAGATAGGTATGTGTTAGGAAAAAAATGATATTTTAACTCTTTTTATTCTAGTGATGCACCGAAAATATTTTTCTTACTGAAATACATTTTTTTTAGGCGAAAAACAAAATCGAAAATAAGGTTGTGATAATTAAATTGGGTTAATTGGGTCTTGATTCAGAGTGTTGTACAACTAATTTTATATATTGCTACTCTAGCATCATTGTTGGTAACAGTGAAGTTTACCTGTTGTAGTTTATCTACATTTGCTTTTCCACATATCCAAATTGTCACATTCTCTTTTAAAACATGGACTTGTTTTCAGCTGTGCACTTATCAATCATCTCATTATCACCACTACTTAAGTCCTGTTCTGTTTGAGTTTCACTGTTGGGTCTCGTATGTGTGTCTTCATCCTCGTCATCGTGTGTGTTGCACAACTCCAGCGTGACACAAATCCAATTGCTTCTGGCCAACTGTCATATGCGTGTTTCAGAGAGGGTCGAGTTTACACTTGACTCAAACATAAGCATGTTTTGAAGCATGATGTAAGCGGGCTGTGAAGTTTGAGTGAGAAGTGACAGAACCACAGAGGACAATACTTCTCATGTGAGCTTTACAACACTCTTAAGCCGAGCTTCATGACATGCTTACAATATGTTTACCTTAAGTGTAAACTTGATTCTCTCATGAATATGCATTCAACAGTTGGCCAGAAGTGATGCTTTGTATTAAAAGATTAATTTTTTTATAAATCTTTGTGTTCACCTGCAGAAAGAAAGTCAGATAATGTACATCCGGGTTGGAATGAGGGTGGGTAAATAATGAGAGAATTTTCATTTTTGGTTGAACTATCCCTTTAACTATAAGCCGATCTCCGGGTCTGGCGGTAGCATTTTAGCATAGCTTAGCATAGATCATTGAATCTGATTAGACCGTTAGCATCTCTCTCAAAAAAATGACCAAAGAGGTTCGATATTTTTCCTATTTAAAACTTGACTCTTCTGTAGTTACATCGTGTACTAAGACAGACGGAAAATGAAAAGTTGCGATTTTCTAGGACAATATGGCTAGGAACTATACTCTCATTCCTGCGTAATAATCAAGGAAATTTGCTGCAGTACCATGGGTGCAGCAGGCGCAATGATATTACGCAGCGCCTGAAACTTAGTGCCGGTCACATTGGAAGTTAGATAGCTGGGGACTATTTTCAGGCGTTGCGTAATATCATTGCGCCTGCTGCACAAAAACGGTAAAACTCAACTGTGAGCCTATTTCCAAAAAAAAGTGGAGTGTTCCTTTAAACCTGGCTCTCTGAGTCTGAATTGTCATAAGTGTACACTGTGAAACAACGCAGTACTAGAAAGTTACAGACATTTGTTTAGTAACTGACCACAACTTTCAACTGCAGTGTTCAGTGACGGTAATTCCCACTCTGCATTTTCCTTTTAGTGTTTTGTCGTAGATTTATATTAAGTTTCAGAAGTCTCAAATGCATAACCGTTGTGAACTCCACTTGTCCAATCAATGTTAAGAATGTTATGCAAATAAGAACATTACAGATGTACAGTGCAATAAACTAAAATGACCCTGGGTTTATCTTACATGCCTGTATATATAAATTAATAAAATCTGTATTATTAATAATATTGTACAGAATGAGGGTGCAGTGTCAGTCCTCAAAGAGTGTGTGACAATGAGACCACAGGACCCCATCCCACCTCTGCTTGCAGCGAAAGTGTGCATCAACCAGCTACACTGGGTGAGAATTTATTTTACATTTAATCATTTAGCCGACGCTTTTATCCAAAGCGACTTACAAATGAAGAGAGCAATAGAAGCAGTCAAATCAACAAACAACAAACACCAAGCACATGTGAACAATATGCATATTCATCCTGCAAATGTTTTTATCTTATATACAAAAATGTCAGTTTTATAGAGCAATTAAATTCAGTTAAAGTTCCAAGATTTTCTGTCTCTAAACATACACTACCATATATTTAAAATATATATATTTTATTCAGCAAGGACACATTAAATTGATCAAAAGTGAATACTGCATTATTAATCAATGAATCCTGGGGAAAATATGTATCATGGTTTACACAAAAATAGTAAGCATCTCAGCTGTTTTCATCATTGTTAGTAATAAGAAATGTTCCATTAAAGGGTATCAGTATATAAAATCAGTAATATAAGAATGATTTCTGAAGGATCATGTGACACTGAAGACTGGAGGAATTATGCTGAAAATTCTGTTTTGTATCACACGAATAAATTAAATTATTAAGTAATTCACATCAATTCAAATCAAAGAGCATTTCAAGAGCATCAAATTCATATTCATATTTCAAGAGCATAAAAAAATCTTACAAACGCCAAACTTTGTACTTTCCAGCAAAATGATATGATGAAATGAAATAAGCAATGTACATTTCAGGTAAATTCGTTCATTTTGGCATCTATAAGTCCTTAAATCCATAAATCCTAATACCTAAATCCTATATAATCCTAATATATTTACATAAATACTAGCTATTCTTATAACTTTATTATTTATGGTATGAGACACATTAAATCTGTATTTTCAGTTTTTTTGATAATATTCAGTGTACAGTATCGCTCAGTCTTAGATGGGGTCCAGATTCAATCAATAATAAGTGACCTCTGTTTTACAACTTTTGTAACATTGCCAGACTAATAAGACACAATCCAATGTACAGTCACGACACTATCAATCAAATACACACTACAGCCCTGTTGAGATTAGGGCACATCTGGTAGAAGCGTAGTGCTGAATGCAGACCGCATGCCATAAGAGGCTTATAGCACAATAGGGCCATATAGCCACAGAAACGTAATGCATTGGCTTTAATATCAGATAGCACGCCATCCCAGTCACACTTAAAGGAGAACTCCGGTCAATTTTAACATTGAGCTCCTTTTTTTGTACATTTGGAGTGCTGTCAGTACAGAGAACAACGACAAAAATCTTTTTAAAATTTGCTCAGTGTGGACTTCAATGGGGCAAGTTTTAAACCTGCTTTTAGCCTCTTAACATCCTTGATTTGTCATTACAAGTGCAGAGCCATGTGAGTGGTGTTATTAAGAGTGAACACGGTCAATCTGACTGCAGTAGATGTGAAAGATAGGAAACAAAATGATGTTAATTCAGCCAGCTCACATACCTGTATTTTCTTCCTGTTTTCGGTCGAAGTCCACAGTAGTCGATTGTCGAGTTCACACGCGCGCGATCATCAAACTCAAAAACCTCCTCCGTGTGTTCAACATCTGATTCGGATGAACTATCCATTTGAGCTGATATTGAGGATGTTAAGAGGCTAAAAGCAGGTTTAAAACTTGCCCCACTGAAGTCAACAGGGAGCACATTTTAAAAAGACGATAACACGGTGTAGGCAACACCGATTTTTGTCGTTGTTCTCTGTACTGACAGCACTCCAAATGTACAAAAAAATGAGCTCAATGTTAAAATTGACCGGAGTTCTCCTTTAAGAGCAGCCCTTATTCATCTCTGCATCAAAACAGGGAATGTGAGGACTTCTCCTCAGGCAGTTGTCCTTGATGCTGATTCATGTCAGCATGTCTAGCATTTAAATTAATGAATATCATATGACATTAAGTCAGCTTATTATGCTCATATGAATGATATATAATGTGAATGCATGAGTACATGTAGGGATTTGTTACAATTTGGCATCAAATTTGGGCAGTTGACATGACTTAAAAAGTCTTTCTTTTTCTTTTCTACACTACGCTATACAGAGATGAATGAATGAATGAGGCATTTATATAGCGCTTTCATATGTACTGTTGTACACCCAATGCACTTTACAATCATATCAGGGGGTCTCTCCTCAACCACCACCAGTGTGCAGCATCCACTTGGATGATGCGACGACAGCCACAGTACAACGGCGCCAGTGCGCTCACCACACACCAGCTACAGGTGGAGAGAGGAGAGAGAGTGATAGAGCCAATTCAGTGGATGGGGATTAATAGGAGGCCATGATTGGCGAGGACCAATGGAGGGAATGTGGCCAGGACACCGGGGTTACACCCCTACTCTTTACGAGAAATGCCATGGGATTTTTAATTACCACAGAGAGTCAGGATCTCGGTTTTACGTCTCATCCAAAGGACAGATAAAAAAATTGGGATAAATAAGATTTTTTTTATGGTTTTAAAAGATGTTTCTCACCAAGGCTCAATAAAAATCACAAAAGAGTAAATTAAAGTAATATTGTGAAATATTATGACAATCTAAAGTAACTGTTTACTGTTTTAATATTTGATTTAGTGCTCAGTTATTATTGGTACTCAATTATTAAAAATGGTTCTTATTATTATTCAAAAAAAACTGCTTTTGGTGCTAAATATTGTGAATATTGTGGAAAATTTGTTTCAGGATTCTTTGATTAATAGAAAGTTCAATGGACAGCATTTATTTAAAAGATAAATATTTGATAACCTTAAATTTCTTAAATGTCACTTTTGATCAATTGAATGCGTCCGTAGCATGTCACGATTTACACAAAAAAAATTATAATTAAGCAGCACACCTGTTTTCAACATTCAACATAATAATGATTAATGTTTCTTCAGCACCAAATCAGCATATTAGAATGATTTCTGAAGGATCATGTGACATTGGAATAAAAGTGACTGTTATGTGCAGTTTATGGTCAGTGATGATGTTGGGTTCAAACTCATAACCTTTCAGTTTCCTACTTAGGTCCACTATGCTACAGCTCCAATATCATTTGAAATGAAATGAAATGAAATGAACAATGAACACAAGTTGATAACCACTGATATAAATCATCCTAATGTCTAATGCATGTTTAAATGTCTGTGTGTCAGCTGGAGGATGCAGTGTCCCTTGCCGCAGGTGTGGTTGCTTTAGGAGAGTGTGCTGGGGAGTCTCTTCCCCGAGCTCATCTGGCCATAGGACTGTGCCGTAGTATGCAGGCAACTGACGGTAAGCCCGTTTATCCTTCTCTGAACCTACAAAATGAGCCAGGCCTCCAGCTGTCCTCAGCTGCTCTCTGCTCCCTCTCTCATGTCTGCGGTGACTCACTGTTTAACTGTGTGTTTGCAGCCACTCTGAAAGCAGACCGCGATGAGTTCAACAGAAGAGCGCTGCAGTCACTACGGAAGTACGCTTGATGTTTACCTTTTTCTCTTCAGATTGTGTTAAGGAGGCTTCAGCCACCCACTTTGTTTTGGAATTGTTTGGACTCTTAAAGCCTTTTCTAAACCCTGTTTAAGTTGATTGCAGAACTGTTATTAATATTAAAACACACTTATATTAATTTTAATCTCAAACCTACACTACTGTTTAAAAAGTTTGGGGTCCGTAAGATATATTTTTTTTTTATGTGTTTGAAAGAAGTCTCTTAAAAGAAAGAAAGAACCCTGGGTGACCTGACTGCATTTATCTGATCAATAATCCGATAAAACAATAAAAATAGTAATGTTGTGAAATATTATTACAATTAAAAACTAAATATCAGTTTTCTATTTTAATATATTGTCAAATATATTATTTATTCCTGAATTTTCAGCATAATTTCTTCAGTCTTCAGTTACATGATCCTTCAGAAATCATTCTAATATGCTGATTTGCTGCTCAAAAAACATTTCTTATTATCGATGTTGAAAACAGTTGCTGCTTAATATTTTTGTGCAAAGCATGAAGAATTCTTTGATGAATAGAATGTTCAAACGGCAACAGCTGTTCAACAGCATTTATTTTAAATAGACATTTGTAAGAAATATCAAATACTTTACTGCCATTCTTTATTAGTTTAATGAGTCATTGGTAAATAAAATGAATTATTTAAAAATTATTTTACTGATTTAAGATTTAATTTAAGATTGAATAATTTAAATCTTACTGACCTTTTGAACAGTAGTTGTATACACTCACCTAAAGGATTATTAGGAACACCATACTAATACAGTGTTTGACCCCCTTTCGCCTTCAGAACTGCCTTAATTCTACGTGGCATTTATTCAACAAGGTGCTGAAACGATTCTTTAGAAATGTTGGCCCATATTGATAGGATAGCATCTTGCAGTTGATGGAGATTTGTGGGATGCACATCCAGGGCATGAAGCTCCCGTTCCACCACATCCCAAAGATGCTCTATTGGGTTGAGATCTGGTGACTTTGAGGTCAGACAGGTCAATTTTAGTACAGTGTCTGTTTAGTACATTTTAGTTTAGTATTGTCATGTTCAAGAAACCAATTTGAAATGATTCAAGCTTTGTGACATGGTGCATTATCCTGCTGGAAGTAGCCATCAGAGGATGGGTACATGGTGGCCATAAAGGGATGAACATGGTCAGAAACAATGCTCAGGTAGGCCGTGGCATTTAAACAATGCCCAATTGGCACTAAGGGGCCTAAAGTGTGCCAAGAAAACATCCCCCACACCATTACACCACCACCACCAGCCTGCACAGTGGTAACAAGGCATGATGGATCCATGTTCTCATTCTGTTTACGCCAAATTCTGACTGTCCAATTTTGGTGAGCTCTTGCAAATTGTAGCCTCTTTTTCCTATTTGTAGTGTGGACATGAGTGGTACCAGGTGGGGTCTTCTGCTGTTGTAGCCCATCCGCCTCAAGGTTGTGCGTGTTGTGGCTTCACAAATGCTTTGCTGCATACCTCGGTTGTAACGAGTGGTTATTTCAGTCAAAGTTGCTCTTCTATCAGCTTGAATCAGTCGGCCCATTCTCCTCTGACCTCTAGCATCAACAAGGCATTTTCGCCCACAGGACTGCCGCATACTGGATGTTTTTCCCTTTTCACACCATTCTTTGTAAACCCTAGAAATGGTTGTGCGTGAAAATCCCAGTAACTGAGCAGATTGTGAAAAACTCAGACCGGCCCATCTGGCACCAAAAACCATGCCACGCTCAAAATTGCTTAAATCACCTTTCTTTCCAATTCTGACATTCAGTTTGGAGTTCAGGAGATTGTCTTGACCAGGACCACACCCCTAAATGCATTGAAGCAACTGCCATGTGATTGGTTGATTAGATAATTGCATTAATGAGAAATTGAACAGGTGTTCCTAATAATCCTTTAGGTGAGTGTATATATACTTTCTATTAAGAACTTGTGCTGTCATTAGAAGAAAATAATCATGTCATTGATAAGTCTATATAAAAAACACAGAAATTGTTGACAAATTTGGTGAATGTAAACGTAACAAAATCACTATTTACAGTAAGCATATTTTTTTTATATTAAAATCATGGAATCTTTTAAACCCTTGCCCAAATTTAAGGTGTCATACAAGCTTCTGACATTGAATCGTTTCTGTTCATTTACACTAATGTAATCTGTTGCAATCGGTTTCAAATGAAATTGTTTTTAATCCCACTATGTAATTTAACATCACAGTTAATTCCAGCGTGTAAGATTAGCGAAGGGTCAGTTGTGAGATGACTGGCAGATGTCAGACTGGTAGTAAGGTGAAGACTTGTTTTTTGACTGCAGAGCAATATCGCTGGATCCTCAGGACCCTCATATCTCCTTCTGCCTCTCTCTGCAGCTCGCTCTGGTTCGACAGGTTAGCATGTTAACATCAATCTTGCTGACTAGATGCGGAATCGCATGATGATATCAGATTTCTGTTTGTCATATCTTCCAAGAAAAGAAATTTACATTAATCTGTCTCCTTATTTTGCATGACTGTGCATTTTTGTATCTTTTGTTTACACACAATATGACTGTCAAGGTCACATAATTGTGTGGATAGGTCACTATTTTATCATATTTAAACATGTAAATTAATGTATGTGTAATATTTCACCTGTTATTTCAGTCAGCGCTGGTCCCTAATGTGACCTCTTGTGTTTGTGGTAGGTGTCAGAAGCGATGAAGCCATTGGAGTTGGCTCTGAATGTTCGTGGGGATGATTTGCACTCTCTACACCTGCTGGCTTTACTACTCAGTGCCCAGAAACACTACCAACCCGCCCTTGATACTCTCAAACTTGCCCTTAACCAGCACCCGGACAACTTTAAGTATGTTTATATGTTTGTGTTCTACTTTAAAGGGATATTGTCACGACACACACACAGGTAGATCCAAGTGCAGTTTTAATAGGGTAATCCGTAATCGTAAAACATTCCAGGCAAAGGGTCAAAATCCATACAAAGGCAGTCCAAAACAGAAAACAAACAAGAACAGATATCCAAAGTGCAGATGATGTTAAACAAGTATTCCACGACAGTGAATGAAACAGACAGGGTATTAATAGGCAAATACAAACAATGTGATTGGGAACAGCTGTGTGCAATGAACAGTAATGAGTACAGACAAGGATTATGGGAAATGCAGTTCCTGATGTGGTGGTGACGGTAAGGGGAAGAGACCTCTAGTGGAGACCCAGGGAACACCAACAGACACTGTGACTCCTCCTCCAGTCTCTGGATCGGCAGACGTGACCTGAACAGTCTCTGGATCGGCAGACGTGACCTGAACAGTCTCTGGATCGGCAGACGTGACCTGAACAGTCTCTGGATCGGCAGACGTGACCTGAACAGTCTCTGGATCGGCAGACGTGACCTGAACGGTCTCTGGATCGGCAGACGTGACCTGAACGGTCTCTGGATCGGCAGACGTGACCTGAACTGTCTCTGGATCGGCAGACGTGACCTGAAGCACTGGCTTGGTAGGTTGCATCGGTGGAGCCGGTAGGGCAAGACACTGGAGCGGCGCTGGCAGAGCAGGGGCGGCGCAGGAAGGCCGAAGCGCTGGGGTGGCGCCGGAAGGGCGAAGCGCTGGGGTGGCGCCGGAAGGGCGAAGCGCTGGGGTGGCGCCGGAAGGCCGAAGCGCTGGGGTGGCGCCGGAAGGCCGAAGCGCTGGGGTGGCGCCGGAAGGGCGAAGCGCTGGGGTGGCGCCGGAAGGGCGAGGTACTGGGTGGTGCCCCTGGGTGAGGCATTCCTCCTCATCCTTCGTTTACGAGAGTGTGGCGGTGCTGCAGCCTCTTCTCTTTGGCCACCACTGGGGGTGCAACAGGGAGAGTGGACAGCTCTGGGATAATCGTAGTCGGGTCCTCCCGGACCTCCGGACTTGAGACCCCCGAAGTCAGGTTCTCGTGGACGATAGCAAGCTGCTCAGCGCCGGTCTCCGGAATGACAGTGGACTGCTCGGGGATGTTCTCCGGGCCTTGAGAGACAGTGGACGCTTGCTTCCTCCTCCTCCATTTCTGATGTTGAGACGGTGGCATCAAGCTCTCCACCGCAGGGAGCGCTGCAGCGTCTTCATCTGCCACAGTTTCTTCCAAGGGCATGGCGCCCATCTTACCTGGAGAGACGGGCGTAGCTGGTGTTGCCCATTGGCTGCAATGGTGTAGGTAGCTAGTGAAACCCCTATTAATCCAGGCCGAGAGAGAGTCCAAAATAGCTGAGATAGACCACCCACCGACTGACCCTGCTGATATAGATTCATCAGATTACTGACTCGTCCCCTCCACTCCTCTGCAGTACTAGGGGAAAGGATACGAAAACCCGTACTGCTGGATCTGTACATTCTCTTGGTGGAATCCTTCTGTCACGACACGCACACAAACAGGTAGATCCAAGTGCAGTTCAAAATGGGTAATCCGTAATCGTAAAACATCCAGGCAAAGGGTCAAAATCCATACAAAGGCAGTCCAAAACAGAAAACAAACAGGAACAGAGCTCCGAAGTGCAGTTAACGTTAAACAAGGATTCCACGACATTGAATGAAACAGATATATATTTATAGGTATAAATAGGCAAATACAAACAATGTGAGTGGGAACAGCTGTGTGCAATGAACAGTAATGAGTACAGACAAGGATTATGGGAAATGCAGTTCCTGATGTGGTGGTGACGGTAAGGGGAAGAGACCTCTAGTGGAGACCCAGGGAACACCAACAGACACTGTGACATATAGTTCACCCAAAATTCCGTCGTTAACTCCCTTGTCATTCCAAACCTGTATGACTTACTTCTGTGGAACGCAGAAAAATTATATTTTGAAGAAGCAAACAGTTTGGCTTATCATAGGCTTCCATTGTATGGACAAAAACACTAAGACATATTATATCCTCTTTTATGTTCTTTTGGGTGAACTATCCCTTTAAGTCACATTGTTTGATTGTCAAGTCACTTTTATTTATATAATGCTTTTCACAGTGTTTCAAAGCAACTTTACAGAGAAATATTGTTATAATAGTGTCTTAAATTCTATAAGGTCTTTATTTAGCAGTTCAATTAAAAGAAATGTGCCTAAATTTATTTGACTGTAACCCCAATAAATATCTGTTTTAAAAAACAAATTATCAAAACCAGTGGCGTCTGAAAGAAACTGCCCGATCTTAGTTCAGAACTGACTGAAACTGACAGTTTACTTGAAAAGTGTTCTTGTGCACATTTTCCTAATTTTTTTCAGTTTTTACATCACCATGTGGGGGCAGTATTGCTCTCAGTGACAGCAATAAATAATTAGGATTATGCTCATGTGTGAGAGCAGCAAACAGTATTTAAATACCCCCCCAGCATTTCTTACACACTGAATCTATTGTGTGTAACTGAACACAATGGTCAAATTGTCACATTTCTCATTCCAAGAACCTCTGCCTCTGCAAAACAAATCTTCACTTTGTAAATGGAAAAAGTTAGCTCCGCTTTCTAGAAATTCTGTTCATATATGGGAGAAGGAACAGTTGAACCAGGGTGTATGTAAACTAAAATCTCATTTTTTAACTTCCGTAATCAGACACATTTTTCTGAGTGAAACAAGTTCAAATTGATTGTGTCATGAACGTTACATCCCATAATGGAACCAGATATTTGGAGAGGAGAGCTGGAAACCAAGAAGTATTTGTGATGTGGAAATTTGTTCGAGAGGTGGACCACGTTATTCAATTTTGTGACTGTGAAGATTATGAAGACAATTTGAAATAACATGCAATGCTTGTTCACAATAAGGCCTGTAGTATCAATTCACCTTGTCACCTTGTTCCCTTGTCTTCACCTGCACCTGGTCTCCAGTCCAGTTCTCCTGGCCCAGTGTTTTTATTGTTAACTAATAGATTATTGTTTTTTGTTATTTGAAGTAAAGCTGAAATAAAATTGTATATATATATATATATATATATATATATATATATATATATATATATATATATATATATATATATATTAGAGGTGGGCATAGATTAATTTTTTTAATCTAGATTAATCTAGATTAATTTTAAAATTAATCTAGATTAATCTAGATTAAAATGGCTCATTTGAATTCTCCCGAAGGCATTCAGAATATGTGTGCTACCCAAATAATGACTAAAAGTAAGTCTTTGAGAATAGTTCGCCTCGCATAGGGATGTGCATTTCTGCCAAAAATGCCATTCGACAATCGAGGAACAAAAGTCGAATATCGTTAAAAACAAAACCCGCAATGACAGAAAGGGAGGCCAATTTCATCTTTAGCGATTTGTCATCAAACAAACTGTTTATTAATTGAACAAGTAACATGTTTTCTTCGGTTTTTTTAACAGTAACGTTAATTGGAAGAAGAAAAAAAACAATACGCATCACAGTCCGTTTTTGCATCGCCAATGCTCGTTAGATCAAAACATAGGCGTAATCCTATGGGGGGACAGGGGGACACGTCCCCCCCAATATTCAAAGAAGGACAATTTGTCCCCCCCAATATTTGATCATACTGTATGATTATACGGGCGGTTGCAAAATAATAGGCTACGTCTTTCTTTCCAGCTCCGAAAATATAAAATCCCGGCCGGTCCATTTCCCAAATCCATTCGACTTGCCTTACACTAGCTATAGGCTACATTAACAAAACCTATTTCTCCTGAAATCCATGTCATGTTTTCCCAATAGCTCTAGTAGCTCGTGCACCGTCAGTGAGTTAGGAAAAACCAAACAGAAGAAGAGTTAAGGAGCGCGAAATCTGACAGACATTTGGCACATATGAATGGTAAATATCCTTGGCTGACATAGCCTATCCCTTAGCGACCAGGTGAATTTCACTAGAATTTATTTTTAGAAAATATCTAAATCAGAGAATTCATAGGTTCGGGTAGGGATGCTCATTTCGGTTAATATTCCCGACCGACAACCGCCGCTCGTTAATCGATGATTAACGGTTAACTGATAAGATTGAATTGAATTGGCATTAAATAAAACTAAAATTGATGCGTGTCTGTGACCCATTAAAAAAAAAAAAAAAATTTTTTTTATCAAAGGGTTTAATTTAACGTGCAAAGTGCAAACAGCAGCACACAGAACAGATTCAGATAAAATTTTCACGGAGCATTTCTGACAGTGACAACAGAGAAAAACAGAATACAATAATATAAATAAAAAAACATAAAATAAGACTACAGTAAATATATATATATTATAGCTTAAATAATTAACAAATTACGATGACAAAAAGAAAACACTGAATCAGTTTGCGTTGAAAAAATGGCATTTTTTTCTCTCCATCAGAAGAAGTTTTTCCGTCAAATAAAATAGCAGCCCTACCTCAGTCCACAGCTTGTCTAGTTTTTATTTTAAAAAGTAGCATTACAGTCTACATGCTGTTGGGTAGCCTAAGTCTGGAGCGCAGAGAGAAAACACCCTCTAGTCTCCGATGGCACAGATGTTCGGGAATACAGAGATAACGTCTCGCTATGGCAGCTTTGGGAAGCTGCTTCGCAAGTGATACTGCATTGTAGGCTACTTGGACGACTGCTTTATTTTAATACCACGTAGCATATTTTGCAAGTAACTTTGTCGCCCTTTCTGTCGAAATGGTCCCACATATAGTAGCCTAGCTAGGCTACTTCTTTTCTCTCGCTTCATTTTGCTTGCTCAGGGAGAATATATGTTGGCGCGTGTGATTGCGCATGTCGACGCGCTCAGTGAGTTAACAAATGTTTTTTTTTTAACCATGAAGCAAAAAATACAAATAAAAAAATCTTTAAAAAAAAAAACGTTTTCTGTTAGTATTAATCAGTCCATTTTTTTACTTTCGGTTAACGGTTAAACGGTCAATATGAGCATTCCTTCTGCGATTGGCGGGGAGATTTTTCATTTTCAACAGTTGATTTGGATGACTCAAAGTGCACCAGATTAATGAATTTATCTTTAAAATGTAAAAAAATTTCTTCCGGGGGTGCATGCCCCCGGACCCCCCTAGAGGTACTGAGCTACACTCACAAAAATACTGTGGGAATCACAGGATATGGTCTGTGAAAAATACAATTGTAATGATCTTATAAAAGGCTACATGATCAGAATTTTACCACCTCTACCTCGTTTTGAGCCAGGAAAAACCCTGTGTGTTCTCATTGGGGGATGAGCCTCCCTAAAATTAAAATCACCCCTGGTGTCCCCCCCAATGTTAAACTCCTTCCTACGCCCCTGGATCAAAAAATAATGTCATCATATGTCATAATGATTTTATGTGAACCTGCCTTGTTACTGCAATAGCCTCCTTTTTAAACAAATTAGTTTCAATCAATGTAAACTATTCGTGTGATTATGCCACTGCGCAATGCACATACATTACCGCGGGATGGCGGGTGTTCATTTCATAAACTGTGGACAATGGCAGCTTATTTAAACCTGTTAACCTTTGCCAGTGCGCCGACTCTCTGAAGCGGTTTTTTTTTGTAGCCTATAAATTAATGTATGTCCAAAAACCGGATAATGTCATACTTTTTAGTAGTGCTATCGTGGCGTAATAATCTGTTTGGTTGTAAAATGTATTACCTGAATGAAATGAACTCGAATGTATCGTCCTGTAGAATCATTCATTCACAGACAGCATACGAAGATGTTCAACTAATAAAGATCTTCATCGCTGGCAAAGATATGATGCATTTGCAGATTTGCTTTCACTAGACTAAACTGTAGATCCACGGCCACTTCATCCAACGCTCTTGATGTTCTTAAATCTTCCTGTTATTTACGACTCCTCGAGTGTGAATTGAAAGCGCTTCAGACGATTCAGTGCGTGGGGAACTGAACAGATCAACTGATTCGCGAACCGATTTAGACAGATTTGACAACTTGTTTGATGAAGTCTTTGAACAGAAACGACTCAAAAGAGTGATTCATTTGTAAATGAGCATCGCTCATGCCCATACAAAGGACACAGCGCGCTTGGAATAAACTCGTTTAACAACGTATTGCATTAAAATAAAGTAACGAGAGGAACGTCGCCCAACATAACAAAGTAAGTACACCTTGTGTCCCTGACAGGAAAATACCCCTGCTGCGCGATCTGTGACAGTAGGCGCGGCCGCGGCGTCAAGTATGTATGTCATACTACACATTAGAATTGCGCGAAAATAACGATATTCGAAAAAGCTATTTATGATCCCAACCCAACTTAGATTAACGGCGATATTTTTTTTATCGCGCGATAAGAGTCTCACGTTAACGCAGCACGTTAACGCCGATAACGGCCCATCACTAATATATATATATAATTAATGAAACAGAAAACTTAAATGAAAATTGGAAATGCTGCCTCGGCACCTAACTGAACTAAAATAGGTTGAAGTACTAAAATTACTAAAATAAAAATAAAAACTAAATAGAAATATATATATATATATATATATTAGGGCTGTCAGTTAAACGCGTTATTAACGGCGTTAACGCAAACCCATTTTAACGGCGTTAATTTTTTTATCGCGCGATTAACGGTCTTTTTGGCCTAGCAAACTTTGTAGTTTTTTTTCACATGCTTTTGCACCAGGACGCGGCATGCGCGGCGCTGCGCTATGAAACCCATTCATTTCAATGGCTTGCGCCGCGCGAGGACGTTTTGAAAGCGCAAGCGGATCTAGCTAGACCGGAAACAAAACAACAGGCACGCCGCACACACTTGTTTGGGCTTGCGAGCCGGATGCGCGAGTGCGAATCTCTCTGCTCGCGCGCGGAATATAATGTGCCGAGCACGAATCTATGGGAGGCCGTATGAGACGAAACACATTGAAAACTTGTGATACACACTGAAACACTTACAATACACACTGAAACACATGGGATACACACTGAAACACTTGTGCTACACACTGAAACACTTGTACTACACACTGAAACACTTGCGCTACACACTGAAACACTTGCGCTACACACTGAAACACTTGCGCTACACACTGAAACACTTGCGCTACACACTGAAACACTTGCGCTACACACTGAAACACTTGCGCTACACACTGAAACACTTGTGCTACACACTGAAACACTTGCGCTACACACTGAAACACTTGCGATACACATTAGACTTGCGCAGACACTTGAAACACTTGCGCGTATATATTTGCGCATATATAAACTACGGTGTCAGATTGCTACCACATATATAATTTTTTCCCACTCAATTAGGCCTATGTTGTAATTAACAAGATACGTCGTTTAAATTACATATTTTCTCGTAATAACATGTTAAGTCATTACAAATATAGATTTTCTAGGCCTAATAAGGACATGTATAGTCACAGAATATGCCATATACAACTTTTATTTATATAAAATATTTATACCTTATCATGCCTTTATCATACTTCTACGTTCGAAAAGCTGAAGCAAACAGTAGCAGGACATTCTAACGCTTAACGTGAAAAAACATTAACATGACTTAATGAGACAATATTAAAAGATCAAATTCTGTACACACCTTATTAATAAACCATACTATGTACATTAAAGCAGATGAGTCCAGAATATGAACGCACCGAATGAAGTGTTTTCCTAAATTTAAGCCCTTGATTCAGGGAACAGGGAAATATTTTACCACTCCAAACGCCATCTTCATTAAAAAATATTATTTTGTTTATTAAATGCAAAGTTTTTAATTTCAAAAGCATTCCTAAATTGATTTCATATTTCAAACAAACGAAACTCAGAGCCATTCCCCGCCAATAAGCGGTGATATAGGCTACGTAAATAAGATCATAAATAAAAATATTAAAAAGCACATATCAATAATAATAATAATAATAATAATAATAATAATAGAAACAAATACAACACATAGCCAATTACAGCTGGTTTTAGTTTTGCTTTAAATAAATAAATTAGTTTAGGCTTTAAAATAAATATAGATTTTGGTATTGCTAAATTAATGCCACAATAATGTATGTTTATTTTATAGGCTACTTAGCCTATGTTTTTCATTTTTGTTTTGCATTGAATATCATTGAAAGGATTTGTTGTGTTTCAGTGTGTGTATCGCAAGTGTTTCAGTGTGTGTAGCGCAAGTGTTTCAGTGTGTGTAGCGCAAGTGTTTCAGTGTGTGTAGCGCAAGTGTTTCAGTGTGTGTAGCGCAAGTGTTTCAGTGTGTAGCGCAAGTGTTTCAGTGTGTGTAGCGCAAGTGTTTCAGTGTGTAGCGCAAGTGTTTCAGTGTGTGTAGCGCAAGTGTTTCAGTGTGTAGCGCAAGTGTTTCAGTGTGTAGCGCAAGTGTTTCAGTGTGTAGCGGAAGTGTTTCAGTGTGTATCGCAAGTGTTTCAGTGTGTAGCGGAAGTGTTTCAGTGTGTATCGCAAGTGTTTCAGTGTGTAGCGGAAGTGTTTCAGTGTGTAGCGCAAGTGTTTCAGTGTGTAGCGCAAGTGTTTCACATGTCTGTGCAAGTCTAATGTGAACGTGCAAGTGTTTCAATGGGTTTTGTCTCATATGGCCTCCCATACGAATCTCTCTGCTCGAGTCGTGCCTCGCGCGCTCTCAGATACACGCTGCTCTTGTAAGAATTTTCTCTGGGCTCGCTCAGAGAAAATGCCTGCACTTAAAACGTGTTCAGTCAGTGCAATCGCGAATCTCTCCTCTTCCCCAGCTAACAATTTTAGGTTATAAGAACGTTTTCATAACGTTCCCATTAAGTTATAAAAACGTTATTTCTGAATGTTATAGGAACGTTCAAACCGTCCAGTTTTGAGTGGATGACGAGCGCGAGACGCCGAAATGGATGCCAATAAGATTCTGAATTGAAAGTTTACTTTTAAAAAGTTGCCAAATGGTTCCATTGACAAGACCAAAGTGATCTGTGTGTTTTGTCGTTGTGAACTGAGCTATCATCATCGCAGCACGTCCAGTCTGAAATACCACTTGATGATGGCCAAGCACACACACACAGCTGATGCGAATTCTCCGCCCCCTCGTCAAATCAGGACCTCGTCAGTATTTCTTTCACCCTTTTATTGATGGACAGTGTTACATTGTGTGAGAGATTATTTGCTCCAAGTGAGAATGTTTTAGTGTGAAAAACTGAACAGTATATATGCCAATATTGTTTTCAATAAAAAACATTGGCACAAAGCAAGCCGATCCACTTTTCCATGTTGATAAGAGCATTAAAATGAGAAAAAAATAATGGGACAAAAAGAAATCAAGAGACATTTAGAATAGATAAAAATGTGCGATTAAATGCGATTAATCGCGAGTTAACTATGACATTAATGCGATTAATCGCGATTAAATATTTTAATCGTTTGACAGCACTAATATATATATATATATATATATATAATACAAATGACAACCGTTTTTCAAGTTCAAATCCACCGACATTAATCTACTAACTCTCCTGACTGCTTTGTCGGACAAAAATGACAGATTCTGCGCATGGCAGATTATGATTGGTCAGATCGCCTGTCAATCAAACTCCCTGCGAAGGGTCAATTGGATTCTTGCCATGTCAAAAGTGATAAGACTTTTCAGTGATGGACGTCGCCATCTTTGATATTACTTTGGATCCTGGTCAGTCCCTGCTGAAAAATCCAGTATTACTGGTTACGAGCATTGGGTATATTTTGCATGCTGGTTCCCAGCATGGGATGCTGGTTGCTGGTCCCCAGCATGGGATGCCAGTGGATGGTGGACCAGCATATGTTGTCTTTTGATTCCAACAAGACCACAACAAAACTTGCGTATGTGTTAAAAGTTGTTGAAGTCTGGTTGTAGTCACCATTATGGTGAATATTTATTTTATTTTTTTATTTAAACATGTTTGAAAACATTTGATTTAGGCAGGACAGTTTTAGCTGATTAGTGTTTCATTATGTGACTTTTAGTTGGTCACTTGGCCCATACCTTTTACAATACATTTTTTGGGATCAATGACTGACAGCTATATATTGACATGGGAGTTTCCACATTGAAGTATTTAAAAACAGCAAATTACAATTTTCATTATCAATAGCTCTTTCTTAGCAAGAGCTCTTCTCATAAACCTTGTTATTGAACAAACGCTTATAATTATGCTGTTATTTGGCTTTTTTCTTTGTTTTCATATCTCTAAATATTTTTATTTTGCGATGTACACGAGCTCTTTTTAGTTGATCTCTATAGATCCTTTGAAACATAAGACAAATCCTTTGATACTTTGATCAGGTAGACTTCAGATGATATTGATTAATAATTGAACCATAACTGAAACAATTAAAATTCAGTTCTACTGTCAACAAAGGAAACTAAATAAATAATTATACATTTCAATAAATCATGCTTTAATCTAATGTTGTTTTTCCTTTACATAACTGTGTTAAAAATAGAAATATGCAAGCAAAAACAATGCCTGTCCCCAAACACTATTTACATACAGACAACTGGCCTACTCGCATTCAACCCCACAAGACCAAGCTGGTGAACCAGCTTCACCACTTCTGTTTTGCTTGAGAACAGCATGACTGTTTTTTTGTTCACCAGTTAGACCAGCACTAACCAGCATAAACCAGCCTGGACCAGCTTGGAAATCATGCTTTTTTTCAGCATTTGTCCGCAGGTCTGATAAGAGAATACAAGCTTGACTCCCGTTGTACGTTCATACAGATGCTTCTGTAAGTTACTGTGTGAACGGGGCATTTCAAGTCTCACACCTGTAACTGCATTTGTCAATCCCAAAAACTGACAGTGTGAACGTAGCCTGTGTGTACTTCATCACTACACTACAGCTGATCCAGCGCATCAGCACACCGCAGCATGAGCGTCTGCCAGTCAGAGCATCTCGCTGCATCTCTTTCTCACTGGTGTGAATGCTCTGCTGCCCCTGTTTACACACACATTCTTAATAGCACACATCCGCACACACACCTTCACATTCATCTCGCTTCACCCCTCCACCCTCCAGCTAACACAGACGTCCACCCACTCGCTGTACCTTGCTTAAAAGAGAGACAGTTCAGGGGAAGAAGAATGTCCCCAGACAGGCTGCAGAATTGCTAGTTTCTGTCAGAAGCAACTGAAGCATTGCCCACTGATGGAGAACTAGGGTTGATAGTCTGTAATACCCAGTAAAAATTATCTGTTAGCATTCACACCTCTTATTGGCAGTTGGTCTTCTGTGCATTCAGCTCTGGAAGGGACATCCAATTCCAGAAACATTTATTGACACTGTAAAAGTCTGACTGACGGAAAATTACATCCTAGGCTGATTGTCTGATGGAAGCATATTTACTTGTTCCAGACTATTACGTCAAAGGCAGTAGACTAAAGATGATTAGTTAACTCTGAACACAGCCAAATACCCAATGATAAAAGTGTGTTTACACATATGCAGTTAGTTATTGTGAGTTTTTCCTCTGAAATGTGTAACTTTGGTTTCAGCGGCATTGCATAAGTTGTTATTTTTTACTTTAAATGTGCAAACATTCTGATATGAATTATCTTTCTTTTCTTTTTTACATCACAAAAAACAGCTGTTTCTGCAGGGGTTTTTTATATCAACTGTATACTACATATTATTTAATCTTGAATAAAATTATAATATTTTGTTCCTCCTCTAAAACAACTATTTTTCATGAACCAATCAATTCCTAGATTATTCCCTTGTTTTTCTAGGTCTAGAGTACATATGTGTTGACTTTAATTTTGTCATCTGCAAAAATCTTGTGAATATTTCATATATTGCCCAGTCCTATGTTTAATCTTTTTATGCTATACAGTACAGTTCATAAGTTTGGGGGTCTTATGATTTTATTTTATGTTTTTGAAAAAAATATCACCCTAAGGGCTCGCACTGGGCGGATTGGGTGTGGTGTCCGTTCACCCTCAGCAGAGTGGAGAGCAGAAAGTGAGATAACCTGAGCCTTAAAGGGTGTGGAGAGCACCTTAGGCACATAGCCTCATCTGGGTTTATCGTCTCTAAAATCCAGTTCGTCACACCCGGAATGGCTTCTTAAGCCTGGCTTCGGGCGGCGAGGGGTTAGAGAGCCGCTGCTGGGGTCTGACCCTTGCTGCATGATTTGTGAAGGTGTTTGTTTTTTATTTGGCTCGCTTTAACAGCGGAAGGAGGAAGGAGGTCTGGTCGGGCATACCACTGGTGGGGCTGACACAGTACCACAAACACAGCGCCTCCAACGCCCGGACTGGATAGGGGCTTGGGAGGTGAACACATGGGGCCCTATCTTGCACCCGGCGCAAATGACTTTGTACATTGACGCATGTATCATTCCTATTTTGCACCCACGCAAAGCGGGCTTTTTCCTCCATAGACGCACGTCGGTAAACTAGGAAATTAACTTGCGCTCCCTGGGCGGGTCGGCGCAAAAAAGAAGGCGTGTTTCGGCGCAAACAATCCCTAGTGCTATTTTGCAGTTTCAGAAAACAATTCCGCCACTGACTGGAAAAAACCTAGTCTAAAGTCATTGGCACGTTGCGCGTTGTTCATAATGCTATTTTAAGCGCGCATGCTTGGCCATAATGTAGCGGGTGCACAATGCGCACAAACTTTGATTCTCTCATCAACACAGATGCAACAGTTTTTATTTTTGCAAATCATACATTATAACAAGGAAAAATATTAACACATGAGGGAAATCATTGTGGTGTCCATGAAGATGTAAAAAAATGTAGGCCTAAATCTAGCTTACACATTTACCCACATTTTTCAGGCTAATTGTAGTAATGACATGGCTGATGACTCCATTTTTGATGCCAGCAACAATGAGTGAAATATGGTTTAATCGAAAACACACACAAACACGCTGTGTAATTGAACGAACGTTCGGCATACTGAAAATGCAATTCAGGTGTTTGGATAGGTCAGGAGGCACTTTACAGTACAGTCCTCAAAAAGTTGCAGCATTCTTTGTGGCATGTTGTGTTTTACACAACATTTCCATAAATCAAGGTTGTGTTGTTGACATAGATGAGGAAACATTAGAGGACTTAAGGAGACGTGATGGTGAACTGCATGTGCCGATGCCACTTAACCCAAATGCCCCAGCAGCAGCACGGGACAGGAGAGCTTATTTTGGCAGAAGAGCTGCTGCGTCGTCTATAGAGAGGTAAAGCTAATTAATATCGGTCTAATGTTCGTCTACATTTCAAAAATATAACCATGCATATATTCGTGATTCAGAGAGAACGAGTCCAAAACATCCGAAAGTATTTATTTGTGACATTTCTTCATTTACATTTGTCAAAATTAAAAATCAATATCAAACAGTAATTGATTTAAAAAAAATACAAACGGAAAATTAGGTTGAAAAGAACGTCGGTCTCCTCTCCTGGTAAATCCGCCATAATAATAACAATCCGCCATGCAACATGCGCACCTGCTCTTAAAGGGAATGTGATATGACGCTCTGATTGGTTTATTTCACGTTACGCCCAAACCACAGCAATGAATAATGAAACTACTTCAGACCAACCCCTTTTAAACTTGCATCGGGCGCAAGAGTCATTTATCCCGCCGGTAAAATAGCAACAGCGCCCAAGACCCGCCCACAAAGTTACTTGCGCTTCGCACTTGATACTTGCGTTTCAGATCGTTAAAATAGGGCCCATGGTCTCTTGAGGGTGGTCCGGCCTTGGCGGGACTTGGCCCCCTCCTCCTCGTGCCCAAAGTATTAGTGACTGCTTAGGATTCTCAAAATGAAAAGTGCTTAGCTGGGTGCAAGTGCTGCTTTACTCCTGGTCCGCTATAGGCTAGGGCTGAGCTTTCGAATGATATTTTGTCAACATTAGATCAGGTGAAGTATAGGATATAATTGTTTTTAACATGCAGTGGCAGTAACAGTTAACAGATTAATGACTTTTTTATACCCTAATCAGGCAACGTGACTCAGGAGTCACAACTCATAAAATTTTAATTCTTTTGGATACGTTTTATTTAAGTCCAGATGATATAAAAAACCTTTGAAGCGTACATTTTTATAACATGTTTGGTTTTGACTAAAGAACTACAGTAAGCAGAAGCACTTCCTGCTTTTGTATGAGTCAGAACGTTCTTATTCTGTCTCTTTTTTGGTGTGTGTTGGACTATAGTTGATTAATTGTTCTTGTCTTTGTGTTTTAGTCTTCTCTTTACCAAAGTGAAGCTGGAGGAGGTTTTGTTCGGACCTGCTGCAGCTTTACAGACCTGTGCAGAAATGCTACAGTTGTGGCAAAGTCGCTATGATTTTACCCGACTCAGGTAATGTGTGTATATGTCACGTCTCTGTTCCAAAAGAACTCTGATTTTTATATTCATTTTGCTCCGTTGTCCTCTCTTCTTGTTACGTGTGCTAATTTCCTGTTTCCTTGGTTTCTATATGGGTGCTTATCAAACAAAAGGCTGTGTCCTAGTAAGGCTGCATATCTCGGCTGCCACGTCATCAAGCGCCGCTGAAGGCATTCTCAATTTGGAGCCTGCATTTTGCGTCCTTCATTCAGATCATTTTGAAGGATGCATCAGGTGTTCTTCAATCACCCACAATCCATTGCACACGGCACTGAGCTTGAGTTCTGAGTTCATTATGAAATGTAAGACAAAAATAATGTTTTCGGAGATGTTATCTTTTGTTTTGGTGCAAATTAATCACCTAACACTAAACTGCCAATAGTGTAAGCCACTGGGAGGCCACAGATGGTTGTCATTCACTGTACTGCATTAATAGAAAGTCAGTTAATCTAAAGTTTTTTGATACAAAGTATTTTTCCAAAATTAAGTTTTAATAGTGTTTTTGTGCTGTGACCGTGGGGGCGGGAACACATGTGACGTGGCCATGTGCACTTTTGCTGATAATTTACTCACCCCCATGTTATCCAAGATGTCCATGTCTTTCTTTCTTCAGTCGAAAAGAAATTAAGGTTTTTGATGAAAACATTCCAGGATTTTTCTCCATATATTTCGTGTGCGTATCCTGGGTGTTTTAATATTAAAAAGGCTAAAAGAAAATTTTCGTCAGGACAGAAGCTTGACCTTTTCAACGTAATTGCGTATTACGTGACGTCACGAACGCGCATCACAGAACAGAGCAAGGCAAGCATTTGTGCTTATAAAACGTAAACTTTTTTATTTATTTTTTAAATGACCGATCGTTTCGCTAGATAAGACCCTTATTCATCGTCTGGTATTGTTTAAAGCTGCACTGAAACTGTCATTTGGACCTTGAACTGTTTGGGGTCCATTGAAGTCCATTATATGGAGAAAAATCCTGGATATGTTTTCATCAAAAACCTTAATTTCTTTTCGACTGAAGAAAGAAAGACATGGACATCTTGGACGACATGGGGGTGAGTACATTATCAGCAAAAGTTTTTTTAAAAGTGAACTAATCCTTTAAATGTATACAGTTCTGTTGTGCAGCATCTTGTTTGACAAATAGTTTTTTAATGTTTTGTTTTGTTTGATCATTTGATTAAATTGTTAAAGTTTGTATAAATTTGTATTAAATCAAAATCCCACCAAAACAAAAAGGGAAAAAAAATTAGTTAGAGAAAAACAAGGATCCCAAATCCCAAAAAGGATTTAATGGGGCCCCAAATTAAAGGGTAGCTACTCTGCGGAGTTTAATTTGGAACAAACAAGTTTATATATTTCTCAAGTTTATATATATTTTATATTATATTATTATATCTCTCAAAATCGTTCAATACTGTATTTACATCATTGTGTTTGCATTGGTGAAAGCATTAGAGAGAGTGCAGAAACTGCGTTGCAATGATAAGATCTTTATTCTCGCGATCAACACACTGTCATCCGTTTGCTCAATGCTCATCACGGCAACATTTTATGTGAGGGGAATAGATCTAAATACTTTAAAAACATCTCACGATTCGTTAATCTCGATAGCTGTAATAGTAAAAACGTATAATATCTGTAGTAAAAGTATTCGAGAGAGTTTCACATGTAATACGTAGCTATTTCATATGCAAGCATGTCAGCCAATCACAGCAGAGGCCGGTTACACACAGCAGACACGCCCCTTGAAACAGAGCGCTTGGGCTCAGGGCTAAAATCAGGCTAGGAAAAATGCCTTTTATTTCTAAATTATAACTATTTTTGATCTAAAAAACATACTAACATTATAAGGGCAACCCAGAAAACATTATACAATAAAAATAAAAACCATTCTAGGGCACCTTTAATGGTAAGTAAATGTATATCGGCATGAATATCAATATTGTATGAAAAAATATACGCTGAGGACTCCAGCCTACAAAGAACTAGACTAGGAAGGACACAGTCTCACTAGGATGCAGCCTTCCATTTGTGAAGCACCCTATGGCCGTGTGTCCACCAAAGCAAGTCAGTGCTCTTCTGAAAACATCTTCCTGCGGGCGCTTCAGTGGCGCAACATTGTTTTTCAGTTGAGACAGTATATGTGCTATATGATATGGAATATCCGCAGAATTGTTACTAATATCTGATTTCCCAGATAGTATGTTTCTGAATATAAAAAATGTCGATACAATGTAAAGTATTTACTTTGGCTTTTGTTTTCAATGGTTTTGTTTCTGTTGTTCTCGTCTGTTGCCATTGTCCCAGCAGGACCTGGTCACTGTGGTATTTGTGCCGCCCTTCCTCCACTGTGATTGGACGGCTGGGTAAAAAGTGACAGTGATGAGTGCTTTGTTTGACCAAATTGAACATTCTTCAGCTCTCGGCGACCGGAAAAAAAATTACGATCACTCAGCTCCCATTGAAAACAATTGGAAAATTAAGCAAGCCTCAAGAAAAAACTGTTTGGTGGACACACGGCCTATATGTCCTGATTTGTTTCTGTAGCTAGTAGCTTTGTTTATTTCCTCATTTAGTCTGTGTATTTATAGCCCAGTATTTCCATGTGATAGAGATGTTGTGATTTCATGTGTTCCAGTGAGGAGGATGACACTAGTAGCATACCCCCTGATCCAGGCCCACTGAGCAGGAAACCCAGCGGCCTCCATCTCACCCTCCCAGACTTCCAGGAGACAGAGACCGGTGTGTATCATGAGCATGTGTGATTGCATATGTGTTTATGTAACTGAGATGTGTGTCATGTTGTGTCAGGGTCTCAGAGCGCTCCGTCTCTCGCTGTGTCCCGTCTGGAACAGGCCATGTCGGAGGTGTCAGCCATCAGCTCAACCCACAGACACGGCCCTGCCTACATTTGGACCACCCTGGAGCGCATCTGGCTGCAAGCAGGTACGTCGTAAGTGTAGAAATTACACTTCTTTTTTAATATCATTATTTCTTATATCTCTACATTTTATTATATTAACGTTAACCAGGATTAAATTACCGCTTTGATGTTTGCGGTACTTTAGAGGGAAATCATTTTCCTTATTTTAATAGATGATGTCAGCTGAAAGTAAATTGTTTCATATGCAGATCTTCTTACATTTTAAGTTTGTAATTGTTTTTTGAGATTTTTTTTCTGTACTCATGTTGACTTTAATACATTTGGGAAGTCATTGATGTACTATGACATTATTTGGATGTTATTTTTGCGTTATTTATATGCTGCTCTGCATGAAATTCGTTTCCCAGGGATCTTATACTGGGTGTTTGTGCCCTCTTGTTCCCATTCCCAGCATTCCTCTGGCAAGGGTTCATTTCCTGTTTAAAATGGGACATATCCTGGTTCTGTACAAATGAGTAAATGTGAGAGCACAAGAGCGCCCCATTGAAAGAATTGGCATGATGTCACACTGATAGTTTAAAATAGTACTGAGCGCAAGGGCCCACTGAACATAGTCCACCATGTAGCACATGTTTTTTTTACATCAGCTGTCATTTGTAATCTGTCTGTGTTTTTATGTGCTCTGTATCAGAATAAAATATTATAATAAATAATTAAAATCTTTCAAATAAAGGTATTTTTAACATTTAAATGTTTAATTTCATTGTTATGCCACTCAGCATGTTGTCTGTGAAGAAACAACATTGCACAAAACTGTGTTTGCAGTGCAAAGGCTGCTGGTAATAGATGCAAGAAAAGCCTATCACAACTAAGTATGCAAATAATTACCAGAAAGAAGACCAGTAACACTTCAGTATACAAATATTACAACAACGCCAGCACTGTTACATTTTGAATGTTGAACATTTCAACAAAATCAGTGGGGGAGATCTTATATTTTAACACATTCGCAAAATTTTGCTGTGGGAAAAAGGACTATTGTCTATTATCAATAGTGTAGCGATGTATGAAATGCAGCTCACGCAAAGGTCACTTTCAAACCAGTGTTATTTTAGTATTAAAGTATTTAATCACATTTTGAATTAGCTTTTATTTTTACATTTACAGTTTTTATATTAAAGGTACAATTGGTTATACTCTACAGAAACATTTGATATGCTGGTTGAAAGTCTCATCCTGATAGCAATCACTATGTTAAACGGTCTAAGTGTATTTTTATAAATATATACCGTCTGTGGAAGGTGTAGGACCATAAAATGTTTGTTTAATTATTGCATTCGGTTCGAATGGAATGCTAATATGTGTTCCCTGTCAGTCGACGTGCGTTTTGCATACCACTGCGCAGCCTGTTCACACAGACATCATACGTCATCAGTGTGTTTGGACGCCGAGGGTGGGATCGTATGCTTTTAATGCTAGCAGGCTAAAGTTAGCATTTCCCAGATCAACTATTGCACCTTTAAGTTTTTAAGTAATTTTGTTGTGTTTTGACATTTTTATTAGTTTTTTTTTTTTTTTTACTATTTAGCGTTAATGTATATTTCAGTAATTTTAGTGCTTATTTTATTTCATTTCAGTTTTATTTAAAAAATTTTTTTTGCTGAATCTACGTAGGGAAATCTTTTGCCCTCATTTAAACTTCCGATTGCTTGAATTTCTATTAAAATGACTGGCCTGTAACAATTCAGGAACAGCAATAAATGTGACCGCACCTTAAAGGGTTAGTTCACCCAAAAATGAAAATTCTGTCAGTAATTACTCACCCTCGTGTTGTTCCAACCCCGTAATACTTTCGTTCATCTTCGGAACACGAATTAAGATATTTTTATCAACAAAACATAGTTTGAATTGTTAAGCAGTTCAGTCTGAATTAATTGCAGATAGGTGTGAAAAAAAATGTAAATACACTGCTTGGAAGCACTTGGTATGCAATTTTCAAAACTACCTTTTTTTTGTGTAATAGCTGCCTAAATTCTCCTACCAGTGATTTTGTTTGAACAAACACAAATAAACAACAGGCAGCAGTTGATAAGACCTGTTTATTTGCTGTGGTGAGTCCTAAATACTAGCATAGAGCTGCAGATGCTTGTACAGCACTCTACACATGGCCTTATTTAGACATGAGCTTGAATATCCCTCTATGAGCCTGAGTGTGAGATTTAAGGGTAGAAAGGGGAGAAGGTCATCGTGCGTTTGTGATTGCAAATATGTTGCCTAAGCTGCATTTTAAATCATCTAGACAGAACAAAATGCGGCATTCATGCGATTCTCCTGGTTGAACCACAGCTTGTCTGAAATGAAGCATGTTGGTATTCACTCCTTTACTCTGAGAGAGTTGTAATGCTGTGGCAGCAGATCCGTCTTCGAGAGTGTTGATGTTCCAGATGGCTGTGTCACGGCCGTGAAGTCAGAGACGTTTCATAAAGATGAATCATCATGCACTCGATTAGAGATAATCTCCCAATAAGAGAATCTCACGATATGAAAAAGCTGCCACTGAAAAAAGAGAGTTGTAACTGTAATAATATCATTTTAGTGTAATGTCACAAAAACAATTATGCCACCAGAATGGTTCATTATTGTTCTCATTGATCTCTTGTATGTTTTGTGATGCCGTGCCGACCAGGGGAGCTGTTCATCGCTGACGGGCGGATGAAGGAAGCTCAGTTCTGTGTGCAGGAGGCAGGAACTCTCTTCCCCACCTCACACTCAGTGCTGCTGCTCAAGGGCCGTGTGGCTGAGCTTAGGGGCAACGACACCGAGGCCAAGAGCCTGTACGACGAAGCTCTCGCCATCAACCCCAGAGGACACCATATACTGCTGCACCTGGTGAGTGACACACATCCACAGACACATGCTGTGCATCACACTCACTAATCTTGAACCCTAAAACTAATAGATACAGTATTTAGTTCCACTTTGATGCCCCTGAATAGCGATCTGACCCAATACCACATTGTCCCCCCCTGTGGGGTGTGTATGTATGTAAATATGTATATTCTTTTTTTATAATCTCTTCACTTCACATAATTACACGTGCATGCTACTTTCTGTTTTATGTGTTTTGTATTGATGGTATTGTCTAACTGTGTTTTGTTCTATGTTCTGCTTTAATAAAAAAGTATTTAACATTATTAGTATCACTTATCCTATAGTGTCTTTCCTTAAAAATCTTTTTTTGATTGAAATACAAAATACTAAAAATAAATAAACAAAAAGCACAAATAAAAATATAGAACAAAAGCATATAACAAAATTACTAAAACTTCAACTAAAATTAAAATAACATAAAATATAAAAATAAAAGTTAATTTAGAATATTAATAAAAACTATAATTGTATATAAATAAACACTAAAAGAACACATACAAAAAAAAAAAACGCTGGTATGAGACCACATTGAAAGTCTGCCATTTTAGTCATTTAATAATGTTCATGTGACTCTTTGTACAGACGGTCAGACGTTCTTGCTTCCATAGTCGTGTTCCATCCTCATGTTAGAGAACATGCTTGTGGAGTTCATGCAGCTTCAGTGTTGCTGTTATTAAAGCAAAAGAGAAAAAACAAATATTAAGAGAATATAAATTCATATTATTGCATTTTTCATAACGTATAAAGCTTTGAAGGTGACTTGGAATATTTTGATTAAGTCGTTGCATATGCAACTTACTGTACATACAGTACAGTATGCACATCTTTATAACCCACAGTGATGTGTGCTAACATTAGCTCTGCCTCCACTCTCTGCTCTCATTGTGACTGCATAATGTCAGGCCCTTCATTACTCATCTTCACTGGAGTAACCGAAGTGAAGCTAGGCCATTTTCTTCCTATATCTGGCCAATCAGAGTACGTGTCCCCACTATTTTTGGACAAAAGACATAAAATATCAATTCCCCGAGCTGATGAGAACTAATTCTGTGCTTGCTGGTGATGCCCTGCATAGTTCACACACACGCACACACACACACTCACACACACACGCACACGCAGACAGCATGTCTTCATCAGAACGTCACACCACTGATTTCTCTGACTTGAGCTCCTATTGAACTGAAGTGGAATTTTGATGGAATTCTCCAATTGAATCCAATGGCGAGAGGTTAAACATTTATGTTCATTACGACTAGAGAGACCAGCGCTCTCGTAACGCCTGTCAATCCTCTGAGAGACAATGTGTTTCAGAGCCTATTTTTTCACCTACATTTTAGGGGTGTCAAAATGAATCGTTTCTACAATGCATCGAGATGCAGATGAGGACGATTCGGTATCGGTTCAGTAATAGACCATAACCGATTATAATGTACTGACGCTTTTCTGACATCATTTGTCGCGTATGTGCTTTTGACGCAGTAGCATACAATGGCAGAGGGAAGCGAGACGCGAGTGCGAGTAAGTACTTTAAAAGCCTAAATCTGGGCACATTTCGGCTTTTATGAACAACCTGGTAAGCACGACCTGGAGAATACACACTCTGTGTATAAATCATGTCACGCAGAAATAAAATATGCAAGCGGTAATACCACTAACTTGAGAATCCACGTTAGCCGTTTTCACCCCGAGCTGCGCCTGGCAGAGTCTGTCTGCTTGTATTTATTGACAAAATTGTATACATGTGAAGTCAAATTGAAAATTGAGGATGCAGTGCATCGTGATATCGAGTTGAACTGAATCGATGACATGATAATCGTAATCGAACTAGGGCTGTAGTCAACCAAAGAAATCCTTAGTCGACCAAAGTCTTGTCCTGCGCAACGATTAGTTGACAAAAAAAAAAAAAAAAAGAAAAAAGACGCAATGTTTTGATTGAATTTTTTTTTAACAATTGTCATAGAGCATTTATAAAACAACAACGAAAAAAACATCAAAAATACATAAAACTATAATAATAATACAATTCTTTGAAAATTAAGTGATTTTTTTAACTGCAAAAAGTGAGGAGCACTGTCCTCCTAGGTCTATAGTTGCCTAACAGTCACAATCGCGCACCTGACCACACCACACGCTACAAAAAATATAACTGCTATCTGCCACAATGAAAAATCCTAACAAAAGCTCTCGTTTATACAGGCTGTATATTCTTCTTTACTTTCAAAGTTATGGGTTAACTTTTGTCCAGCCGATCTAGGCGTTTTAAAACAAACACACAAAAAAACAATCCTAATAATAATAGGCTGTATTGTAGGACCGCATATAGGTTTATTTTCGTTTTGTTACATTATTTAGGCTATTTTCAAATGCGTCAAGTGTACAAATAAAAACAAAAACATATCAAGAAAACACAATCTATTGAGTCAGCATGATAAAGCCGTTAAGGGACTGCTCACGTCTTTTGCGCGCTCAAGTTCGATTTCTAATGTAGGCGCGCTGTGTGCGCGCTCATGATGGAAGCAACGCGGTCGCGGTGCGACGCGCTCTTTTTTTTCCAAGTGCGTCCACGCCGCATCGAGATAAAAACATATAGTGTATAAAAGCATAAAAAACGAAAAAAGTCGCGTTCTAACTGAATGAATACAGCTAAACTACCTCCCTTACTGAGCACGAAGCAGCAGTGCAGCCACAGGTGCGAACCGAGTGTTCTATGTGGGTGCGCTAAACTGTGGCGCTGTTACAAATTAGCCTAAATTAAAGCATTTGAAGTTGGGGATAAACCATAGGCTAATTATATTTAGAGTACAGTAATATATAACTGCTTATAAAGGAATAAATATCAAGGAGTAAATCATTGAAAAATTCTTTCTATTGGTTAAAAAAAAAAAAATAAAAAAAAAAAATGCAACTGGTCGACCAATAAGAATGTCAGTCGACCAAGACGGCATCGACCGATTAGTCGACTAAACGACTAAAGTTGACAGCCCTAAATCGAACTGAACCGTGAGACTAGTGTAGGTTCACACCTCTACTACTTCTAAAAGTAGAATATTATGACACAATTTACTCACATGTTATTCCAAAACCAGGTAAATCTCATGGAAATATTTCCAATTCACACAAGTCAATGTAACGGAAATTATTCTGCATTGTGACGTAAATCTGAGTGAAAAAGGTTATGGAAAAAGTTACAATTGTTGGGTGGGACTTAGCTGTCCATCGGTTGTTGATTGGATCGAGGTATATCTGAATGTTGTCAGAATTCTGTTTAGTTTCATTGTGTTTTTGATCATGTGTTTTAGGTTCTGGTATATCTTTTCAGTCAGGGTGCGATTTGCCGGGGGGGATACGTGGGATTTCCCCCTTTCTGGTCAATGTATCCCTGCCTCTGCTTAATTATTTTTATCCCCGGTGGGGATAAATTTATCCAACCCTCAAAGTGATCAGTGCTAGGCTATTGCACAAGTGGCGAGACGGGTCACAAAACTTATCACGGATCCGTGGTTTGATTAAAGTCAATTTTATTAGAAAATGCGCTACTTTGGCTGGCTCTGATAAAGCTGCCGCAGCCTCTCTGTAATCACAACTCTGCTCAATGTCCCGCCCATGGCGCTATCTGATTGGTTACACCTCACGAGTAATAGCCTATCAACACTTGCGAGACGGTTGCAGGTCCGCTGGGCAGTGAAGCTGTGTGTCTAAAGGAAGGCAGTAGCATATTCATATACTGAAGCGGGAATAAACATCACAATCTGATTATCTGTTTCTATTATGGCAAGCAGAGTTAGTGTCCCAGTCACACCTCTGAGAATGGCCGAAGTTACACATACGGTGTTTCACTCAATTGAGGCTAAAGCAAGTTTTTTTGATTTCTCACTCACTCTTGAGCATCTGGCGCGAGTGATTTCAATGTGAAGTCAATGTAAAGACCGTTTATGCTCGTCTAGAGGTTCTGCGGTGCGAATGAGGCGGTAGACGCGAATTAGCCTCTGCGAATTAGCCTCATAGCAAATGAGATGAATTGACTAAAACAGATAATGCATCTGTATTTTCTATAATTTCACTGTAGCTCAGCATTGCGATTTAACGTTATTACTTTAACAGCAGCAGTAAAACTGTTTCTACTGTGGTGGTTTAACTTTGCAATCAATCGGTTCAGCAGAGGCTGATATATAGAATTAGCCTAGTCTATTAAACGAAGTAAAGCGCTGAAATGTGAACTGTCAGTGCGATAAAACAATAACATCTGAAATGGACCACTATTTATTAATTTTTATATCAACAATAAAAATGTTTCAAAACATCCCCCCCTCTGTTTTTTTCCACAAATCGCACCCTGTTTTCAGTGTAGCGTTCTCCATACCCTTGATAGTTTCCTTGGTTACTCTTTAGTTAATAATTATGTTCACATCTCTCCCATTTAGTTACCTTGTTAACCTTGTGCATATATACTTCCTGTTCTGTTTAGTTCCTTGTCAGCTCTGATCCTTGTGTTATGTGGTAATAATTATCTGTGTATTCTTCAAGTGTTTATTAAAGTACCTTTGTTTGTTAATTCCACACCATGCATCTTCTTGTGACCATGATATACATGACAATTGTGAGCTTGCAATCTGTTGTAAGAAAGGGGTGAGGTTTAACTATACTAAATGATTGAAGAAGTCTCAAATACATCACCAGTCTGTCAGTTCATTGGAAGATCGAGTTATTATCGAGTTACTATCCATAATAACCAATAACCATAATAACCATCCATAATTATCCATATCGAGTTATTATCCATACCCTTGATAGTTTCCTTGGTTACTCATTAGTTAATAATCATGTTCACATCTCTCCCATTTAGTTACCTTGTTAACCTTTTGCATATATACTTCCTGTTCTGTTTAGTTCCTTGTCAGCTCTGATCCTTGTGTTATGTGGTAATAATTATCTGTATATTCTTCAAGTGTTTATTAAAGTACCTTTGTTTGTTAATTCCACATCATACATCTTCTTGAGACCACGATATACATGACAATTGTGAGCTTGCAATCTGTTGTAAGAAAGGGGTGAGGTTTAACTATACTAAATGATTGAAGAAGTCTCAAATACATCACCAGAGAGAAGTCTGTCATTTCATTGGAAGATCGAGTTATTATTGACCCCCCCCCCCAGCCACAGCCATCTGTGCCCCAAATCTGTGGACCAACTTGAATTTTAAGGGCTGTAATGCCAGATACCAATTGGTGATCCATGCATTGGTATCTTTCATGCGGTGGAGCCACTGCAGGCGCGCGTGGTCCGAACAGAGAGTGAATTCCCATCCCAGGAGATAATAGTGGAGGGTGAGAATGGCCCATCTAATCACCAGACTCTTTTTTTCAATGGTGCTGTACTACGTCTTTCGCTTAAGCCCCTTTTCCACCGAAGCATTTTGAGAGCCGGTTCGGAGCCGGTGCCTGCGCGCGAACCAGTTCTTTTGTGTTTCGACAGCCAAAGAACCGGTTCTCGGCCAGGAAAACTGGTTCCAAAGCGGCACCAACTCTTTGCTGGACTAGAACCGTTCTTTTACCATGTCATGCTTACGTCGGGGGCTGGGGGCGGGTTTAGATGTGTTCTAAACATATTTTCTGACCATAATATAGGATCGCAAAGCCAGGAGAAACATTTGCAGAAACAAGATGTAGTCCGCCGTTGTAATTGTTATGTTTGAAGTTGGCGCAAGCGTTTCTATTTTTTTATTTTTTTATTGAAAACATGTAAGCAAAGAAGAAAACAGTCACAATATAGAACAAATAAATTAAGAAAAAAAAGACACAAAACATGGAAGATTACATATCAAAGGAAAATATTAAAAGACTTACATATTTCAATTGTTTTTAAAGCCTTCTTGGTTCACGAGTTAGAGATAATCCCAAAGTAATGTTGTACTTGCAAGCGTTTCTAGCTAAGACGTATGGCGACGTACACAGTGACGTAACGACGTCGTTCGCTGGGCGCTCTAGTCAGTGGAAAAACAAACAGGTTCTGAGAAGGTTCGCAAGTTGAACCAACTCCGAACCAACTTTGAACCAGCACCAGTTCCGAACCAGTTCTTTTTTGGTGGAAAAGGGGTATTAGAGAGCTTACGACTCTCCTGGGACAGGGCCACTCCAAGCCTCCAGTCCGATGTGCCAGTCTGCAACAAAAAAGGGAGAGAAAAGTCAGGAGAGTGTAATAGCGGCCCACCACACAGAGCAGCCTTTTCCTGAGTGTAAGCCTGCTGACACAGCTCCATCCACTGGACTGGATCTGATGCTTTGTTTTTAGTTAGATCAGTCAGCGGGCTGGTGAGTTCCAAATAATTTGGCACAAACCTTCTGCAATATCCCGGAGAATCTGAGAAAATTGGCCAGCGGCCTAAACAACCTGAAAGAAAGCGTAACAAATTTGTGCAAACAAAACGGCATTGTGAAGGCTGTTTTTTCTTTGGATATAGGCATGAGGGATCTGCCAATACCTTTCAGTTCTGTCAGGACCACTATCGTCAAATACGATTGACAATTACCACATAGTTTGGATCGGCGGTATGGTTCCGTTCTGGGCGAGAACTCTCTGTGCATCCATCCATCCTAGCATGGATAATTAAAAGCAGGGAGAGCAGCAATAGCCCCCCTTAGGTGTAAACAGAACAGAACCAACATGAATGTATGCAAATATAATTAATTTTTTCAGATTTTAAAGTACAACATAATTAGAGAATTTATTCTAATTCAAGGGAAATCAGAAGGCCAAATCTGACAAGAGGAGGAGCTGGGGATGGAGGAGGGTTATTAGCTCCCGAGAAACGCGATAGCTGCTGATAATTCTGAAGGAGCTTATATACGTATACAGTGATAGGCGTCGTATTCCTATAGGTAGACATGGATCAGCTGAGAGTCAGCTGATGCGAGCTTGACTAACGGGACCTGCCAGAACTGACGCTACGCTTGATTTAACTCCAGTGTTGAATAAAAACAAGCTGCCATAGGTTTACAGTGAGCCACCTGGAAAAGCATATTTTTCGGTACTAATAATTGGGTTGTATCTTGATTTGTGTGCGTGTCTTGAGTCACTCAATACATCCAATCTTTTAAAATAGCTAAATATGGATAGGAGAGTGGTCGAGCTGATTGAAGCTGACCGTCAATAGAATAGACCTGTTCAAAAGCATGTTTTAATGTCTCATTCTTAGACTGTTCGAAGGGAAAGTCATCACGCTCTGTGAGGATTAGGCTCTCAATAGCTCTCTGTTCCCCTGACTGCACAACCTCACCCCTCTCATGCTCTCTCTTACCACAAGAGACATACACACACAAATACCCCAATAATTGGCTAAAATTTGTTCCTAATATTAGTGGATGTCGGAAGCGTGGGTTTACTGCGACCAATACACTATGCTAAATTGAATAACAGCAGGCATTACTGGATATTTCACCACATACCCATGTACACACTTGTACCTGAACCATGCAGCTCTTATCCAATTCCTCGGGCTGAATCAGGCTTTGATGAATCAATGTTTGGTTACATCCTGAATCCACCAAAGCCTGATAAGCACCCCCTTTAAAACTCAGAGGTATTTGGTACAAGCCAGCTTGATCGGGGACAGCCTGCGGTGCTTCCGAAACCCAGAACAGTGTTCCCACCTCCATCACCAGACACCTGTCAACAAGGTCCCTGCAATGCCAACAAGCCAGCCCAGATCTCCCGCCGTCCTAGCCCCACTGTTGCCTTTTTCGCCTCTCTTCGCCTTTGTCGCCATTGGCTTTTGGCTTGCTTAGTTGGGGACATTTAACATTTAATTTTGAATTTAACAATACTATTACAACATTGTTTTCCTGTTATCTCTGTAAAGCTGCTTTGAAACAATTTGTATTGTAAAAAGCGCTATATAAATAAAGGTGACTTGACTTGACTTGACTAGTGGTTGGAAGTGGGTCAAGGCGGAGGAACGGGAGCTAATGCTGCACCTGTACTCTGGGCAGCCCTTTCTGGCCAGCTGGAGGTTCAGGAGCTGAACCACCCCTCCATCGGGGTTGGGCTCGAGGAGGGAGATTTACTCGGGAACTAGGGAGAGGGACCGGTTTAGAGGAAGAGAGAGTGGGGGAAACAATTGGAGAGGGGAGAGAGAGAGCGACAGATGGCAGGGATTCACCGATCCCGGGGCACGCCACCATCTGGTCCTCCGCCAGTTGAATGGCCAGGTCCAGCAATGTCGGGCAGTGGCACTGGTCCCACTGAACTGGCTTCTTCGGTAGTAGCGCAGAAGAAATGCTCCATAACCACTCTGTCAATGAACGGCTCATTGTCACTTCCCCAAGAAATCAGCCATCTGTGGCACCCGTCCCAGAGCTGCTGAGCCATTACTAAGGGCCGGCCACTCTTGCCCAGGTCCAGTGATCAGAAGCACTGGCGCTGTTGCTCTGGGCTGAGGCCGACCCACTGTAGAATGGCTTGCTTCAGGTCTTCATAAAGCAGGAGGTTCTGGACTGGCAGCTGCTGGGCTGCCACTTGCACCTCTCCCTAAAGCGGCTGGAAGAGGCACACCGGCCAGTGGGCTTGTGGCCACTCACATGCCTCCGCGGTTCTCTCAAAGAGATCACTGAAAGCCTCTGGGTCGTCCTCACGTGGCCCATCTTCGTTAAGGGCATGTGAGTGGGCCAGGCATGGTCATGACAGCTGCGTCTTTTCTTCTTCCTTCCAGGGTTTCTGCACCAGTGTGATAATGTTCAGAGTAAGGAAGAAAGAAGACAGGGTCAGCTTACAGAGACTTATGCGTTTATTTGACTCTTTCGATAAAAAAACAAACAAACGCATCAACAATATTTACAAGGGCTGTCACTTTTGTGAAAAATCCTGTTCGATTTTTGAGACCTAAGTGTTCATTGAATCAATTGTAACATACGATTTTAAAGACGTTTCCTTTTTCAACGCCAAATATAGGCCAATCCACAGACGACTAACAGGCATTAGGACGAACATAAAATGGGCGCTTGAGTCAGCAGCTTATGTCACAAGTCAGCAATATTTCTGATGATTTATTGGCGTGAAGTTTCGAGTGCAACATTCTTGAAAAACAATAAGCAGAGTGGACTGCCATAATATCAATAAAAAACATTACTGCAGGCTTCAACATGGCTGTGTTTACGATTAGAAATGTCAAACAAATTTCGTGTATGTAGGCGATTGTAGCCCTTAGCCCGAATCTGTATCTGTATGCATGTCTGAATACTGGCAGAATTCACATTTTTGTTGTAAAAAGAGACATTATGCAGAAGTATAATTTGCTGTTATGTGTGTTTGTCACAGCCTGCAGACTTTGCTGTGTGACGCACGTTCGTTGCGGGCGTATCGTGACGCGCTCCGAGAGATGGCCGTTAAAATCTATTCCCTATTTTAGTTTTCGAAACTTGTGTTGGTTGGTCCAATCGATTGTGCAATCGATTTTCGAACGTAAAGTTTCAGCCCTAGCATTTACTTTAGATCAAAGCAATCACCATCTCCGTTTGCAACGGCAGTTAGTCTCTAGACATTCGCACGAGTCTCCAGTCCAGTCTCTCTCTGCCAGCTTCCCGTTTCCCGGTGGCTTTATCCAGTTTCTCCACGCCAGTTACTGCAGCAAGACACAGTTGACCTACTTATGCACTTATGCACGTCTCCTGTCTCTCTCTCACGCTGCAGACCTTGCTGAACCACGCCCCCCCTAGCCACAAACACGCATTTGGAAAATAGAGTGAATATCTGAATTCAAAATCAAATGAAATTGAAAATGGATTCATTTTAGGACCAAATTTCCATTGCTGTAATGCCTCTGGGTGTCTTACTTTTTTGTAATTTCCATTTATTGTAAAGATTCTCATTATTATAATACAATTTCAATTAAGTTAATGAAAGTTATTCATTAGCGTTCTTTTTGGTCATGCTAACCAGTCAAACCTTGACCCCTTGAGTAAAACCAATACTGAAATAATATAAAAATACATTACAATTTAAATGTATTTGTTTGTTTGTTCATTTAATTGGTCAAAAATTTTACAAAACAGAATTACAGAATTAGCACAACAGTTTTCAACATTAATCATAATAAGAACAGTTTGAGCACCAAATCAGCATAATACAATGATATCTGAATGATCATGTGACGCTGAGGACTGGAGTAATGGCTACTTAAAAAATCAGCGTTGCCATCATGAAAGCTTACACTTACAGTCAAGTCAAGTCAAGTCACATTTATTTATATAGCGCTTTTTACAATACAATACAGTATATATTAATCTGTTTCTGTGGGGGATATATGAACGTGTGTATGAGTCATTACTCAGGGCATCTGGATGGGTATTTTTTCATTTAGGGATATCAGCTGATGTGAGTCAAACACAGTGTCTCTGTTCTCGTGTCATATGAGTTTAAGCACACTGAGCGCTGTGACTCAGCACCTCATAATTTTTCTTTCTGCCCATACATCTGCCTTCTTTGAATCTCTGGGTCCTTTCTCTGTCTCTATTGCTTTCGCCCTCCCTCTTTCTCTCTCTGTCTTCTTTCTGGCTCTCTACCATTGCCCTGTCAGTTGATTAGATAATGCAAATACATTATTTATAACACTTCACTCCTTCTCTGGCCTTTATGGGATGCCTAGCAACCAGGCAATTGTATCATACGGTGCAAGATCTGATAATGAGACATAGAACCAGTGTTAAGGCTGTTTCACACGAGATGTGGCAGGCATTATAATCAGTCGAGGCAGAGTGAGCTTTACGGTTTCACGAGTTGATGTTGCTTTGCTCATTAAGTACATTCAAGTCACCAATGTAACATGCTGAATTCGGCCTGCCTGGATGCTTTTTATTGTATTTTATATTTTGAGAACCACTTGGTAAGGCTGTTTTTCACTCCCAAACTTAAGTTATTAGGTATACCATGGAACACAGTGAAAACAGTCATCAACAACTGTTGAAAGTACTGGCCTGGCTAAAGTTTGCACAAAACTTATATCTAACTTTGTTGACAACAGGTTTATATATGTTTTCATTACCAATCTGATGCAATGGCCAGTGCATATGCATTCCCAAATGCACGTTAATTCTGAAGGAGAATTAACGTGCCTCGCTCAAGGGCATCCTCAGCCATTCAATACTCTGCCGGTATTGAGAATCGAACCTGCGACCTTTGTGGTTATAAGTCAGAATCTCTAAGCATTAGGCCACAACCCCCACATCTACAAGATGGTTCTCTGGGAAAAAAATCATGCAATCTTATGGTCTAATAAAGTAGCACAACTTGTTCACTGCTTAAAGAAATTTATATTAAATTAATTATATTTAGTACACAGAATTGGTAGTGTGTTGTATCACGCGAGTTTTTATAAAGAACATTATCATCCAACATCACTGCAAATAGGCTTTACATTGAACATAACCCAATACACCGTACATAATATGCTGCACAGTGGCTCAGTGGGCCTCACAGCAAGAAGGTCCGAGTTCTGGCAGAGCCAAGAGTCTTTTCTGTGTGGAGTTTGCATGTCCTCCCTTTGTCTGCGTGGGTTTCCTCCTGGTTTCACTTTCCCCCACAATCCAAAAACATACAGTATAGATGAATTATCTATAATCGAGTGATAGGTGTGAGTGTGAGTGTGAGTCCTGATCCACGGAATGGAGAGGGTTGGAAAACACCTGGCAACCTACCCCATTGCCAATAAAATTCATGGTCAGTCTCGTATGGCAAGAGATGACCATAGAATCATCAAGAGTCAGATACGACTGAAATGGTTAATGAGAGAAAGATTAAGTCAAATTAATATAACAATAATAAGTTATTGCTCTACCACATTGTCCAGCAAAATCAAGTCTGCTGACCTGCAACAAAGCAATAATCAGGTCATCCTCAGAGCAGATGCAGAGTTGAGTTTGTGTGGAGCAAACACCAGATGAAGATGAAACACAGTGCCTCGCTTCACTCTGAAATGCGCGACTCATTTATTTCATTACATTTTTTTTAGCATTAAAGTTTTGATAATTATGCTAAGCCATATCGCAATTTCAATTGTATTTTGATTAACAGATCAGCCTTACTAGCCTGGTTAAAACCAGACCCTTCTCAGTTTTAAACTTCTCAGCTCCATAGACAAATCATTTCCAAAGGGCGTCACCAACGGACGTCCCTCAAATGCCTCTTGGCACAATTGGATAGAGCTAAAACCAATCAGAGCGATGAAGGAGATAACGTACGCAGAGGGCTCTCCCTCAAGACCCACCCATTCGTTTAGCCACCAACGGGGCTCGTTGTTATGGGAAGGAGGAGGCGGAAACCGGTGAACATTCACACATTTTAATGACAAAATAAAACAAATACAAAGTCCCTCACTGTCGACTGCCGCCACACATAATAAAACAAATCATCAAATAAAATTCAGGCCTGTCCTCTCTCGATCTTCACCGTCGTCGCTCCTCCTTGAGTTCTCTCACGTCCCTCGGCTCGATCGTCCTGCTCGCCACACTGGTATATCAGACTTTTGCCGAATCCAGTCAGTAAGACAGCGATAACATATTTTTTAGACATGAAGGCTTTAAGTGTTGTTCTTTGCTCGGGTTTATAACGAAAAGGATATTTTAAATTGCTTAAAACAGACGCTATAGCTGATTCGAACGAGTGATGTTCCACGGCGGCATCCATCTTTGTAATGTACAAAATCTGCTTCACAGTTGCTGGCTGCGGTGTCGTCATCGTGTAAAGCCCGCCCCAACGTTTCTGATTGGTGCCGCGATTTCTGCGGACTGGAAATGGGCTTGAATGAGCTCTTTGCCAGACTAACTTTCAGAGCAAATCTAAATTTGCCGGAAGTTGTCTGGGTTTTCCCAGGCTACAGCCTTACAAGAGGAACAGCAAGAATATGAGTCACATGTGTAAATGTTCTGGCTTTGTGTTTTTCTGTAATTCTAGTTGTGTTTGTACACGAATCAATGGTTTGTCTATGTTAGGGTTGCCTGCTGGAAAACACACGCATTGCTTGTACACTGTGTGTGTATTGTCTGCCTAGTAGCGCTGACGACTTGTAATCGTAGCTGGTCCCAACTGGATCGGATCAGCATCCTGTTGGATTAGCAGAGTTCAGATTCAGGCCCGTGACCCTACATCAGTTCTTCAAGTGCCATCTCTGCTACATCCATATGAAAATTAGGCAATTTATGCCCAGATGTGCTAGCCTCAAATCTGTTTATATTTTAAACCCCCTTCTTATGCTCTGCTGTTCAGTCCTCCAGCTATAAGACTCATAAACTCAGAACAGCCTCTTACTGAGCTGTGATTGGTCCACAGGCTTGTCAGTCTGTGTATTCCTGCAGCTGTGTTATGATCATTCTTTCAAAACATGCCCTGCCTGTGGCTGCTTCTTTCACTCGTGTCTGTGAGAGCCTCATTTCCTGCCTCGCTTTTCTCTCTCCCCAGCGGAGTCATTCTCTCTGATGTGCTTTTGAAGTGCCTGCATAATCAGCAGTCATGTGCCGCAACCCAGAAATACAACTGGATGTGTGCTGAAAGAGAGGACGATGAAATGTAATTGCAATGGTTAAATCATGGTGTTGATGGCGGGATTTGGGAAAGTAACACAATTTAACCCTAGGCATAACCACCAACTCATTGTGCACATATACAATGTTGTTCTAACCCCACTTTTCATCTCATACCATTGATTTACAATTTATATTAAATTGAGTTATCAGATTCAAGAGATTCAAGATTCCCCATTGTTGGCAGGGGGAAATAGCTTCATGTTGCCAAAGCATTAGTAAATATACATACATACTGTTCATAGACATTTACAAAACAAGTCTTATTTATCATCAATATTTCTGGTTCATTTTCCAGGAAATGAAGACTGTACATTTTAAATGTGTAATATTATGCTGCAAATTAGGTGATTGTGTGTAGGACTGGGCAGTCATTTACAACAACATTTATGTAGTTGGCAGATGCTTTTAACCCAAAAATAAAAAGTTTCACAATGTTTTAGTTCATGCATTCACTGGGAATTGGACCCATGACCTTGCTTTACTGTTTGAACTGTAGTATTGTCCTGAAAATTCCTTTGACCATATTTGATATATCTTGATATTTATGTACTTGCCCTCCAAATTGCCTTTAAATCATAGAAATCATAATTTCATTAAAAAGTCAATTATTGCAAAGTAAATTTTAGTTGAATGTTAATTTAGATAAAAAATAATCAAAAAGTTTAATAATTAAAAAGTTTTTTTTTAATCTAATATTTACTTAAGACATTTTAACACCTGGCATGAGAAATCCATTTTTCAGTGATAATATGGTAATATTTCACCCATCAAAGCTCTTCAGAAACCTACGGGTGACGTGTCTCTCTCTCTCTCTCTCTCTCTCTCTCTCTCTCTCTCTCTCTCTCTCTCTCTCTCTCTCTCTCTCTCTCTCTCTCTCTCTCTCTCTCTCTCTCCCCCTCTCTCTCATATCTGAATCTTTGTTCTATTATATTTATTTGTGCTATTGGTTGTAATTTGTAAAGTTTCAAAATCCGTAATGGGGAAACAATTAAATAATGTTTGGAATCTCAAAGTTGGATCCTGGTGTGTTTTTAAATCAGTTGAGTCTACTCAACTATTTTGTACTGGTTCCTTGACCCCTTTCCACTTTACCCATACCCTTATAACATCAGCACACCATCACAAAATCCCTACACTCATATTTTTCTTGCCCACAAGCATTTTAATTTTTAATCTAGAACATATAAAAAAATGAACAGTTCTGCAAAAAAACATCACGCATCAGAACAAAAATCAGTGTAACTCTCCCTTGCTTCCTGTCCACAGGGGAAGTTGTTGGTGCGCACAGGCCGCGTGGGTCTCGGGGAGAAGATGCTGAGGGACGCGATACAAGTACATAACACAGCACACGAGGCCTGGAGTGCCCTAGGGGAGGCGCTACAGAGCAGAAGCTGCTCACAGGCTCCCGACTGCTTCCTCACCGCACTGGAGCTGGAGTCCAGCTGCCCTATCCGGCCCTTCACCATCATCCCACGAGAACTCTGACACATCTATGACACTCGTATATATGGAGGGAATGCTGGCTTTCAATCACTTTAATGACACATACTGTATAACAAAAACTTTGCACTTTTGGCTCTTGATTTAAAGTGAGTGGATCGCATTAGTGAAATTTCACAAACAAACAAGGTTCGTCGTGAATAGAGTAGTGATGCATGAAGCATCGCTCACCCAGCTTTCTGTTGATTAATGTGGCAAATGAAAATATTTGACAAAATTCAATGTGGGACTTTTTTGTCGTCACACCAAATTCCAGACTGCGAGAATTCCCATTGAAACGTCTGCGCTATTTCACAGAGCAACAGAAAATGTCACCTTAAAGGGATAAATGAAAAATGAAAATTAGCCCATGATTTCCTCACCCTCAAGTCATCCTCTGTGTATATAACATTCTTCTTTCAGACGAATACAATTGGAGTTGCTCTGTCCTGGCTCTTCCCAGCTTTATAATGGCAGTGAATTGCTGTTTCTGTTTCGAAGTCCATAAAAGTTCATCTATCCATCATAAACAAACTGCCCACGGCTCCGGGGGGTTAATAAAGGCCTTCTGAAGCCAATTGATGCATTTGTGTCAGAAAAATATTCATATTTAACACGTTACAAAGTAAAATTCTAACGAACATACGGATTCTACTTACGCCTAATGCGCAACTTACACAACTTATGGCGTCAGAAGTAATGTAGTGTGTCATGGCGTAGCATAAATATCAGCAGTAGGTCGCATTACTCGCATAAGTTGGGCTTTAGACTTTAGTGAAATCTGTATTTTCGTTTGGCCGGAAGCTAGTTATTTTACGTTTTAAATATGGATATTTTTCTTTTATTTTGATATTTTTCTTACACAAATGCATTGCTTCACTTCAGAAGGCCTTTATTAACCCCCGCAGAGCCCGTGGAGCACTTTTATGATGGACAGATCAGATGCACCTTTATGGACTTCAAAAAAGAAACAGCCATTCACTGCCATTAAGAGCCAGGACATTTTGTAATTTAACTCCAATTGTATTCGTCTGAAAGAGGAATGTCATGTACACCTAGGATGGCTTGAGGGTAGGTAAATCATGGGCTAATTTTCATTTTTCAACTATCCCTTTAAAAGCCTGTTCACAGCAACAATGATAACTATAACTATAATATTAGCCTCTACACCAACAGACTATTTGTTTATTATAAGAGCAGTCTACAATTTTTGTCGACTACAACTAAATGCTTGGACTCTTTATAGTCAGGTGGATTCTGATAGACTGTCAGTGATACAATATTGTTCTTATTTGTCTTGACAGTTATGGTTTGGACTTCCATATTCTCAAATAACTACAACATATACGACAGAATGACTGAACACATAAAACATTTTCTTTCTATCTGCAATATTTTTTTTGCACAAGTGCTGCAACATGTTCAGATACTGAGTCTTGTTTTTCAGGGACAAAATTGTTGAATTCTTTAGTTCATTTTAAATGCTTTTAGTATTTATAGACCCGGTAATCATCTGCACTGTATGTTGGTTAAAGATTGTTCTTATAAAGAGTGATTTTTGCAATTCCAGTGTCATTGTTTTCTGTTGTTTTCATCCCTTACCAGTTTCGGTCCTGTAGCTCCACAGCACTTAAATATCTTATGTAACGTTTCCAGTGCTGTTGGTGGAGAAACCCTTGGTCTTCTTTCTCTGGGGCGGCTGTGGTTGCCTAGCAGCCGAGCCTTGTTTGAGTTTCTGGGGAGGCTGTTGGATCTTCAGCACGTGGCTCTAAAGCCTTATGGAAAACAGCGCTGTGCTATTTTAGCCAGTTCTGTTTGATGACGGGATCAAGATGTTAATTAGGGAGAGCATTGAACAAATGCATAGACCATTGAGTTGGGTTATGTAAGTGTTATAAGTGGGATTCTTGTTTACTTGCACACATCTACAGTATACATGCCCACTGTTTCTCCTGGCACAGTTTAACAAGTGCTCTTGAAATTGTATCTCTATTATCCTCCCATTTCTATTGTTTGAAAACGGTCTTTCTGGCCTCTCTGCATGTTTTGGCATAGTATTGTTTTGAATCACTTCCACAAAATATTTTATTGAGCTTTCTCTGTTTTAACTATTGCTGATGCATAATTCAAATGCTTGACTACAGGAATAAGAAGGTCTTACTAAATGGGGCAATGACATACTTTTTCTGTTCTAAAATACATTAATATGTAATTCAAACCGATATAAATACACATTCACGTTGAATCTGTTTGCAAAAGTTTTATGGCATGGCTAGGTTATTGCAGGTCGTCAAATATAAATGTAATATTACTTAATATTATTGATTTTAAAATCTTAAATGTGTTCATGCTGCATGATAATATTCAATTTAATATTTGACGGTTATAGCAGCTGTTTTTTTTTAAATAAAATAGCAGCATTTTTATTTTTAAAATAAGCATTTTTAGGAAGTCCTGAACCGTGACGTAAAAAAAAAAAAATCTGTTAGGAATCAAAAAGTACGAGAATAAAGTCTAAATATTTCGAGATTAAAGTCAAAACAATAATGCTCACAAGATTATATTGTTTAATGGTTTTCATGTGGTCATATTTCACCCATAATGCAAAACAAATAACGATATATACACTGTGCAGAATTATTAGGCACGTTGATTTTCTGATCATATTTTTTTTCCACAGGGACATTTTACCAATTCCAAACCACATTCATCTTAATAACTACTATTCATTTTGTATTTAATCATTTAGAAGTGATATATAAATATTAATAAAGGTTGGAAATGAAAAACGCCTTATATAGGTGTGCACTTTTTCTTTTAAAGATAAAGTAAGCCGAAAAAGATTTAACTCAGACTCAAAGGTCAAAATGATTAAATGCCCATGAGAAGGATGCAATACTTTTGCAGTTAAGGCATGACCATTGGACAGTGAAATGCTCATTGGGTCAACAGGGTCAGACAAAAACAGGTGGAGAAGAAAAGACACATGTTAACTGCAAAAGAATTAAGAACTAAAATGAAGAATTAAGTGTGAAACCATCAGGAACCCTTTAGTCTCCAGCGCCACCATTTTCCAGAACTGCAACATACCTGGAGTCTCCAGAAGTGCAAGTTGTCAGGATCTCAGAGACTTAGGTTAGGTAAAGAATCCTAAAAAAATGACCCCTACTTAATAAGAATCACAAGCTGAAGTGTGGTAAAAGTGTTTTTTTTTTAATAGGCTTTATAGACAGACAGATTGAGAGTGACTCATGAAGGACCAGCAGCACATGCTCTTGTACCACTGTTTAAAGAATGAATCTTCCAGAATCTGGCAGTAAGTTTTGAGAGTTCATTTTTAGTCCTTCTCCTACCCTGAAGTCTGTTTTGCAGAGATGGACTAAAAATAAATCATTCTAATATGCTGATTTAATGCTCAAGAAACATTTCTCCGTATTATCAATGTTGAAAACATTACATTTTTATTCCAGGATTCTTTGATTAATAGAAAGTTCAAAAGAACTGCATTTATCTGAAATAGAAAGCTTTTGTAACATTAAACACTACCGTTCTAAAGTTTGGGGTCAGTAAGAATTTTTATTTGATTAAAAAGAAATATTTTTTTGGGGGAAAGAAATAAAATAAATCAATACTTTTATTCATCAAGGATGAATTTAATTGATCAAATGTTGCAGTAAAGACATTTATGTTCCAAAATATTATATTTCAAACAAATGCTGTTCTTTTGAACTTTCTATTCATCAAAGAAAATAGTACACAACTGATTTCAAGATGGATAATATTAATGAATGTTTTTTGAGCATCAAATCATCAAATGAATTCTGAAGGATCATGTGACACTGAAGACTGGAGTAATGATGCTGAAAATTCAGCTTTGATCACAGGAATAAATTACATTTTAACATAATATTAAAATAGAAAACAGTTATTTTAAATTGTCACAATATTTAACAATATTACTGTTGTTGTTGTTGTTGTTGTTTTAATCAAATAAATGCAGCCTTGGTGAGCAGAAGAGACTTATTTTAAAAACATTAAAAATCTTACCAATCCAAAACCATGAGTAGTGTGTAATGTGGTGTGTAGTGAGTTTGAGTAACCTGGTAGTGTGTGTATATATATATATACACTACTGTGCAAAAGTTTTAGATCGGTAAGATTTTTTATGTTTTTAAAAGAAGTCTCTTCTGCTCACCAAGGCTGCAATTATTTGATAAAAAAATAATAAAAAAAACAGTAATATTGTGAAATATTATTACAATTTAAAACAGCGGTTTTCTATGTGAATATACAGTAAAGTGTAATTTATTCCTGTGATCAAAGCTGAATTTTCATCATCATTACTCCAGTCTTCAGTGTCACATGATCCTTCAGAAATCATTTTAATATGATGATTTGATGCTCAAGAAACATGTATGATTATTATCAGTGTTGAAAACAGTTTTTTACATTTTTATTTCATGATGCTATGATGAATAGAAACTAAAAAAGAACAGCATTTATCTGAAATCTAAAGCTTTTGTAACATTGAACTCTACCCTTCAAAAGTTTGGGGTCAGTAAGAATTTAAATTTTATTTTTGGGGGAAAGAAATATAATAAATCAATACTTTTATTCATCAAGGAGTTAAACTGATCAAAAGTTACAGTAAAGACATTTATAATGTTAGAAAATATTCTATTTTAAATAAACGCTGTTCTTTTGAACTTTCTATTCATCAAAGAATTTTGAAAAAAAAATTTACACAACTGTTTTCAACATTGAAAATAATAATGAATGTTTTTTGAGCATCAAATCATCATATTAGAATGATTTCTGAAGGATCATGTGACACTGAAGACTGGAGTAATGATGATGAAAATTCAGCTTTGATCACAGGAATAAATTACACTTTACTGTATATTCACATAGAAAACAGCTGATTTAAATTGTAATTATATTTCACAATATTACTGTTTTTTTTGTATTTTTTAATCAAATAATTGCAGCCTTGGTGAGCAGAAGAGACTTCTTTTAAAAACATAAAAAATCTTACCGATGTAAATCTTTTGCACAGTACTGTATATATATATATATATATATATATATATATATATATATATATATAATGATGATGATAATGCAGTAATTATTTAGTAGTGTAGAGTACAAATTATTATTACAGTAATGAGAGTTTAATGAGAATCACTATTGAGGATGATGGGAATAACAAAATTAGACAAAATTTGTCAAAAACACACAAATTTATAATTATTATTATTTTATATGTGCCTAATTGTCAGAAATATGTTCTGAGATCAACACAAAAAGCATAACTTGTATATTTTAAATATTTCACCAAATATTTAATTTGGTGAAATATTTAGCGGTTGTCACTAGGAGCAGTAGTGGTGATATATGGGATTATTTGTGAATGATTATCCAGACCAGGGATGCATTTCCCAAAAGCATCGTTAGCCAACTACAATCGCAACGACAGAACTTGCAACAAAAGTTACTTTTGGGAAACGCACCCCAGCCGAGCCCAGAGTCCCAACATAAAGTTCCCGTTTGGCGCACACAGGAGAACTGGGCTCATTATGTTTCACATATTTTGAAGAAAGGGGAATGATTAGACGTAGGTCTTTGAAGTGGAAGCTTGTCCTTTGGGATTTTTTTTTGTTAATCACTTGATGAAGCACAACAAAAGGGTTCTGGAAGTAAAACTCTAAATATATTTATTATGCACAAACCTTTTAAGACGGAACTGCCATGAGCTTTGATATTGTTAAAGGAATAGTTCTGTCATAATAACAGGGCTTGGACACAATGACGACGGTAGAGTCAGATGAACAATGAACAGGTACGTTTATTTATAGAAGCAGCAGGAACACAATTCAATACAGGAAAGTAATGACGAGAAAGAATAGAAACAGCAAAAAGCAACAGAAAAAGCAAAGTGTCGAAAATGTGAATTTGTAAAACCGGTGACATCATGCGTATGAGTATTACGTGTTTAGTCTATAGGCGCGTAGTTTTTCTTTACAACATGATGACATCACCAACTACTGGCCTGGCAGCAAAATACAGCGTTTTCGCGGAGCCGTGTGAATGGGTATCGTTTTGACAATGTTGTCATCTGTACGTGAAAAATGCAAAGAGAAAACTTTTCCATTTTTAGTACATTGTTGTTGTGTAAGCTTGGCGTGAATGTGATGTGAGGTTCACCCAAAAATAAAAATTGCTGTCATCATTTGCAGGTTCTGGCAGGTCACGGCAGTCAAGCTTGCATAAGCTGACTCTTAGCTGATCCACGACTACCTATAGGAATACGACGTTTATTTCAACATCCCTATATAAGGTCCATTCAGTATTATCAGCAGCTTTATCTTGTTGCTCATGAGCTAGTTACTCTCCTCCATCCCCAGCTCCTCCTCTTGTCCAGTCAGGACTTGGCCTTCTAATATTCCTCTTCAAATCAGACTAATTTTTCTCTAATTGTGTTGTTCATTAAATTCTTGAACATTAAATTTCCAATGTTGGGTTTGTTCTGTTCTGGTTACCCTAAGGGGGTTGTTGCTGCTCTGCCTGCTACGCTGCATGGATGCGCAGGGAGTTCTTGCCCAGAACAGAACCATTCCGCCAATCCAAATTTTTGGGTCAATTTAATAACAAAAAAACTATCTGTCAAATTTATAGTTAAAAACTAAACTACCAGTAATCCTTAATAGAGGTCCACCAATAAAAGAAAATGCTTTTACCAAATAATTTTTACATAGCTCAGCAGCAACTACCCCCTTCCACGAAGCATTGCAAATGAAAAATACATTTCTAAGTCTCCACATGCTCTTAAACTGCTTTATTATTTATTGAATAATTTCTTAAATCATTCATTTTTTTAAACTAGATCTAATTTTTTCTTTCTATATATGGTAGGTGAGGCAGAATTATGACTGACAAAGTTGCTAGTATCTAAATCAAATTCATTTCATGATTAACATAATTAAAATCAAGATCAAAATCAGAGTCACAATGAATAACGAAATTTTGCCGCTCATGCATATCCTCCCGGAAAGTTGTGTTAAGCAATGTCTAAAATCATATCAGTCTGACTCTGATCCGTTGTGTAAAATTACTGGGTAATGAGAAGTCAGAACATGCAGGTCATCGCTAATGAGCATGTATGTTCTGTTCCTGCTCATTTGTTTATTCACGTGGATTGATTATGTGCTAATGAAAAAAAGTGATCACCGTCCTGAGAAAACCTCTCTCGGGTTTCACTCTTCACTGTGTGTGTGTGTGTGTGTGTGTGCGTGTGTGTGTGTGTGTGTGTGTGTGTGTGAAAGAGAGAGAGAGAGAGAGAGAGAGAGAGAGACTGTCCCCTGGCTCTCTGGTTACTCACAGGTGGCAGGCCAGCCCTGCTACTCCTGCTCAGATTGAGGTGGGACTCTGGAGTTGTTGAAGGTCAGGTGTCCAGACTGAGTTACAGCCCTGACAGCTGGCTTCCCATAGATTGATGGGTTTCTTTTTGGATGAAGAAAGTACAAATGTATGATGATGCAAAATGGGGCAGTTAAAAACCATTTTAACCCAACAACATAGCCACAGATCATTTTATAGCAGAGAAAAGGGAGAGGATGAAAAGGGGCCAATAAAAACACTGCTTTGGTTTGGGGGGGAGGGGGTTTTTGATCTTGAAAATTAACTTAAAAATACGATATGACCACTTTAAATGTAGGCCTATTATTAGCCACTGAATTAGCTTCAGCAACCACAACATGAGTTTTCAAGGTCACCTTGCATTCATCCTCACATTAGGTGTTCAATCAGTTGATGTTCTCTGGAAGGAAAAGTTTGTTGTACTGTTCATATTTCACAAACAATAGTAGCCTACATCAACAACTGTCCTGATCCCAAACCCAAACCATCCTCTTTAAAGTAATATGAGTCATATAATAGACCTGTAATGTAGTACCAGCATCTGTCCATTGCAATGTAAAATGATACTAGGCCTTCAGCCACTTTTGTCTAGCGTGATATTGACTCTGAACATGACCCTGTTAGAAAAGACTTGTATGATTGCACGAAACCCTGGCGAAGCGTCACCTGACTGCACACTAGTCTCACTCGTTCATATTCTATTTTGGGAAAAATGGAAATTGTCACCATTTGTTCATTACACACTTATATTGGGTATGTGCACACTAATTTTGTACTGACTTTGTGCAGTTGTTGATTTGTCACCAATAGTTTCCCTTTTATAAAATGACAGCACCATCAATAAATTTTTTTTTTAATAAATCCAATAAAGATTGTGACGCAGAATGACAGAGGAATACAGAGAACAGCAACAGAGAACTTAAGAAACTGAGGGCTTATATACAGAGATGGCAATCAACAGAACAAGGAACAGGTGTGAAACTAAACAGAAACTATAGTAACAAACAATTAAATGAGAACTCAGGCAAACCATTAAACACGCTTACATGGACACTTTTTGTTTCAATTGGAATGAAATCATTTCGATTGATAAATCCGAACATTGTGTTTACATGAACGCTAAATAAAGTAATTGGGTTAATGCACAAGTTTATATGTCACAAGCTTTAAATCAGATTTAATCTTTTGACAAGCGCACACTGTACAAATATTCCCACTATTGTTGCATAATAGCCATCCTCATTTTCTTTCATTTTTAAAAAGCAGACTTGATTTTTATCTATTTCGGGTCTATTATGAGACGATGAGCACAAAAGAAGCTTATTTTAATAAAGCAGTAAAGACGCCCATTCCTGTGCCCAAAACAAGGTGAGAGTCTAAAACAAGCACTTGTGGGACAACATTGTCCTGCACCTCTTCACAGGCAAGAATTGGAAAGAGAATTTTAGATTGAAACAGCAGTCATTTATTACTTAACAACAACATCAGCTCATTCTTCATTACGCCATTTCTACATCATTGCTCATGAGCAAAACTTTTCCAGTTTTGATTTTCAATACAATCAAGTGTTTACATGTCCTATAAAACGGATTAGAAAAGGTTTATCCCACCAATTCAACTGCAATTTCAATCAGTTTGAGCATTTTTATTACTATTGGGGTAGCATTTATAGGTAGCATTTTCATTTGGATTGGACTTTTAAAACAATTGTAAATGGATATATTTACAATATATATAAATACAATGCTCCATGTAAACGCACCTAATGACAAGGGAAAATTAAACTAAACTGGACATGATGGCGCCATGGCGTTGAACAATCAGAATATTATCTAGTTCAAAGCTAGACTAAACACACATCTCTATGACCTAGCATACACATAATACATTATAGACTTCTATAATTCAATGTTAGGCTGCATAGATTAGGTCAGCCGGAACTGGGAACACTTCCCTTAAATCCTGATGTACTCGTTACATCATAAGAAGAATGGCATCTACGTTAATTTTAGTGTCTTTGTTTATCCCGAGGTTTTCCCGCAGCCTGCCGGATCCAGGCCGTATCCAGATCTGATGAAGGAGATTCTGCTGGACCCGATGACAATGCAGTGCTGAAGTGCCAACTAGCCTCTCCCTATGGAGGATCCCTTTCCCACTCTACAGATAAAGCGTTGTGGGAAAATTCGGTTTGCGTACCTACCCCGAAGTGTTAAAATAAAATTCTGTATCAAATTAATAGGCAAGACAAGTAGTTTGTTTAGGCATGGTTTGTAGGGAATTACAAACCTGCGCACATATATTCAAACGCACATAACTATAGAATAAATTCTTAATGCTCATGTAACTGCCATCAGCGTTTATCACAGGTTCGCCTTTAAAGTCTGTTTAGAGAGAACGGTGTCGTCTTAGCGGCCCCTAATTTAATAACAAATGATCATTTCGCCGGAAGTGAATCAATCAAAACTAACTTTAGCTGGAAATAACATTATTCAAGAACTGCTATAAAGCCAAAACAATCTACTTAAATGATATGTTTATCTCTGTAAAGCTGCTTTGAAACAATCTGCATTGTTAAAAGCGCTATATAAATGAATATGACCTGACTTGACTTCCATCTGGTTGAAGATCAGAGTCACGCAGGTATGGAGATGGATTTGTTGAGGATCAGTGCTGATGGCTGTCGTGTTGATGAGGCCTTGACAGGGGAGATTCTAGTTGATACAATCTCTGCTGACACTTCAGGGATGTGTCGTGGTCGTGTCTAGGTGCAGGTCCTCCATCTGGCATGGATAGGGCCTGGATCCGGTTGACTACATCATGCGTTGTGGTCGTGTCTAAGGACAGGTCCTCCATCTGATCTGGATAAGACCTGGATCCAGCTGATTGCAGTAAATCTCGGAAAAAGCAGAAAGTCTAACATTAGCATAGATGCCATTCTTCTTATGATGTAACGGGTACATCGGTGTTATAGGAAGTGTTCCAGGTTCCAGCTGACCTAATTTATGCAGCCTAGTAATAGTTTAACTGATTTAAATAATAGGAATGTATAATTGTCTGTGTTTATGCCAGGTTAAAGAGATGTAAATAGGAAAAGGATCAGCGGCCAGCAGTCGTTTTTTATATTGTAGGTATTATCAACTAGAAGTTTTGACATCAATAGACGTTTTGAGATCGCAATAGACGTAGTTTTGAGCGGAGTTTTGGGGGAGGGGTTACGGTCCGACGTTATTCGATGGGGTCATTGTTCCAGCGTGGCATGTCATCCAGGAGTAAACCGCACCAATTTTCTGGTCAAACGAGTCTGGTGGCCATTAATAGCTCGTGATGTTTGGAATTTTGTTTTGGCTTGCTCGGTCTGTGCCACTGGTAAGACTTCTAATCGACCTCCAGATGGATTACTCCAACCGCTGTCTGTCCCTTCGAGACCCTGGTCCCACATTGCGCTAGATTTTATAACCGCACTCCCACCCTCCCAGGGTAAGACGGTCGTTTTGACCGTAGTGGACCGGTTCTCGAAGGCAGCTCATTTCATTCCCTTGCCCAAATTACCATCTGCCAAGGATACAGCGGTGACTGTCATAATCACGTCTTTCATTTACATGGCCTCCCGATGGACGTGGTCTCTGACAGGGGGCCTCAATTTGTGTCCAAATTTTGGCAGGTGTTTTGTAGATTGCTGGGAGCGACTGTAAGTCTGTCTTCGGGTTATCATCCCCAAAGCAGTGGCCAAACCGAGAGAGCCAACCAGGATTTGGAGAGAGTGTTGAGATGTTTGGTGTCTAAGAATCCTTCCTGCTGGAGTCAGCAGCTTTCTATGGTTGAGTACACACATAACTCGTTACTAGCATCATCCACGGGCCTATCTCCGTTTGAGTGTAGCTTAGGGTACCACCCACCCATTTTTAGCCTGGAATCCGAAGTCGCGGTTCCCTCCACTCACGCCTTTGTCCAGAGGTGTCACCGCACATGGAGCAGAGCCTGAGAGACTCGCACCAAGGTCAAAGCCGATCGCCACCGGTCAAGACCTCCCGCATACGTCGTTGGTCAAAAAGTGTGGCTTTCAACCAAGAACATTCCGCTCTGCTCCATTTCTAACAAGTTAGCTCCCAAATTCATTGGCCCGTTTACTGTCACCAAAGTCCTTAGTCCGGTGACAGTCCGAATCAAACTTCCTCCGGCGTAAAGGAGAATTCATCCCGTGTTTCATGTTTCCAAATTAAAGCCCGTATTTCATTCTCCCATTAATCCCGGGGTTACGGTCTGGAGGAGAGAAGTTGGGTTCCTGCTAGGGACATTCTGGATCAATCCCTTATTGATGATTACAATCAACAGGTAGGTTCTCCTGGGAGTGCCATGGAGGGGTACTGTCACGGTTCATGGATTCACTGACTCTTTCTCGCCCTGTGTTTATGTATGTGTGTGGGTGTGGGCATGGTCGCTGATCAGCAACTGATTGTCATCAGTGCCAGCTGATTCTGATCAGCGATCTCTATTTAAGCTCTTAGCCTTTCATCTTGTGTTTGTCAGATTGTTGTTGGATATATCCCAGTGTTGTGTTGGTCTTCGTCTGGTGCTTCCCGCTTTCCGTTGGATTACCTGTTGAGTTCTGTCTGCCTACCATCTTACGGAGGATCCTGTTTCTTCTCATCATCTCACGGATCATCTGGTTGCCCATCTGGTTGCCCATCTTCCCCCTGCACTACCACAGTGCTTTGGCCTGCTTCTTCACTAACCTTACTATCTTCCTGTTTGTTCAATAAACCTGGTTTATCGCACTTGCATCTTCTGTCATAATTTGACAGAATTATGTATAAAAACAGTAAACCATAATGAATAAGGAATTTTACATACAATATTGATTCCTCAAAGGCTTTAGAACACCTGAAAAATGGGGTGAAAAAATATAAAGAAACAAAATAACTATTTACATTTCTGTGACTGTAATCATCATACGTTTTTTTGGAAAAACACAGAAAATTTTATTCAAAATGAACATTTATGTTCCCTTTACATTTTCTCATAATTTCTGTCAATTTACCAAACACATCCAAAAACAACCTCTAGATGGCACTGTGTACTTTATTTGCACATCAGTCTATCAAATTTTTGTTTGTAAATTCTGACCAGTACAAATACGTGTATCTCCAAAGCAGTCCAAATGTATAAAGACCGTATATAAAAGGCTGTGTCATGAAAGACACGTGGGATTTATTCTAAACCCCTCCTCTTTTTGTTTTATATTGGTCTGTGATTGGTTCACACACCAACAGCATTATATATTATTAGATAGGGTAAAGTACCATTTCTCTGTTTTGCGGTAAAATGCTATAGATTTGCACTCAAATACGGAAGGCTTATCATTCGCGGAAGTCAACACAGTCTACTCATTTTTACGCAGACGAATGTCGGCTTTTTCATAGAAAAATAAGTAAGTTAATACCTTCATCCATTCCGAAGCTAATAGATATATCAGGGGTGCGCACTTTGATGCTCTAGAGGACGCTCAACTTTGAAGGGTTAATAGGGAGCCAATGCAGTGTTGACAGAACCGGACTAATATGGTCATACTTCCTGGTTATAGTAAGAATTCTTGCTGTTGCATTTTGGACCAGCTGTGGTTTGTTTATTAAGCATGCAGGGCAACCACCCGTAAGAGCATTACAATAATCTAGCTTGAAGTCATGAATGCATAATCTAACTGTTCCGCATTTTTCATTGAAATCATATGTCATAATTTTGATATATTTTTAAGATGGAAGAATGCTGTTTTACAGGTGCTAGAAACGTAGCTTTCAAATGAAAGATTGGTGTCAAAGAGCACACCCAGGCACCCCCTAACCGACAACGAAGACTTGACAGAGCAGCCATCAATTGTTAGACAGTATTCTAGGCTAGTACGTGGGATGGTTTTTGGTCCAATCATTAAAAACTCTGGGGGTTTTTTCAGAATTAAGTTATAGGAAATTACTAGTCATCCAAACTTTTCTATCAGCTATGCATTCCGAAAATTTCTTGAATTGGCAAGTTTCGTCGGGGCGCAAAGAGATATGGAACGGAGTATCATCGGCATAGCAGTGAAAACTAATCCCATGCTTTCTAATGATATCTCCCAAGGGTAGCTAGCATGTACAGAGTAAACAGCAACGGTCCTGGTACTGAGGCTTGTGGTACTCCATACTGAACTTGTGATCGATAAGACATTTCTTCATTTACTGCTACAAACTGATAACGGTCAGATAAGTATGAGTTAAACCATGCTAATGAAATTCCACTAATGCCAACATAATTTTCGAGTCTATTTAAAAGAATGTTGTGGTCAATGGTATCAAATGCATCACTAAGATCAAGTAACACTAATGATAAGAGCAAACCATTTGTAACTCTAATGAGAGTTGTCTCAGAACTATGGTACGGTTTAAATCCTGACTGGAAATACTCACAGATATAATTTCTTTCTAAAAAGGAACATAGTTGTGAGAATACTGCTTTTTTCTAGTATCTTTGGCCAAAAAGGGTAGATTTGAGATCAGTCTGTAATTGACTAATTCTCTAGGATCAAATTACGTTTTTTTAATAAGAGGTTTAATAACAACCAGCATAAAAGGTTTTGGTACATATTCTAGTGACAAAGATGAATTAATGATATTAAGAAGAGGATCTATGACCCTGTAATAGGGATCCACTGGAGGCAAATTTGAATAGAAACCAACTGCAGTTTATTTAGATATAAGATAAAACATAAAACAAAAACATGGCATGAAAACTCAGAACAAAAGCACAGACGTGGACAATGCCGTGATGCTTACCATCAGTGGTACAGTGAAACAATACTTGACAAAACCACATGGCAGACATGAGGGCTTAAATACACAAGACTAATGACAAGACAAGGGACACCTGTGAACAATGAACAGACGATTATCCAATGACAAGACACATGGCAGGATCACATGACAAACAGGGAATCACATGACAGACATGGAAACATGACACGAACAAAACCAAAACAAAGACAAGACCAAAACGTGACAGACCCCTGGAAGCATTTCTTTCAGTAGCTTAGTCGGTATAGGGTCTAAAATACATGTTGTTGATTTAGATGATTTAACGAGTTTAGACAACTCTTCCTCTCCTATTGCAACGGATGAATGGAATTTTTCCTCAGGGAGACTACAATGCACTCCCTGATGCGATACTGTATTAGATGGTTGCATAGTTAATAATTTTCTCTCTAATATTCTCGCAAATTTTGTATGTGCTCTAGATCTGTAAAGATTGCACTTTTTAGAGCATATTGCACTCCGATGTATACTGCCCATTTGTGGCGGCGCTACAGAAAGAGCAGCATGCAGAAACTCAATGTAGCATATAATGACGGGATGAGGCTGTTGCTTAGGGTGCCGCGATGGAGTAGTGCAAGTCAAATGTTTGTCAGTGTTGGCGTGCCCACCTGTTCTGCTGTTCTGCGCAATCTCATGTACAGATGTATGTGTAGGTTGTTAGATTCTGCAAACAGCATAATTTCAACATTGACGAACCCGACCCTAAGTTCAGTCAGGTTCTCCTCTGGTTTGTGGAACCATTGGCGTTTTAGCATGTAAACATGTGATATTGTGTTGGTGGTTTTTTTTTTTTTTCTGTCTGTTACTGTTTGTATTTGGTAACTGTTTGTGATTGGACCATGTGTGTCCTTAATAAAGCTTTGATGATGATGATGATGATAATATTATCAATCTTGTAAGTAAAGAAGTTCATAAAGTCATTACTGCTATGCTCTTTGGAAACTTCAGAAGTATAATCCTTATTTCTTGTTAATTTAGCCACTGTGTCAAATAAATACTGAGGGCTGTGTTGGTTTTCGAAAAATAAAAAAAAATAAAAAGAGAGTCGAAAAATAAGCAGATCTAGCAGTTTTTAAGGCTTTTCTGTACACAATCATGCTCTCTCTCTCCATGAAATTCGAAAAACATCTCCATTTTTCTGGCTGCTCTCTTAAGGGCCTGAGTGTGCTCGTTGTACCACGGCGTTGGACTATTTTCTTTAATCCTCTTTAAGCGCAACGGAACAACTGTGTCTAAAGTGCTGGAAAATATAGAGAGTCAAAAGTTTCTGTTGCAAGTTCTCCTAAGCTATCCGGGATGCTGAGGAGATGAAATTGATCAGGAATATTGTTAATAAAGCAATCTTTAGTGGCAGAAGTGATAGTTCTAACATATTTGTAACACGGAGTCGGCTTTGCAGCCTTGGCTAAATTAAGTATACATGAGACTAGATAATGATCTGAGATGTCATCGCTCTGCTGCAGAATTTCAAAAGCATCAACATTGATTCCATGTGACAATATCAGATCTAAAGTAGGATTATGACAATGAGTAGGTCCAGACATATGTTGGCTAATTCCAATAGAGTTTAGAATGTCTCTAAATGCCAATCCCAATGCATCTTTTTTCGTTATCTATATGTATATTAAAATTAATAGGACTTTATCTGCAGCCAGTACTAATTTCGATAAAAAATCTGCAAATTCTTTGATATACAGTAGTCTGTATGGTGCCCTGGGGGCCTGTATACAGTAGCTAACACAAATGTCAAGCACGATTTATCATTTACAAAACATAGTGTTACATTAAGCACCAACAAAATAATTATATTTCAAACTAGACTTCTTAGTAATTCTGAAGATATTACTATAGATTACAGCAACACCTCCCCCTTTGCCTTTCAGACGTGGCTCATTTTTATGACAGTAATCTTGGGGGGGTGGACTTGTTTAAAGTAATGTAATTGTCTGGTTTTAGCTGAGGTTTCTGTTAGTTTCTGCTGTAATGATGAGGTTTATGCACTAGTGAGTTATAGAAAGCAATTTGCACAATAATTAACTCCCTTACATGTCCAACAACTCGGGCTACCCTGTCTTCATTTCTTTCCACCTTGTTTATGTCACACCGATGTTCATGCTAATTTTTTATAAAATAATTATTTTTTTGTCTTCTGGTTTCAGACCTTTTCTGCTTCTTCGGCCGCACAGGTACTGATTCTCCCATTGCTCTGTTGTCTGATTTTAGCTTTTCGTATCAGCAAAGAATACTACTACTACCATATGGACGCAGCCAATTAATGTGAGAATATTGTTGAATGTTTAGTGAAACAGTGTGGAAATACATTGAGGGGGATGACCCATGCCATTTAAAATTAAAATACTTTTATAGAAAACTACTATGAGTACAGTCTTCATTTCATGTGATTGTACAGCATTAATGTGTAGAGTTTTTTAAATGAGCACCAAACTACCGAATGCTCCATTAAACATTTTGCATTAAATTGGAAATGGGAAATGCATTTTTTTACTCAGATTTTTGGACCACACAGAAGCTATATACTGTAGATTCAATTTATTTATTAGATATAGGCATAAGTATAGGCCTACACAACCCACATGTACATTCTCATTGATGTCAGCAGAATTATTCAGGACCTCAACAATAGGGTTAATCTAGCTATTGTGTGTGAGTGTTGTAAACAGCAGTTTTATTGTATGACACTGATCTCTTTGTTCAGGCTGAATGAGTTATGTGAATGTGAGAGTTATCACAACGATTTGTTCATTACTTGGCAGCCACACAGTCAGTTCATGGCATAACAGAGATTGCAGAGATAGATTTATTTTTTATTAAAATTGAATCAATGTTAATATTACAATGTTGTTTCAATGTCGTATCTTACAAATCTTGTTAAAATGTATACATATTTTCTTTACCTTTTTACAAAAATTCAGCATGAAACGTTGTTTTTAACATACTTCAATATTAAAACAACAACTAACATTATTTCAACCACATTTCAACAAGGTCAGTCACATACCAGCTGGCAACACCCTACTTTCAAAAGAATGGGAAATATTACTTGAAGGAATACATGTGAGAAAGTCAGACAAAAGAGAGGGCAAAGTTCATGGTGTGTTGCGAAAAAGGAGGTCATAGGCCCAGTCCACTTTGCCCTTCGTGCTGAGCCGTTGACCTTTGTGCCATGTGGGCTCATGCACACCTGGTCCGGGGGTTCCCTGTCAACAAAAGGCAAAATATCAAAGGTTTGAGACTTTTAGCCCCATTTTACTTAATGACATACACATTCATCCCATTTATGAGAATCAATACACTGACTTTGGTGTTGTAAATCGATGGCCCTAAGACTAGTTTTGCTGTTGTAACACTTAATGTAGGGTTGTAGAGATTGTTATCGAACAGGGATAGAAATGGAGCTCACCGAATGCACACTGTACAGCCGTGGTACTGTAGACCTAAAGCAGGAAGTGACTGCAATGCTCGTGCTTGGCCTTGGATTGTAATGTCCAGGCGCTGGTCCTTCCTTCTAAATCCATTAATGGAAGTCAAGTCAACAAAAGTAAAATTCAAATTTAATTTAATTCACCAGTTGATGGTTAATCAACTCAAATTTGTCCCCAAAATTGTCATGTGATCTACTTTTATGAATCTTTCATGGAGCATTTTTGTCTTTTTTGGACCTAATTAATTTAAATCGCAATCCACTTTCATTATATGCTAAAAAAGTAGCAGGGACAATCTGATAAACTTGCCCTTTTGTGTTCCATGGCCTGAAATATTCCTTTAGATTGGAAGATCAAACAATCTAATTAGTGTTCTCCAAAAAAAGCACTTCATCAACCTGTGCTTGACTCTATAATCACAGATATAGGTCTATTTATGTGCTTCCAAAAGCATAGCTGAGAAGAAGAGCTTTCACTGCTCAGCGCCTGTGCTACAGAAGCTGTCTGCTATCATTACATGCCATTTGATTCCACCGGCAGCCTCACTTGATCCAGCTGGCCTGTGCAGTGGTGTGTGTGGCGGGTTGAACTGTGCCAGAGGTGTTAATGCTGGCTGCAGTGCAACTCACTTCCCTCTGCCTGCTTGCTCATGAGGTCAACTTCTGTTGGTTTTAAAGACATCAGGCCGTTGCACCCTTCTTGTATGGGACGGCCAGCCAGCTCGGCATTCCCCTGGACAAGAGCGGATAGCTCTGCCATACTACACATGTCTGAAGAGGCACTGTCTGAGAGCTATTATTTCATTAAGGGACTCCTGTCCAGAAAACCCATATTCAACACCTTCCAAAACAAACTACTCACAAGTCAATGAAGAAAATATCAACTTTTTCTTCAAGAAAAAGAAAAAAGAAAAAAGAAAACTTTTATCTGTATTTTCAAATGCCTTAGGGGGAACCTGTTGAAAACTACACAGGAATGAAAAATCTCAAATGTCTCTTCTTGAGTTTCAGAGAAAAGATATTAAACTGGGCTGACTGCTCAGAACTGCCAGGATACCAGAGACATTAAAATGACCTCAAACATTTCTCACCAAATAATCTGAAATATGTGATCCACACTCATTTTATAGCTTTATATGCTTAACATGTGAGTGAGTCATTGAATCATTAAATCAAGTGATTGTTCAGAAACTCAGATTTATCCACAAACAAAAGAAGTATATAGGCCACTTTATTAGGAACACCTTACTAGTATGGGTTGAACCCCTTTTTGCCTTAAGAACTGCCTTTATTCTTCATCGCATAGACTCAACAAGGAGCTGGAAATGATTTTGTTCTACAGACCTTAGTTGCAACGAGTGGTTGTTTGAGTTACTGTTGCCACTCTATCAGCTCGAACCAGTCTGGATATTCTCCTCTGACCTCTGGCATCAACAAGGCATTTTTCAATTAAATTCAATTCAAATTTATTTGTATAGCGCTTTTCACAATACACATTGCAGATTTTCCAGATTTTCACCCACAGAACTGCCGCTCGCTGGGTATTTCCTCTTTTTTGGACCATCCTCTGTAAACCCTATAGATGGTTTTGTGTAAAAATACTCTGACTAGCCCGTCTGGCACCAACAACCATGCCGTTTTCAAAGTAGCTTAAATCACATTTCTTTCCCATTCTGATGTCTGGTGTGTCAGGTCAGAGGTCACTCTTCCATCAGAACTCGACTCGCGTACGGCTGTTGCCAGAAGCCAGTGATTATAGTTTAAAAAATTATAAATGTGGATATTTTTTCTTTACAAAACAACATCGCTTCACTTCAGAAGGCCTTTATTAACCCTCTGGAGCCGTATGGATTACTTTTATAATGTATGGATGCGCTTTTTGGAGCTTCAAAATTCACTCCAAAATAACCAAAAGTGTTTGTGTTAAGTGTTACCAATTACTCATTAATAACAAATGTTTAACTGTTACATTACATAAATATCACATTTGATACAAGTGGAAATTGGAACCAGGCTGGCCCATTTGTCCTCGTGGTTCCACCCACACAACATTATTTCTGACTGAAAATATTTAACATGTTGGATATTTAGATTGGTGTTCTTCTGAGCAGATTCAATGACTCTTAACACAGATCACACCACAGGAAAATCTGATAAGATCATCTGTACATCCATCAAGATAATCGCGACTTTACCTGGGATTGTCAGAAGGGGAGTATTGGGACCAAAATCGTCCTGATCATCTTGTAGTGTCTGGGTGCCTTTACCGTTCTTAGAGTCGTTAAGGCAGACGGTGTAAAAGCTGCTTTTGATGTGTTCTGAACAACTATAAAGTCTGGTAGTGTGTTATCCTCAGTCATTTATGATGCCCAGTGTTTCTCTATAACCATTTAAGTTGGCAAGTATATCATGCCATAGTGTTTTAAAATTTCAAAGTCTTGTTTGTATTCCAGCCTTAAACTATGAAAGTTCAGCCTCTGAATAATATAATTTGCCTGTTTGCTGTTGATCTGTCAACTTAAGAATAAGCTTGAGGTTTCTTTGTTACTTAACCTTTGACCAAACACTTGTCTGACATGAAACAGCACCCTTCTACAACCACACAAAGCCCTAATGTTCACCCTAATGAGACCCAGAGGATGATTTAGCATCCTCACTTTTCCGTCAACACTAGACAGCTGCCAGCACAGCTCGAATAACCAGCCAACACTGCCACTGAAGCCATGGTGCATGAGGTGCAACACTGACGCGCATCAGTGAAACTCTCTCATAGGAATCTACATGCTTTACAAACCATTCTGGGGGAGAACAGGCAAAGCATTTAATATACACATACTAGGTTAGACTATATGATTCACAATGAAACCGGACACTTACCGGGAGAAAGCTGACCCTTTGAACAGCTGATCGGAACATCACGTGTCTGCAATAAGAGATGAGTGTCATAAGAGAAGACAATAAAATGGTTCAAACAAAAAGAGTCAACAAAAACTACAGGCCTCAACAATAAGGATTCTTCTATTTGTTTAATCAGGCTGGTGCTTCAGATTTGTACTTGCTCTACTAATACTTTCATTGGCCCCCACTACAAAATATTGCATTTTGTTTTTCATTTGTGTTAGAAAGAATAATTTCATTAAAGGGTGTGAAATGATGTATTTCACACTATTTTGTGGAACTTTTACTATTGCAACTGAATACTTCTAATTTTACTCAAAATCATTTCTAGAAAAAAACTTTCACTCAAATGTTTTGGCAGGATATGTTGAGGTTCAAATGATTAATTGTACACAACAAATGAAATAATTACTGAACTAACTAAAATGATTATAAAGTAACTAAAACAATTATAACAAAACTAATTAAAGGGGTCATCATGACATTGATTTATGTTGATATTTTATTTTAACATGTTTCTTGAGATTCACTTAAAATGTTAATAAAATGTGTGTGTGTGTGTGTGTGTGTGTGTGTGTGTGTGTGTGTGTGTGTGTGTGTGTGTGTGTGTGTGTGTGTGTGTGTGTGTGTGTATCCCCTTTGGCCACTGATTGGGTAACATCATTGCAAACATGAATTGGGGCTCAGGTCAGGAAGCAGACAGACCGGCTAAACCGACCTTCTGTCGTCACTGAGGTCAGATAAATCCCATCACATAGAGACTCTTTCACCTAGATGTCATCATATAGAGTAAAGGGGGAGGTGTTTCTGTAATTTAATATCTTCAGAATTACTGAGAAGTCTTGCTTTAAATATAATTATTTTGAAGTGTTGGTGCTTAATGTAACACTATCTAGTGTAAATGATAAATCACGTTTGAGATTTGTACTGACTACTCTATACAGGCCACTAGGGCACCATACAGATTTTATCAATGAATTTGCTGATTTTTTATCAGAGTTAATACTGGCTGTTTGTGATTTTAATATACATGTAGATAACAAAAAAAGAGTTATCTTGGAGTATCAGGACATATTCATTGTCATAATCGTACTCTAGATCTAATATTATCACATGGAATAAATGTTGATGCCGTTGAAATTCTGCAGCAGAGCGATGACATCTCAGATCATTATCTAGTCTCATGTATACTCCATCTAGCCAAGGTTGCAAAGCTGACTCTGTGTTACAAATATGTTAGACTATCAATACTATTACAAATCCCACTAAAGATTGCTTTATTAATAATATTCCTGATCAGTTTCATCTCCTCAGCATCCCAGATAGCTTAGAAGAACTTGATATTGCGACAGAAACTTTTGATTCTCTTTTCCAGCACTTTAGACAGTTGTTCCGTTGAGCTTAAAGAAGATTAAAGAAAATAGTCCAACGCCGTGGTACAACGAGCACACTCAGGCCCTTAAGAGAGCAGCCAGAAAAATGGAGCGCAACTGGAAGAAAACAAAACTAGTTTTTTCGCATTTCATGGAAAGTGGGCACGATTGCGTACGGAGAGGCCTTAAAAGCTGCTAGATCTGCTTATTTTTCAACCCTATTAGAAGAAAATAAACAAAACCCTAGGTATTTATTTGAAACAGTGGCTAAATTAACGAAAAATAAAGCTTCATCCCCAGACGTTTCCAAGCAGCACAGCAGTAATGACTTTATGAACTTCTTTACTTACAAGATTGATAATATCAGGGAGAAAATTATGCAACCGTCTGCAATAGTATCGCATCAGGCACTGCATTGTAGTCTCCCTGAGGAAAAATTCCATTCATTCATTGCTAAAGGAGCGGAAGAATTTTCTAAACTCGTTAAATCATCTAAATCGTCAACATGTATGTTACACCCTATACTGACTAAGCTATTGAAAGAGATGCTTCCAGAGGTCATAGATCATCTTCTTAATATCATTAATTCATCTTTGTTATAAGGATACGTACCATAAACTTTTAAGCTGGCTATGATTAAACCGCTTGTTAAAAAAACGCAACTTGATCCTACAGAATTAGTCAATTACAGGCCGATCTCGAATCTGCCTTTTCTGTCAAAGATAATAGAAAAGGTAGTATCCTCACAACTATGTTCCTTTTTAGAAAGAAATGGTATCTGCAAGGATTTTCAGTCAGGATTTAGACCGTACCATAAAACTGAGAAAGCTCTCCTTAGAGTCACAAATGATTTGCTCGCATCATCTGATCGTGGGTGTATCTCTCAATTAGTGTTACTCGATCTTAGTGCTGCATTTGATACTATTGACCACAACATTCTTTTAAATAGACTCGGAAATTATGTTGGCATAGTATGGCATACAACAAGGCTCAGTGCTAAGACCTTTGCTGTTCACTCTGTACATGCTACCCTTAGGAGAAATCATTAGGAAGCATGACATTAGTTTTCACTGTTATGCTGATGATACTCAGCTCTATACTGTATTTCTTCACGCCCTGACGAAACTTACCAATTCACTAATTTCCTACTACTTTATTCTGAAAAAAACTGAGATTTTAATAATTGGACAAAAAACGTCATCACGTAATACTCCCTAACACTTGATGGCTACTCTGTCAAGTCTTTGTCATCGGTTAGGAACCTGGGTGTGCTCTTTGATACCAATCTTTCATCTTTCATTGATCTGCAAAACGCATTTTTCCATCTTAAAAACATATATAAATCACGTCATATGCTCTCAATGACAAATATGGAACAATTAGTTCATGCGTTCATGACTTCAAGGCTAGATTATGGTAATGTTATTATGGGTGGTTGCCCTGCACGTTTAATAAACAAACCACAGCTGGTCCAAAACGCAGCAGCTAGAGTTCTTACCTGAACCAGTACGTTTGACCATATCAACCCGGTTCTGTCAACATTGCATTGGCTCCCTATTAAACATCGTATACATTTTAAAATATTGTTGATTACTTACAAAGCACTAAATGGTTTAGCTCCCCAGTACTTGAGCAAGCTCTTAATGCATTGTAGTCCTTTACGTTTATTGGAATCTCAAAATTATGGCCAGTTGATAATTTACGATAATTTACGATAATTCCTTTTCCTATTTAGCACCCAAACTTTGGAACAGTCTTCCTAACATTGACTGGGAAGCAGACAGACTCTGTCAGTTCAAATCTAGACTAAAAACACATCTTTTTGACCTATCATACACATAATACATTATCGACTTCTATAACTCAATGTTAGGTTGCATAGATTAGGTCAGCCGGAACCGGGAACACCTTCCATAAATCCTGATGTACTTGTTACATCATAAGAAGGGTTACGTCTACGCGAATATTAGTCTCTCTGTTTATCCCGAGGTTTGCCACAGTCCACCGTATCCAGGCCGTATCCAGGCTGCATCCAGACCTGCGCCTAAACACGACGACAACGCAGTCCTGAAGTGTCAACTAGTCTCTCCCCTGTGAAGGCCACCTTCCCTTCCCTTTACATCTGTACAGATAAAAAGTTGTCGGGATAATTCCGGTTCACGTGGCTATGCAGAAGCGATAAATCATTCTTTATTATACATTTTTAAGGCCAGACAAGTAGTTTGTTGAGGGCTGGTTTGTAAAGAAGGACTACACGCCTGTGCACATTCGCGGGTTTGCAGTTTTTGAGGTTTGCGCAGAGATAACCTTTTTTTTTTTTATATTTCAAGGCTTGCACCTTGGAATCTTTTTCAGGGTTTGCGTTTTCGAGCCACCAGGCACTGTTTTGTGTGGATGAGCAGGCCGGAGCGCTTTGAGAGTTTTCTGTTGGAACGGTGTCATGTTAGCGGCCCCTAAGTTAATAACTAATGATTGCAACAAAAGTGAATCAATCAATCAAAACTAACTTTAGCTGGACAATAACTTTATTCTAGATCTGCTGCAAAGCCAAAACAATCTCTGTTACTGTATATTCCTATTATCACTGTAAAGCTGCTTTGAAACAATCTATATTGTTAAAAGCGCTATATAAATGGTGACTTGACTTGACTTGACATAGGAAATCAACACCCACTTGCTATTGTGTTTTGAAATTATTACCCATATAAAACCATAATTTACAGACAAAGCATTAAGAAATCATTTACTTATGGTTTGTGATGCAGCTGCTGTCAGATCCAATACAGTTGGCTGCTTTATTAATCACCAAAGCTTTGAAGCTTCGAACGTCATGCAGAATCGGAAGGTCGGGACAGCTGGTTTGAAAAAAATTGGCACTTCGCGACCCCACATGTCTAAAAAGGGAAATGATTATGGAGGCATTATTTAAATTATTTAACACTACGCTTCCCTATAATATAATTTATCTTTTTAAAAAACAGAACACCCAAAATATTTTTTAAATTACAATTACTATAATTATGATCACACTTGTATATTTTATATTATTGATCAATATGTGAATTCGTTGACCAGGACGAGCGAGCAGGACGACCGTTGACGAGTTGTGGTCTAATTAGATAGAACTTATCCCACACTTGTATGTCACAGACTTCCAAAGCTTTGTTTGGTCACATGCTTTTTCTACTCTGAGGTGATTTGTTAGATATGGTGGAGAAAACAGGTGTGACTACCAGCTGTCACTAATGCGCATTGTGTTAAAATAACCTTTTTTCAGCACAATTTGATGAAAGCCTCAAATGCTTCAGAAAGCCTTGGTTTCCCATCACTAATTAAAACAAACCATCCACTTATTTCCCACTCTGATATACTTTTTAAACTGGACGCGTCAAAGCAAACGTAGACAAAGAACAAAAATAACTGAGGATTTATATACACAAGATGACAAGAAGCTAAATGAAGGACAGGTCTAGGTGATTAGTTGTTATGGTAACAAACAAGGGTTACATTGGAAACTAAAGCCCTATTCGCACGGGATAAGTATTCCCTGGTGACCTCTAGTCATTTGTAATAATTGCCGGGGTTGTCTGTGATCTTAATCCCATGCGAATCGGCTATGTCTGTAATTTGTAAAGTAAAAATTCCCCCGCAAATGACCTACCATATTTCGCCGAACACCTAGGTCCTGTGGTAATATTAGTCCCGTGCGAATCAGCATCTCTGTGATTTGGCGAGATCATATATAATTTTTTCAAGGTTTTTGTTTCATGCGCTTTTTTATCCATCTTTTGCGAAGAATGGAGGCTGCGTTGGAGTGTTTTGATTGTATTTTGTGTGCTGGGTCATATCGCTATACACCAACTAGGCCTACACAATTTGCAGAAAGAGAAAGCTGAAAATCATCAGAAGAGCAAAAACAAAAAGAATGATCTAGTAGCAGCATCCGGTAAGGAACATTCTTCGGTTTATGATATATCATACAGCTAGACCTATACAACGGCAAGACATTTCCAAGCAATAGCCTATTGACGTCATATCCGGGGGAGATAAGTCAGTAAATTTGAGTAAAATCACAGGCTTCACTCACTTACACAAACTTGTTCAGACTGCAACCCAAACTGCGTATGAAGAAAAACTGTCTTGTGTTGAATTTAGGGCAAGTTAACGCAACATTAACGCATTAACATTAAAAAAAAAATAGCAAAGTTAAAGCAGGCTCAATTTGATCCTATGAATCACCCTTAGTTCAAGCCAGGTCAAGTCAGCAGAACCTGATTCCACCAAGTGCAACATATTCCTTGATCAATTTGATCTTTGTTTATCCTGGAACAACATTCCAATCAACCAAACAGATTTGAGGGTCAAGTTTACAGTTTATGCCAAGTTTAGGCTTATAACTAGGGTTAGGTGCTTCTTCATCAGCCGTGGAAAGACATCAATGAAAAAGCTTGTGAACAATGTGGCACTTAATGTTGCATTTACCTCAAGAAACTTATCCAATGTTCATATTTTCTAAGTTTAGCTATAAAAGTAAATGTATAATAAAAATATATAAAAATATAAAAAACCGAGGAGTATATACTTGAATAAAAGAAAAGTACCTTATGTTAACATTTTCATTTGCTAAACTTTTACTGGAAGACAATGACTATTACAATCTCAAACCCCCTCTAAAATATGCTTAAATCTCTAGATTCATTGTCACGAGTTCAACAAAACCTCATCTATCAACCAACCTGATAAATTCACATTGAGATTAGGTTTTAAATCAGTAGAATTTGCAAGAACAGTGTTCAGTTATACAGTACATCACATAAACCCAAATGTTAAGTCTGTTTTGAAACACATGTATTTGAGCAACAAGTACCCAGTAAAGGCAAGGGAAAGTCACAAACTCTCTGACACTGACCCGGGTCTTTGGACCATCCTTATTGTTGAGGCCAGTATTAAAGCACCTGAGAGCTGGTCTGTGAACTGCCTGAGGTAAAGGAAGAAACTGAGAAACATCGCCAAGCTGTAGTGTGTGACGTTCTCTGTGTGTGAAAGCGTGCTGAGTGTGAGGACTACTCACTTGCAGGGTGATTTGGAGACAGGCTTCTCCGTAACATCATAATGACCGGGAGAGAGGTTAATATCCTGCATTAAACACACACACACACACAAATGTTGGTGCGACAGCATTATGAGGACTCTCCATAGGCAGAATGGTTTTTATATTGTACAAACTATATATTCTATCCCCTTACACTGCCCCTATCCCTAAACCTACCCATCACAGGAGACATGCTGCATTTTAAATTTTTTAATAAAACATTGTTTTTTATGTTTTTTAAGCCATTTGATTTATGAGGACTTTTGAAATGTCCTCATAAACCACCCATAAGTTGTAATACCAGTGTAATACACATGTCATTATACAAATTTGTGTCCTCATAAATCACATAAACTAACCCACACAAAACTAATACATCAAACAATTGTTTTGACATACTCATTCATATACTCAAATGTGAAAGCTTAACTCCAGCCACTGATATCAGATAAATAGTTTACTTTTGTTTTTAGTATCAGTCACCAGAAGAAAAAATTGTCATCATATGACGTGCTACATTAAACTGATTTGTAGGTGTGCTGGTGGTGAACGTTACAACGTGTCCCTATTAGAACTATGCAATTTTATACTTGTATGAATTCTATTGAGAAACCATGAGAAAAGGGTGAATAAAGACTGAGAGTCAATGTTTAGAAATGATTAATTATTAGTATGTTTTGAACTATGCTATAGCTGTGTTTTGCATGTGTTTGTTGTCAAATTCAAAAATGACTTTCTTTTTAATTATTAAACACTGGCATTATTTTATATGGAAAAGGTTAATAATTGTATTTTATTGACAAAATATTTTAGTTTAGTATTTTATGTTGTTGTTGATTAGATACGTAATATGGTCATGTTACAATGTGCTATGGGGCATGTTGTCACATTTCACTTCCATTCTTTCAGGGTAAATCAAGAAAAAAGTATACACTGTATTAATGAAACAAAACCCCATAAGTGTACTCGACGTGTGAAATGATTGTGGGAAAAAATAAATTCTCTGAACCCTAAGTGGATTTACACAAACTGAGAAAGTCAAAAAGTGTAAGGTTGTGCCCCGCTATCCCTACATCATATGGAATGTAAGACAGAATGTTGAGCTGACCTCAAGGCACCTTGCATTTGTACTGTATGCCTACATCATTGTGATTAACTGACCTTATCCCTGAGGCCTAAAGTGAGGTTGTCAGGCCTGGGGCAGTTTTTGAAAGAGTAAGTTGCCTGGCGCCGCAGAGCCTCATTGGTGGAGTCAGTAAAGTTATACGCCCCGGGCAATAGCAGATGCCCATCTCGACGCACAGTCCACATGAGGGTGTTTCGCGCGGGGCCTTTGAAGCTGTATGTCCTCGGCACCGGGTTGAGTCCTGTCTCCTCTATGAAGTCTCGGATGTGGTAACTGCCTGGAATGGGATAGTTCTGATGGTAGAAAGAGGAGACCTCTTTTACGCCTGTTTCACACAATTTCTGGCTTACTACACTGAGTATGTCCTTTAGTAACAGCCAAAGTATAAAATGGCTATTAGTTAAGTCTTTGTTTATTTCAACACTCTTAAACATTGTGAAATCATCCAAATGGCTATTAATCATTACAGAACGGTGCCCAAAGTGTAATAAACATCTAATATCACCTGGACTAAAAGCATAAAGATGAATAGGCTTAAAGTGCATTTTCATAATGCATATCTTTTCATTACAAAAATAGGTTGTAGTTGAAGCTGTGGTTACACATTGCTGCTTATGCAGGCAGTGTGAAAGCAGTAACCTGTTAATATGAGCATCAAAATAAATACAAGCTGCTTTCGTGTGCGGTGTGAAACAGGCCTTGTTTTTTAAGACCGAAGCTATTTGTACACCAGAAGTACAGTTCGTATTGTGTTTGTCATGACATAGCCTACGTTTGTTTCAATGGCTGGATCTTTTGTAAAATATCACCTGCCTTAATAGTGTTTCTCCACCAACCACTTCTGTCAGTGTACATTTCTTCTTTCTGTTTCTGAAAAGAAAAAGTAAAAAAGACCACTGATCACCATTTGGGGTTGGTAAGATTATGTTGTGTTCACCCAAGGCTGGATTCATTTGATCAAAAATAAAGTAAAAAACAGTAATATTGTAAAATATTATAACAATTTAAAATAACTTTTTTTTTTATGGTGCTCAAGAAACATTTGCCATTATATCATCAATATTAAAAACAGGATTCTTTGATGACTAGAAAGATTAAAAAACTGCATTTATTTGTAAAAAATCCTTCTGTATCATTATAAATATCTTTACTTATTAAAAATTTTTAATAATAATCTTACCGGCCCTCAAACCTTTGAATGGTTGTGTCAAAAATAGGTGCAGAAGATCCCTGCAACCTTCCACCACAACAAATGTAAAAACTTACCCCATCTATACATTTCCCTTTGGGTAATGTTTTCTCTCTTCCCATGGCCATAGTTCTGTCGTTCCTGTTTGTTTTCTGTAACAGACACCTCAACAACATGAGGCGTCGCTTAGATACTAAAACTATTTAACTATTAATCAAGAGTACTGGATACACGAGTTTCTGCTATTTGTTTGCTTTTGTATTTATTATTATTTTGTTAGTATTTACAATTTGTTTTCAAGCTGAATTTATCTGAGCTGCTATCCACAATTATTGTAGTAGGCTACTGTATGAGTATGTCCTTGTTACATGTGTCTTGTTTTAATTTCTGTATTAAAATTAAACTTCAATTTAAAGTTCTAAAATAAATCTCCCAAGCTTAAAAAGGGATTGCGACACAATATAAAGTGAGTTTAATTTTCATAATAATTTGTTGTATGTTAGAGGCGTATGACACATCCATTTGTAAGTGTTTGACACAGATGAACAGCACAGCAGAAGCAGTGAAAGCCTCTCTCTGGGAGTTTATGGCAGAATGTTCTGCTCTGTTTCTAGGCAACCAGGAACACATGCTTCTAACAAGCAACTGAAGGGCCCAGTGTTCACAGTTTGTCAGAGCCGTCTCCTGTACCAGTGCACTTCAACACTGACATACCATGAATAACCAAGCCATGCCTCAGTGCACTGCTGTCATTGTAATAAGCTCTTGAAAAAAAAAAAAAAAAACTTGTATACTTTTGTTCTGGATTGCCTAAAAAGTTCACCTAACCTGGAGAGGTGCATGAATGATACTTTATAGCTGTGTATTAACTACAATATAACTAATACTACATCTTTGTACAGCATAAATACTCCAAACATGCATTATCTAACCAACTAGTCTGCAATAAACATAGCCAAACTTCTGAACAGATGTATTCTCACAAGGAAAAGGATGACTTTTACAACAATTGTAATTCAAGATTACTTTAATGAGCTTTTTTTCGACAGAGGCCTCACCCCAATCCAATCCTGTGAACACATAGCACTTTGTCCAGTTGACTCAGAGACGCATCGTATAATGTACAAATGAATAATCTGAACCGTTACAATAAATAGAGTAAACAACTCGGTTAAGTAAATAGTTAGCGATTTCGAACTTATAAAAACCGGGATGCATAATGATTAACAGAAGGGCTTTTAATCAGAGGGTTAAATGATACTTCGCAAACAAAGAAACTTTTCAATATGGGTAAATAGTCAAATTTTATTGGAAAACAAATATACAACTTGGAATGGACTATCTGAGGCATGACAATGCCATTAAGCGGCTTAAAAAAAAAAAAGAAAGAAAGAAAAAGTAAAGAAAACAAAATTATGTGAATAAGTGATTAAAACATTAAAAAGCACTGTAAGATTCAAACAAGTTCTTAGTATAGAACAGCAGATACAAAAAGAGTTTATGTACGAGTATCTTGTAGATACACCCGTGTCTTTTTCTTTTTTTTTGCAGTAGTGCAATGCTGAGAAATTTCATATATATATATATATATATATGTGTATGTATATATATGTATATATATATATATATATAGTATACTTTGTCCATAGTCCATGCAGAGTTACTCCTCTACATTGTTGCCGTGCCAGCGCCGCTGCCAGAAGACAACCAGCTGGCAGGTCTCCACTCTTGCTACGCATGAGGGGGGCAGACAGACGTGTACATTTTTGCACGTCATAACCCCCTCTTCGCGGCAACAAGCACCTGACCATGTAACCGCACCGCCACTCCAAAAACACGATGACAGCAAAAAAAAGGGACATGAGGACTGAAGATCCTATGCAGTTTACATGCAGTTCCTTTGGACAGCCGGAAGGGGAGGGGGCTTAACATTTTACAGATAAATTAAACAGAAAAAAGGCAAATTATTTATAGAAGAGAGAGGATCTGTACAAGGCCTTCATTTCGCCGTCATCATCTGTACAAATTCTGTGGAGACAAAGAATGGGTTAGTCCGTCTCTGAACGATGACAAGATGTCTTACATGAACTCAAGATGCACCCTGACACCATATCCAAACCAGCCACAACTGCACCGAGTGACATTTTGTTGGTTGCTGTGATGTGCTGGAATCTTAGTGATCCAAAAATCCCACTCCACATAACAGTATATTAAACAAACCATGTTCTGATAGGCTGTGGTTGTGCGTTTTATTGAGAACACGATCTAACAAACAATGAGTTCCAAAACAACTTTTCAGTCAACTCACCTTCGTAGTTAACCTGGCCGTCTCCGTCAATGTCTGCTTCTCGGATCATCTCATCAACCTCCTCGTCGGTCAACTTCTCTCCAAGGTTTGTCATGACATGACGCAATTCAGCTGCGCTGATGTAACCGTTGCCATCCTGAAGCACAAGATATTCAGGTCAGTGACTGCACGTGACTTTGTGTGGCACTATTCTGAATCTTATTCTGGAACTAGACAAGCTTTACCTTATCAAAGACACGGAATGCTTCTCTGATCTCCTCCTCGCTGTCGGTGTCCTTCATCTTCCTCGCCATCATGGTCAGGAACTCGGGGAAGTCTATCGTCCCATTTCCTATGCAGAAAGCGAAAGAATTCAGACAAAGCCCAACTTTTACCATTCACTTGGTTTGAGGCATGTGGTCGTCCTTACCATCAGCGTCCACTTCATTGATCATGTCTTGCAGCTCGGCCTCTGTCGGGTTCTGTCCGAGCGAGCGCATGACAGTGCCCAGCTCTTTGGTTGTGATGGTGCCATCGCCGTCCTTGTCAAAGAGTGAGAAAGCCTCTTTGAATTCTGTGAAGGGTGACAAATAAATGGAATAGGATCTTGCATTAACAGAGTCTCCCAAAGATAAACAAACACTGAACACAAAAGACACACAGAGGAACCAGTGGGGCCAGTTCCAAAGAAGGGAAGCCCAAATACACTTTACACACTCAATTTCAAAACAAGATCTTTCAGACATTAATGCAAAAGAAGCTTGAGCTTAACCATAAAGCTTTTAAAGTAAACTAAGATTGACCCTATTTACTTTAACACGTGTTTCCAGGTCATAATGAACGAATAATCGGTGCTTGTAATTCTAAAAGAACAAAATCCCCCATTATAATCTTTTATTAAAATGCAATAGTGATGAAGATACTCTGCTTTTTGACTTCTGTAATGAATCCTCTTTTTCAACCACCAGGCTTCAATCCGAAAAGTAACATCTACTTTTACAGTTCAACCAATTACTAATTAGCAACATGTCCTGGCGTATATATTTCCTCTCGCTGCCGCACTCAGAAAAAAATTTATATATAAAAAAAAGTCTGATTATGGAAATAAAACAGGTTGCAAATTAAGTCTCATGTTGGCATTAAAATTCAGGGCCCGAGACCACAAGAGAGCACGACAGTTAGGCAGTCTTTAAAAAGCAGTTTGTCCTTACTCATAATGAACACTGCAAAGAGTCACTGTATAGTGGGAAAAATCTGCAGTCTGTAATTACCAGTTTATTACGCAAGGCACACAGGAAAACCATGTGACACCCAAACTAGAACAACTACAATGAAAAAAGTCCTAGATATCAATCCCTCTAAAAAGAAATGTGACATCGGTTTATGTAAAAACACCACTGGCTGCAACAACTATCTGTCCTCGCATACATGAAACCTTACCCTGCTTCTATGCAAACTATCAACTCCGAGCCACCGTTTCTATGGAGATCCAGCACTGTGACCTCACACTGTTCCTATGGAGACCCACTGAACCATATGGAGATCCAGAGCTGTGACCCCATTGAGCGGATATAGGATCTAGATTTCAGAGCAGTATGGAAACACTGCTGTGACCTCACACAATCTCCAGGGAAACACACTTTGGAGACCATGTCTCCATGGATAAACCACCATGACCTCACTGTCGCTATGGAGACAGACCACAATGACCTAAATGGTATCAGAGCATTTCTGTTTGAGGTTCTTTACTGTAATAGCACAACCATGATCAGAACCATTAGTCAAAAAAAGTTGATCCTGAAAGTGTGAGGTTTTCATATGACTTTTCTTCCAAAATATTAAAAAAAACATTAATCTTGCAGGGTGGTCTTTGCATGCGATACATGAATGAATCTCAAATCACCTAAAATGAAACAAATATTCTGTTGTCATATTATAAAGACATCAAGAACATCTCGTCCCAATAAAGTAATGCATGAGCTAGAATCTGCAATATCAGGTCAGAAATGACTCAAGGCGAACCAGCAGCCAATGAAACTGTAACTTCATGTCAAAGCCATTGATATTGAGCAGGGGACACACCCTTGTTCCTCAGTGCCTGCAGTTACTAACTCTCTCCAACAGAGAAGGGTGTGTTCATCGAAAACTACATCTAGCCCCAGGAAATTACCCACTCACTTAGTTTTAAAGCCTGGCGTTACACGCTTCCCACCACAACAACCTGTCCATTAATTTGAGGAATGTGTCCCGACCAAGTCTCAGGGCTTGCCATAAAAGGAAATAATATAAATCCACGGAGAGAGAGGGTGGTGGGGGTGGGGGGTTTGGGGGAGGAGAGGGGAAACCACGGGAATCCACACCACTGACCATGTGCCAATAGAAGGGAGGTGGGAATGTCTTACCGGCAATCTGTTCTTCTGTCAACTGGTCGGCCTGCAGAGAAAAAGAGAAGACGTACATTGAGAACAATGATGCATATGAAGGAATGGTGGAAACAAATCTAATCATTTAAAAAACAACCAATAAACCCATATTGTCAACCATTAAATTAAATATTGGTGGTGACATGTCTAGGGGTTTAAAACCTAGGCATCATAAAGGATCTGATTCACTTCTATTTAAAGGAACAATTCACCCCAAAATGTCATGTTGGACAGAATGACAGCCTCAGTCTCCATTCACTTTCATTATGGGGGAAACAGAAGGAAACGTCGACTGAGACTGTCAGTGCCTAACATCCTCTTTTGTGTCCTAAAGAAGAAAGTCAACCAGTTGTATGGGTTTGTAATAACATAAAAGTGAAAAACGTTAAATGACCATTTTCATTTTGGAGTGAACTTTCCCTTTAATGCTACGTTAACTGCAGAAGGTGGCGCAGTCCCTTCTTCACTGATCATAAAAGTCTTTGTACTGCTTTATTCATGAGGAGAAAATTGAATTAAAGAACAACAGACGTTCAATGCTTTCCATACGCGTTTTTAATAATGAGCACATAAACTTAAGCGTATGCAAGAGAAATGCGCCATATTTGCAGCTGACGTGCCCCTAAACTGTATTGGCATCAATAAAGCTTTTCCAAGCTGTTGCTTTAAATTATTTAATGTTACAGCAAGAATAGAATATTTAACTGATATTTCCATATGGAATTAAATGAACACGCATATATAAAACACAAGAAGAAGACTACCTGTCATTAAACCATAACACTCCCATACATTCAATGAAAAATAAAATAACGTTACGTTATGTATAACTATCCAATACCAACGAACTGTATAATGACTGTAACGCGCATTATTTTATATATGTAGTCTATAATAACCACATTTTGCACCAAATAAACAGTCACGTTAACACATATCAGTTTTTACTCACCATCGCGCTGTTTTAACAGATGTATTTCCACACAGAACAACAGTCCGCAGCTGGCAAACAAACAGGATGCAATCATACAGTGCTTGACGCGCCTTTAATGGTAACTTATAAACCCCTCCCCCTGCTTTATCTCCATCCGCCAACACACTTCCTTCCCTATCAGAAACGATCGTCAAAAATGTCACAATTGTGATGCGTAAGCGTACAGTTAAGAGTACCCTGGATTTTATACGATAGCGACGTCTTCAAATCGCAAATATGTACGCTTTGCAGCGAGGGGGGCTTGTTTTGAGTGGAACTAGCTAACTGGCGTAGTCATACATTCTGCTAAAGTGTGATGCGTCAATCGCAGTACTGTAAGTTATGGCCAGGAGAGGCGGCTTCTGATTGGTCTATTTGTACCCGCAATGCGTCACTCGCTAAGATCCGAGGAGAGCTGCATTCCCGACTACTAGACTCAATCACTACACATCAGGGTCAGATATTAACCAGGGCTCAAGGCGGGAATGCCATGGAAAATGACAACTATTTAAAATATTTGGGCAAAAAATGTCCCTGAAGTAAATTCTTCAGGTGCTTATCTGTTATGTGACATTTTACATATTTAATATTGTCTAGGCCTATGAATATTTTTTTATATGTTAAAGTACTGGACATAATTGGCAGGATGCTATGAAAACTGCTCTTGAAAGTCAATCCCTATATCAGGTCAGATGCCTAATACCCATTAATTAATAATAAATTAATCACAATTAAATTATTAATAAATAAATGTAAAAAACACTGATTACAAAAATATCTGACACTGCATCATATGATGCACCTTAAGCAAGTGGGATTCGTGAAGCATTTAAGCATCAAGTGATCTAAGAAGTCTTTAGAGTTTTTTTTGATGATGCCACTAAAACAATTAATAATAAAAAATAAAAAAATGGTTAGATTTGAGCAAATTATTCATTACAGTAATTATTCAAGGATGTCACCATATATTCAGGACTGGCTGGACCAAATGTAATAAATTAAATTATAAATAAACCAGCAAAAAATAATATAGGTTAACCACTCATATAAATATTGTGCACAGCAAAATCCCCAGTGTTAATCGAACTCTCCTGGGGTACATATAGGTCCATGGACCTATATGTACACCAGGAGAGTTCGATTAACACTGGGGATTTTGCTGTGTGGGGTGCATGTTTTGGGCTGCTCAATATTGTTACAGCACCATGCAGAAAAATTAACTTAATGGACATGCTGGGCATATGTTGAGACTGAGCATTACGTGTAATATTATGCCTTCAATGCAATCAATGGAATAAAACAAATGGTTGACCCGCTCTCGCTCCGTTAAAAGGATTTGAACATTAGTTATGGAGTGCAATCTACTTAATTTCTTCATCAGATTGATTTGGCAAGGCTGGCCTGCTGCAGAATGTCTGCCTCCAATGTCTTATATATGACAAGAAGAATAAAGCATTTAGAAGCACCCGCGATGATTCAGATCCCATTAATGTACATGAATCACCTGAAGTAGAAGACAATTTGGCTTGATTGCAATTAAACCGAACGATTTTGGAGACATTTCACACTGTATTAGATCCATTCGTCATAACTGACAGTGACTGTTTGTATGCTTTTGGCGTGTTGTGTGCGTGCAATGGAGTGTAACATCAGCTGAGACAGGCTCATCAGCGATATGTCATATGTGGCATAAGGAGCAGCAGGTTTGTGGGCACACGTGCAGTAGATGCTAGGCCTGTATGTACTCACTGAATGCATGAGTATCTGATGGCCTTCTTCTCTATGCTTGGCTGCCTGGCTCTCTCTCCCACTGGCCACCTGTCTCTGGACCAAACCCAGTGAAGTTGCAGGTGGGAGAGCGTGGAAACTCTGGGGTCAGTTTAAGAATAACAGGCTCCAGTCCACGCAGCAAAATAAGGTGGGTTCATAGATTTTTGGCTCATGCAATAAAAGTCAGTGGGGTCCAATGTGTTGTTTTGGACACCATTGACTTTCACTAAATAGTCAAAATATTTATTCTGTGTTCTGAGAGTGATTTCAGTTTTGGGTGAACTATCCCCTTAGACTGACCGCAATGTGTTCCCAGATTGCACAATTAACGTGAAATCGTTGATTCGTAAACGGATGCAAACATTCACGCACAAACAGGAAGCATATCATCCGCACCCAGCCATATGCACAAACACACACACAAGCGCACCATTTAGAGATCCTTATAAGTAACTGCTTCAGTGTCCACTTGGCACTTGCCACCGTCTCTGCTGCCTAATCCTCAATACAGTAGGGTCTATTCATTCAAATCTGCTTTTCTACACTGGGATTACAACTCATAGAGAAGATTATGCGACAAAGAAAGGAGAAACATCATAAAGGGGTTTGCTATTAATCACAAGGGGGAGATAAACTGGATTCAGACTGAGCATGAATGCAAGGTCTTTAAGAAGAAGAAACAAACATGTTTGTGACAAAGGCTTTATGTGTAATTTTTCTCTTGTTAAATATTAAGATGTAATAATCTTTTCCATCGCTTTGAATCTTCTAAAAAAAATAGCAGCTACCTTATTAGGTCTCTCAGCAAAACCATTAGGTCAGACATAGACATAAATTAGAGTTTATTTAAGTAATGAGAAAATACCTAAATGGATGTAGGCCTATATAATCGGTCCTTGAAATCAGCATCTTTATACCAAAGGACTAGATATTCCAGAATAGCATTATTAAACCGGTCCTGCCTTGTGATTAGTCAATACAGCATTTCAACCTTGCTAAAACCTATGATAGGTCTTTATATTACCAAGATGGATCCCTCATATACTATGGGAGAAACTGTAACACGTAACATGGTGGCTATAGAGCCAATTGGTAAAATCATTTCATTGCTGCATCATCTGTTAAAAGTATAAGCTTTTGAACTCTATTTGTCCATAAGAAATAATCATAACAAATGAATAATGAGTTCACACGATTTATTAATTTGTGTAATAGTTAATTTGTTTATTTTAAGTAAACTTGCCAACGTACCTATTTATTCAATTGTTTTGTTAAATTGTGGCAACTATTTAACTAAAACAAGGGAACGAATTAACACGTTGTGGCCAGCGAAAGATGCCACTGAATTTGTTAACGCATGCATAAGTGACTTAAATTAACATATTTAATGGAAAATTTGTCTTTAATAATTTATTATGTAATAGCCTAACAATTTTATAAAAGTAATAAGGCACTCTGTCACGTGTAAGTTTCAGTTTTCATGGACTTTTAGCTTGTTTTAATTAATCGCATGTGTTTATTTGTCTTAGTTTTCCGCCAGTCATCAGTTGTCATGGACACTCATTTAATCATCACCTGTTCATTATCATCTCATTATCACTGTGTATTTCAGGCTATGTTTACACGGAAACAATCTGAAGAGAAAATGCAAAAGTGGCGTTGCGTTTTCACTTTTTATTCTGCGTTTAGACGAGCGTTATGGTTGGGAAATCTGCGTGTATATGGATGCAAAAGTGTGTGAAATTCGATGTAGTATGCACTCCAGGCGGCTAGGTGGCAATGTGAAGCACTGCCACACAACAACACCAATATCTGAGAATATTTCGTACAACTGCAGAAAAGTCTCTTGTATGTTAATCAGAGCTGCTAGGGCAACTTAAAGGTCCGACGTATGGAAATAATCCGACATGTTGGTTGTTATTTTCTTGTACTGGCGCATTGCCTGTGACGTAAACGTGTACGCGACGAGAGCCACCTTGAGCAGATTTGCATTTTTACTGGGTTTCACCATTTAGACGGGAACGCGACGGTGGAGCGTTTTTAAGATTTCCACTCTGGAGGGTGGTTTCACTTTTTTGCATTTTTAAGCCCCAAAAACGCCGTCGCCACATCCGATAAAATATTTTTACGTTTTCACCCGGAATCGTTCTCGTGTAAACAGGGCCTAAGTTGCTCTGGTTTTCATTCAGTCTTCATCATCGTGACACACTCAAGGTTGTGCTGAATTGTGTGTTGTGCTTAATGAGATTCTTCTGTTCTGTTTCTGGATGCTGATTGGTCAACATAGCATTCCATTGCATCATTCCCCATAGAGACCAATTATTGACCTTATATTACATGTCAGGGATTATATCTTCGAATGGATTTACTTAATAAAATATAGATTTAATGAAAATTCCCTTAGAGTTGCGGTGAAAGGGAAGTAGCCAAATATATTTTCTTTCGTATTGTGATGTACATCCAAGTCAAACAAATTATCGAAAAAGAAGAAAATGTCCTATCAATTGGTTGTTAATTGGATGAAGGCTGAATGCCAGTTTGCAGTTAGTTGTAAGAAAGGGGTGGGTTTAAGCAAACAAAACGATTAGAGGCGTGTATGATAAAAAGTGCAGCATACATGACGTTTAAATTATTTAAAACAATTCAGGTCAACAAAATGTTTAAAAAAAAATAAACATATGCATGGTTATTTACTAAAATAGATATTGTGAATCTTCATTTCATGCTGACTTTAATAGACTTATAAAAATATAGTCATGACTAAAAGGGCTGCAGGCACTCTGTCGTTGCGCAACAACATCCTTAACAGTGACTCTATTCATTACTGTCTGAAGATAAAATAATGATAAATAAAAATGTTAGAATATCTGTCAAAGTTATGCTTTTGAGAGCAATGTTGTCATGAAGGAGCCAATTGTGGGTGTTAAGAATTCCAATCTTGTGCTATTTCAAGTTAATGTAGTGAGCAGTGTGCATGTTTGAACGTAAACCTGCATGACGTGTTTGCCCTACAATCGTTTTGGGTAGTGCATGAGTGATGGCTCCATACGTGGGCAGGAGTGTGAAGGCTAGGCGTTTATGTATATACTTCTCTAAATGTGTTGTTCTCCTGAAATGACTCACTCTTCCCTGTTTTTCAAGCATATTTTTTTCACTCAGCGCTCAAATCTTCTATTGTAATTCATGTAGAACTTTGGCACTTCAATGAAAGGAGGCTTTATCTGCTTTAGAACATCCCAGAACTTTCCAGATCTAGAGCTCAAAAGACACCCCTCATACCTTGAGCGTAAATAAGCAAGTCAAGGCAAGTCTATACAGGGCAAGGCATTCAAAAGACATTGCAGAACACCTCTTTACAGGAAATATGGAGCGGAGTTCTCCTCTTAAGGATAAATGCTGAGAACTTGGTGCACTTGGTTCTGTTCCCTGCTGGAGTCTTCAACAAAGGGCTGTGGGTGTGGATAGGCTACTGAGCCAGTGCAGGTGTCTGGGTGTAGATGTCTGCTTGTGTAACTGGAGGTTGTGTCGTCTTTAATTTATGATGCCTGCCCATGCTGGAGGGGATAGAGTTGGTTTTCAGGGGCGTATGAGTATGTTTATCTCTTACAGGAACATACAGTGTTTTGATGGCACTTTTGTAGCCTACCTGTTTGTACCATGGTATCAAATTATTTAGATGTTCATGGTATTTACTACCTCTCCTGTAACATTTTAGTCCAAAGATGATGAAGGTCGGCAATGGGGTTCAAAATAGAAGCATAGTTTATTAAACAAAGTAACTTAAACACACAATGATAATGAACTCAAGGGCCCCTGTTTTAACGATCTGAAACGCAAGTATCAAGCGCGAAGCGCAAGTAACTTTGTGGGCGGGTCTTGGGCGCTGGCGGGATAAATGACTCTTGCGCCCGACCCAAGTTTAAAAGGGGTTGGTCTGAAGTAGCTTCATCATAGGTGTGGTTTGGGCGTTACGTGAAATAAACCAATCAGAGTGTCATATTACATTCCCTTTAAGAGCATGATGAACGAGGTGCGCTTGAACTTCCATGGCGCAATACTAATATAACCGCGCATTTACCAGGCGCGCTTCAGAATCGGTTCACAGCCGAGGAGATCGCTGTTCTCGTCAGGGCCGTAAAAGAACGAGAAGTGACATTGGGGATTGGACAAACCCACCCAAAATTAGCTTCGGTTATACATGCATATAATAATTTGGGTAAATATGTAAGCTTTCTGCCTATTTTTTCCATCGTCATGGACACAACAATGATTTCCCTCGTGTTTTAATATTTTTTCCTTATAATAATGTATCATTTGCAAAAAGGAAAATGCATCTGTGTAGATGAGAGAATCATCTACAGTGTATGCGCGTTGTTCACTCTGTATTATGACCAAGCATGCGCGCTTAAAATAGCATCTGAATATAAGCTCAACGCGCCACTGGGCCCTATGTTGCACCCGGCGCAAATGACTTTGTACACTGAGGCATGTATCATTCCTATTTTGCACCCGCGCAAAGCAGACTTTTCCCTCCACAGACGCACGCCGGCAAACTAGAGAATGAACTTGCGCTCCCTGGGCGGTTCAGCGCAAAAAATGAGGCGTGTTCCGGCGCAAACAATCCCTGGTGCTATTTTGCAGTTGCAGAAAACAATTGCGCCACTGACCAGAAAAAACCTAGTCTAAAGTCAGTGGCGCGTTGAGCGTACATTCAGATGCTATTTTAAGCGCGCATGCTTGGTCATAATACAGAGTGTGAACAACGCGCATACACTGTATAGATGATTCTCTCATCTACACAGATGCATTTTCCTTTTTGCAAATGATACATTATTATAAGGAAAAATATATTAAAACACGAGGGAAATCATTGTTGTCAAGTCAAGTATATATATATAGTGCTTTTCACAATACAGATTGTATCAAAGCAGCTTCACAGTATCAATATGTTGTGTCCATGACGATGGGAAAAATAGGCATAAAGCTTAGGCCTACATATTTACCCAAATTATTATATGCATGTATAACCGAAGCTAATTTGGGTGGGTTTGTCCCATCCCCAATGTCACTTCTCTTTATTTTACGGCCCTGACGAGAACATCGATCTCCTCGGCTGTGAACCGATTCTGAAGCACGCCTGGTAAATGCGCTGTTATATTAGTATTGCGCCATGGAACAAGTGCACCTCGTTCATCATGCTCTTAAAGGGAATGTGATATGACGCTCTGATTGGTTTATTTCACGTTACGCCCAAACCACACCTATGAATAATGAAGCTACTTCAGACCAACCCCTTTTAAACTTGCGTCGGGCGCAAGAGTCATTTATCCCGCCGGTAAAATAGCAACAGCGCCCAAGACCCGCCCACAAAGTTACTTGTGCTTCACGCTTGATAGCCTACTTGCGTTTCAGATCGTTAAAATAGCCCACTGACTTTACACTAGTTTTTTTCTGGTCAGTGGCGCAATTGTTTTCTGCAACTGCAAAATAGCACCAGGGATTGTTTGCGCCAGAACACACCTCATTTTTTGCGCTGAACCGCCCAGGGAGCGCAAGTTCATTTTCTAGTTTGCCGGTGTGCGTCTGTGGAGGGAAAAGCCCGCTTTGCGCGGGTGCAAAATACGAATGATACAGTGTACAAAGTCATTTGCGCCGGGTGCAAGATAGGGCCCAAGGACTAACAGGTGTGATTGTGAAATGAAAATCCATGGCAACTAATGACTTGGGGGAACAAAGGAACACAGGAAACAGGTAAATTAGAGAAACAAACTAAAGGCCATCAAAATGAACGTTAACATAGGCAGAACGTGACAACTCCAAGAATACCTTGGTACAATGTCTCAAAAATATGGAGCCAAATATGGATGACATTGCAGGCGACACAAAAGATACCGTGGCCAAGAATTAAGAATTCATTCACATGACCTATTATTTATTAATTTATTTATTTGGAGGGGACCACGTACAATATTAAACATAAAAGGCGTCCAATTGATGCTACCAGAGGTTGTTTGTGAATGTAAAAGGACTGCAAAGTTTTGAAGATCAAAGTGCATGAAAAAAATAAAAATAATAATAATTCCAGTTTAATGTGACAATGTAACACATTTGCATAATGCCAGCATAATGACACAACGTCTACTTTGACCCACCCTCAAACACAGTAGAGACCTGGAAGGGTTTGGTTCATGTTTATGTTGAGAAGACTGACCAATCAGAGCAGAGTTGGCTCATGGAAAGGAGGGATTTAGAGATTTTGAATGAGGTGATGCTGCAATGTATATTATGAGAAAATGAAAGTGTTTTTTGACCTTCAAGGCAAGTAAACTTGTAGGTGACCTCCAAAACAAAATTAGGAACCTTTAAAATAGCATAATAGGGTCCATTTAAAACATGGCCAAGACGTACAGTACAGATTAAAATGAGAACTAAAATAAAGAAACAAATTACTACAATGTGGTCATGTTGTAACTTAAACAAGGGAAATAATTACTACAAAATGACCACAATTTACCTAAAATTAGGAACAAATTACTACAACATTGCCACATTGTAACTAAAAAAGGTTGTGGGAATTAATTCTTAATTTGTGGACTTGATATCTCCATCTACAAACTCTTTACAAAAACACATACTTTTGTCATTGATATGCCTGCTCACAATTCAAGAGTTGTGAGAGTCTATTAATGCCATTAAACTCTTGTGCGTCAAATAGCCATGTGGGTCCTTTAAAACAGCATAAGTACTTTCACCCTTGAGTTCGGTAAAGATTTACAGCCAGATGTTGTTGGATTCATGCAGTTTCTTAATTGCACTGTTACACTTAGATTGAAAAGCTGTACTCAGCATTACTCAGAGCCCAACTCTGGATTAAATTGTTGGCAAAAAGCAAGTCGAGGGCTTGCAGAAATGACGTAAAGGGGAGATAAGGCCAGAGCATGAAAGAGCTTAGTTCACATCCTAAACTTTATAGTTTTATGACTGGGAGATAAACGCTTGCAAAGTGCAGAGTCCAAAGGCAGGACCTTAAGGGCAGCTGATAGCTCTTTTCTTTAAGAGTTTATGGCAAATGCTCCAGATTCAACAAGGCGTCACTCCCAGGTGATATAATGTCATGCCATTAACAATGCCACTACAAACAAAAAAAACAGAGAATGGGTGTCAACAAGACACGAAATATTGAGTCTTACTTGAATGTAAAAAGGTATAGAAGTCAGTTTAGGCAACCTGAAAAGCTGGAACATATAGTCCTCCGCCCCGGTTACACCTCTTATGTTATGCAATACAATGATAGATTTGCATGTAAAAGCCTATCTCCTCTCAGAAATGTTAGAAGTTCATGTTCTCTTTTGGGTCTCAGAGACCCCAAGGCTGTTTTGATGACTTGAGATTGAAGTATTAGGTTGAAACTTCAAGGCTTTACCTTGATAACACACATAAAAAAACCACCATGAAAACATTGGGCCCTATTTCAATGATTTTAATGATCTAAGCGCATGGTCTAAAGCGCAAGCAAGTGCACTTAGGGGTGTCTGAATCTACTTTTGCTAGTTTAACGACGGGAAAAATGGTCGGCGCACCTGGCGCATGGTCTTAAGGGTTGTCCCTATTCTCTTAATGAGTAGCCTAATGGGTGTGTTTTGGGTGTAACGAGAAATAAACCAAGCAGAGTCGCATCTACCATTACGGAAAGACTGACTGCTTCTCTAGAGAGGAACCAGATCAGCTCATGCGCGAGGTTGAGCAAAGCGTGCAAGCAGACCATCTACAGGGACAAGCCAGATTCCACCATATCTTTATGTACACAATAATAATCTTTTACAATGTAATCCTTATATTTTTTAAATATTTGGCTAGTTTGTGTGCTCCTGTGCGCCCCTGTGTGTGTAATAAGCGGAGTGTATGCACGTTGGGCACCCATAGGCTCATATTACTAATCCGCCCTTTAAATAACAAAAAAATTAAATACTGTGCCATTGACTTTAGACCATGCAGGTTTTTGTTGGTCAATGTTGTCTATTTCAGTTGCCTCAAAATAGCAATGCGCCAACAATGCACCTAAACACACCTCGTTTTCAGACCAGCACGCCCATGTGCGCAAAAGCAAATGCATTTGCTATTTAAACAACGTGGCGCAGAACGTGAAAGTTGGGCTGAAACTAGCACAAAAAAAAAACTTGCACTGCATTGCGGGCCCATTATATTAGCTTGGCGTCTTAAAGACTAAATATAAAAGATTAATAAATGCAAATATTTGAATTTTAACCTACCTGACCTCAAACAGAAACCGTTACCACACTGAAAACATCTTTGAAAAGTGCATGTCTGCTTTGTGATACAACTGATGGGTTAAAGTGTCACTAATGTCTGACTACTCTATTCAGAAGACCGAATTAAAAGAATCTGGAGGTAAAATGAAATTAAATGAAATCTCTAAATATATATTTTTTACAAGCTAATATTGCATTTATAAAGTCAGTCACAACAATACAGAAGCCCTAAGAGTCCACAACAGAACATGAGCGTTACATATTTAAGTTTAGTTTCCTGATGCCATGCATTAACACCAGGAATTCATTCCTAAAGCCAGAATGAGGGTGTTACCTAAATAAAAGTTTTTAAACAAAGAAACAAACAAGATTTGTAAGGCTAATAAAGGAAAATGAAAGTCAAGAGAAGGTAGTGAGGGGCTTCTGATGGGGAGAATTGAATTGGTTTATGACAACAATTACTGTTGAAGAGGATGGGAAGGGCGAGCGATAAGGATGGTTGAGAGAGGAGGTGGGGTATAAAGGGAGGGAGAAAGGAAAGTGTACACGCGGCTGCTGCCCTGCTCTTGACCCCCTCTCCCTGTGTGGGCCTTAATCTGCAGTGCAGGGCTGCAAACAACTCTGATGATCTCATCTTGCAGGGCCCACACACACACACACACTGCATAGGGAGAAGTGCAGGTGTCTGCCTGGTACCTCGTGATTGACTGTCTGCCCTAAAAGGACAGAAACACACTGCTGCCACCCAGGGGTGAAATGCACATACTACACTTTCAGAACACTACATCATCACTTATTCAGTAACACGTGCTAATTTACAGTGGGGACACACATTCTGGAGACCATGTTAAAAAGTCACAATGAATGAAAAATAGAGGTATATTCACAAGTGGTCTCAGGCTTTTAGAGCCCACTGTTGTAAAAATCATGTTTCCTTAAACCAGCTTATAATCAGTTTACGTCTAGAACTCTGTTAAAAAGGTTATTTTTGTTCATTTTATTTAAGGAAAAGTACCTTTGGGTGAACAAATATCATAACCGATACAAAGTATTTGACAATATTTGAGTGGTTTGATGATGCCATATGTTTGAACATGCATATATTAAGTTGCTTTGCTTTCAACAGACAAATTTTGACCAGAAATACATATAAGATCTTTGACTAATGTACAATATATTATTGACCATTATTTCACATTCTGTAAAAGAATCACATAAAAATGTCATATCTCATCCCCAAACCGAATGGAAAAAAGCAAACATTAGACACATTTAACATTATTTAATGGCATTTAAACACATTTTACCACAATTCATGTTACTATAATGCATCCAGACCTTTTTAAAAATGTGAATGGTCCTAAAATGGGCTTATTTTCACCAAATGTATCCGTATTTCCAGCAATACCTGCCACTGCTATTCAGATGTTTCTCTTTAAGGTCAGTGCCACAGAAGTGCAACTAGTGTGCGTCAGTTGATCATTTTAGTGAGATCATTGCATACATATTTTTTTTTCTTCTGCATGTGTTTGGCACTCTTATTAGTATAAATATTACTGTATTGGGATTACATTTAAACACAAATCTAGATTTGTGTTTAAATCTGCATCTGCATTGATGCTGGATGAACCAGACATCACAAGCGCACTGGGCCTGTGTTATCGATACCGCCGCTTCTGTCGTGGTGTGAGGTTGTCAAGGATACGTGGGCTGCAATGGGTGTTATATTGCAGGGAGGGATCTTCAAAGTTGAACGGAGGGTTGAACTGCTCCTGAATGTACTCCGGCAGCAGGTGAGGAATACTTGAGAGAGAGAGAGAGAGAGAGAGAGAGAGAGAGAGAGAGAGAGAGAGAGAGAGAGAGAGAGAGAGAGAGAGAGAGAGAGAGAGTTAAGATCCAGCATTCACAGTGAATTAACTTCAAGGACACAGACTGGTTGGTTTATATGCTTAATCATAATAAGAAGCAAGTAGGCTACTAAAATTCTGTATTATGATTTTTTAAGGCCAGACAAGTCATTTGTTGAGGTCAATTTGTAAAGAAAGATTACACGCCTCCGCACATTCAGACGCGCATATCTATAAACTAAACACATAATATGCATGTGCTGTCAGCGTTAGAGCGTTAGAGATGATAACGTTTAAAAAAAATGTCAACACTTACACTTTGAAACCTATTTCATGATGTTCTCGAGTCACCAGGCACTGTTTTGTACAAATGAGCGGGCCGGAACGCGTTAAGGATTTTCTTTTAGAACGGTGTCGTGTTAGCGGCCGCTAAGTTAATAACTAATGATCTTTGCAACGGAAGTGAATCAATCAAAACTAACTTCAGCCGGACAATAACTTTATTCTAGAGCTGCTGTAAAGCCAAAACAATCTCAGATACTTTAATTTCCTATTATCACTGTAAAGCTGCTTTGAAACAATTTATATTTTTAAAAGCGCTATATAAATGAAAGTGACTTGACTTGACTTAAGATTGCTTTAAAAAATCCTCCACAATGTCATTGAATGTGTGATCAGGACACTCACTCCCCAGTAATGGTTTTCTTTCGTGAGCAGCAGCAGAAGCAGGCGAGGGCCGCCAACAACAGCAGCAGCAGGAGGGGGATACCGATGCCCAGGACCAGACCCAAAATTAATGCCTTCTTATCCTCCATAGTCTTATCAACGAACGGGTCTGTGCTGTTAACACTGTTCCAGTCTGAGAAGAAGAAGGAGGGGGGCACTCATTTTTATGACAATCTAATGAGCAGATTCAGGGCCTGAAAAATTTCTCTGGTGATGCTCTTACCAAATATACATGACTGTGACTCCTTCTTTAGATCAGTGCCATTGCACACACACCTGTAGCCACCATAGGTGTTTACACACTGGGATGTTTTTGAACATGGAGCCTCATTTGTCTTGCATTCATCAAGGTCTAAATAAAACAAGGAATACAAAGTCTAAAGACAAGGAGTAGAACTTAAGCAGTCATAAGCACAGTGGAATTAGAGGTTCACATTTTATATCTAATACAATACCACAATTAATTCGGTCCCCAAATATGATTGGTTAAATGTTTCAAGAGAATACAGTTCAACAGCACTGTGGCCTCTTTGTAATATTTGTTGTCTGTGTTCCAGAGAGTTAGTGGTGTCTGTGTTATTTTTTACGCCAGAAGGTGGGGAAAAACGAATGTGTTCTTGAGTGAATGATTCAATGACTCACTCATTAACACATTAGTTTTTCTCCACCTTCTGGTGTAAAAAATAAAACCTACTCATTCAGATAGTCTTCGATTTTGGATTTAAAAGCAATATGGTTGCATCCAAAATCGAATACTATCTGAATGAGTAGGTACTTATTTTGAATAAGTAATTACTTTGCAAGCACTGAAAAAGCATGTTTTATAAAGCATGGAATGTAGCATAATGGAATCAGTGGCTCAGTGGTTCATGTAGGTTGTCTACAAACCGGAAGGTTGGTGGTTCAGTCCTGGTTCCACCTGACCAAGTGTTGAGGTGCCATGAGCAAGACACCTAACTCCAGCTGCTCCCGATGAGCTGGATGGCGCCTTGCATGTCTAACACCGCCGTCGGTGTGTGAATGAGTGAGTGAATGGGTGCATGTGAGGCAATGTGTAAAGTGCTTTGGTGGCCATTGGGTCTGTGAAAACGCTATATAAATGCATTTAGTCCATTAAGACTAAATGCATTAAGTCCATTTACCATAACAGTGTCAGTTGCGTCAATTCACTGCCATTGACAAATCCTTTCCCGTGGGCTCATTGGATGGTAAAGTGTCCATTGTATGTGCACTTCAAAATCTCGCCGGAAGTATTGGCTCACCCGGGTAGTTTTTTCCTACTCTTTTACGAATACTGTGAATTTCGACATCCTACTCTTTGCACATACTGTGAATTTCGACTACTATATAGTGAAGTATGTGATTTCGGACTCAGAAATTAAACAAGTCTTCATAAAAGAGTCATTTCCCAACCGATTTGTTCAAAAACAACAATTCATGCAGGAACAAAAGTTATGTTCTCAAACCATTCAACAGTTCTGACTCATTCAGAAACAACACTACTCTCAGTTGCTCTGAGACATACTGCAGTTAATCCTACTCTGGCCTTTTTTTAATTGGCAAAGTAAAAATAGACAAAGTACTTGGCAATGCTGTTTCTAAAATATAAAGCTATTCATTGTTAACTTCAAAAATCACAACAAAAACTTGTTTATTGAACTCATGTATAAAAGAAATATCACACTCACAAAAAGGCTGAAAGTCTTATTCTGATTAAATATATAATGTTGTTATTGACCAATCAAGTGTTCTAGAGCTGTGTAATAAGTGAAAATAACATATTACATTTTCTTACCCTCCACATAGGCTGACCGGATGCCGTAGTACTGTCGGACTCTGGAAAGGTAGTCCATGACATACCAGTGTGGTGTGTCGCTGGACACATTGATCCTGTACTCGCTCAGCCCGGCTGCTAATGCTGAATCAGAAGCTATAGCACTGGCGTTGTAGAACTTGTTCTGGAAACCCAGTGAAAGGATCTTCTCCAGCTGCAGAGAATGCAAAAACGTCACAGATGAAGTTAATCTGAGCTGCAGAGTTTATGACATGACATGTCTATGCATTTATCTGATTTCTCAGATCCACGCACTGACCTGACTCAGTCCCTGTCCAGACTCCTGATTTCCCCAGTTCATGGACACATTAAAAACATTCCACCCTGGAGAAAAAAGACAATGATGTTGGTCTCTCCTAAAATATGAAACCCAGGGTGTGATTTGCCGGTGGGAAGGATTTCACTGCCTCTGCTTTTGATTATATGACAATTTAAGTTTTCCTACAGGCTTATAATAAAACAAGCACTATCCACCTTTTTCCTATATAGGCCCCATGATGCTTTGTGTGAATTATGGGAGTAACGTTTGTTAAACCGTAAACAATCAACTAAAGGTTCACTCTATGAATGCAATAATAATCATTTTCAAAAACTGGAAACAATGAGATGATATTATTCTATTCACCCTTCAACCATCGAACATTAAAAGCTATTTAAAAGTGTAAACGCATTAACAAATTACTACAACAGACAATGAATAACCCCAAAAGCTTGATTCTTTCCACGTCATTATTATGGATGTTAATTATCATTGTAGTAATATATGTCTGTATTATGTAACCTACACAGGCCGCAATTTCCGACCTGACCTGCTTTAGAAACGTTCCAGTAAACATGGGTAATAGGGATTAGAAGTGAAAAGGGGAGTCAATTGCATTTTAAAGACAAACCTGAAAAGAGACGTGAAGATTTGGGGAGAAAAAACGAGAGATTCTTGCATTCCAGTGCATTCGAGTGAATTATTCATGGAATATATCGTAAATTAAACCGGGAGAGGAGATCACAAATGCGCAGTGTGTTCTTTTTTTTCATACTCTGGTCTGTGGTCTTTAAAAAAAAAAAAGAATATAATCAGGAGGAAAAGAATGCAGCGATTGAAAAGAGCTCTTGCCATAGATATTCTTGTTATATCATGTCACATTCAAATGCCAAGCGCTACATTATTCTCCTGACATCTGAAAATAGAACATGAAGGACATTTTACAGCTCATTCAATGAACCTGTCGGATAAGGATTATTTGTAGGGCAGCCTTATGATTTGAAATGATTTGTTTCAGTCTTTTTGATTGGAACTTCCACAACTGGAAGTGCCTCCCATAATCTAAATGCAGTAGGTGTGTTAGGACAAAGGTGGATAGCTGGGGATGTCTAATCCTGCTTCTGGAGGGCTACAGTCCAAACACACCTGAATCAAGGTCTTCAGGACCTCTACTAAGTCTTTTCGCAGCTAAACAGGAGCAGGGTTGGACATCCTATCCTACAAACTCTTCCAAGTGGAATGGTAAATAATTGGATTACTATTATGTTATCATTTTAGGTTTAATGTATTTAAATGGCAGGTTAACTATTTTACTAGCCATTGCCATCCTCGACAAGAGACAAGATTTTCTATAGCCAGCACAACACATGTCACTGCCATTAATCTTTCAAGAGACCAAAAGAGATTTTAATTTTATCTTGTGTTTTTTACAGCTTATAGAGTGTGATATTATGACTAATCCTAGATTAAGACAGACTGATAAAACAGTATGATAATACAAATGTAGTGAGATAGAGGTCTGAAATGTTTGACAGCTTATCTTAATACCTCTTGGTGTCTGTACATTTTATAAATAAATGTACAGCTGTTAAGTTAATTGTTAAATTTTTTTTAAACTTAGTTTATGAAATAACAGTTATAGAAACCACAAAAATTACACTGTATTTCTACATTGTCTAAATTCCTACATTACAATTTCAATGATGGCATTCTAGCTCAATTTTTTTTTAACAAATACCACCCAGAAGAATATATTATATAATATAATATTTTAGGGCTGTCAAATGATTAATCGCGATTAATCGCATCCAAATTAAAAGTTTGTGTTTACATAATAAATGTGTGTGTACTGTGTATAATTATTTTATATATATAAATACATACACATGCTTGTATATATTTAAGAAATATTTGCATGTATATACTATTTATAGACTTATATATAATTTATATTATATATAAATATAAATATTTTATATATAAATAACACATTTTTCTTAAATATATAAATGCACATGTGTGTACTTATATATACAAAATAATTTTACACAGTACAAACAGATTTATTATGTAAACACAAACTTTTATTCTGGATGCGATTAATCGTGATTAATCATTTGACAATGATCATTTGACATTTGACCCTAATTTATATATAATATAATATAATATAATTAAATTACATTTTAATTAAATTAAATTTAATTTAATTTAATTTAATTTAATAATATAATATAATATAATATAATATAATATAATATAATATAAAAGGGAATCAATATACACAGTCTTACCTGTAGGATTAGCAGATTCACCTAAAAAAAAGTAAACAAAAGTTTTGCATATTTTTTACATAGATGCTATAAAATGTAAATATAACATATATTTAAAGTTAATATATATATATATATAAATAATACAAATTATTGTATTAATATTTCATACCAAAAATAGAAAACCTAATATAATCCTAGTTTAATATAATCATAAAAATCTTGCTTATGTATGAAATTTATTACATATACTTGTGCATATGCCCTTTATTAAAATATTATTATTACATTGCAATAACCTATAAAGCATTAATACATGTTGAGCAGCAGATGTCCTCAAGGTGCAGTGTTTTGTTTATCATGATACTAATCAATTGTTTAAACTGATTTGAAGATTCAAAATGTTTGTTTCTTCAATCACTTACAGTACCTGGCTATGGTAAATTAAAATTTCATTTTGTGTTGATGACTCAAGTAATTATTATTTTTTAGATATTATTGATTAGTGATTAAAACCACTTACCACAGCCATCACTATCTGTGGTGTTCTGATAACGGCATAAACACCGCACTGATCCTGGCATGTTCACACATTCAAACTTAGCATTGGGACAGGCTGAGGGGGTCAGACACTCATCAATATCTGTGGGTAGAATAAAACATACTTGAGTGCAAGTGTGTCTTAAAGAATGCCTGTGAGCCTGTGCTTTCACGTTGCATACCTGAGCACTCTTTTCCATTGCCAGCATAGCCACGCTTACATTTACATGTATAGTTGTAGCCAGTGCTGGTGCAGTCTGCCATTTCATGGCAGGGGAAGGGGAACGGAGGGAGGCAGAAGTCTGTGGGACAGAGTTAGATTAAAAAAAACGTTGTTTGTAAACTTTGTTTAAAAAAAAAAAGTTTTAGAGTCGTTCTGTTTCTTGAATCTCATTGGATGCACTGCATTTAAAACTGTTGCAATGAAAAATAGCAAAGCAAAATACTAAGTGGGCCTTTTAAATAACTGACCGTTTTCAAAGCATTTGTATCCTTGTTTGTCCTTGTATACAGTCGGCGGAGGGCACTGTCCACATGTGAAGAGTTCTGCTTCTTGTTGTCTAATGCATTCCACACCAGGAAAACAGGGTTTACCTTTACACACATCTGTTCTGTTATCACAGTACTTGCCACTGAAACCCGGTGGACAAAGACAGCCAACAACCTAGATGTATACATACAGGAAAAACACATTTGTCTATGTTTAGGAAGCATTACATGTCTGTGTGTACAAATTACCCTCAACACCTCTGTACACAACTGAATAGCATAGAATTCACTTGACACAACTGCACAACTGTTTTCAACACTGATAATAATAATAAAAGTTTCTTGAGCAGCAAATCATCATATTAGAATGATTTCTGAAGGATCATGTGACAGACACTGAGGATTGGATTAATGATCCTGCAAATTCAGCCTTGCCATCATATGAATAAATTACATGTTAAAATCTATTCAAATAGAAAACTCTATTTATTGTATTTTTGACCACATATGCTCCCAACTGATGGTATCATCACCCAAAGCTAAAGTTTCTCAGCAAACAAGTACTGTATCTGTGTGCAGGGTTAAAGACGCTGTGTACCTGAAACTTCCCCAGCAGAAGGTTCTCAGCCACGCTGTTGTATTGGCAGCTTCCTCCATTCATACAGTTACAGAGCTGCAGAACAGGGGTGATCAAGGAGCTGGATGTTTGATCACTCGCTTGAATTGTCAGATTCACTGGCTGAATACTGGAAGGAGACCAAACGAGGATACCATCACCTTCAAGACACACACACACAAAAAAAGAATCGTATTGTGATATATCAATGCACCAAAATGTAGAGCACAATCTGTTTTATAAGTATTAGAGTTCGGGTAAAGCTCTAGAAAGAGATCTTACGGATGATCTCTCAGACATGTGCATATTACACTAAGCAGGCTAAGTTTGTAAATTAATAGAAAGCTTTGCAGTAAATCTTACTGCTGCCGATGGTGATCCGTGGAGAGCGTGGTAAGGCCAGGGAGAAAGTGATTTGGTCTCTGTTTGGATCCTGGGCTTTGAACTGAACTCTAACTGTACTATTGACCTTACACATGATGACAGTCGGCTCTGTCACAATGGGCGGCAGGTTACCTGTTTGAAAACAAGCAGAGGGAGGATTATTATACACCAATGTGAAGAATTTAATTAGTTCATCTTGTGTTCTCTTTGGTAATCTTGTCAAATCTGAGGACAGTTCGTAACATTGTTAAAGTGACTGAAAGTCCCCTGTGTTGAAAATCAAACGTTTAATGTTGTTTATATGTCTATGCGGTGTTTTGAATATGCTTTCAGACAAACCATGTGCAAATTCATTAGTCAACACCATTGCTGGTGTTTCTGACGTCAAAACTACCTTGTAACCAATCACGTCATCATTCGATCGTCAACAAGATCTCTGTGCTGGTGTGAGTGAGTGGAGGTGGGGCTATTGCATATTCGTAGTTCTGCATGTAAAGGGTGTAGAGTTACATTCAAGCTATATTAAGGCATGGAGATTTTTTTTTTCAGGAAAAAACTTTTAAATCTGTAATTTTGGTGATCAAAGTGAGTTTTACGGCATAAAACGATTGACTACAGGGGGACTTTAAGCAAAGTCTGAATTTGCTCTCCATTTAATCTCCTTAAATATATTTTTCTTTTGTGATTTCTCTTTTCAAAGTGATAATTAATGATATTAAGCACCACAACAGTTTTCAAAATGAATAGTAATATGTTTCTTGAGCAGCAAATCAGTGATCTCTGAAGGATCATGTGACACTGAAGACTGGAGTAATGATGCTGAAAATTCAGATTTGCAACAGGAATAAATTATATTATATCCAAATAGAAAACAGTTATCTTAAATTGTAATCAAAGGCTATTTCACACTATTACTGTTTTTACTGTATTTGTGATCAAAATAAATGCAGCTTTGATGAGCATAATAGACTTCTTAAAAAAACATTAAATAGGCTTATCAAACCCAAACTTTTGAATAGAAGTCTATGTTTTTTACTCTAGTCAAGTTATTAGTTTGGTTAAGACATTTTTGCGTGTTAGGTCAGTTAATGTGGATGAGCATCTAACCGTAGATTTGCGTTCGGTTCTGAAGTTGCTGCTGGTCTTTCAGAACATCCAGGCCGAGGTTTGTGTTTCCTGTGGCTAGGATGTCATGCACACACTGCATGCTGCCCTGGCAGGTCTGACTGTGTTTGGCCAGCACATCTGGGCTCACTGAGGACATCAGTTGCTCTGTCGTGATGGGACTGAATGGAGCATTAGGAGGCTCTGAGAATAGAAGACTTTCTGGAGCAGGAACAGCCCCTGTGGAAAAAAAAGTCAAGAAATCTTAAATGAATATAAACAGTATTCCTTTTCTTATCATCCATTGACATTAGACCAGGTTTTTGTTGGTCAATGGCACAGTCTATTTCAGTTGCCTCAAAATAGCAACACGCCAACAGTGCGCCTGAACACACCTCGTTTTCAGACCAGCACGCCCATGGGTGCACAAATGGGCGCAAATGCATTTGCTATTTAAACTACGTGGCGCAGGACATGAAAATGATACCTGCGTTGGGCTGAAACTAGAAAAAAACACTTGCACGTGTATGATAGGGCCCCTAGTTTCCAATTCCTCAAACACTCTTAAAAGTAAAGGTTCTTCATTGGCATCTGGTTTCATGAAGAAACCCCCTTTTGAAACCTGTATTTTTAAAAGTGAAGGATAAAATGCCCCTGATCGCAAAGACATTTGCTAGGGATTTGAAATTCATATAACACCCTTTGTGAAACTGTCCAACAGCAAGTTAAGTTCCTGTTTATTCAGTAGGAACTATTTTCATTCTAACAGGAATTGGAACTATTCAAATTATGATTCTAACAAGACAGTGTTTACACCCTAGTTAAAAAGGAAGAATGCCAGTTCAGTACTACTATTAGTTGGTAATTTTTTAGTTAAGTTGCAGTTTCTACAATATTCATTATTTTCACACAAATACTGAATCCAGCTGAAGAGCACACGCACATGACTGTCCAAAGGGAACCAGACTCTGTTCAGAGGGGATGTTGTTATTTAGAGAAGGCACCAGATGACCATTGGAAAGCAGGAAGTCATCTGTCCTGTTGGAGCTCCAGTGGCCCAGCAAACCCAGTGTACGGTTGTAGAACCTCTGAGGAACCTCCACCAGAGCGGTCAGCCTCCCAGCATCGCCTCTCCACACAACCACGTACAGGCCCTCGGCATACACTACTGCGCAGCGACTCGCAGAGGTACAGCGCACTGCAAAGCCTTGTTCCTCTACATGTATCACTCCTGTCAGAACAGCAGAGGGCGCTAGGTTAAAACTAAAACAAGGACTGTATCTGAAATCACATACTTCCTAACAATATAGTAGGTGAAAAACAGTATGTGAAAAGACTATGTCCAAACATTCACACAGGATTCATAAAACATTAGGCGATATATGACCTGCTACTTCAGGCAAGATTCTGAAGTGTGCATAATGGACACTTTACTATCCCATGAGGCCACTGGAGAGGATTTGCGAACGAGGTAATGCATCTGACGTTGGTAGTGCGCATGACAATGACACTATTGTGAATGTAGTACGTCCGGATTACATTCATATTACATGCATTAATGCTATATAGAACATACTTTTTTAATGGTCACAAAGTAATTATTTTTTCAAAAGAATTATATTTAGAGAGCATGCGATTTCGGACGTAGTCAAGATGTTCAGGCACCTTTCCATTTAGTATTATCTGTTATCAGGTTTTATAACCAACCAGTCACACTCACACACTTGTGTGGACACAATTAACAGAGTTTATTTTTTTCTGAACTCAAATCTAAACTGTGTGTTTACTCTAAGAATTTCTTTGCAAAACTAAGACTTTAATGGATAAGTTGTACCTGACAGTCAAAGAAAAAGCATTGAGGAAAGAGCTGGGAAGGATGGAAACAAAAAATGAAATAAAAAATGCATCACATGATGCATATAGTATGTGTATTTGTGTTATTTTATAGGCATGATGGCTTATTCTAAGATATGAAAAACTGAAATAATAAAGGAGGTTTTTCAACTTTTTGACTAGTATTGTGAATATAAGGACAGCAGTGTTATTCATTTGCCTGAACATTTGAAAACCTTTAAATTCGTTCTTACCAACAGACACAGGAATGATCACATCATTGACCAAGACCTTAAGACCATTTCCAGATTCAGCACATCGCCACTCCACCTTTTAAGAAATCAATTTACAATCTCTAAATTGTGGCACATTCATTTATGCATGTATTTTACATCTACATTTTTTGTTTCAAATGTCAAACTCACCTTTCCAGCACCCTGAAAGAAGGCGGCTAATCGTACCAGAGCAGGCACAAGTTTGGGCTGCCCGTTGACCACTAGAGCAGCTGTTTGTCCCTGCAGGGTGAAGATGTTTGATCCCGTGCTGGTGGAGAGGCGAACTATGACATACTCACCCAAGGCTTTGAAGGTATATTCACTTCCATCAAAGGTGATAAAGTGAAGACTTCCATATACCATGCCTGGATGAAAGCAGAGAGTGGAACAGACAAGCAACTTCCTTATCAACATCAGCTTCAAATTAATTATTAATTCATTCATTTTTATATTAAATAAATAAATCAATCAGTAGTCACTGGGAGTGTAAAAATAATCGATTATGGAATTTATGATAATTAATGCTGCATAAAATATAGGTACAAAGTTGGTTAAGCATGCTCATTTACCCTTTTACATTTAGATTAACTTTGCTGTAATAAAAGTTTAATAACACTTTTAAATGTAATCTTTAGCAAATCTCTAAATGAATATCCATTTTTCATACTGTATAATGTTGTGATGCCTACATTAATTTGTAGAATTTAAAATAATTGATTTTAGCTTTTTTTTTTTTTTTTTTGACAGCAGTATAGAATTATAATATCATCACACATTAATAATTTACTGCCCATTACATGACAATAAGTATTGACTTATCGGTACCAGTCAAAATTAAATATTTAGCATCCCAAATAATGATCTATCATACTTAATGTATTGCTCGTTCGTTTGTTTTCCCAGAGTACACTTCCTGAACTACTTTTAGTTGCTTAAGTCTGTCAAACTCAGATCCTCAATCTAATTTCAGCGTAATTGCCCCATAATAGTTCAAACCGATTTCCCCAAATTGTGATTAATTATCAGATTTCTTGATGCTTTACATCATTTTGTAAGGATCCCTAATAAAATCAACTGATTTTAAAATACACCGCTGATAGTCATGCATAAGGGAGCTAGCAAGGCCAAAAGCCCTTACCAATGCCTGGTGTTCCCCTGTTCGCAGGTATACTGCTGTCAGAGCTGTTCCAGCTATACCCTTGGCACCGATCTAGTGGTCTTTTTTCCAAGTACATTTTACACAGAGGGGATTGAACACAGCACCACTGGAATGGTAATAGATCCTTGTCTAGAAACAAAGACCGCATGAAACAAATCAAATCAATAGAAAGAAATCAGGTAAGACCCTAATTTGACATGTTCCATTTACAATGCCTTTGCAAACTTCATAAAAGAAAAATATTTCTGGAATGGCTTTACCTATATGTTGTTGTGTCTTGTCCTCAGTAAAGAACCGTTCACTGTAACCAGCCAGCAGGGGGCCCTCTGGATCATACACACATCTCTTTCCTGCTTTTTGTTTGTTAAAGAGGATGGACTGAAAGACACGGCTCCTGCTGCCACCCCACCTAAGAGATCTCAGATCCCTCACATGTGCCATCTGTTCTGATGGTAGAGTCTCAGGGCCAAAGGCCAAATCCTCCTGTGCCTGAACACGGGTGCAGGGACATGATGCCAGTCCTAATGCCCATTCTTTAGGATCTGGCTCGTTGAAGGCCCATATCTGGCATTGCCTCTGAGGATCTGAACTGATTTCATTAGATCCTGCCAGGTCATACACCAGCTGCCCCAGTTTGCCTGTGTTACCAGTGACAGTCTGGGGACGATAGCGCCCTCCTGGGCCAAACAGGTTGTTCGGTTGCTTTGGAATCTCATTATGGAAGTTATTCTTGCCATCAGTATAGCCAATAAGAGCGTTATGATCGGTCCTCTGTCCTGGACCCCAGTTCATGTCACTGTAGCGGAGCAGAGCAAATGAACGTAGTCCATCTGTTGTCAGAATGCTCTGGAACGTGTTGGTCTGTGCATGACATTAGGATGATTATAAGCTTCTAAGAGCTGTTTACATACAATCTGCTCTTGCACTGTTTTTTTTCAGATTCAGTTTAAAGTTTGTCAACTTTAGAAAATGTGTCTCAATACCCCAGTGTTCATTCTGTACGTGACCTGTGTGAATGGCCTCTTAGGCCTTGTACTAAGTAAACCTGTATTAAGATGCGTTTTGGTTGATAGGATCAGAAGTGGATGGTGCTAAATATAGGTGTAAACGGGGTCTAAAATATTTTGAGCATGTCCTCTTTCAATCACTGTCAGAAGTAGTTGAAAATGCATTAGACCGGATTGCTTTCTTAGTGTAAATGTGTTCATATATTTAGTCGAACATTCTTCAACTTTCTTAGTCGAATGTGTTCAAACTGCCACAAAAGTCCGCCTACTCTTCCCCTACTGACTTAATGCGTACATAATGGTGGGTATTATGCATGGACAGTAAAAGAAATGGACACAGCGACCCCATAGACTTCAACAGAGAAAAGAAAAAGTCAATTAGAAGCACTTACTTCCTGATTGCCAAGCATACTAAGCAGGCTCAAACTGAGCTTGACGACGTAGATGTGACGTAAGCAACCTGTCTGACAGTGGTACGTCTTCTACTAGCTGTGCCAAGGGAAATCTGAATATATATATTTTATCTGAATATTTTGTCCCGTTGCTTTTATGGACTCTGGACTCTCTATGGGCTTCTCCCTTGACTTTATTGGACTTTATGCCTCCTCGTCCCCCCAATTGCCTCATAGACAGTAAAAGATTGCTTGCGAGCTTGTCCTCTTATCTATACGGTCATTTCTCTACTGAGCGACAGAGAGTCGCGTGTTATGACGCAATCGTTAGCCTATTTTTACAAAAACTGCTTCTACGAGGCCATAACGTAACATACAAGGTAATGGAGCCCTTTATACATTGTCGTGTTTCTTTCGAAATAAACAATGGACAAATGGAGTCTTTAAACGCCTCAGATGTAAAGTTATTCGCTGTCAAAGTGACGCAAAAATGAATGGGAGTCAATGGGATGCTAACAGCAGGTGAAGGCTTGTTAGCCAATGGCGGCCCCCTGGCAGACTTCAGTTTCTGGCTGGTGGATTACCCCTTTGGTATTATGTAGCGGGATGGGATTTAGACTTTGTCGGCTGAAGACCCCAATTTAAAAAATGTACCATGCATAATGTTCTCTCGCCATACCGGATTTCTAACATGCACTCACCACGTTCGGCTTGGTCTTGCGGCCGTCAGAACAAAAACGAAAGCTGCAACTCTCCGTATGTTTCCGTCGTCTCTGGTCGTGTTCATGTGTAAATAGCGCAAACTTATTTTGTCCATTAAATCAAAAGATCTGAAAAGGCCCATACATTTACCTGCCCATAGACCCTCACTCAAAGAAATCAGGACAAAAGTGGTGAAAGTTGACAAATGAAACAGATTAAAGCACCAGGTGTAAATGGGTAAATGTCTCCCTCTTCTACTTGTAATCTGATCAACCAAAACGTATCTTAATACCAGGTGTAAACAGAGCCTTAGTCATTGCAAAAACTCTTGATTTGGCTAACAATACAAACTAGGGCAGAGAGTGGGGGTTAGGGTGGAGACAGCAACAATACACCAAGCCCATCTTTTTACTACCCATATCAGGATCTAGTGAGACTGAGAAAGGATGTGGCTTTCATTTTCTGTAAAATGAGATTATAACTCACTAGTTTTTCTCTATGCCTGAAATAACTTTGCAAGGTTATGTTCTGTACTGTGTCTTTCTATTTTCCTGTGGTTGGCTGGGTGTTCTGGCTCCTATGTGTCAGACAAAAATAATACAACCGATTGCTTAGAAAAATAATAATCACCTCAGACAAGTTGAGCTTTTGATATGACACAGGCAAAACGTGATCCCATGTGATTTTCACTATCCAGGATGGAGTAAAGGGGGGGTTGCCCCTTTGAGTCTCAAATCTGCTAACATCTTGTGCTGTTCGGTTGAATACTGTCTCAGCGTAGATGTCAGATATATTGAACAGACTGTATTCCTGTTGGACAGAAAAGGAGAATGTTCAGGATTTCCTTCAAGGTACCATGCTGAAAAATCCAGCATTGCTAGTCAACGGCATAAGCAGCACTGGGGAGTAACTTGTTACATGTAATGGAGTTACATAATTTAATTACAAATTAAATGTAACTGTACTCTGTTACAGAGAAAAATTTGTAATTTTAAAAATAAAGTCTACAGTTAATTATGAAAATGTTAACGATTACATCTGAATATTTTCTGTAAAAAGCTAGAATATGTTGAATAATATTAATTTGTTGCTTCATCTATTTTTGATGATTCCTCCTGTCATTTAAAAGCTGTTTATTTTAGTGATGCTATTCTGATGCTTTTGGTTGGCTCTTGTTTGAATATGCAGCACACCACGTCAATCCACATTGCCGCTGAAAGCTTTAGGCTACAAACTGTATGAGAGGTGCCACCATGGTGAGTGATAAAAATGCGTTCCACTACTGGAAATTAAAAAATAATTTCATCCAGATATCTGTATTTAACTAGCCTGGTTAAAGTAAAACCAGACCATTCTCAGTTGTAACTGAGTTAGGGTCTGGCAAAGCGTCATAGAGAACCCATTTCCAGAGGGAATGGACGTCAACGGATGTCGCTCAAATGCCTCTGGATATTTTAAACCAATCAGAGCGATGAAAGAGATGACGTATGCAGAGCGACGGAGAAATATCTCCCGAGTGTTGTTCTTTGCTCCGGTTTTAATGGAACACTCCACTGTTTTTTCACAATTATTAAACTGAATGAAGTTAGAAGCGATCAAATACCACGTTTTATTTTGTCACCATACTTGATCGTGTAACTACTCGTGTAACTGTAACAATCCGTTCGTGTAACTACTCGTGTAACTACTAAACGTGGAGGTGTTTGATCACTTCTAACTTCATCTCTATTTGGATTCTAATGAATGAACTGGGCTATCAGTATCAAAGTGTTGCAGCGCGCCAGAGCGATTGAGTGCACGCACTGAGACGAGAGAGGCATGTATCAACTCATCTTAGTTAAGGGAATAACATAGTTTAATATGAAAAAACGGTGGAGTGTTCCTTTAACAAAAAGGAAATGTTCAAATCGCTCAAAACAGATGCGGTAGCTGATTCGAACGAGTGCTGTTCCACGGCGGCATCCATCTTTGTAATGTACAAAATCTGCTTCACAGTTGCTGCGCTGTCGTCATCATGTAAAGCCTGCCCCAACGTTTCTGATTGGTGCTGCGATTTCGGCGGATTGGAAATGGGCTTGAATGAGTGAAGGCCCATTTGAATATAAATATTCAAATCTAAATTTGTCGGAAGTTGTCTGGGTTTTCCCAGGCTAGTATTTAACCTCAGAACGATCTCAAAGTAAAGAGGTGCTCAAGTCAGATTCCACGAACCGGGCCAGGGGACCACAGACGTAGCCAAGGTGGGGCAGCAAGGTGTAGGACAGGGACCCGGCTCGGACCCGAAGCAGGGTCTGAGTGCAGTGTACAACACTTACCTATCTCCACGAGATGGCCAGTCATGCGTGAGAAAGCGGATGACCGGGTGTTTGAACCGCACCCATCTGTCGTGCTGCGAACAAGAGGGGGCTGAGGGGTGCAAGGCTTTACAGGGTCGCACATCGCCAGTATGGCCCTCTTAGGACCCAGGGACAGAGGAATTTGCTCTTTCTTTTGAGTCGGGTACCACTGGGCTTCCGTCTGTGCTTGGGTGGCAGAGAACTGTTGGGTGCAGTTCTCCACTGCGTCGCCGAACAGCCCAACCTGGGAAATTGGGGAGTCCAGGAACTGAACCTTGTCCGTATCCGCCATATCAACCAGGCTGAGCCAACGATGGCGCTCCTGGACCACTAAATTGGACATCGGCAGACCGATCGGGCATGTCCGAACGCTCGTGCCCCAGAGGGCGAGGTCGGCTGCAGTGCGGAGCGGCGTGGTAATGGGGACTCCACCTTCATGCATGAAGGCAAGTCTTGATCTCAACACCGCGATAGTCATGTTCTCGCAATGAGAACATGAACTATCCACAAAAGCTGCTTCAGCGTGCTGAATGTATAAATATATATATATATATATATATATATATATATATATATATATATTTGTATATACAAATACTGTATATATAAATACATTCTTCAAACACGTGATGCAAACATTGTGACCGTCAGAGGGGGACAGGGAACGACCGCATCCAGAAACGCACGTATAGAATGACATCTTGAAAAAGACCCAAATGCACCAGTGTTGCTCTTTCAGGAAATGGGACCCGTCATTGCCGGAGCACACAGGGGAATTACTGCGGCAACATTAAACAGTGAACTGAAACATTGAGACACTCATTTCTTTGCCCTCTAACCAACCGTCAACAAACACACAGAAATGATGCTGTTAAAACGAAAGACAAGTGGTGCGTGCATCCGTATTTATACCTGCACCGCGGGGCGGAGTGTGAGATGCAGATTTCGTTTTAACAGTACTCGAAGTTGACAGGCTCCCTAAGCATGACCCCAATCAGTTGACACGTCGACTACGTCAAACGTGAGCGACTGAAAGGGAACAATATGGACACCATTTGCATAGTGAGTCTCCTGAAAAGTGTAAACACAGTGGCTCTTTTCACCTTTTAACCTGTGTTTAGGGTGAGACTATCTGTACAACCACTGGCAGACAGGTGAAATGTTTGTGAAACCTGTTTGACAAAGTAATTATTTTACTGGAGAAGCACCTTTAAAACCAGGTCATTCAACTGAAAATATTTTTTTTTAATTAAAAATAAAATAAAATAAAATAAAAACATCATAGTAGAAGCAAGACCACTCAATTTTGCATTATTAATTGCAATGCTAACCTGGTATAGCAGTCTTCCATATCCGAGGGTAAGGTCAGCATCATCCCAAAACACTGCCAACATGGGAAGACCCTCATTACCATGGAAACCTCCTGGGATTGGAGCAGGGATCAACAGTTTCTCATTCTCACTGACCGATTGGAACTGCACCAAGCCGTTATCTGAAAACTGAAAAAGTTCATATATCAGGATCTAATAACTTTTAAAATGTGAACAGAGGTAAGGCTAACTTGTAAGTAGCCAAAATGTTTCCTGAGATATTTATGGTTTAATATCTCACCATTAAATTTCTATTAAAATGTGATCAGTTAAATGTGCATGCTTACAAACAGCCGCTCATATAGTTTGCCCATGAATGGAAAGCCTGCAGGAGGAGTGATGTATGGAGAATTTCCATCTGCCATTGTTATTGGTAACTCAGCATCTCCTACTTCCTCTCCAAATGGATACAGGTAACTTTCTGTAAAAATATATACAAAAGGGGACAAGGTTTGGCTGGTTAGCATGAGTAGTTAGCCACTACTGGTAGATGTCATAAAAACACCTTCTGGTCACTTAAATAATAATAATAATAATAATAATCTCTGCATTTAGGTTGACCAGAGCAAAACTCGTTTGATGTGAGTTTGTTTTAAGCTTATGTTTATTAACTCTGGTTAGATGGTCATGTGATATCAAAATGGCAGTCACCATAAGAAAGTAACTCCCAACATAAAGGAGCAACATTAAGAGGGAGTCCTGATATGACTGGAGTCTTCGTGTAAAGTGAATGTGAATTTAGTGCATCAACAGTATTATTTTCAGTATTTCTTTACTAAATTATTCCTGTGATTTGTGAATACTACATATTAAAAACACAAAGAGAAAGAAAGAGAGAGAGAGAGAGAGAGAGAGAGAGAGAGAGAGAGAGAGAGAGAGAGAGAATAAGAAATAAAGTATAGTGTAAAAAATATAGATGTACAATTTTACATAGATTATTTTTCATTACTGTAATAAAGTACCCCACCCATTTGTGGCAGCTGTGGGCAGTCTGTATCTCCGGTAGAGCAGGCACAGCTGTAAGATCCTATTAAATTGGTGCATGTTCTGTTGCTATAACATACGTCAGCTGAAAGACATTCATTCCGGTCTATGCATCCACTCAATCCTTGCCCATTTCTAACTGAGGCATCCCATCCATTGCCACACTTGCACTGAAACCCACCTATAGAGTTGTAGCATGTTGCAGCAGGATGGCATCCCCCCCTGCTAGACTGACATTCATCTAGATCCACACAAAAAGACCCTAATGCAATAAGACCTGGTGCACATACACATACATAAGACCCAGGGGTATTGATGCATTGGCTTGACTTGTGGCAACGTGAGGACAATGTGGAACACTCATCAATGTCTTTACAGTATGTCCCATTCCCAGCGTAACCTAAGCGACACTGGCATGTGAAAGACCCCACTGTATTCCAGCATCTTGCCAAAGGGTGACAGGTAGTGTTATTTGCACATTCATTGTTGTCTATGCAGGTACCATTTTCCTCATGATGTCCCAGTGGACAGGAGCACAGGTATGATCCAGGTTTATTGATGCACACCTGATCGGGGCGACAAGTTCTTTTTGAAAGGCATTCATTGATATCTGTACACTTTGGGCCTTGGGCCTCAAAACCAGATGTGCATGGACACTGGAAAGACCCAGGTGAGTTCACACATACAGCGTTGGCAGTGCAGGGACTTTCATCTGCCAGACATTCATCAATGTCTTGACACTCTGTTCTGTTTAGAAGGAAACCCAATTTGCAGGTACATTTGTAAGACCCAGGGATGTTGACACATGTAGAGTGAGGTTGACATATGGATTCATTATTTGATCCTGAACACTCATCTATGTCAAGACACCTAGTGTCATTGCTCCAGAATCCCATGTCACAAACACAGTGGAATGAGCCAATTGTGTTAATACAATTCCCATAAGTGCAGAGTGGCCCAAACTCTGGGTGTGAGCACTCATCTATGTCCTCACACTGGGTACTACTGGTACCATTAGAGGAGAATCCATCATCACAAAGGCACAGAAACGAACCTTCAGTATTGACACAGATACTGTTGTCTGAACATGCAGAATTGTTCAGGCATTCATCGACATCCTCACAGACTGTCTGATTACCTGTATACCCATCCCAGCATTCACAAAAATACCACCCCACTGTGTTTTGGCAGTTGGAAGCATTTGGGCACTGTGCTTTGCCTGTGGCACATTCATCAACATCCAAACAGAGAGAGTTGTTAAGGTAGAGGAAGCCATTGTTACATGAACAATTATACCCTCCCTCTTTATTGCAGCATGTGCTGTTGTCTGGGCAAATAAAGTTTCCTATACTGCACTCATTTATGTCTTCACAGTGTGTCCCATTGTACTGGTAACCTTCCCAGCAGTCACAATGAAAAGACCCTTCTGTGTTGAAACAGTTGGACAACTTTGGGCAAGCTCCTGTTTGTGAACATTCATCTATATCCCAACAATCTCTACCATTTCCAAGGAACCCTTTAATGCAGGAGCAATAGTTTGACCCACGGATGTGTTTGCACTCAGCATGGGTGTTGCACGCATTTGTAACATTATTACAGTCCTTTTCATTCACACAGGTACCCAGATCATAGACCAGACCAATGGTGCATGTGCAGGTATATGTTCCAGGAAGGTTTTGGCAGGTCATGTTGTTCCTGCAGATTGAAGGTAGCAAGCACTCATCCATATCCTCACAAGTAAACCCATCTCCCCGATATCCGTCCATGCACTTGCAAATGTAGGAGCCCTCTGTGTTGTTGCACATGGCGAGAAGGCTGCAGTTATGAGGCAAAGTTGTGTTTTCATTACACTCGTTCACATCTTGGCAATCAAACCCAGACCCGGTCATGCCAAAGGGACAGGTACACTTGTAGGAACCAGGGGAGTTAGTGCATCTGGCAGCTGGATGGCATCCTCCATGTTGGGATCGGCACTCATTAATGTCTATAAGTCATCCAAAATGGGACAGGGTCAGGGAAAAAAATCCCTAAAAGACTGAGAAGAGAGTCTTCAAGTAAGCAAAGAAATGCACAAATACATTTTTTAAAAGGGAGAAAGACTTACCAGAGCAGTTTTTTCCATCTCCAGTGAAGCCATTGTGACAGAAGCACAGGTGACTCCCAATGGTGTTGACACACTGTGCAAACTTGCTGCAGCTATTGGCTCCAGATTCACATTCTTCCACATCTGTAAGTTAGGAACAAGAATAACTTGAAAAGAGAAGTTTGGAAGATTACATTTAGGCATCTGGTATACACTTTTATCCAAAATTCAAGGTAAATATTGTATTAGTTTGTACATTTTCTGGAAATCTGAATCCATGGCCTTGGCATGAAAATATAAATTATTTTTAAAATTACATGTGAATTGCACATACCTATGCATTCTGTTCCATTAAGAGTGTAACCCACTTTGCACACGCAGTCAAAGGATCCTGGTTTATTGACACACTGTGTCTCTTTCTTTGGGCATACATTTTCTTTACATTCATCAATGTCTGAGCAAATGAGTCCATCCCCGTTGAATCCCACATCACACACACACTGATACCCTGAAGGTGAAGGATGACAAAGTCCATGTGTATGGCAGGCAGGATCGCATTCACGACTAGGGAGGACACAGCTGTTGTTGTATGCTACTGTGCCATTCAGACAAGAACAGATATATGCTCCAGGGGAATTCACACACACAGAGATATCTGGGCAAGAATAATTGGAAAGGACACATTCATTTATGTCTGTACAGGTGAAACCATCTCCCGTAAAGCCCCGGTGGCATGTACACAAAAATTCTCCAGGATAATTGTAGCAATTGGCATGTAGATGGCACATATCCTCAATTGCACATTCATTTATATCCTCACATGTTACACCATTTCCTGAGAAGCCATGTTTGCAGGTACATGAGAAAGAGCCTGCTAAATTCAAGCATGTGGCATTCTGGTGACAAGATTTCAGATTTTCACATTCATCAATATCAGAGCAGTCTAAATCATCACTGATCCGACTGAAGCCTGCTTTACACTGGCATGCATATGACCCTTCCATGTTTGAGCACTGTTCATTGATGCCGCAAGCCTTTTCAGGTAGCTGGCATTCATCTATATCCTGGCAGGTGGTACGATTGACTACCTGAAAGCCTGAGGGGCAAATGCAAGAAAAAGACCCCTTACTGTTGACACATGTTGCTCTGTTTCTGCAGCCACCATTATCAACAAGGCACTCGTTCACATCTATGCATTGCAACACACCATCCCCTGTATATCCCACCATACAGCTGCAGTTGAATGTTCCCGGTTCATTAATACACAGTGCATTAACATGGCACCGCTTTTCTATGGCACACTCATCTACATCATTGCATACTAATCCATCACCTTCGAAACCAGCTAGACATGAGCAGATGAATGAACCAGGTAAGTTTTCACAAGAGGAGTAAGGACTGCAATACTTTGTGGCACATTCATCCACATCCAGACACTGGTTTCGACTAAAGTTGTAGCCTTGACCACAGTCACAGAAGAATGAACCTGCTGTGTTGATACATGCAGCATTGTCTGGGCAAATGTTTCTGGTGATACATTCGTTAATGTCAGTACATTTGGTACCCGTGCCCACGAAGCCAAAGCGGCAGGAACATTCGTAGCTTCCTAGCAAATTGGTACATATTGCATTGGGGTCACAGTTGTTCTTTCTATCACACTCATTAATGTCCACGCATGCCAAGCCATTTCCTGCAAATCCTTCAGGACAGGTACAACGAAAAGATCCTGGAAAGTTTGTACAATCAGCAAATGAGCTGCAGATGTTGATTTCACATTCATTGATGTCCTCACATGTCTGTCCATTGCTTTGGTAGCCACTGTTGCAAAGGCAGGTGTAGGTTCCTGGGAGGTTCTTGCAACCTTTGTACCCATAGAAAGCAGAGCATACACTAGGAGTCTCTGAACACTCATCAATGTCTAGGCAGAGATAATTTCCATTGCCTTTGTAGCCAGTATTGCATGTGCACACGTAGGATCCAGGGTTGTTTGTGCAAGTTGCATTCCAGTGGCAGATTCCTGATCTTGCGCACTCATTATCATCAGTGCACTGAAATCCATTTCCACTGAAACCAGACTTACAACTGCAGTCCCTTCCTCCATCTCTGTTGGTGCAAAGCGCATTGACATGGCAGCCACCATTATTAGTTTGACACTCATTAATATCTTGGCATTGGAAACCATCACCAAAATAACCATTTTGACATGAACAGGTGTAACTTCCCAGAGTGTTACTGCAGATTGCTTTTCCATGACAGCTGTGTAGACCAGTAGTACATTCATCAATGTCCAGACATTGCACTCCATTGCCCCGGTACCCAATTTGGCACATGCAGACAAACGTATCACGTGTTTTGTAGCAATCTGCATTGGTGTGGCATATGGTGCCTTCAGCTGCACAGTCACTGAGATCTGCAACTGTGTAGACAGAATTGATAAGAGATCGATAAGTCTGGCAATAATGGCGCTTTTCCATTGCCAGTACCAGCTCAACTCAACTCGCCTCGTCTCAGTTCGGTTCGCTTTTCGCTCTGTTTTCCATTGTAGATAGTACCTCCACAATAGTACCTGGTCGTCATAGCGACGCCGCAGGAAACTGCTGTGGCGTAATCTTCAACGCGACACACACCCGCTAACAAAGAAAAGTCTGCACCTCCTCGTTTGACCACGGTGTATTCTTCCGAGTTACCATACTATTAGTAATGGGTATATCACGCAATCTCTGGCCAAACTATTTAAAAATGGTGGGGTTATTCAGGATACTCCATCTGGCGCATACAATGATGACGCAGTGAATAGTGACGATTCTCTCTGACCAATCAGCAGTCTGCCGTGTTTTCACGTCACATTTTAGTATCGCCTCGCCAGAGGTGATACGAAAAAAAGTGTCTGGAAGCTGGTACAGGTACAACTTTTACACAGTGGAAAACCAAACAAAGGCGAGTCGAGGAGAGCTGGTACTGTGTAGTGGAAAAGCGCCATGAGTGACTCTATTCTGTGCTGTGAGTTGATCAATCATAGACTCTGATCTAGACTGTTACTCACCTGCAGTTGTGTACCTGAACACAGTACACAGGCACAGAAGGTCCAGCAGCAGATTCCTGCAAAAGAAGGTAAACAAATATGAAGATACAGTGAACACAGATGCATTCCCTAGCAAAGGAGTTTTAGCAGCCCCAGTGATTTAACTCACTGCTTAATGAATAATTCCATGAGCTTTTGTGACCGTGCAGTGATCATTATGTATCATTGTTTCGCTCGCATTTGATCCAAAACCTTTCCTCAGAAAACACAAAATCTTCATATTGTGAATATCAGTTGTGTCCATGATTATTGATTAATCTAGCACCTCAGCTCTGTGTAAAGATACACAAAAAATTTAACTCAAAAACCATAAATTATTTTGTAAAATATAATTTGTTTATCCCTGACTATGACTCACAGCTTCCAGGTATGAGTAATTAGGTGAATGTCCACCGGTTACCTATATGTGTGTATACCTTTACATCTATAGAGTTACATCTATCAAGTCAAACAAGTGTATCCATAACAAAAACAGAGGTAGTGTGGTTACTTTGTCCTAAGCCTCATTTCATGAGACCAAAAAGGGATGGATATGCTCAAAGGACCAAATTATTCCAAATCAAAAGAACTTTATTAGACTCAAAGAAATCTAAGTCATCCTACTTTTTCAGAAGCAGTAATTTATTCCACTATTTTGTCATCTCTGATAACCAGTCAACATCTCTGCTTTATCTTTAAGTCAATTTCAGATTATAGTATTTCAGATTATAGCATAGTTTCCTAAAATTGTGTTATTTTATTGATTTGATTATGTTTGGAGAGTTCTATATTATATTAAATAATGGCTGGTATCATTGAGAAAATAGACTGGAGAATTTCTTAAGTTTGGTAACTGAAGTCAACAAGAATGGTGCCCTGAATAAGAAAAATGATGATGATCTCTGACTATATTACATGCTGAATATTTTACCTCCCTGTGTGTCAGATTCAGCCATTGTCTGGTTGATGGTATATATGTCTAGAAATCTGTGTTGTGTGTCAGAATCAAATTACGTCAAGACATGTCTCTAGCATACAAAGAATTTACTGGAAAGAACATCCTTCTCAACATCACATCAGTGCTGAACATCACAGTTCAAAAGGCACATTTACCGCTACAGATTGGAATTATGTTTCAACTAAAATTAACCATTAAAACTATTTTGAGACCATTTGTTATGTAACAGAATATAAAAAGCATTTTTTTTACATATTCCTAGACTGTCCGTATCGATATATCAAATTGAATTTTATCAGCATTCAGAACATCATATTGAGAAATAGTTGGTGTATCAGAATGTAAATCTAGAACTCATATGACAGTAAGTTAAATTGCTCAATTCCATATTTGTCTGTAAATAAATCATGAGTGAAAACTTCATTTCACTTCAAATTCACTGATAACAAATATTTAGCGCTTAGCACTTAGTACTTTGTACAGAAAAAAACAAGCTAACAATTTCCACTGTTACTGTGAAGGAAAAAACAAGACATTTAAACCTGAGAAATAAAATGATAAATTTAAATGAGTACTTACAGCATATCTGACAGATGGCTGGTTGTCCTATAAGGCTGACATTGGGATACAGAGCAAGTGGGTCCCTTTCAGGCTTCGGGAGGTGTGTGACTTCCCTTCTCTATGGACTCTTCTGCCCAAGTTACAACACTTTTTTCATCCTGGTACAAAGCATAATGACCCATCTCAGCACCAGAGACATCCTAAACCAGCAAAATAGGGAACACCCATATATTGCTATGATTATGTTTCTCTCTCCTTGTGAGTGTACTACTCCCATTGGGCTTCAACTTGCCTCTGGGTGTAAAATAAAGGACGAGACAATAAAGAACATACAATAGTTAGTGTTTTGTGTTGAGGGCACCTTTACCTCATGCACAAATAATTATTATTTATTTATTTATTATTTATAGATTATTATTACCAGGGATAGACCAGGACTAAAAATCAGCCCTGGATTCATATAGCTTCACAGCCCATCACAACCCCTAGTATGAGCATTGCACAGATACTGCATAATACAAAGTAGTTGGCGCAATGTATAATCATATAGTGTAAGTATATTTATAGCCCTATGTTAAGTGCTTGCTCATAATTTATAACATAATTAGGTTAGTTTTACTTTAGTTCCATTTCTCATTGCCTAGAGCAACTTAAAAAAAAGTTGCAAGCCAGCACCATCATTTACATATAACATATGTCATACATATTACATATAATGTATCAAAATAAAGTACAGAGCCTTTGCTTTAAAAAATATATATAATAATAATAATAATAATTCTAGCTTCATGCATTCTTTTTTTAATCAACATTTGAATGTGGGCAAGTTTCATAAAAAAGCAACATTTTGAACAAACATCTAAGAAAAATCTAATTTGTCAAAGACTACATCTGTAACGGATTCAGAACGATGATCAAAAATGGAGTAGATTGAGCCCAGTATCACCCCCTGTCACAGACAGAGGAGAGAGACAACGGAGTGAAGTGGTAAGTGAAGTTTATTCAAACACAGAAGGAATGGAAGTGGTAGAACACCAGCCTGTTGGTGAATATGAATACAGGATCCGTTGTAGCGATGGTAGAGAGTACTTGCAATCCAGAAGACAGGATGACTGGAAGAATGGGCTGGTATCCAGAAACGGACAGTCACTGGGTGAAGACAGACGATTGAGTTCAGTAGTTGGAAAGAGTCTAGTGTAGCTCTGACAAGACCAGACACAGAGTGAAGGGATGTGTGGGTTTATATGTGTTGATGGTGATGAGCGTGTGCAGGTGTGGGGAGTCAGAAATCTGGTGATAACGAGCGGATGGGCGGAGTCAGGTGATCGGGTGTTGATGGTGTGACAGGTGGTACTGGTGATTCTGTGACACCCCCAAAGCTGGAACAGTTATTTACGTCTTCATGGGTTCAATATTTCATTCGGTAAAGTGAGGCAGCTTTGAAACGTTTTGATTCATATGCTGTTAATCCCAAATTTTTTCTTGCAACTTGAGTACATGCATTTTACTCCTTAGACCTCCCTAACACTCAAACATTATGCCCTTTTTGATTTTATGTTGGTTAAGTTAGTGAAATATTAGGTTTTATATTCGGTCACAATAGTGACCGGTGGGAAACAACATAGTCATCATAGTCATAGTCAATTAGACCTAAATGGAACGGAGCTTGTTCGGAACCGGTGGCTTCGCAAATGCGATCATCGATGGTCCATTCGATGGGGCTGACTATTATGGCTGGTGGGAGTATGGCTTCTGGAGGTGATATGTTGGATTCGGGCACATGAAGACTGGAGAGTGCATCAGCCTTTAAGTTGTTATCTCCTGGACGATGTGTCACCCGGAAGTTGAACCGGGTGAAGAAGAGGGCCCATCGGGCTTGGCGAGGATTAAGACGTTTGGCTTCTCGAAGATATTCGAGATTGCAGTGATCTGTGATGACTTCAACCTTATGGTGTGCTCCCTCCAGCCAGTGTCTCCACTCCTCGAGAGCCATCTTAATGGCCAACAGTTCCCGATTACCGATGTCGTAATTTAGCTCCGCTGGGGACAGTTTCTTTGAATAGAAGGCACATGGATGGAGTACTGGAAGTTTACCCCTGCTGCTGTGATAGAACGGCTCCAACCCCGGTCGATGAAGCATCCACTTCGACCACGAAGGGAAGTTCCGGATTGGGATGGACCAGGATGGGAGCTGAACATAAGGCTTTCTTCAACTGCTGGAATGCTTCAGTAGCGGAGGTGTTCCAGGACAGAGACTTGGGCCAGTCTTTGAGGAGAGAGGTGAGTAGTGAACTGATAAGGCTGTACTGACGGATGAAACGGCGGTAAAAGTTTGTGAATCCTAAGAATCGTTGAAGTTCTTTAACTTTGGTGGGTTGTGGCAGGTTTGTGATGGTATCCACCTTCCTCTGGTCCATTTGAATTCCTTGAGGGCTAATGACGTATCCTAGGAAGTGAACCGTGGTTTGGTGGAACAGTTGGTGGTCTCGGAGTCTTTGTAGAACTTGTTGGACGTGGACACGGTATTCGGCTGCGTTCTTGGAGAAGATTAAGATGTCATCGATATAGACGATCACAAATTGTTGTAGAAACTCACGGAACAATTCATTCATGAAGGCCTGGAAGACGGATGGAGAGTTGGACAACCCATATGGCATAACGAGGTATTCATAATGATCTGAGGGAGTGATGAAAGCGTACGGATGCGTACGAGGTTGTAAGCACTTCGGAGATCTAATTTGCTGAAGATTTGAGCTCCACGCAACTGTTCCAGACCAGCTGGTACCAGAGGAAGGGGCTAGCGGAATTTGACGGTTTGTTCGTTGAGTGCACGATAGTCAATGCATGGCCGCAAGCCTCCATCCGTTTTTCCCACGAAGAAGAAGCTTGAGGCAGCAGGGGAAGTGGATGGTCGAATGAACCATTGTTGTAGGGCCTCCTTGATGTACTCATCCATGGCCCTCTGCTCCAGGATGGACAGGGGATAGATTCGGCCTTTCAGTGGAGTGGACCCAGGCAGCAGGTTGATGGCGCAGTCCCATGGCCGATGGGGTGGCAACTGTGTTGCTCGTTGCTTGCAGAACACATCCTGGAACGCCCGGTACTCAGGAGGAATCTCTGGTTTAAGGTTGGATTCTGGACTTTCAATTGAGTTGGTGTGGAGATTAGGGTAGGATTGGAACACTTCGGGAGAAGAATTCTGATGACAGGTCTTGATGACGGGTAGTATACAAGAAGAAAAGCAAGATGTACTCCATTGCGTGATCTCTCCCGTGGTCCAGTTTACTTGTGGTGAGTGTACTGACATCCACGGGCGTCCCAGGATGACGTCCGTGGTGGTCCCCTCCAGCACCAGAAAAGATATCTCCTCTTGGTGAATATTTCCGATGCGTAGAGTGATTACGGGGGATTGGTGACAGATCTGACCACGACCCAGCGGCTTAACTAATATGGTGTGTATCTTTAACTTCTCCGTGATCCTTCTCCTCGAGAGGTGGAGTTTCTTAAGGAGCCAGTGGGAAATTAAATTCCCAGAGGAGCCGGTGTCAATGAGGGCATGCGCTAGAACACAGTGTGAACGGGTCAGAATTGTAACTGGAGTATGTGACAATGGTGATATTATTGGAGAGATATGGACCGCACTTACCGCTGGGCGTGGTGGTCGCACCGGGCATTGAGGAATGAGGTGTCCCTCTGACCCGCAGTAAAGGCAGAGACCTTGATGGATGCGTCGTTGACGTTCGGTTCTGGAGAGGTGGTAAGCGTCTAGCTGCATTGGTTCAGGTGCTGGAAGGGTCATTGATGGTGTGGGAGGCAGAGGGTGCACAGCGGATTGGTCCAGGGCACTTGCAGTGAGGCGTTGAGAGATACGGATGGTACGTTGAATAACATTTTCCAATGCGATGACATCGTCATAGACGGCGATTTGCTGACGAATGGTGTGATTCAATCCGTGACGAAAACAGGTGATGAGTACTGTTTCATTCCATCCACAGTTGGCCACCAAAGTACGAAAACGTAGAGCATATTCATTGACGGACGAATTTCCCTGACGGAGGCGAAACAGCTGATCATGGATGGAAAGAGTGGAGGTACTGATGCCAAACACCTCCTTAAAATGGGTGGTGAATGCTTCCCATGACCGAGTGAGTACACCATCAGTTTCCCAGATGGACTGGGCCCATTGGAGAGTAGGACCGGAGAGGAGGGAGATTAAATAGGAAATCTTGGTACGGTCAGAAGGAAAGGCATGCGCCTGCATCTCAAAGTAGAGCGAGCATTGCAGGAGAAATTCGCTGCAACCCTCCGCCTCACCGGTGTAGGTTGCTGATCGGGCCATGGGACTGTGAGAGGCACTCAACGAAGGAGGGTGTAAACCGGGCGGAAGTGGTTGGCTGACGGCTGGTGCAGGGAGAGAAACCCGTGAAGGATCCTCTTCGGCTCCAGCAGATCTTTGCATCCTGTTGGTCTGGTCTTCTGTCACAGACAGAGGAGAGAGACAACGGAGTGAAGTGGCAAGTGAAGTTTATTCAAACACAGAAGGAATGGAAGTGGTAGAACACCAGCCTGTTGGTGAATACGAATACAGGATCCGTTGTAGCGATGGTAGAGAGTACTTGCAATCCAGAAGACAGGATGACTGGAAGAATGGGCTGGTAATATCCAATAACGGACAATCACTGGGTGAAGACAGACAATTGAGTTCAGTAGTTGGAAAGAGTCTAGTGTAGCTCTGACAAGACCAGACACAGAGTTAAGGGATGTGTGGGTTTATATGTGTTGATGGTGATGATCGTGTGCAGGTGTGGGGAGTCAGTAATCTGGTGATAACGAGCGGATGGGCGGAGTCAGGTGATCGGGTGTTGATGGTGTGACAGGTGGTACTGGTGATTCTGTGACACCCCCAAAGCTGGAACAGTTATTTACGTCTTCATGGGTTCAATATTTCATTCGGTAAAGTGAGGCAGCTTTGAAACGTTTTGATATGCTGTTTAATGTTTGATGATCACTTTAGCTTACATGTGCGTAAGCAATGCTTCTATCGCTTGTTTATGCTTCTTCTTTGCATGTTTTTGGATCTGGAGATTATGTACTCTTTCAGAAGATGCGTAATAGCACCATCTACCGTATAACAGTGAACATGGATTGCTGGAAAATTTTGTCAATGGTGGGGAAGCGTTGTGTCAGTAATGGTGTAAAATTCCATCAAAGGCTGGGAAAGAGTTAAATTCACTATGAAATCAAAATTGACAATTCTTATTTTTTTATTGAATGTTGCAGTGTTTATTATAAATATTTTCATGCCCTCATAATCTTTAACCAAAATCATCTTCATCCCCTCACAAAGACATCTCTTCTGTGATGACATGTACATCAACACAATGGCTAGGTAATAAGGTTTTCCAATGCCCAGATGACTTTTAATTCCTCATCTCCAGCAATCTGTTACTTACATGTAGCTAAACATTTTCCTTTGTGTTTTTCTAGAACAGGCGAAACATAATTAAAAGAACATTTTTTTATTTTTTTTATTTTTATTGAGCAAACAATACAATACAGATAAGTACATAAAGAAAGCAACAACAAAAAACAAATATAGACAAATATAGATGTGGAAAAAGCAAGTATCAGACCAATTAACTTGTTGATGACAAACAAGAAAAGAGTGCATAATACAATAGAAAACAAATGAGCAAACAAATAGACAAATATAGAAACAACATAAACAACAAAAGGCAATATGGATGAACCTGTCTCTACTACATACATATATAAACATACGGTATACACATACATACAGACACATTGTATATCTCCCCATCCAGAATGTGTAGTATTGTAAAATAGTGAATGTATGATGTTATTGCTATCATTTATTATTTACTATAAATAAATAAATAATAATAATAAGAGGCATATAGAGAGAAAAGGGGATGAAGATGGGCAAGAATAATTGGAAAGGACACATTCATTTATGTCTGTACAGGTGAAACCATCTCCCGTAAAGCCCCGGTGGCATGTACACAAAAATTCTCCAGGATAATTGTAGCAATTGGCATGTAGATGGCACATATCCTCAATTGCACATTCATTTATATCCTCACATGTTACACCATTTCCTGAGAAGCCATGTTTGCAGGTACATGAGAAAGAGCCTGCTAAATTCAAGCATGTGGCATTCTGGTGACAAGATTTCAGATTTTCACATTCATCAATATCAGAGCAGTCTAAATCATCACTGATCCGACTGAAGCCTGCTTTACACTGGCATGCATATGACCCTTCCATGTTTGAGCACTGTTCATTGATGCCGCAAGCCTTTTCAGGTAGCTGGCATTCATCTATATCCTGGCAGGTGGTACGATTGACTACCTGAAAGCCTGAGGGGCAAATGCAAGAAAAAGACCCCTTACTGTTGACACATGTTGCTCTGTTTCTGCAGCCACCATTATCAACAAGGCACTCGTTCACATCTATGCATTGCAACACACCATCCCCTGTATATCCCACCATACAGCTGCAGTTGAATTTTCCCGGTTCATTAATACAGAGTGCATTAACATGGCACCGCTTTTCTATGGCACACTCATCCACATCCAGACACTGGTTTCGACTAAAGTTGTAGCCTTGACCACAGTCACAGAAGAATGAACCTACTGTGTTGACACATGCAGCATTGTCTGGGCAAATGTTTCTGGTAATACATTCGTTAATGTCAGTACATTTGGTACCCGTGCCCACGAAGCCAAAGCGGCAGGAACATTCATAGCTTCCTAGCAAATTGGTACATATTGCGTTGGGGTCACAGTTGTTCTTTCTATCACACTCATTAATGTCCACACATGCCAAGCCATTTCCTGCAAATCCTTCAGGACAGGTACAACGAAAAGATCCTGGAAAGTTTGTACAATCAGCAAATGAGCTGCAGATGTTGATTTCACATTCATTGATGTCCTCACATGTCTGTCCATTGCTTTGGTAGCCACTGTTGCAAAGGCAGGTGTAGGTTCCTGGGAGGTTCTTGCAACCTTTGTACCCATAGAAAGCAGAGCATACACTAGGAGTCTCTGAACACTCATCAATGTCTAGGCAGAGATAATTTCCATTGCCTTTGTAGCCAGTATTGCATGTGCACACATAGGATCCAGGGTTGTTTGTGCAAGTTGCATTCCAGTGGCAGATTCCTGGTCTTGCGCACTCATTATCAACAGTGCACTGAAATCCATTTCCACTGAAACCAGACTTACAACTGCAGTCCCTTCCTCCATCTCTGTTGGTGCAAAGCGCATTGACATGGCAGCCACCATTATTAGTTTGACACTCATTAATATCGTGGCATTGGAAACCATCACCAAAATAACCATTTTGACATGAACAGGTGTAACTTCCCAGAGTGTTACTGCAGATGGCTTTTCCATGGCAGCTGTGTAGACCAGTAGTACATTCATCAATGTCCAGACATTGCACTCCATTGCCCCGGTACCCAATTTGGCACATGCAGACAAACGTATCACGTGTTTTGTAGCAATCTGCATTGGTGTGGCATATGGTGCCTTCAGCTGCACAGTCACTGAGATCTGCAACTGTGTAGACAGAATTGATAAGCGATCGATAAGTCTGGCAATAATGGCGCTTTTCCATTGCCAGTACCAGCTCAACTCAACTCGCCTCGTCTCAGTTCGGTTCGCTTTTCGCTCTGTTTTCCATTGTAGATAGTACCTCCACAATAGTACCTGGTCGTCATAGCGACGCCACAGGAAACTGCTGTGGCGTAATCTTTTACGCGACACACACCCGCTAACAAAGAAAAGTTTGCACCTCCTTGTTTGACCACGGCGTATTCTTCCGAGTTACCATACTATGGGTATATCACGCAATCTCTGGCCAAACTATTTAAAAATGGTGGGGTTATTCAGGATACTCCATCTGGCGCATACAATGATGACGCAGTGAATAGTGACGATTCTCTCTGACCAATCAGCAGTCTGCCGTGTTTTCACGTCACATTTTAGTATCGCCTCAGCTTGCTCAGAACCTCGCCAGAGGTGATACGAAAAAAAGTATCTGGAAGCTGGTACAGGTACAACTTTTACACAGTGGAAAACCAAACAAAGGCGAGTCGAGTCGAGGAGAGCTGGTACTGTGTAGTGGAAAAGCGCCATGAGTGACTCTATTCTGTGCTGTGAGTTGATCAATCATAGACTCTGATCTAGACTGTTACTCACCTGCAGTTGTGTACCTGAACACAGTACACAGGCACAGAAGGTCCAGCAGCAGATTCCTGCAAAAGAAGGTAAACAAATATGAAGATACAGTGAACACAGATGCATTCCCTAGCAAAGGAGTTTTAGCAGCCCCAGTGACTCAACTCACTGCTTAATGAATAATTCCATGAGCTTTTGTGACCGTGCAGTGATCATTATGTGTCATTGTTTCGCTCGCATTTGATCCAAAATCTTTCCTCAGATAACACAAAATTTACATTTTGTGAATATCAGTTGTGTCCATGATTATTGATTAATCTAGCACCTCAGCTCAGTGTAAAGATACACACAAAATGAAACTCAAAAACCATAAATTATTTTGTAAAATATAATTTTTGTTTATCCCGGACTACGACTCACAGCTTCCAGGTATGAGTAATTAGGTGAATGTCTTAATTAATTATAGATATGTACATCTATACATCTATAGAGTTACATCTATCAAGTCAAACAAGTGTACCCATAACAAAAACAGAGGTAGTGTGGTTACTTTGTCCTAAGCCTCATTTCATGAGACCAAAAAGGGATGGATATGCTCAAAGGACCTAATTATTCCAAATCAAAAGAACTTTATTAGACTCAAAGAAATCTAAGTCATCCTACTTTTTCAGAAGCAGTCATTTATTCCACTATTTTGTCATCTCTGATAACCAGTGAGTCAACATCTCTGCTTTATCTTTAAGTCAATTTCAGATCATAGTATTTCATATTATAGCATAGTTTCCTAAAATTGTTGATTTGTTATTTTATTGATTTGATTATGTTTGGAGAGTTCTATATTAAATAATGGCTGGTATCATTGAGAAAATAGACTGGAGAATTTTTCAAGTTTGGTAACTGAAGTCAACAAGAATGGTGCCCTGAATAAGAAAAATGATGATGATCTCTGACTATATTACATGCTGAATATTTTACCTCCCTGTGTGTCAGCCATTGTCTGGTTGGTATGTCTAGAAATCTGTGTTGTGTGTCAGAATCAAATTACGTCAAGACGTCTCTCATAGCATACAAAGAATTTACTGGAAAGAACATCCTTCTCAACATCACATCAGTGCTGAACATCACAGTTCAAAAGGCACATTTACCGCTACAGATTGGAATTATGTTTCAACTAAAATTAACCATTAAAACTATTTTGAGGTTATTTGTTATGTAACAGAATATAAAAAGCAGTTTTTACACATTCCTAGACTGACCGTATCGATATATCAAATTGAATTTTATCAGCATTCAGAACATCATATTAAGAAATAGTTGGTGTATCAGAATGTAAATCTAGAACTCATATGACAGTAAGTTAAATTGCTCAATTCCATATTTGTCTGTAAATAAATCATGTGTGACAACTTCACGTCACTTCAAATTCACTGACAACATATATTTATATTAGTTTATTAGTGTATTTATATTTAGTATTTTGTACAGAAACAACAAGCTAACAATTTCCACTGTTACTGTAAAGGAAAAAACAAGACATTTAAACCTTAGAAATAAAATGATACATTTAAATGAGTACTTACAGCATATCTGACAGATGGCTGGTTGTCCTATAAGGCTGACATTGGGATACAGAGCAAGTGGGTCCCTTTCAGGCTTCGGGAGGTGTGTGACTTCCCTTCTCTATGGACTCTTCTGCCCAAGTTACAACACTTTTTTCATCCTGGTACAAAGCATAATGACCCATCTAAGCACCAGAGACATCCTAAACCAGCAAAATAGGGAACACCCATATATTGCTATGATTATGTTTCTCTCTCCTTGTGAGTGTACTACTCCCATTGGGCTTCAACTTGCCTCTGGGTGTAAAATAAAGGACAAGACAATAAAGAACATACAATAGTTAGTGTTTTGTGTTGAGGGCACCTTTACCTCATGCACAAATAATTATTTATTTATTTATTTATTTATTTATTATTTATAGATTATTATTACCAGGGATAGACCAGGACTAAAAATCAGCCCTAGATTCATATAGCTGGGGGGGGGTGGGGTGGAGAGAAGGTGATCCCGGGGGAGGGACGGAGGGCCAGGCCCGTGCAGGGGTCGCAGAGCGTGGGTGGACCTTACTGACCAGGTGGCCAGGGCAGAGTAGGGTGAGGCGGAGGCCAGGGTGGAGCAGGATGGACCGAAGACCACGGTGGAGCAAGATGAGGCTGTGGCCAGGGTGGAGCAGGACGTGCCGGCGGCCATGGTGGTGAAGCCTCCTCGGGTGACCATGGTGGAGAAGCCCGTACAGAAGACCATGGCGGCGCGGCCTTCATGGTCTTTTCGTGGACCTTATTGCCCCCCCCCCAAAAAAAATACTTGGGGAAACCTGCGGGGACATACGCTGGAACAGGAAATGGCTCAGGAACCGACAATGGCTCATCAGAACTGGCGTGAGGTGCAGGTTCGTCGAGGCTGACCTGAGGCTCTGGCTGGGCAGATGTGACGTGAGGCTCTGGCTCGGCAGGGCTGATGGAGGAAACGGTTGGCTCAGGACAGGATGCAGCTGAGGTAGCCAACATGGAGGCATGTGTAGCCCAGACACACATAACAGCAGCAACGTAAAGGGAGAGGGTAGCCTGTTCGACCCTGTAAGGCTGGTGCCAATATGTCTGGGCTCCCCCTAGAGAGAACAAAAGGCTCTCCTGAGAATTAACACTTGAACTATCTCTTGAATATGTAACTCCCTCTTGCATATGTAACAGGAACTTCAGAGACGCAGCACACAGTGCAGTTCACACTTCAACCACACTATCTCCTCCTCATTGAAATACACTGAAAACTTATGCAATGTTATGGGTGTACAAAATGTAACTATTCATGTTTGGTGTCCTTTAAAGTGTCACAGTGCGCCTGGTAAAATGGTCTTATTCTCCCGACTATAATGAAAAGCTAGAAAAAGATATGAAATATGAGAAAAGTGATGTGTCCCTTAAGAGATGTTCCGTTCCCCAGATGCCTGATTCAAACTACCTCCTGTATGTAAAACAAGGCAGATCTCACAGCGTGAGCTTCAGAATAGATAACCAAAATCTAATTATAATGACAGACACCACCATTTGGTCAGAATAGAATTATCTGGGTTTATAAGGAAAAGGTGCAAAAAGGTTTGGGGAGTCTGTAGGTTGACTGCCCGCACAATCGATCGCTGTGTGTAATTTTGTTGACAGGTAATAACTTCTACAATTTCCATGATTTCTGAATTATTGTTATGATATGCTTAACTGATGATTTTATCCTTTTGAATTGGATTTCGAATTATTGCTTCATTACCTGATCAATAAATTGTAAACGTTTGATTTTATTCTGAATGACTCTGAAAACCTAGATTATTGGATTCGTATATTTCCACATCTTTCGCGACAGCTAATATCCGATACCCTTTTAAGTGTACTTGAACGAGGGGACAAGTTATTTCCGACTAGAAACAGCAGACGCTGTTTTTCATCAAACTAGGTTCGGGTGTGTCCATATCCACTGTTTTGAGTCAGTGATTACTTTAGATAAACGTGCGTGGTTCCGACCACGGGCTTGACCTGAAGCTATTTTAAGAGAAGTCGAGTTGATGAACTGTTTTCTTTTATAGTGGTCAATCGTCCCCACTAAAGTAACACATTGATTTAATTTCTAGAGGAGGCGTTCAAGGGGACTTGTATATATATCTCTGATTGTACATGTGAATACGGCAGATCCCAGATATTTAGTCAAATTACCTCTGAATTGGTTATTGGAGCTGACGGGGGTGTGTCGTGCGGCCTTGAGAGAAGGACTGCAGAGCGATATAGCTTCCTGATCTGAGCGGATAAACTAAAAATCAGTGTTTAAAAGAATAATCAAACATTCGCTAACGTTTTAACGGTACACGGATATCATTAAAACCTTTATGATTTTATGGAGTCAGATGAAATAACGAGTAATACATATGAGAAAATGTGTTCCATTTAATCTTGTTGTGTTGCGTGAAAGGAAAGGCAAGAAATACGCAGAAATCTTCCCCGTATTATTGGAAACCCCCATTGGACCAATAGACGGCCTTACAACCCCAACAGGACAGACAGGGGGAGCAGGATGCTCAGGGATGGCCTCCATGGCCATAACAGCGAGCTCTGGGACCACATGACATGGGGGCTCTGGCACCACCGGACCAGGTGAAAGAGAAGCCTTCTTCCTCCTCCGTTTCCATGAGTGAGGCAGCGCTGCAGCTTCTTTGACCAACGCTGGGGGCACTGCAGCCTCTTTGGTCAATACTGGGGGCGCTGCAGGGATAGTGGAAGGCTCTGGACTGGACGGGACCGGCGGTTCAGGCTTTGGACTGGCTGTCTTGACAGAAAGGAACCCAGGAATGGCGACCTTTATGGACTTCCGCGCTGAGATCAGGGGAGGATCAGACATGCTGGAAACGAGTCCTGGACAGCCATATACCGATCCGATGACAGCTTTGATGGTAGGCGTGACGTGATGATTAGGCTGTGGGAATACTGCTGGTTCACGGAGCTCCTTCTCCTCCACGCCCACAGTAAACGATGAACCGCTCGACAAAAGGGCCAGGTTGATATATTTTTCTAATGTCCAGTGAGGACCAGGTTCGGGCATCAATGACCGGAGCGGTTCAGATTGCCCTCCACGGAAGAAGATCATTAGACATTCGGTACTCATCAGCGTGAAACGTGCCAGTTCAACAAACTCCTCGACATACCATTCAAGAGATCGATCCCCTTGACGAAGTCGCATAATTTCAGCTCCCGTGTCCGTGTTCGGCATTGCTGCGTTAGCTCGTTGAGGAATCAGTTTTGGTTCAGGGCTGATAACTGTGGAGACGGGTCGAGTCTGCAATGGTCCCGGTGTTGAAATATGAAGACCGCGAAGCATCTTGGCCAACCTCTCCAACGACGATCGATCCAGTTGATCCCGGTGTTCAGCGATCCGATCCGCATTGGCTGACTGGGAGGCATACAAGACTGACATGCTGCTGGAAGGCAAAGTCTTCTGTCATGATACAATCAGACACAGGTATATCCAAAAGCAGCATAGGTTTAATTACAGGGTAGTCAGACAGGCAATGGTCACAGACAGCAGACACAGCATAGGAGATGAGGCAATATCATGGTCCAAATACCAGGCAGGAGATCAGAGTCAGGCAAAACAGGGTCCAGGAAACAAGGTCGAGAAACACAGACAGGAACAGACTAGACTAGAAAACGCTTGGAGATGTACACAACAGTGAAATAAGACTTTGCAAATGGGAACAGTGCGTGAACAGTCCAGGGTGTGTGCGTAATCGGATCAGGGAAAGGCAGAAGAGGAGCCTTTCTAGACGTTCATCGTCACACCCCCAAAGCTGGAACAGTTTTTTTCGAGAAAAGGCGAAACAATACAATACAGATAAGTACATAAAGCAAGCAACAACAAAAAACAAATATAGACAAATATAGATGTGGAAAAAGCAAGTATCAGACCAATAAACTTGATGACAAACAAGAAAAGAGTGCATAATACAAAAGAAAACAAATGAGCAAACAAATAAACAAATATACAAACAACATAAGGCAATATGGATGAACCTGTCTCTACTACATTCATATATAAACATACGGTATACACATACAGACACATTGTATATTTCCCCATCCAGTATGTGTAGTATTGTAAAATAGTGAATGTATGATGTTATTGCTATCATTTATTATTATATATTATTTACTGTAAAAATAACAAAAAAAATTATAAGCGGCATATAGAGAGAAAAGGGGATGTAGATGGGGATAGATAGAAGAGAAAACAGAAAGAAGAAAATAAAAATTTAACTGGGGAGGGAGGAGTGTTAAAATGGCTATTGCATGGTTTAATCGATTTCCTGCTGTTTATGCACATTTCCAGTGGAATGTGGACATGCTGTAATGATGAAAGGTAAGACCCAAAAGCGATTTGCAGATAACAGTCTCTTTAATAGTGAGAGTTAGTTCAGTCCAACAGAAATATACTTCAAGATAAACAACAGAAAGGCAGCCGTAGATGCAGGCGCTCCAATAACGAAAACGAGGAAGTCTCTCCTTAAAGAAAACAGCGGTAACAGTCTGAGAACAGGATCCGGCGAGCTCTGTTCTCTGATCCCTTGAGAATGAGCGTTCTAATGGTTGCAGAGATGAAAGCCCAGGGCGTTCGTCTGCAACAGGCAGGCCGGACAGAGTGTAGAGCAAAGGTTAGTATAGGACAAAATAGAGATAGACCTGAGCCAGGCTGGATGACGGATCGAACTCAGATAGGACAGGACTCAGACAGGACAGATACAGCAGGTCGGAGAATGCCTCTTGCATGTGTAGAGAACGGAATAATCCGGCAAAGAAACAAGGGAAAAGGGAGAGCAGGAAATAGCACAAACAATTAGGGAAAAGAGAGAACAGGTGCGAGAGAATGAGTGTGATGAGGGTATAACTAGAAACAGCTGAGGGTGACTGAAGGTGCGTGAGGTAATGTGTGTGTGTAACCAGAAGAGGGAGATAGAAGGATACCAGATTCATGACACATACACCTTCCACTCCAAGATGTCTTGGAAGGGCTCACCAAAACACATTGGCCGGACCTTCTGGATCATTGGCGCATGACCCGGTCGCATATCTGCCTGCGCTTGGATATAAAACTTTTTTAAAAGTGACTATCAGTTGTAGTCATAGGTGTTTTAAACCAGGTGTCATCTATTATCCAGTCCCTTCTCTACAGACCCATTGGCTATGTGGTCCTTGTCGAGGGGGAGGAAGAAAGAGTAGAGGGGGTGGACAGGAGACCAAGGTAGGGTGAGAAGAATAGAAAGGAGAAGGAAAGGGAGAAATAAATATAAAGTGAAAAAAAAAAAATCTAAATATGTAATTATGATTGTGATCTAGTTAGTGGTAGTGGTAGTGGTAGTGGCCATCAATGATGGGTTTATAAATTTACACAAAAAAAAGATGAAATACTTATATGCTAGATATATGTGTAATTCATGCCTTTAAAGCCATTCATACAAATCATATAGCGACAGTTAAAGGTAATTCAAAGTAATTGTGACATACATACATACATACACAACCATACATGCATATATACACACTCACATACACACACCTACATATATAGTTATACACCCATATACGTACCCCACTAACACAGAACGTTTAGGGAACGTTAGGGAACTTAAATGTATGATTCTCTAAAGGTTAGTTTGAACCAAACCCAAAACTAATGTTTAGGGAACGTTCCCTCAGGGTTATAACGTTCCCTGAATGTTAAGAAAACTTTCCATGGGAACCAAAACCTAAACAAAACCAATTTGCTCAGACAGCTTGGTTCTGGTTCATAAAACCCCTAAAAGCTTGTTCTCCATCATTGCATCATCATGGATGAGGCATGTTGCAAATACAAATATCAAAACCAATTTCTCCTTGGGGAGACAAATAAAGATACTTTGACTTTGACTAACTACCTAGTTCAAAGATTAGTCAACCTTCATTGATTTTTTTTATAATCAATGAATTCTTCAAAAATTTTCAGTTCGACTGTTTCAAAACCCTGCAACTGAAAAAAAAAAAAAAAAAACATTTAAAATTTAACATTATACATTAGTTGACTAAATAAATTAAGTGGAATCAGGCAGCACATACATGCCAGAATGTAGAATTAGTTATTTTTAGTTATACATTTCCCAAAAGCATCATTAGGCAACTATGGTCGCATGTTCTGTCGTTATCAGCATCAACAAGTTGGTGTTTCCCAAAACCATAGTTCCAAACAACATCGCAAATTTGTGTGGTTGGAAATGACCTGTGGCCAGCTCTCGACCTGTGGTTAGACGCATAGTTTCTTGTTTGTATGACACTTAATAAATCCTTATCTTGAGCAAAATAAGCAAGCTGATGTTCAATACACACTATATATTTGGGTGCATGTGTTTGTGAATGGTTCATGTTAAAAACCACAAGATTGTGTTGCATTGTGGGACAGGAAACTGGAGAAAAACATTTCACTACATTACATCACACAACCCTGATGTGTCGAGTTGGGTCATAAACACTTTAACTTTACTATCTTTAACTTTCAAACACACTGTGAAGGCCTCATCGACACAAACTCGTCTCCATACCGACGTTATGACTCCAAATTCCAACCAGAAGGAACTGGATAATATTCTGAATGTTCTGATCAAATCTGACCTCTGACCTGTAATGCTGCCTGTGTCCTTGACAAATGGTACACGGCTCAGGGCATCAGCAACGATGTTCTGCTGACCAGGGACATACTTTATATCAAAGTCGTAACTTGCCAACTTGGCAACCCAGCGTTGCTCACAGCAGTCTAGCTTTGGCTTTGTCAGGATATGAGTCAGTGGGTTATTGTCTGTCCAGATTGTGAATTTGTGGCCTTTCAACCAGTGGCTGAACTTGTCACAGACTGACCATTTCAAAGCCAGAAACTCCAACCGGTGAGCTGGATAGTTCTTTTGGGACTGAGATAACGACTTGCTGGCGAAAGCGATAGGCCTGGCACGTGTTTCACCCTCTTGAACTTGAGACAGAACAGCACCTATTCCATCCAGAGATGCATCAGTCGACAGCATAAAGGGACGACTGAAGTCAGGATGAGCCAAAACAACACTATGAAAAAGTGAAGCCTTCAGGTTTGCAAAAGCCTCTTCTTGCTCCTGTGTCCAGTCAGATGTACACAACTTCCTGCTAGACAGTTTGTTTTTATGTTGCTTGCCTTTTCTTTTCACACCTTTCAGAAGTTGAAACAGAGGTTGGGCGACGGCAGAATAATTGGGCACGAAGTGCTGATAGTAATTAATCATCCCCAAAAATGATCTTATTCTCTTCTGCGACGGAGTAACACCATCAGTCTCCATAAGGTCAGAGCTCGTCATATTTGTGATGTTCTCAACCTTACTGGGGTCTGTTGACACTCCATTCTCATCAATTATGTGGCCGAGAAACTTAACAGACCTCCTGAGGAAAAAGCACTTCTTGGGGGCTAACTTTAAGTTGTGGCTGCGCAGTCTGTCAAACACCATCTTCAGGCGCAACAAGGAAGTCTCTTCATCAGGAGCAAACACCAACAAATCATCCAAGTAGCACAGTAGACTCAGGTAGTTTTGGTCTCCAAAGATGCTGGTCATCATACGCATGAAACTTCCAGGGCTGTTGCAAAGGCCTTGTGGCAGACGATTATACTCGTATAGGCCCATGGGAGTATTTTCTGTCGTTTTCGTGCAGTGGCATATTATAGAAACCAGAGGTCAAATCCATCGTGCTGAAGAAACAGTTACCTCCCAACGCTGCCAAACAATCTGCCTGGTGAGGGAGGGGATGAGCATCCTTGAAGGTTCTCTTGTTCAACCAGCGAAAGTCTGTACAGATGCGGAGATCTCCGTTCTTTTTCCATACAAGCACCAATGGTGACGCATATTCACTTGTCGACTTTCTGATGATTTCTTTCTCCTCCATCTCGCTCAAGACCTGGCGAAGTTTCTGGTACTGGCCAGGGGGCACTCTCCTGTATGGAAGCCTAAATGGTCTGCTGTCAGACAGGTGTATGCGGTGTACAAAGCCCTTCGCCTCCCCACAGTCCAGGTGGTGTCGTGAAAAGACATCTTCATACTGTAAAACAAGGTCCGACATCCTCCTCTTACAGTCCTCTGAAACTTCACATGATTCAATGTCGACAGCACTGAGCCCAACTGACCTGAGCTTGTCCTTGGCGGCATTTCCATCAGCAGTACATGATGCAGCTGACTGGGTGCAGCTGAACAGTGGAGCCTCTGAACACTCAGCAACATCCATGTCCTCAATAGACACGCAGGAATAGACATCTGCCAGCTTACCATTGCGTCTCAACAGCACCGGCCTGTCAGATGTGTTGATGAGCTTTAGTGGGACCCACCTGTCTCCCCACAGGGGAGTCACAATCTTCGCAACCAAAACGCCCCTTGGAGCTGAGCGGGATGACGTGGGCTCTGTCACAATGGTACTGCCTGGGGAAACAGTTGTGTTTTTGGGTAGTTTCCCCCAGATGAGATACTCACGGCCAGGCTCGAGACATGTAGCTGAGTTACACCTGACTGTCCCGATTTTGGCAGGAACATCCTCACCCCTCCAGGGGTTCAGGCCAGACAGCATAGACAGGAAATGTTCAGATTCTGGGTCTCTGGCAGGGCAGGGGCCAGACACTGTCTCCCAATATGACTCACAAAGCTTAGACTGATGCAGGATGTGCTTTATAACATTGGTTCCTAGTATCAACTCATCATGTTGACCTGGGACAACAAGCGTGGGGACTAACACTTTACAGCCGTCCACTTCCATTTCCACTTCAAAAGCACACTTTGGCTTAACACAAAGTCCACCACATCCAACTAGTACAACATTCGCATCCATCAGCTTTTGGTCTGTTATCACCCCGGCATCTCTCAGTTTTGTCTCAGCTGCCTCACTAATGCTGCAAGCCATTGAACCACTGTCCAACATTCCGCCCATTTTCACTGAATCACCCATTATCACAGAAGTGTAGAAAAGACTGTCACTGTTGCCAACTCTGTGAATGTTCTGATAAATAACAACAACTTCAGAGTCATTACATGAGTCTTTCCTGATGTGTAAACTGTCTCAGCATCACATGTCATCAGTGTGGGAGTCTAAATAATGACCTGTACTAACTCCCTCTGGATACAGGTCCTCTAGTTTCCCTCAGACTGGGATTTGGAGGAGTTGTTAGCAGGGCAATCCTGTCTGGTATGGCCTGGAGCAAGGCAGACAAAACACAGTCTCTCCGACATGCAGTGGGAAATGGTGGTGTGGCTGGACCCGTTACAAACTCTACAGGCAACTTCTCTGGGACTCCTGTCTCGCGTTGTGCGCTGAAATCTCCCACCTCGGATAGGCTGGGAAATATTGCGCTGCTGCATTTTATCCATCATCTCCTGAAACATGTCGACCATTCTAGTGAGAAGTCTATCCTCTGACTGCTGGAGGTTTTGAGCTATAACTGGGGCAGAGGCATTGCTTGGAGTACGTTGGGACTCACATTGAAATGAGGCAGGTGCTAAAGAACAAGGAGGAGGATGACACCCATGGCGCGGAGCATGGAGAGAGGAAAGTGAGGGGCTCGAAGCATGGCGTTGCTCTGACAGCGTCAGACTTGAAGGTGGTAGAGAGGCCTGCTCAGAGGTGATGGTAGTGATGTGGCTTTTCAGCTGAGCAGTGCCAGTTGATCTGCAATTAGCCCTCAGCTCTCTCTGATAATCATCAATCCTCAGCTGAACATCACGTGAGGTCCACTCATGAATTGGCTTACACTTTAAGGTGCAGGACAGCTCTGGGTCGGGGCAGTGTTTGACAAACATGAGGGCCACTTCATCATTAATATTCTCTGACTGTTTTCCTTGTCTGTGTAACCCTTCAAGAGCTAGGTCTGCTGCCTTGTTCAATCTAATCCAGTAGTCGACTGGGTTTTCCTTGTGTTTAGGAAGAGTAGCATAAAAGTCTGCGAGTGGGAGACATGAGGAAGCCTCACTGAAATAGTGGAGAAGCACATTGTATATCAGTTCAGGTTTACGTTTAACATCAAGTCCACGATCACTACGCAAGGCAATCTTCACAACATCTCTGGCCTTCCCCATTAAATGGCTCATAATTTCTTCTGCTTGGTCATGCACAGGAATCTCTTGCTTTCTGAGATGAGTTTTAGTCATGTCAATCCAGTCCTGGACTGAGTTTTTGTCAGTGTCGTCACCTTTGAAAGACTGAAGTCCTTTATCAGATTTAAGATGGACTGTCACATGTGGGAGGTCACGTCTATTAACGTCACAGTGTGTGTTCTGGTCGGGGGAAGTAGTCTGATGGTCACCAGTCATGTTCACAACACCAGCTGACATCAGCTTTGCTACAATGGATTCACCTATCTGAGCACCTAGCTGCCCTACCATATCTGTGAGATGGTGAATGACATCAGCATCACTGCCAGGTGTGGACGTTTGGGGACCATCCCTAAAATACCCACTAACAGGAGTACGTCCCAGGCTCTGACCTAGCCCTGTATCTGTATAACCAACATTCATACACTTGGAATGTCCCACATCCCTACTGTCAGTAATATCATGTAGCCAAGCACCCCTACCTTTTGGCAAACTAGGACTAGCGAACGAATCCATTGTTATTATATCATCTGCTTTCAATTTATCAAGTGTACTTGCGTTGTGTGTGTTCATAAATAAATAAAAAACAGTTTAGTAATAGCAGATTAGTCTGAAGAACAAAAATTATGCATGCAACATTAACAAAAGTCACTAATTAACTGATTTGGAGTTAATTGACACACTAGCTCACAGCTTTTTTTTTTTTTTGATTGTCCGTTTTGCTTTGTTGTTTTAACCTGACCACACAGTAATCTTGATTGCAGAACAGGACGACAGCATCCACGGCGATGAGCATCAAGCTGATCTGTAGATCCGACAGGTCACGGCACCAGTGTAACGGGCGTGATCAGGTTATGAAGGACGACTCACGAGATGACTTCTTTTCCACAATTTATTGGCTCCTTCAGCAGTATAAAACGAGACTCCGAACTGTAGAACACAATGCACATTAATTGCCTTCTGTCTTCCTTTTACTGCACCTCTGCTTCCCTCAGCAGTGTAAAACGAGACTGAGCACTTCATGTATTTAAAATACATTACTTAAACAATTACATGAGGTATTTTGCTCAGAGTGCACATTACTCAGTCCAGAAAATATTAAGCATTAAATGCAACAAATACATAAACACAGTACATATGTTCCCTTAAAGAAAATAGCATAACAGCAACGCCCCATGGGCTGAATAAAAAGTGTGTGTAAAGTAATAGAGATAACGAAAATTACATTAATAAACAAAAAGAAAATGCATACCTGTAAAACACAATGCACATTAATTGCCTTCTGTCTTCCTTTTACTGCACCTCTGCTTCCTAAACATACATAAATACAGCGTTTACTCTAGATAAAAGTGACGCTGAAATCTCAGACAAGCTACATTGTTCACGTGGCGCGGGCCGCCTGCCGTGGTGAAATGGCGGCTAGAAAGTGAATCTGAACACACTGCTAAAACTTATTTTAGCGGTCAAACTAACACAAAACTGCTACATAGCATTATTGTATTAACATCAGACAATATGCGTTAAAAACCATAACTTATTTGATTCAATTTCCAAAGAAAACAGTATATTAGCCCAGCAGCACATTTTCACATAACTCACCCTCAGCAGTGTAAAACGAGACTGAGGGAGACAGCGCACTACGGAAGCTTAGGAGGAACAGAAGGGATAGTGTGCAGGAAGGGTCATTTCCACAGGAAACAATCGCAAAAATAAAAATAAATAAAAATAACTCTGTGAGATAAAATTCACAGATATTCAATAAAATCATTAAATGATAAATAAAATTCACAAATGCTAATTTGAAAATAAAAATTATTAAAGTGCATTTTTAACTCTGTTACACCTGAATCATAATCATACACTGTTCGTTCGTTGGCCAGAGGAGAACTGGCCCTCCGACTGAGCCTGGTTTCTCCCAAGGTTTTTTGCTCCATTCTGTCACCTGATGGGAGTTTTGGTTCCTTGCCACTGTTGCCTTGGCTTTTGGCTTGCTTAGTTGGGGACATTTAAATATTCAACAATATTATTGATCTGCCTTACATACCTTACATACTAGATACAATCTGTATTGTAAAAAGCGCTATATAAATAAAGGTGACTTGACTTTAAAGCGAGGCTACTCGCTCCAATTCGCTCGAGACAGTTATCGAGACATCGTGAGAAGCAACATGGGTCATGTCCGTCCCGTCGAAGTGCAGAATTTATTAGCAAAAGAGGCGATAGAGCTAATATCTCCAGTGCTAAAACATTCGGGTTTCTACAGCCGCTATTTTCTAATTTCGAAAAAAGACGGCAGTCTCAGACCCATTCTAGATTTGAGACATTAGAACAAGGCTCATGAGAATGAGACGGCCTTTCAAAATGTTAACTATCAAACACACAGTCGCGCAAGTTCACCTGGGGGATGGGTTTGTTACAATGGATCTGAAAGATGCATACTTTCATATTCAGATAAACCCTCGTCACAGGCCATTCTTGAGATTCGCTTTCGAGGGTCAGGCTTATCAATACACCACTCTGCCGTTCGGTCTGTCACTAGCACCCCGTACATTCACGAAGTGTATGGATGCAGCGCTTTCTCCACTGAGACATCAGGGAGTGTGTGTGCTTAATTATCACAGTCGAGAACCAAGCTACTAGCTCACAGGGATTTGATTCTCGGCCATTTAAAATGCCTGGGTCTCACAATCAATGTTACCAAGAGCAAACTGACCCCCAGCCAGAGCGTGGTCTTTCTGGGCACAGTTTTAGACTCTTTGACGATGACAGTGCGGCTCACACGAGAGTGCGCGCTCTCGGTGCAAACACTAGCAGCCTTGTTGCAGAGCACAAGCACACGCCCCTAAAGAAATTTCAGAAACTTCTCGGTCTCATGGCAGCAGCATCGTCGGTAACACTTTATATTACGACCCGCAAACAACTGCGTAAGTAAACCGAAATTACGGTGTACGTTTCTGTAATTATAGTGTACTTCCGTATAGGTATAAGGGAACAATATGTTAAGTTTTGGGTAATAAGGGGTAACAAGCAGATATATAACCTGCAAAGAACTTCGTAAGTAAACCGAAATTATGGTGTACGTTTCAGTAATTATAGTGTACCTCCGTGTAGGTATAAGGGAACAATATGTTAAGTTGTGGGTAATAAAGGGGTACAACCAGATATATAAGCAAATAATTTATGATGTAATTATTTTAAAACTAACACGTAACTCTGTTAATATATTCCAGGCAAAAATTGTACGTCTGTTGTATATAAAAGTTTTTATCACATTTCTGGCAAAATATGTTCTTGTGCAATGTAGTTACAGGGTAATTTTGACATCTGTGGGTTGTAAATTCAACATATATATATATATATATATGGCTGTATGTAAGCACAGTATGATACAAATTAAATTTATTGGCTTTTCTTACTAAACTACTTAACGTTAAGCCAAAAAAAAAAAAAAATTCTGCTATGATTTTAATTTAGAACGTAACATGTAGTACTTAATACTTACCTTATCACATTGTATTGTAATGACACTTAAATGTCAGGGCAAATATAGCCTACTGTGTAAATTTTTGTTTTTGTTTTGTTTTCTTAATAAGAGTACATTTCTCTGTACTGTGCAAATCGTGTTGTTTCGTATTGTTACATAGTAAGTCGTGTTTGTTACCCGTTTCAACTGTATTTACAGGGTAAGTGTAACTCCTGTGGACTGTAAATTAAAGTGGCGCTTGTTACCCCCTTGTTCTGTGTATTTACAGGGTAAGTGTGACTCCTGCGGGCTGTAAATTAAAGTGGCGCTTGTTACCCCTTTATAACCCAAACCTTAACATATTGTTCCCTTATACCTACACAGAAGTACACTATAATTACAGAAACGTACACCGTAATTTCGGTTTACTTACGCAGTTGTTTGCGGGTCGTAATATAAAGTGTTACCGCATCGTCAGTTCAGTTCAGTTCAGTCTTTATTGTCCCACCCGGGGAAATTTGATTTGCAATAGGGTTAAAAAACAAACATACATGAGACATAAACAAAAATAAGAACAGCCGTTATATACAACCTTTTTTGTTTGTCTAAAAGTATTCAATAAGTTGAAATGGTAGCCTCAACAATCTATTTTGTTGTACGTTTTGAGCAATCGCTCAAGCTCAGTACAAAATTAGGGCATTAATTGCCGTGGGTGCAAAGGAAAATTTGTATCTATCAGTTTTTATTTTGGGCAGTCTGTATCTTCTCCCAGAGGGGAAAAGAACAAATTCCTCCAACAGAGGGTGGTCAGAGCTGGCTGTGATAGTCTGACCTTACGTATAACTTGTCTTTTATAGATGTCTGCCAAGGAAACTTGTTTAGTTCCAATTATTTTGCTGGCTACCTTAACGATGTTAGACAATTTATTTTTGCTTTGCACCGTAAGATTCCCATACCAAGCTATGCAATAAAAAGTCAAAATGGATTCGATAAAAGAAGGTCTTTTACTCCAGTACTCAGTCAGTACTCCATATGGGATTACTGCGCATGCGCCCGCTGCAGCACTGGCTGAAACGCTGTGTGCCAACCCATGCATGGCAGTCAGGCAGCCTATGCATCATGGTGAATTACGGTTGTTTAATAACCCTGATTCTCTGGCGGGCTCAGGTCTGGTACCATGAGGGTGTGACCATGGGAGTAGTTTCCAGAAGGAAAGTGCCTCCGGCCTCTGGTCTAGAATGGAGCAGAGCTTACATATCAACTGTCTGGAAATGAAAGCAGTTGGTTGGGCCCTGAAAGCATTTCTGTCAAACCTAAAAGGTCACCACGTCTTAGTCCGCATGGACAACAGGTGGCCTACATAAATTGCCAGGGTGGCATCAGGTCAGGCAACCTGCATGCCATGGTGAGAGACCTTCTCTTATGGGCAAAGACCAATCTGAGCTCTCTGAGAGCAGTGCACATCCCTGGCATTCAGAATCTGGGTGCAGATATGCTCTCACGGGGCAACACTCCCCTAGGCGAGTGGTCCCTGAACTCACAGACGGTCAGTCTGATCTGGACTGTGTTTGACGAGGCCAAAATCGACCTTTTCACCTCGAGAACCAACACCCACTGCACAGTGTTCTTCTCGAAGAGCAGGGACTTGCTGGCCCATCTCTAGCTCAACCGCCTCTTTTATGCTTTTCCCCCCTTCTCGATGATTCCACAAGTCATCAAACGGGTCAGGGAGAGCGGATGCCCAGTCCTTCTGGTGGCCCCTCTCTGGAAATCCAGGCCGTGGTTTCCGGAGATGGTTCAGCTATCGGACACAATCCCTTGGCTTGTTCCAATGAGGAAAGACCTCCTCACACAGGCCAACGGGATAATATGGTATCCTCGACCCGACTTATGGGCCCTCCATGTATGGCCCCTAAACGGATACCCAGGGACCTTCCTGAGAAGGTCTTAAGCACTATCTCTGAAGCCAGGGCCCCGTCTACTCGGTGCCTTTATGCTTTGAAGTGGTCTGGTTTTTCCAGCTGGTGCTCGAAAATTCGTTTTGACCCAGAGTCATGTGATGTATCTGTGGTACTCTCCTTCATACCGGAGTTGTTGGAAGCGGGCTGCTCCACGTCCACGCTCAAAGTCAATAGTATGTGGCAGCCATTAGTATGTGGCAGCCATTGCAGTGCATCATGCTCTTGTGGCTGGCCAATCACTAGGAAGAAACGACCTGTTGGTACGGTTTCTAAAAGGTGCTAGGAGGATTAACCCCTCCAGACCTCCTTTTATGCCTCATTGGGATCTCTCCACGGTCCTTGGGGCTCTGAAGGGTCCACCCTTTGAACCGCTCCAGTCGGTTGATCTTAAACATCTCTCGCTAAAGACTGCTCTCCTGTTTGCCACTGGTATCTATTAAGCGAGTGGGAGATCTGCAGGTTCTCTCAGTGAGCACTTCATGTTTAGAGTTTGGACCAGATGACTCCAGAGTCATCCTCAAACCCAGGCATGGTAATGTACCCAAAGTGCTCTCAATGCCGTTCAGAGCACAGGTTATTACGTAATTAGCCCTTCCCCCTTCTGCCGAGGATGGGGAGGTTAATCTTCTCTGCCCTGTCAGAGCGCTGAGAATCTATTTCGAGCGTTCTGCGTCTTTTAGACACATAATATTATATAACATACTAATATTTCTAACAAGTAAAGACTCTGATGTTTCCAGTGAATAAATGACAAACTGTCTTAATTTTAATCAAAAAGAAACTACATAACTATTCTCTTAAAGGTTTAGACATATAATGACCAATGCTTCAAGACCCTCCGAGTTTTCCATGAACATAAAGAACCAGCAATCAGATTTCTAGGGAAAACCTGTAGACATCTAGGTAGCAGCCATCTCCAAAGCCACTAGGATCCTTGGAGTCAAAAAAAGTGCATAGACCTCTGTCTTGGTTTGAGAACCTGTTAAAGGTGCCAAATGTGTCAAAATTGAGGTAAAAATATCCAAAAAATTAGCTACATGCATCAAAAGAATGAGAAGAAATAAGGGCGATGGTGTCATTAAAAAAATGAAAAGTTATAGTGCTGCCGAGATATCAACCTGAATTAGCATGCTAAATTACTAGCCCCGGCCCGACAGGTGTCATAATACTAGTTTCGGCCATGGGAGGCGGTATGCGGTCTCTTGTCATAACCACCAGCCAAACTGCAATACACGAATAACTCGCACGGCTTGTGGACGTACTTGAACCTGATGTCAATCGTGTGGAAAGTACAGCCCACTACTACATTTCAGTTCAGGGAAGAGAGCAGAAGAATGGCTGAAGCCCTTGGCAAGAGACCCTGGCCGTGAGACACACGGATTTGATTGGTTTTAAATGCTCACACGCCACACCCCCGATTTTTCACGCTGAAGTGTCAACCCAGTCGGTCAAATGCAAATCTGACATATTTGTTCTCCAGCTATGTTATTGACCTCTGCACTCTGATTAAAAAAAATTATTACATTTTGGTAAGTTGTAGCCTACTGTATCTTTTAACAGTGTTCGTGTTTTTTTTTACTATTAGCTAGTAGAGGTGATCGGTTCACGTGCGCTAGGATCTGTAACATTTACAAGCACCAAAACGGTATTTATTGTTTGAATTGCGTAATAAAATTGACAGAATCTGAGAGCTGATTGATGTGTGGGGTGAGAGTGTGTGAAAAGTGTCAATTGCGTGTGTCTCACTGTTAATTCGTGAGAGTTGGCAGCTCTGGATGGCGCTAGCTTGGTCAACGTACATCAGCGAATGCTGTCTGCCAAATTAATGTAATATGAACAAAACGAATATGAACATATTCAAAGGTGAAGGGGAGTAGCTTGAAGATGTCATATCTTCACTTGACATCAACCAAACGTCCTCTATTAGGAGTTGGCTCGGCTTCGGCTATGGCTCTAGGGTCGTTGTGAAGGTAGGGGCGGAGCATAGAGACTATGCCGTTTCTCGTTTGTTACTCTAGAGTAGACCAACTCACTTTCTGGAGGTATACTGCCCCCAACTGGTATGGAATGTGGAGTATGAATTGATTTTTTTGTATCTACCTCCCGAGCTTATCACCCCCATATCATAGATGTTTAATTTGTCTAGTAGACTGAACTCTTGACTTACCCTAGGCAAGGCAACTGATAAAATAAATATGTTTTTAAATATATTATATTAGCATTTTCTGGATTTTGTGGCCATTTCATATTAGAATAAACATTCCTGAAACAAATTCCAGGAAGAGAATCAGAATTTTGCATTCTTCAGAATCAATTCCCAGCCCCCGTGCCGATGACAATGTTGCGATGTACTGCATCATATACAAAGTAAGGATGATGGTTGTATAAAAATAGTATAGTATTTCAAAGAACAATATGCCAAGGTGAGATTACTTCCACACAAAGTCCAGTGTCCTGGCTGCCAGGCCGGGAGAAGCACAACATCCTTGGATGCAAAGTTACACTGGAGAAAACAAAAACTTATCAAAGAGGAACTTTAAGGATATGAGGTAAATACAAATAGGTAGATAGACAAGGTAGACAAATTCAACCGTTAAAAACGCAAAATCAGAGGGCGAGGTCGTTTCGTAAAATGAATAAACCACTGACTTACTTACTTAAACATTTGCAGTGTTTGCGTTAATGTTGAAACAATAATTTGCAATCTAAAAGGAAACAATAAGATTATTCATACTGTAAGTCCACAAGTAAATACAGATTAAAAAAAAGACACTAAGTTTATACTTACCGTTGCTTTTACATCTCTTTCTAGGCCAAGTGTCCAAAAGTCTGACCTTCTGAGGATCGGGGAGTTGGCTAGGACAATTGGCTCATGTGGGTTGCCATTAATGTCCAACACATAGTCTAGCTATGGGGAAATATGTACAAAATGATATACATGCATGCATGATTTAAGACGCTGATTGAGAAATACTACTATTACACCTTACTGCTTGAGAGAGTCTTGCATGTGGTGTTTGTTTCCAATTTGCAACTGTGGAGTCAGTTCTTACCAGAACCAGGAAATATGACCACATTAGCCTGGTTCTGTCAACACTGCATTGGCTGCCTATTAAACATCGTATACATTTTAAAATATTGTTGTTTACTTACAAAGCACTAAATGGTTTAGCTCCGCAGTACTTGACCGAGCTCTTAACGCATTATAGTCCTTCACGTCTATTGCGATCTCAAAATTTTAGCCAGTTAATAAAATCAAAAACCTAGAATATCAAAATTGACTGCTGGCGGTAGATCCTTTTCCTATTTAGCACCAAAACTTTGGAACAGTCTTCCTACCATGGTATGGGAAGCAGACACACTCTGTCAGTTCAATGCTAGACTAAAAACACATCTCTTTGACCTAGCATACACATAATACATTATAGACTTCTATAATTCAATGTTAGGCTGCATACAGTAGATTAGGTCAGCCAGAACTGGGAACACTTCCCTTAAATCCTGATTTACTCGTTACATCATAAGAATTATGGCATCTACCGTAAAACTTCAAATAATAGCCGAGTCCCAAATAGACGCCTGTCTCTTTTACACGCCTGGTGTGGCGACAGGTTTGGGTAAATAAAGGCCGGTCTCAAATAGAGGCCGGGTCTGTTTTTTTGTTTCGGGTTGTATTTAATCCTCTAAAACCCGTCGCATCGTCCGCTTTTTGGCGGCCGCCAAAGCCTTTTTTGATCGGTGAATGATGTAGAATAGAATAACTGCTGCTCTTGACAGGGCGCAAACGAGCAGAGAGAGTAATCAAAATCTATTTACACGATAGTAAAAGGTCGGAAGACCGCAGTTTCACGTGGAGCATTTGGAGATTTTTAGAGATTAGAGACTCTAGGAGCAACATCTCAATGAACAACATCTCAACACTAAATTATAAAGGCCTGTCTCATATAGACGCCTGTCTCAAATACAAGCCGGTGCAGTTCGGCGATTTGGGAAAATAAAAGCCTGGGCTATTATTTGAAGTTTTACGGTATGCTAATTTTATTGTCTTTGTTTATCCCGAGGTCTTCCCGCAGCCTGCCGGATCCAGGCCGTATCCAGATCTGACGAGGAGCTTCACCTGGACCCGATGACAATGCAGTGCTGAAGTGTCAACTAGCCTCTCCCTGTGGAGGATCCCTTTCCCACTCTACAGATCAAGCGTTGTGAATTTCGATTCGCGTACCTACCCCGAAGTGATAAAATAAAACAAAATTCTGTATCAAATTTATAGGCAAGACAAGAAGTTTGTTCAGTCAAGTCAAGTCAAGTCACCTTTATTTATATAGCGCTTTTTACAATACAAATTGTTTCAAAGCAGCTTTACAGAGATAACAGGAAAACAATGTTGTAATAGTATTGTTAAATTCAAAATTAAATGTTAAATGTCCCCAACTAAGCAAGCCAAAAGCCAATGGCGACAAAGGGAAGAGAGGCGAAAAAGGCAACAGTGGCAAGGAACCAAAACTCCATCAGGTGACAGAATGGAGAAAAAAACCTTGGGAGAACCCAGGCTCAGTCAGGGGGCCAGTCCTCCTTTGGCCAATGAACGAACAGTGTATGATTATGAGTTAGGCAGCATAATGTCAGGAGTCAGATGTGATCAGAACTTTCACGATATTTATCCAGTTCATCTGGTTGGGTTGGGTCATCCGGCCGGTGAGGAGATGAGTGTGTTGAGGTGTCCATGGGCCTTCACAGTGTTGATGGGGCCGGCTCATCAGGGATGCGTTGTCGTCGTGTCCATGTGATGGTCCTTCCTCAGATCTGGATATGGCCTGGATCCGGCGGTTCGCGGTAAACCTCGGGATAAGCAGAGAGACTAATATTAGCGTAGACGCCATCCTTCTTATGATGTACAAAGTACATCAGGAATTATGGGAAGTGTTCCCGGTTCCGGCTGATCTAAACTATGCAGCCTAACATTGAATTATAGAAATCTATAATGTGTTATGTGTATGCTAAGCCAAAGAGATGTGTTTTTAGTCTAGATTTAAACTGACAGACTGTATCTGCTTCCCGGACTGTGTTAGGAAGATTGTTCCAAAGTTTTGGTGCTAAATAGGAAAAGGATCTACCGCCAGCAGTCGATTTTGATATTCTAGGTATTATCAACTGGCCAGAATTTTGAGATCGCAATAGACGTGAAGGACTATAATGCGTTAAGAGCTCGCTCAAGTACTGGGGAGCTAAACCATTTAGTGCTTTGTAAGTAATCAGCAATATTTTAAAATGTATACGATGTTTAATAGGCAGCCAATGAAGTGTTGACAGAACCGGGCTAATATGGTCATACTTCCTGGTTCTGGTAAGAACTCTAGCGGCTGCGTTTTGAACTAGCTGTAGTTTGTTTATTAAGCGTGCAGGGCAACCACCCAGTAGAGCATTACAATAATCTAGCCTTGATGTCATGAATGCATGAACTAATTGTTCCGCATTTGTCAGTGAGAGCATATGACGTAATTTAGATATATTTTTAAGATGGAAAAATGCGGTTTTACAGATACTAGACACGTGACTTTCAAATGAAAGATTGGTACAGGCATGTTTGTAGGGAATTACAAACCTGCAGACATATATTCAAACGCACATAACTATAGAATCAATTCTTAATGCGCATGTGAACACCTTCAGCGTTTATCACAGGTTCGCGTTTAAAGTCTGTTTAGAGAGAACAGCGTCGTCTTAGCGGCCCCTAATTTAGGAACAAATGATCATTTCGACGGAAGTGAATCAATCAAAACTAACTTTAGCTGGGGAAGCATAAAAGCCACCGGGAAGCGGGAAGCAGGAAGAGAGAGACCAGTAGAGATCTGCGGGAGATCGGGTTGGCAAGCTGTAAGCAGCGGAAAGAGAAAGTAGAAAGAGAACGCCGAGAGCAGAGAGCGCAGAGTGCGTGGGACGATTTGAGTGACAGCTGAGAGTAGCGGCTTGAGAACGATCACCCAGCACAGTGTCCCTGAGTTTATTCAGTTTATTTTTTTGATTTGTCAATAAAGACCCAAAGTCTCCACAAGCCGAACCCGTCTCCTTCCTTCTGAGTCTGAACTTTGCTACAACTATAAATCAAAAAGTGTAGTCTCTAAAACCAAATTAGGCTAACATTTAACTTTTATGATGAAGAGCTCGACAAAAAGTGTCACTTCAGGTGGCCATCTTGGTCCGCCCTCCCGCAATATCCAATTTCACATCTTGAAAACATGGGCTCTGACGTGTAATGACGTAGGGCTAGCTCATTGGTCACACGTCAAGAGGCGCCTGCGCCACTGGATGTGCAGTTGCCGCAGCACAGCCTATGTGCAAGCCAGACGCTCAATGTGCTAGCTGTGCAGCTGCAAATGCGTTTTACATATAAGCTTCAGTAAATCGAGGAAAAGGAGTTTCCCTCTCTCAGAGAACGTATCGGTTACCTAACGTAACCTCGGTTCTCTCTAGAAGAGGGAACGAGTATTGCGTAAGCTAGCTTACGCTACGGGAAAGATTCATCTTCTCGAGATATTGAAGCCAAAAATTATCCTTAATTTTGTATTTATTGTCAACGCAGTGCAGCAGCTGCCAGACCTAGAGCGGGCTATCTAGCGAGCTCATAGGCTGCCCTGCAGCAACTGCAGCAGCCTACCAGTGAACCTGCCGTGACGTCACGCCCAATGAGAGGCGCCCGCGCCCTCATGGCATCACTGCCCGCCGGACGGTGCGTGGCTTAGTGCATATAAGCGGGGTTCAAAGGCTGCTTCCCTGGTTTTCATCGACTGAAGCGAAAGTCACTCGTGGCGCGAGCACGGCCGGTTACGCAATACTCGTTCCCTCTTCTAGAGAGAACCGAGGTTACATTAGGTAACCGATACGTTCTCTTACGAGAGGTTCTCTCGTATTGCGTAAGCTAGCTTACGCTACGGGAACCCTTTGTCAACGCCGTGAGCGCCAGCATCCACTACATGAGCCCCGGGGAAGCCCGGGGAGCCCTGATATGTGGGAAAAATAGGTGGCCAGCAGCAGTGCGAGCCAGCACATGTTCATAAGCACTTAGAGGGAACAACAGAGCGGCGGCGCCGGTCTGTGTAAGCATTTAGCAATAACCCAATAATGCAGCTCAACCAGGAGAGCTGATTGTTGTGAGAGTAGCCTGCGCACTATGCATTTGGACAGTACTTACATCTCACTTATACCGCCAGAAGTTTTGCCTGCAGGGCGGGAACTTCCAGATTATAAAATCTGACAAAGGTGGACGGGTTCATCCTTCTAGCTCCTCTAAGGAAGCGGATGACCAGCTCGTTTTCCCCTAGTGACCGGCCGTGCGTTGGTTCTGTGAACGCTACAACGGCCGCCACATATACTTTGAGCGTGGATGGGGACCTGCCCTTATCCAGCAGCTCTTGTAAGAACACAAGCAGCCACGAAACCCCACATTTCCATGGGTCCAGATTTTTGTCGGTGCACCATTTAGAAAACACAGACCATTTAGACGCATAGAGCTTTCTAGTAGAAAAGGCTCTGGATTGCGCGATCGTGTTCATTACTCCTTCTGGCAAAGCAACGGGTATTCGTTGATCACCCACGCATGCAGCGACCAGCGCTCTGGGTGGGGATGCCAGATCGAGCCGCAAGCCTGAGAGAGGAGATCTTTTCTCACCGGAATGGGCCATGGAGCTGTCTGTGACAGCTGCGTTAGCTCCGGGAACCAAGTCTGATTCTCCCAACGCGGGGCTATGAGGAGCACCGAGTGGCGCGTTTCCCTGATTCTCTTTATTACCTGTGGCAACAGTGAGATCGGTGGGAAAGCGTAAAGCGGGCAGCTGGGCCAGTTCTGGGCCAGCGCGTCCTTGTTCTTCGAAAAGAACACTGGGCAGTGAGCGTTGTCTTTTGACGCAAAAAGGTCTACTTCCGCTCTGCCGAATAGGCGCCATAGTTTCTGAACTGTTTGGGGGTGCAGGGACCACGTTGTCCCTGGACAGTCTGTCTGGGCCGTCGTTCAGGTGGCCTGGTACGTGCGTCGCTCTCAGCAAGCGCAGGTGACGCTGAGACCAAACTAGAAGGCGTTCTGCCAGATCGCAGAGGTTCCTGGATCTGACTCCGCCCTGACGGTTCAGGTAGGATACCACCGACATATTGTCCGAACGGACTAGAACGTGGTGGTCCCGAATGACAGGGAGAAAGCGCGTGAGCGCGTTCTCGACCGCTATAATTTTCAGACAGTTTATGTGGAGGAGCTTCTCTCGGTCTGACCATAGACCAAAAAACCGGTGTGCCCTCGCAGATCGCGCCCCAACCTGTGTTGGACGCGTCTGTCGAGATGACTTTCGGTGTGAGATCGCACCCATCATCACTCCCCGCTGATACCAATCGGCCACTTTCCAGGGCTGCAGAGCTGTAATGCAGGTCTTTTGTGTACTGCAGAGATATGTAAATAAACATATACACAAATATCTCACCACCTAAAACATGTATTTTTACATTTGTGTTGTGTAAAATCATATTCACAAAAATAATGTGTGATTTGTAAATACGCACAATGTAATCTGTACAAATATCTTTTTATTTCACATACAAAGTGTGATTTACGCATTTGTGGATCCATTTCTACACACTGTTTTTACACATTTGCAAATTGCTTCCTGGCAATTTGCAGGTCACGTGACATTTGCAACTCCCTTATACACATTTGTGGATTTTTGTCCACTCTGTCCCGCTGCGATCTGCAAAAAGAGATTTGTAAGGCGTACGTGTGAGAGCAGTTAATTAGCCACACCAGCAGGTGGCGGTATTTCGTTTATAAACCAAAAACGGAAGTCACGTGGTCTATTCCTTTTTTGGAAGCGAAAGTAACCGGAAACACTTTCAAAATAAAAGTAACTATATAGCGAGGTGATTGTAGACTAAAACTGAACTAATATATAACGTTTTTTAGTAGGCTACAACTAAAGTAGCACTGGGTGTGAAAAAAAAAACACTTTAGTTAACTGAAATAAAAATTAAAACTAATAAAATAATAACTCTGGCTGTTAGGGAGTATTAAACATTTGTAAGACCATTGGTGACCTGTAACTTCAGATTAAGACAAGTGAACTCATTTTATATGTAGCTTAACTCAGCTTCCATCTACTGTTACCCCTTTGGTGTCAAAACAAAACTCTTCCAAAACACATCTATAAAGTTGTATAGGCCTACTTTTTATTTTCCTTTGCATTTTTCCCCAGTGTAATATACTTATTAATGAATTATGTTAGTTAAAGGAACACTCCACCGTTTTTTGAAATTGGGCTTATTCACTGTCTCCCCTACATTTAGATAGGTGGGCAAGTGCATGCATTGTCTTACTCCGGCAGCGCCGCCGCTATCTTAGCTTAGCATAATGAAAGGAATCCTATGTTGTCAGGTAGCATGTCCTGAGTAAAAGTGATCCATAAAAAAATATTTTTTTTTAATTACTTCTTGTGGCCTGCCTATTCACAACGAGTACAAATAGCAATGCAGATTAAGACTATGTGAATTCCTAGGCAGAGATTGATTTGGGACTATATGGGGGGAAGCACAGGCGAAGCACTGCTACTTGGCGGGCGCAGAGATATCACGCTCCAGTACACGCGCCTGATTATATTGTCCACTATATTTGCTTCTTATTTATTAATCCAGGCAAATTTGTTGATGAAACATTGATTAAAATGAAGATACAATTTATACAAAACGAAATAAAATTTAAAGAAAGGCTTTCTACAAAACAAAACTTAATAAGTGGTCAAAATCATGTCTGACCATTCCAAAGGTTTTCCGATATATTGGTCATCTTATGATCCCTTTTCATATAATCAACATAGATGAAATAAAATTTTTTTTTTTTTTATTATTTAAACATAAATATGAAACGTAGCCTATGTTTAAGTTTTTTAACTTATAAGCGGCGTCACACCGCTCCGCTTTGCTCACATGCTCTGGTGTGTAGCCTATCCACCTTATTCTGCGCCCGTTCCATTTCCCATGATTCAGCGGGTTCAACTGACTAAACGGTTTTCTACTTCCGTTTGAAGTGTTTGTCTACATAGAATGCTTGCACTCTAGTCGAGACATTAGAAAAATATCAGTCTACACATGCGTTTTATATTTAATATGAGTGAAATACACATGATGTGACACAACACAACAAATCTTCTGTTATGCATTCTATGAATTACACTGCGCAAAACAAAAGTAAAAGCCTGCTAACAGGATGAAGAAGGGTCGGCCTCCACAGAACATAAAATATTCTTTTTATTTTATTTTTCGTGTTCGCATTTATGAGAAAAAAAAAAACAATGTTGCGACGTGACAGTTCTCCGTTACGGACATGCCCGCTCTGAAATCGACTTTAAAACTTTAACAGAGATCTCTAAGAGAAAGCACAAAGCCTTTCTTTAAAGTGAATTTCGTTTTTTATTAATTGTATCTTAATTTTAATCAATGTTTCATCAACCAATTGCCTGGCTGGTTTTAATAAATAAGAAGTAAATATGGTAGAAAATGGATCATCATGACACTGAGGCGCCGGCGCGCAAACTGGACTTTGGTCTCATTAAATGAACCGAAACTCAGAGTATAGCCTAATGCAGCCTACTTGCCTCACAGGCCTGATAAATAGACTATGCATTTTTGAAAGCAGAGGTAGACAGGAGTCAAAGTGCTAACCAGCCTACGCTTATTGCTTGGGTTATTCTGCTGCAGTCGGGGGTGATAGAGACTGTCGGATGTTCATGAGATCGTGCAGTCATGCATCAGCTATCCTTTGGAAGTTATGAAGAAAAGAAAAAAGTTCAGTTTGTTTTTATCTGTGATTTAATAAAAAAATAACGTGACTATCACATTTGATGAATGTTTTTTTCGATTTAGTTTACCGCTGTGGGGATGACACAATCTGAAACACATGGCAAAAGCATATAGACCAGATTCGAACCGGAAGTTGGCAACCGGAGTCGTCGTCATGGCAGCGCGCATTGTTTAGAGCAGAATAAGGTGGATATGCATGTGGTGGAGGGGTGCGATTTTCGAATAATAATCAAATAATACCCAGCGATCTTCGAATATTATTTTTGCTTGAAAATTTCGTTTTGTATAAATTGTATCTTCATTTTAATCAATGTTTCATCAACAAATTTGCCTGGATTAATAAATAAGAAGCAAATATAGTGGACAATATAATCAGGACATGGAGGCGCCGGCGCGTGAACTGGAGCGCGTCTCATAAATGAACCGAAACTCAGCGTATAAGATAGGCTACTTGCCTCACAGACCTGAGAAGTCTATCTATATAAAGCTACAAGTAACTAAAATGTCTACTTTTAAACAAAACAATTAAAAACTAAAAGAAATTGACTACTCTCTGCTTGTGTAGGCTAATTCGTAAGTGTGCATTTACGTTATTAAGTTTAACTGATCAATTCAGTGAATAATAAGGCACTACAATAGCGGGCTGTTACCAGTTAAATAAAATCAGTTTTCAACAAAATCCATCTTTGCACTGCAGATGTGGGACGTGCAGACGCTGACTCTGAATGACATATTAAACACAGACTGTTAATGCAGATGATCCATGGATGCATTTACTGTACATTTGCGTAAATAATGTTATGAGATTCATTTTGAATATTGAAATGATAGAATCGATGAAACTATACGTTTAAGTATGAAACTAAAACAGCCAGTAGGTGGTGCCAAGCCACCGTCTTAACGAGTGAGTTCATCATTAATTCCGTGTCAAAGTGTCTGTTATCAGCGGATTCTGTTCATGTGTGCCCAGACATTTTAGAAATCCCGACCTGATGATGTTTTACGGCCATGTCCGGAATAAAGAGTAGACCTATGTATGGTAGACCTATATAGCTACATACAGTTAGGGCATATTTAAGGACATAGCCTAAACCGTGATATAAGATTTTGGCCATATTGCCCATCTCCAGGTCATTATTTCCTGCGTGACCTGTAAAGTCACGTCCACAAACCTCTTGCGCATCGTTTGGTCACATTTATTATATATTTATTCATTTATTTAATTATTCATTTATTCATTTTTAGTTTCTGCAGGTTTGGTCCTCCATAGCAGAAATGTCTATATCTCTTCCCAGAAGGCAGCAGGGTGAACAGGCTGTGGATTTCATCTACTTAACTAACATAAGTATATAACACTGGAGAAAAATGCAAAGGAAAATAAAAAGTAGGCCTATACAACTTTATAGATGTGTTTTGGAAGAGTTTTGTTTTGACACCAAAGGGGTAACAGTAGATGGAAGCTGAGTTAAGCTACATATAAAATGAGTTCACTTGTCTTAATCTGAAGTTACAGGTCACCAATGGTCTTACAAATGTTTAATACTCCCTAACAGCCAGAGTTATTATTTTATTAGTTTTAATTTTTATTTCAGTTAACTAAAGTGTTTTTTTTTTCACACCCAGTGCTACTTTAGTTGTACTAAAAAACGTTATATTAGTTCAGTTTTAGTCTACAATCACCTCGCTATATAGTTACTTTTATTTTGTAAGTGTTTCCGGTTACTTTCGCTTCCAAAAAAGGAATAGACCACGTGACTTCCGTTTTTGGTTTATAAACGAAATACCGCCACCTGCTGGGGTCGCTAATTAACTGCTCTCACACGTACGCCTTACAAATCTCTTTTTGCAGATCGCAGCGGGACAGAGTGGACAAAAATCTGCAAATGTGTAAAAAGGGAGTTGCAAATGTCACGTGACCTGCAAATTGCCCGGAAGCAATCCACAAATGCGTAAAAACAGTTTTGTGTGTAGAAATGGATCCACAAAAGCGTAAATCACACTTTGTATGTGAAATAAAAAGATATTTGTACAGATTAAATTGTGTGTATTTACAAATCACACATTATTTTTGTGAATATGATTTTACACAACACAAATGTAAAAATACATGTTTTAGGTGGTGAGATATTTGTGTATATGTTTATTTACAGATCTCCGCAGTACACATTGGACAAAATTCCACAAATGTGTAAAAAGGAACTTACAAATGTAACGTGACCCACAAATTCACAGGAAGTAATCTGAAAATGTGTAAAAACAGTTTTGTGTTATACACATCACCCTGTATTTTTGTGGATATGATTTTACGTATCACAAGTGTAAATATACACATTTGCAGATAGTGAAATATTTGCGCATCATTGTACACATTTGTAGATTGTCTTCTGTGGGTTACAAATATTAAAGTCCAATTAATTCTTCCATAGAAAGCAGGCGTGGGCACGGACTCGTGGACACATTTCCTACATTAAACACTTGAGCTGCTTAAGCGAGTGGTCTCTGTGAATGACACGGGAAGTGTTGTGCTTGTGTGTAGGGGTGAACACTGAGAAGTGGGCACCTTTTCTACACTGAAAAACACCATCGGCGTGAGCCGGATCTGAATATGGCGCGCGCCGCATAAATTTTATCTGCTGCGAGAGCCGGGATCGAACACGGGTCTCTGACGTGATAGCTATTGGGTTTCGCCACTGGGCCACAGGGGGAAACATCATAAGCATAGTCTAGCGCTATCAGATAGTGTGTACAGCATTTGTTTGCAGGTGTGCGTGTTATGTATCAGGCTTGTAGCTGCAATATTTGACATTACCAGCCGCTCGACATAAGAGGAGCTGAGAAATGTTTGAGGGAAAGAGGGGCGTGGTCTGGCCTCGGCGGGACAAAAAAACGCACTCTTCCTTATTTTGCCGATGATGACGCATGCGCACGCGGGAGGGCGCGTTCGCTTTCTGTAATTAAAAACCCCTTAAACCCTGAAGGCATTTTTGGGATTTTTTGTCTGAGTGACACACAAAAAAGTAAAGACTCATAACTTCAAAACTATAGAGAGGAGAGTCAAAAGGTAGGTATCGACTGTTAAAACTTGTTATATTTTTAGAAAATATACATTTTTATTACTTTTGGACAATCTAATGCTGAGAAACTGCTGATAAGACAAAAATATTATTTATATTTTTAATAATTTTACATATCTTTCTTATTTGACATGCAATAACTCAGGAAGGAAATAAGGTAGCAAAATAATTCTTTTTTTGGGATGTTCCCCTATGTGTGGTCTGCACCTGGATCGTTCTTTTTTTGATGATAGCATAAAGTAATCCAAAGTTACAGCACTTGGAACAAAGGGAGCCTTTTTGTTCAGTCACTGACATTTTAAAACTCTTGTTTTCTGAGTGACATGCACACATTTAAAGACTCATAACTCCAAAACTATAGAGAGGAGAGTCAAAAGGTATCATCTGTTAGAAAACCTTTTTCTATTTTTAGCCAATATAAATTTGTTTTAAATTTGGACAATTTAATGCTGAGAAACTGCTCATAAAAGACAAAAATATTATTTATTGGTTTAATAATTTTACATATCTTTCTTATTTGATATGCAATAACTCAGGAAGGAAATAAGGTAGCAAAATAATTCTTTTTTTGTGATGTTCCCCTATGTGTGGTCTGCACCTGGGTCGTTATTTTTTGATGACAGCATAAAGTAATCCAAAGTTACAGCACTTGGAACAAAGGGAGCCTTTTTGTTCAGTCATTAACATTTTTAAAACTCTTGTTTTCTGAGTGACATGTACACATTTAAAGACTCATAACTCCAAAACTATAGAGAGGAGAGTCAAAAGGTATCATCTGTTAGAAAACTTGTTATATTTTTAGCCAATATAAATTTGTTTTAAATTTGGACAATTTAATGCTGAGAAACTGCTCATAAAAGACTTATTTATTGGTTTAATAATTTTACATATCATATTAGCATAGCCTATATATTAGCTTAGCTAATGTGTGCCTGTAGGGTTATGTGTTATAATTCTATGAGTGATATCTTTAGATCTAAGCGACGGATTATGGTGAATTTGGTCTCTTTTTAATCGTGAGAGTCTGCTGTAAATAAGGATGTCTCTTCTTCAACGATCGGATTATGTTTCATGAAGTTACGGTGAAAAACTTCACATCAGTATATTATTTACATATGGGTCTTGCAGGGCTTATGAGGAACTCTATGAGGGATATCTTTAGATCTAAGCGACGGGTTATGGTGACTTTGGTCTCTTTTTAATCGTGAGAGTCTGCTGTAAATAAGGATATGCCATTTTCAACGATCGGAGTATGTTTTACGAAGTTATAAACCTACACGTCACTTTGAAACTACATTTGTTTACTTAGCTTAGCTAATGTGTGCCTGTGGGTTATGTGTTATAACTCTATGAGTGATATCTTTAGATCTGAGCGACGGATTATGGTGAATATGGTCTCTTTTTAATCGTGAGAGTCTGCTGTAAATAAGGATGTCTCTGGCCCAATGACGTGACGTGCAATTTTGATGTCCAAACCCCTTTATGAAGTCAAAATAAGGAAATGTTTAATAAAAAGCACATTTATTGAATCTATTGATCTCTGTTTATCAAATGATATGAACAAATATTGAGTGTATTACAAAGAGTAAGAATTATTCGACGTTATAGTCACATAATGTCATACCGGATAACTGTCCGGACCTTAGAGTGGCATACAAAAAAGCCAAACAAACTGTAAAAAATCTAATAAACCCTAACATCTCTGCCACAGGCATTATTGTATGAGTCTTGACAACAATATATTTAAATATTACAAAGAACATGACATCCAGTTGATTGTTATACTTTGGAGCATTCTGTCCAAAAACTGGCTGTCAGCCAATGTCATACGGGATAACAAGCAAACTGGAGCAATTTTATTGGGAATTTTATTTTGACACGATGTGAGACCGCATGTTACACAATCAGGAAGACCCTGAAGGACCCCCAAACAATGGTGAAAGATAAGTATGTCTTTGATAAAATGTGTTTAACTTACCCTTTTTCCTCACTAGCACACTATGTAGTAAAATCCTGTGTCATATGGGATAACGCTAAAATAACATATATAATGTGGATTTTATGTAAATATGTTTATTTAGCATGAATTTACATATTTGGAAGTTGAAGGTAAAGGTTGCAGATTTTTATACATAGTTCCCACATGACGTCACAACATACGGGCATTTGCCGACCCGGCGCCATTTCTGTGGGCATGTTTCGGGCAGAATATTAGAAGAAGAAGCTGAAACGAGTTAATTTCGTGATAAAAAAGTGAAAATGGTCATCTCCTGCTGGGTCAATGGATGTTCAAATCGTGCCGGAGGTTCTGTTAAATTTGGATTTTACAGTATACCCGTCTTTAGACTTCATGATGTGAGAAGACTAAGCTTTTGTAAGAACAACGACGGCTGGCGAGGATAATAAACAAGTTAACACTTTGCAGTTTGAATGATGTCCTGTATGAAAATAATGACGAGGTATTAAAAACAACATTGTTTCCACTGTTCGATCGCGGCCGCGCCTCAATTTCACTCACACACACACGCACATTCCAATCTCAGATTATGTCCCTAAAGAACCCGCGTATAAAGTAGTTCTGCATTACATTAATTAATTTGCATGCTAGTTTTTTTTATTTTTATGCCGTGTATATTCATGCACTGAACCTTGACGTCCGTACAGTTTCGGTTCAATACGAATACATGTACCATTCCAACGCTATTCTTCAGTGTACAAATAAGTACATGCATATTACAGAAAGCACCGATGACTGTTTTAAAGGGAACAGGAATTAAGTTGTGCAGGCTATGGCGTTTTAATAGACAGATAGTCAAGCATCATGCTACATACATTCGCTATGATGACTAACGTTACTTCACATTGATTGCACTTGAGCAAACGTCACCAACCCAACCCTCGACAAACTGATTGTACGCCTCCAGTGATTTCCGGGCTCGGAATTGCTCAAATGTGTAAAAAATACCAGATAATGGTAACGTAACGTTACACATGATAATACTGTATGAGGCAAAGCTGCATAATCAGTGCTCGTACGTGCTTCCTACGGATCCACACCATTTATGACTGAAATTTTCGCATTGTGCCTCTCTCTGTCTTGTGTTAATAGAGTCTCTTTATAATCTCTGCCACTTTGTCTCTTCATGATTTTCGTAACATTATAAACAGAAAGAAATATTCGAAATTTGCATGTAAAAACTATGTAAACAGAGCAGCTTATGCCCTCAAAGATGGCATCTCCGGGGAGGTCACGTGACATTAATTGGCCTGTGGGAACTATGTATAGGTAGCCACAAATACTGCCTGATTAAGATTTAAACTGAGTTTTGTCATACCGGATAACAATATTGTCATATAGGATAACAGTTATTTCCTCTTAGCCCATAATGACATTATACAGTTTTCAGCTTTAATTTGTATAATTTCCATTCAAATTGTGATATTAACATATCTTTAACATTGTTTAGTTGAATATTAGCAAATTATATAATTCATAATAATATTCAATTACAATTACATTGAATTATTGTCCAACCTGTCATATTGGGGAATCCGTCCCTTTAAGAACAGGCCATCCACTCTAATTCTACAGAAATTTAGTGACTCAAGGTACTTCAACCCATTAATAAGATTTTCCTTTATAAATATGTTGTTCAATTACATGCTTTTGTACATTTGTTGTTCAAATAAATGATGTTCAGTGAAATGAGTGAAGGTCGCCTACTTTAACCCTTTACATTATTTATGAATATTGATGTAGAGTGACTATGGTCATCAATAAAATGGTTCAAGGTACTTTTCAGTACTAAATTAAACCTAATGTTGAAAAGTTGTGCTGTTTTGATATTCATAAACATGAAAAAAAATGTTTTATGTATTTGCATACTTGCCAAATCTGGAAAGAAACCACACTGAGTTTGTGTGTAACAGTTTACACACACTGTAACTTATTTCTTTACAGTGGAGCCTAATTCATTTCCTTGGAAAAACATTGCATTACATAAACATTAATTATTTATGAACATTATTATGTGTAAGTGTTGTAAAAATGACAATTCATGTGTTAACTCATATGGTGTCATACCGAGTAACAATTTAAGTCAGGCGGGATAACGCTGTTTTTTTCCATTGAAATGCATAATTTCACTTCATGGAATTGAGGAAACAATAATAACATGATAACAAGTCCTGTAAAACATTTTCAGACATTTAGCATTTTAAATCACATTGCAGTGTTAAAATGTGGGTGAAGAACTTGAACAAGTAGGGTCGCGTTTAAAGAAATCACAATATAATGAGAAAATATAGTTGTGCAAATTTTTTTTTCTGAGCTCTAAATATTGTTTACTGCATCACTTTATATATTCATTAAGTATTATTGATTTGAAAAGTTTTAATATCATAATATTTAGAAAATGCATTAACGTTATCCCGTATGACATTTTGACTGGTGTCGTCACATGATTCTCAGTTAAACCGCTTAAAATACATTGTTTCAAAATGAGATTTTAGTAATAAGTAAAAAACATCCCCATAAACATAATAACTACTTTGATGTGCAGTTTTAACCTATTTGATTTTTTTATCAGTTGAAAACCTTATTTGTCACTGGCCCCTCTTCTTCAACGATCGAAGTATGTTTCATTAAGTTACAGTGAAAAACGTCACATCAGTATATTATGTACCTATGGGTCTTGCAGGGCTTATGAGGAAGTCTATGAGTGATATCTTTAGATCTAAGCGACGGATTATGGTGACTTTGGTCTCTTATTAATCGTGAGAGTCTGTTGTAAATAAGAATGTGCCATTTTCAACGATCGAAGTATGTTTCATGAAAATGGCACATCCTTATTTACAGGAGACTCTCACGATTAAAAAGAGACCAAAGTCACCATAATCCGTCACTTAGATCTAAAGATATCACTCATATACTTCCTCATAAGCCCTGCAAGACCCATAGGTACATAATATACTGATGTGACGTTTTTCACTGTAACTTCATGAAAAAAATTCATAATCAAATTACTAAGCAACCACTGAATGTAATAACACAAAATAGGTATCATTTTAAAGCTTAGAATCTCTGCTTTTCAATGCACCTATCCATTTTATTCAACTCCTAACAGGCGCTGAGTTATTCCTTTAGAACGGAGTGTACCATCGGGGGGGGGGCGCCACGAGCTATGACAAAATTAATTGTCATATTTTTTCAAAACTACTTCATTGATCAACACAAAATAGGCATCATTTGAAAGCTTAGAGTCTAAAATTGGTCAAGAGATCTAAAATTTACAATGAATGTAGCCATTATGATTATCTCCAAAGTAGTGCTGAGTTATTCGCTGATAAAATTAAAAATGAATAAATTATAATTTATGAGGAAGGGGAAATTATTATGTACTGCAATGAGTCAAAAACATCATACAGCTCAGATAGTCATGTGTCATATGTCATTTGAAAGGTCAAGTCAAGTCAAGTCACCTTTATTTATATAGCGCTTTTTACAATACAAATTGTTTCAAAGCAGCTTTACAGAGATAACAGGAAAACAATGTTGTAATAGTATTGTTAAATTCAAAATTAAATGTTAAATGTCCCCAACTAAGCAAGCCAAAAGCCAATGGCGACAAAAGCGAAGAGAGGCGAAAAAGGCAACAGTGGTAAGGAACCAAAACTCCATCAGGTGACAGAATGGAGAAAAAAACCTTGGGAGAACCCAGGCTCAGTCAGGGGGCCAGTCCTCCTTTGGCCAATGAACGAACAGTGTATGATTATGAGTTAGGCAGCATAATGTCAGGAGTCAGATGTGATCAGAACTTTCACGATATTTATCCAGTTCATCTGGTTGGGTTGGGTCATCCGGCCGGTGAGGAGATGAGTGTGTTGAGGTGTCCATGGGCCTTCACAGTGTTGATGGGGCCGGCTCATCAGGGATGCGTTGTCGTTGTGTCCATGTGATGGTCCTTCCTCAGATCTGGATATGGCCTGGATCCGGCGGTTCGCGGTAAACCTCGGGATAAGCAGAGAGACTAATATTAGCGTAGACGCCATCCTTCTTATGATGTACAAAGTACATCAGGAATTATGGGAAGTGTTCCCGGTTCCGGCTGATCTAAACTATGCAGCCTAACATTGAATTATAGAAATCTATAATGTGTTATGTGTATGCTAAGCCAAAGAGATGTGTTTTTAGTCTAGATTTAAACTGACAGACTGTATCTGCTTCCCGGACTGTGTTAGGAAGATTGTTCCAAAGTTTTGGTGCTAAATAGGAAAAGGGATCTACCACCAGCAGTCGATTTTGATATTCTAGGTATTATCAACTGGCCAGAATTTTGAGATCGCAATAGACGTGAAGGACTATAATGCGTTAAGAGCTCGCTCAAGTACTGGGGAGCTAAACCATTTAGTGCTTTGTAAGTAATCAGCAATATTTTAAAATGTATACGATGTTTAATAGGCAGCCAATGAAGTGTTGACAGAACCGGGCTAATATGGTCATACTTCCTGGTTCTGGTAAGAACTCTAGCGGCTGCGTTTTGAACTAGCTGTAGTTTGTTTATTAAGCGTGCAGGGCAACCACCCAGTAGAGCATTACAATAATCTAGCCTTGATGTCATGAATGCATGAACTAATTGTTCCGCATTTGTCAGTGAGAGCATATGACGTAATTTAGATATATTTTTAAGATGGAAAAATGCGGTTTTACAGATACTAGACACGTGACTTTCAAATGAAAGATTGGTATCAAAGAGCACACCCAGGTTCCTAACTGACGACGAAGACTTAACAGAGCAGCCATCGATTGTTAGACAGTATTCTGGGTTATTACGTGTGGCAGTTTTTTGTCCAATGATTAGAATCTCTGTTTTTTCAGAATTTAGTAATAGGAAATAACTGGTCATCCAATTTTTTATATCAGCTATGCATTCCGTTAATTTTGAGAATTGGTAAGTTTCGTTAGGTTTTGAAGAAATATACAGCTGAGTATCATCAGCATAACAGTGGAAGCTAATTCCATATTTCCTAATGATATATCCTAATGGTAGCATGTACAGAGTGAACAGCAGCGGTCCTAGTACTGAGCCTTGTGGTACGCCATACTGAACTTGTGATCGATAAGACATCTCTTCATTTACTGCTACAAACTGAAAACGGTCAGATAAGTATGATTTAAACCATGCTAGTGCAATTCCACTAATGCCAACATAGTTTTCTAGTCTATTTAAAAGAATGTTGTGGTCGATAGTATCAAATGCAGCACTAAGATCAAGTAACCCTAATAGAGAGATACAACCACGATCGGATGATAAGAGCAAATCATTTGTGACTTTAATGAGAGCAGTCTCAGTACTATGGTACGGTCTAAATCCGGACTGAAAATCCTCGCAGATATTATTTCTTTCTAAAAAGGAACAAAGTTGTGATGAAACTGCTTTTTCTAGTATCTTTGACAGAAAAGGCAGATTCGAGATTGGCCTATAATTGACTAATTCTGTCGGATCAAGTTGCGGTTTTTTAACAAGCGGTTTAATCATAGCCAACTTAAAGGTTTTTGGTACGTATCCTAGAGACAAAGATGAATTAATGATATTTAGAAGAGGATCTATGACCTCTGGAAGCATCTCCTTCAGTAGCTTAGTCGGTATAGGGTCTAGCATACAAGTTGTCGATTTAGATGAATTAACAAGTTTGCAAAATTCTTCCTCTCCTATAGCAACAAATGAATCAAAATGTTCCTCACGGAGACTACAATGCACTCCCTGATGCACTACTGTAGTAGACGGTTGCATAGTTATAATTTTGTCCCTGATATTATAGATCTTATAAGTGAAGAAGTTCATAAAGTCATTACTGCTGTGTTTCTTGGACACTTCTGGGCTTGAAGCTTTCTTTTTCGTTAGTTTAGCCACTTGTTCAAATAAATACCTAGGATTATGTTTATTTTCTTCTAATAGGGTTGAAAAATAATCCGTTCTAGCATCTTTTAATGCCTCTCTGTAAACAATCGAGCTCTCCTTCCATGAAATCCGAAATACCTCTAGTTTTGTTTTCTTCCAGTTTCGCTCCATTTTTCTGGCTGCTCTCTTAAGGGCCCGGGTGTGCTCGTTGTACCACGGCGTTGGACTATTTTCTTTAATCTTCTTTAAGCGCAACGGAGCAACTATGTCTAAAGTGCTGGAAAATAGAGATTCAAACGTTTCTGTTGCAATATCAAGTTCTTCTAAGCTATCCGGGATGCTGAGATGATGAAACTGATTAGGAAGATTATTAATAAAGCCATCTTTAGTGGCAGAAGTGATAGGTCTAACCAGGGACGTGCACAGGGGGGTTGCTCAGGTTGCCCGGGCAACTGCCCATTGCCCTTCTCGACTCACGTTGCCCTTCCGAGGGGGAAAATAAATAAATAAATAAATTGTCCAATAGATGCAGAATTTCACGTAGGCCTAGATAAAAAAAAATCAAAACAAAAACAACAAAAATCGCAAAGCCTCATTCACTTCCATTCGGGCACTGAAAGTGAAAGTCAGTCGGTCAAGGGCAAAACTCTGTTTCCGTGGCTGCAGCGCTGCACGCGACCGGTGAAGCAGTCGATCCGTTTCCCTACCCGAATTCGTGTTCCCTAATCATAATACAAATCATGCGTAGTTGCCGAGTTACCATACGTACCAACAGAACTGAATACAAGTAAGAAGCACAACTGAATGTACGGGAAGCCAAAAGGTTAAAAAAGGATTGTATTTTTTCCCGAAATCTAAGCGTTTATTTATTTATTTTATTAGAAGTGAGTTTTCCCCCATCTGTCAATTCAATCCAGATTATTTATTTTCAAATTTAAAAAAATACAGAATAAAAAAATAAATAATAATTAAAAAAACAAACAATAATATGAGGAACTCTTTTTCTCATGTGTATTTTGGTGGCATTTAACATACTGTTAATAAATTTTTTTATACGGTTTACAAAGTTGTATATCATAAACCTGTCATCTCTGACGTTTTGCAATCTTTATAAATAAGACCATAATATGAGGCATTGAGTTTGGACATAAACACGGTCAGATAAGGCAATTTGTATTCGCAAAATTCAACTGAATATATTCCGACAGACATAATACAAAAAATATGAACAAGTGCAAGATTAATTCAATTCACAGAAATATTACTGGAGTGTGAGACTATTTTATTATGCTGCAGTGTAGCAAGACAATTAAATGTTTTTTTTTTGTTTGTTTTTTTGTTGTTGTTAAAATGGCCCCTAATAGACGGCTTTTCCTTTGAAGCTTTGCATGTTGTTTAGTATGTAAATTTGGAGAAAACTATCAGTGACTTGATAGGATATTGATAGAGATATTGATGTAGGGATTTTCATGACTCAAGTCATATTTTTCTGTGTTATTATTAGTAGTAGTTAAGGTGATTGCTGTATTTCAGTTTTTTACTTCTTTGTGTATACCTCACCGGCCACTTTATTAGGTACACCTGTCCAACTGCTCGTTAACACTTAATTTCTAAGCAGCCAATCACATGGCGGCAACTCAGTGCATTTAGGCATGTAGACATGGTCAAGACAATCTCCTGCAGTTCAAACCGAGCATCAGTATGGGGAAGAAAGGTGATTTGAGTGACTTTGAACGTGGCATGATTGTTGGTGCCAGAAGGGCTGGTCTGAGTATTTCAGAAACTGCTAATCTACTGGGATTTTCACGCACAACCATCTCTAGGGTTTACAGAGAATGGTCCGAAAAAGAAAAAACATCCAGTGAGCGGCAGTTCTGTGGGCGGAAATGCCTTGTTGATGCCAGAGGTCAGAGGAGAATGGCCAGACTGGTTCGAGCTGATAGAAGGGCAACAGTGACTCAAATAACCACCCGTTACAACCAAGGTGGGCAGAAGAGCATCTCTGAACGCACAGTACGTCGAACTTTGAGGCAGATGGGCTACAGCAGCAGAAGACCACACCGGGTGCCACTCCTTTCAGCTAAGAACAGGAAACTGAGGCTACAATTTGCACAAGCTCATCGAAATTGGACAATAGAAGATTGGAAAAACGTTGCCTGGTCTGATGAGTCTCGATTTCTGCTGCGACATTCGGATGGTAGGGTCAGAATTTGGCGTCTACAACATGAAAGCATGGATCCATCCTGCCTTGTATCAACGGTTCAGGCTGGTGGTGGTGGTGTCATGGTGTGGGGAATATTTTCTTGGCACTCTTTGGGCCCCTTGGTACCAATTGAGCATCGTTGCAACGCCACAGCCTACCTGAGTATTGTTGCTGACCATGTCCATCCCTTTATGACCACAATGTACCCAACTTCTGATGGCTACTTTCAGCAGGATAATGCGCCATGTCATAAAGCTGGAATCATCTCAGACTGGTTTCTTGAACATGACAATGAGTTCGCTGTACTCAAATGGCCTCCACAGTCACCAGATCTCAATCCAATAGAGCATCTTTGGGATGTGGTGGAACGGGAGATTCGCATCATGGATGTGCAGCCGACAAATCTGCGGCAACTGTGATGCCATCATGTCAATATGGACCAAACTCCCTGAGGAATGCTTCCAGCACCTTGTTGAATCTATGCCACGAAGAATTTAGGCAGTTCTGAAGGCAAAAGGGGGTCCAACCCGTTTCTAGCATGGGGTACCTAATAAAGTGGCCGGTGAGTGTATATATTTTAATACAGACCCTGTTATTCTCAGTCCTTCATATAGCCTGTGAGTTGTTTTTTTTTGTGTTTGGGGGGGGGGGGGGGGGGGGGGGGTTGCCCTTTTTTCAGGTCAGAGCAACTGCCTCTCAAAATTCCTGTGCACGTCCCTGGGTCTAACATATTTATAACACGGAGTCGGCTTTGCAGCCTTGGCTAAATGTAATTTACACAAGACTAGATAATGATCTGAGATGTCGTCGCTCTGCTGCAGAATTTCAACGGCATCAACATCTATTCCATGAGATAATATTAGATCTAGAGTATGGTTACGACAATGAGTAGGTTCTGACACGTGTTGTCTCACTCCAATTGAGTTTATAATGTCTTTAAATGCCAATCCCAATGCATCTTTTTCATTATCTACATGTATATTAAAATCACCAACAATTAGGACTTTATCGGCAGCCAATACTAATTCTGATAGAAAGTCAGCAAATTCTTTGATAAAATCTTTATGGTGCCCTGGTGGCCTGTAAACAGTAGCCAGCAGAATTCTCAAACGTGATTTATTGTTTACACTATATATTTTTACATTAAGCACCAACACTTCAAAAGAAGTATATTTAAAACTAGATTTCTTAGTGGTTTTGAAAATATTACTATAAATTACAGCAACACCTCCCCCTTTGCCTTTCGGACGAGGCTCATGTTTATAACAGTAATCTTGCGTAGTGGACTCATTTAAAGTAATGTAATCGTTTGGTTTTAGCCAGGTTTCTGTCAAACACAGCACATCTAGGTTATAGTCTGTAATCTTATCATTAACTATGAGCGCTTTTGAATTAAGGGATCGAATATTCAACAACCCAAGCTTTATCGTTTGCTCATCTGTATTATATCTGTTTTTTATTTGTTGAACATCAATTAAACTTTTAACCTTAGAAAGGTTTGGCAGTTTTTTGGATTTCCAAATTCGGGGAACAGACACAGTCTCTATATGATGATATCTAGGTGAAAGAGCCTCTATGTGATGGGATTTATCTGACCTTGGTGACGTGAGGCCGCTAGCAGACGGTCGGTTAAGCCAGTCTGTCTGCTTCCTGACCTGAGCCCCAGGTTGTCATGTTTTATCTCTAAGACTATGAGCCAAATTACTAGAGAGAAGAGCAGCACCATCCCAGGAGGGATGAATACCATCTCTTTTCAACAGGTCAGGTTTGCCCCAAAAACTTTTCCAATTGTCTATGAATTCTATATTATTCTCTCTCTATATTATTCCTATATTAAAGGTCTCATGGAGTAGAACACAACAAGCCCAATTGTTTTGGGCTTTGACTAAACTTAAGTGAATTTTTATAAGTTAAGACCTTGAAGACCCATATGTAAATAATATACTGATGTGGCATTCACATGGCATTTTTCACTCGTAACTTCATGAAACATGGAAAATTGCACATCCTTATTTAAAGCAGATTCTCACGATTAAAAAGAGTCTAAAGACACCATAATCCGTCACTCAGATCTAAATATATTCCTCGTTATGTTAGAACACATAAAAAACAGCACAGATGCACATGAGTAAAAAAGTTGCTTAGACTTGGCGTTTTTGCAGGTAACTTCATGAAACATGCTCCGATCGTTAAAAATGGCACATCCTTATTTACAACAGACTATCACGATTAAAAAAAGACCAAAGTCACCAAAATCCGTCACTCAGATCTAAAGATATTCCTCATTGAGTTCCTCATAAGCCCTAACACATATAACCTAACAGGCTGCAAATAAGCTAAGTAAACAAATGTAGCTTTAAATTAGCATTTAGGCTTTTAACTTCCTGGAACATTCTCCGATCATTAAAAATGGCACAACCTTATTTACAGCAGACTCTCACGATTAAAATGAGACCAAAGACACCATAATCCATCTTTCAGACCTAAAGATATCCCTCACAGAATTATAACACATATAACCTCACAGGCACAAATATAAGCCAAGTAAACAAATGTAGCTTTAAAGGAGTTTTTACGCTGGTAACTTCATGAAACATACTCCGATTGTTGAAAATGGCACATCCTTATTTACAGGAGACTCTCACGATTAAAAAGAGACCAAAGTCACCATAATCCGTCACTTAGATCTAAAGATATCACTCATATACTTCCTCATAAGCCCTGCAAGACCCATAGGTACATAATATACTGATGTGACGTTTTTCACTGTAACTTCATGAAAAAAATTCATAATCAAATTACTAAGCAACCACTGAATGTAATAACACAAAATAGGTATCATTTTAAAGCTTAGAATCTCTGCTTTTCAATGCACCTATCCATTTTATTCAACTCCTAACAGGCGCTGAGTTATTCCTTTAGAACGGAGTGTACCATCGGGGGGGCGCCACGAGCTATGACAAAATTAATTGTCATATTTTTTCAAAACTACTTCATTGATCAACACAAAATAGGCATCATTTGAAAGCTTAGAGTCTAAAATTTACAATGAATGTAGCCATTATGATTATCTCCAAAGTAGTGCTGAGTTATTCGCTGATAAAATTAAAAATGAATAAATTATAATTTATGAGGAAGGGGAAATTATTATGTACTGCAATGAGTCTATATGAGGGGTGGTGTCCCACGGGTGGGACGGTTAGGGTTTAAGAAAAGCTGGCCGCGAGCCCAGATGCATAAATCTTGTCTGCTGCAAGAGCCGGGATCGAACACGGGTCTCTGGCACGAAAGCTGTAGGTTTAGCCACTGAGCCACAGGGGGACACAATACAAGCTTAGGTAGCGCGAGCAGATAAGAAAGCGTCATCACAGTTCGTGTGTGTCGGCGTTTGCTTGCAGATGTGCGTGTTATATAACAGGCTCATAGCTGCAATATTGACATTACCAGCCGCTGACATAAGAGGAGCTGATAAATGTCTGAGAAAGAGGGGCTTAGTCCGGCCTCGGCGGGACAAAAAAAAAACACTCTTTCCTCATTTCACCGGTGACGCATGCGCACGGGGTAGCTTTCTTGTAACGCAAAGAAAGCTAGCCGCGGATAGAACAGCAGTCCCTTGTGGCGTTTCCTTCAGCCTCGTCATTCAGAAAAACGGCAGTGCGGCTCGTGGGCGGCAGCTGCGAGTCTGTGAGGGAGGCGGAGAAAGTGAGAGCGAAGCTCGAGGGAGGGTTCTGGCGAGCGCGTCGCGGTGGCCACAAGCTCCGGCGGCCTTGAGAACGGCGCCACTTTGCGCGGCCCTGCAAAGGGCAGAGTGACAGCTTCAAGGTTGAACACTTCGAGCCGAGCCCGCAGGGTCCACATCGGAAGTGCTTCGCATAGCTCACGACCCCCTGACGAGAGGGCGAGAGCTCCGTGTTCCTGGCCCAGGCAGAGAGTGCAGATCCGTGGCGGTCTCTGACGCTGAGCGGGGCTTTTCACGAGCTGCAGGAAGTGCGAGACATCTTAAAAAAGACGTCTCGCTGCTCTTTTAGAGAAGGGTGTCGCCGTGGCGAACACATAGATATGTAAAAAAGGATACGTCGCCAGATGGCGTAGCTCGCACGGATGGCTGAAGGTGGCGAAGACGGCCGGCTTCTTCAGGCGCTGTCCTAAGCTTGCTAGTGTGCCCCTCAGACGGCGACGCGGCTTCTGTAGTCCAACGATGCGGAGAGCTAAATCAGGGAAGTAGCCTCTGAACCCCGCTTATATGCACTAAGCCACGCCCCTTCTGGCGGGCTGTGATGCCATGAGGGCGCGGGCGCCTCTCATTGGGCGTGACGTCACGCCAGGTTCACTGGTAGGCTGCTGCAGTTGCTGCAGGGCAGCCTATAAGCTCGCTAGATAGCCCGCTCTAGGTCTGGCAGCTGCTGCACTGCGTTGACAATAATTACAAAATTAAGGATAATTTTTGGCTTCAATATCTCGAGAAGATTAATCTTTCCCGTAGCCTAAGCTAGCTTACGCAATACGAGAGAACCTCTCGTAAGAGAACTGAGGTTACGATAGTAAACAAGTAGTTATCATGGGCATTGTATTGTTTGAAGCAGATGTCATAACAAATGTCAGTAAACAGGGAAGATTTCAAAACGAGCGGTTCATTTATAAATACATAAGATATACCTTCACGCTGAATACAAACCGGAAGACAGAACACAACGAGCGCAGCACTGATAAGGGGCAGAGCTATAAGGTCTAAAGCATTTTTTACACTCATGTAAGCTAACGCGATCATCAAACATAAATCGCATATAAATCAAAAGTGATCAAATTAAATGTCAAGCCAAGAAGAGTTACAGGACAAGATTTGGGGGAGTTGATGGAAACGATCTACTCTACCTATTTTGATCATAGTTCTTATTCATTGCTGAATTTGACGTAGATGTTGACACAAAAAAATTGCATTTTGTTCAAAATGTTGCTTGAAAAAAACTAAAACAAAACGAACCCACATTCAAATGCAAATACTAAGCTCGTTTACTGAGAGTATATACTTCAAAGCATACTTTCATAAGCTAAAAAATATGCTACAAGTATTTAACTAGTACAATTTCAGTATTGCAATGCAAAGGTCACCTCTGCTTGGGAGTTTTTCTGTTGGAATATGTTGTAGGCCTACTTTATATTTTTATTTGGTTAATTTCTCACACGAAGGGTAATGCAAAGTAACTCATGCTGGCACTTTTAAACCACATCCAGCCTCTGAACCACTAAATAGGAAGTTGCAGCCAACATCTGTGTTCATTTAAATAAAATAGTTTTGGAGACAGAGTTGATTCTATCCTAATTACTAGATAGGTATTTGTGAAGTTTAGGTGAGTAGATTGTCATTTATTTGCATTTTGGTTGTTAAATAAGCCTAAATATCTTCTGACAAAGACTGTAAAAAAATAATAATTAGTATTGTTTCAATGACCTGTTTCTGAATATTATTCGGATAGCTTAGGAAACTGCTGAGAAATTGTATATTTTTGTATAATTATATATTACACACACACACACACACAATGTAATGTAAATAAAATAATATATATATAAAGTAGGCTACAAAAGGATACAATTTCTCTGTAGTTTCTTAAGTTAACTGGATCATCAACTATCTGACTAGAAAAAAAAGAAGCTCTAAAAAATAATTGGCTTTTAACTTCCTGGAACATTCTCCGATCATTAAAAATGGCACAACCTTATTTACAGCAGACTCTCACGATTAAAATGAGACCAAAGACACCATAATCCATCTTTCAGACCTAAAGATATCCCTCACAGAATTATAACACATATAACCTCACAGGCACAAATATAAGCCAAGTAAACAAATGTAGCTTTAAAGGAGTTTTTACGCTGGTAACTTCATGAAACATACTCCGATTGTTGAAAATGGCACATCCTTATTTACAGGAGACTCTCACGATTAAAAAGAGACCAAAGTCACCATAATCCGTCACTTAGATCTAAAGATATCACTCATATACTTCCTCATAAGCCCTGCAAGACCCATAGGTACATAATATACTGATGTGACGTTTTTCACTGTAACTTCATGAAAAAAATTCATAATCAAATTACTAAGCAACCACTGAATGTAATAACACAAAATAGGTATCATTTTAAAGCTTAGAATCTAAAATTTACAATGAATGTAGCCATTATGATTATCTCCAAAGTAGTGCTGAGTTATTCGCTGATAAAATTAAAAATGAATAAATTATAATTTATGAGGAAGGGGAAATTATTATGTACTGCAATGAGTCTATATGAGGGGTGGTGTCCCACGGGTGGGACGGTTAGGGTTTAAGAAAAGCTGGCCGCGAGCCCAGATGCATAAATCTTGTCTGCTGCAAGAGCCGGGATCGAACACGGGTCTCTGGCACGAAAGCTGTAGGTTTAGCCACTGAGCCACAGGGGGACACAATACAAGCTTAGGTAGCGCGAGCAGATAAGAAAGCGTCATCACAGTTCGTGTGTGTCGGCGTTTGCTTGCAGATGTGCGTGTTATATAACAGGCTCATAGCTGCAATATTGACATTACCAGCCGCTGACATAAGAGGAGCTGATAAATGTCTGAGAAAGAGGGGCTTAGTCCGGCCTCGGCGGGACAAAAAAAAACCACTCTTTCCTCATTTCACCGGTGACGCATGCGCACGGGGTAGCTTTCTTGTAACGCAAAGAAAGCTAGCCGCGGATAGAACAGCAGTCCCTTGTGGCGTTTCCTTCAGCCTCGTCATTCAGAAAAACGGCAGTGCGGCTCGTGGGCGGCAGCTGCGAGTCTGTGAGGGAGGCGGAGAAAGTGAGAGCGAAGCTCGAGGGAGGGTTCTGGCGAGCGCGTCGCGGTGGCCACAAGCTCCGGCGGCCTTGAGAACGGCGCCACTTTGCGCGGCCCTGCAAAGGGCAGACCCACATGGAAAGAACCTATATAAACATATATGTTTTAATATAGGTTTTGATATAGGATTTTAATATATGTGACATATATAAAATTGGCCGTTTTCCTATATTATATGTACATATATGCACATACATGTACATATGTGAACATATATGTGTACATATATACGTACATATATATGTCCATATATGTACCTATATAGGTGCATATATGTGTACATATATGTACCTATATATGTGCATATATGTGTACATATATGTACCTATATATGTGCATATATGTACCTATATAGCTTCATATATACGTGCATATATGTAGCTATATGTACCTATATAGCTGCATATATACGTGCATATATGTACCTATATAGCTGCATATATACGTGCATATATGTACCTATATAGCTGCATATATGTACCTATATAGCTGCATATATGCACGTATATATGCAGCTATATGTTTACCTACATATTAGTATAATTATTAAAATCCATAGCTACTAGGCAACATAAATAATAGCCCAAAATGTAGAAATTTAAATTATTTATTTACTTAAGAACAATCAAATAGTACAAGAACAAAAATAGACAAACTGAACAGAAAAAATAAACCAATTTATCTTGTTGATCTTCTCAGCTCCGTGAGCTTCGAATTTATAGATGTGCCTATCTGCCCTCGGCTGGCTGCCGGCCACTTCAATGTAGCATCTAGAGAAGACAAAAATAATAAGACAGTATATTATAATAATATAGTGCTTCATCAGGAACCCAAAGTGCTTACAGTACAGCTGCGATTGGACACATATTTTGGATAAAGGGCTGATCATTAGGGGTGTGACGAGACGCTTATCTCATGAGACGAGACACGAGATTGGGTTCACGAGAACGAGACGAGATTTTTGCACAATTTTTGAGATGGTCATCACTGCGGAACATGAAATCCACGGGGAGGAGTCGGATCCAGATCCGACTCCTCCCACCTTACATACACCTAAACCTACCCAACTCCGCCCCCTAATCCCTAAACCCAACCCTAATCCTACCCATCTCCACCCCTTGGATCTTGATCCGACTCCTCCCCGTGGATCTCATGTACTGCATTGAGGTGCTACTGCAATTTTTCAGAAATCCTCAATGACAAAATTCATGACTGGAAAAATAGTATACAGGTGCATTTTGCAATGTTTAACTAATAATCTTATAAAGTAGACCTGAAATGACATGCATTAGGAGTATGAATTATCAAATGCATTGAAAGAAAACAATATACAAGCACTGTAAAAGGTTTTTATTGACTTGATTTCACAGTCTCTTCAGACCTTACTGTACATTTAAGAGCTTTCAGAACTTCTGATTGAGGCTGTGTGTGACCTCGTAACTGAACTCTAGAAGTCTTATTAAGTGCAAACAATAAGTGCAACCATAATCAAAGTTAGCACACAGACTCTTTATAATTGTTTTGAAATTGCTGTTTAATTTTGCACCGGCAGTTATAGGGTTAATGCAGTGAGTTCGGAAAAGGCCGAGTAGAGAGAAACGAGGCTGGTGTGTTTGTCTCTACAGTTGTTCTGGCGTTCCGATTATAAGTTCAGAAACAGAGCCTCTTGTCTGTTGTCTTTAAGACATTACAGTCAATATTCGAAGTGCAAACTGAGATCATAGCCGCAAATAAACAGTCCAGAGATGGGTATTGGGAGACGGACTAGTGTATGTTCGCGGCCTAATTTGTGCGCAATGCACATCAGGGAGCTTGTGTTTTACTTTCGCTTTCTTGATCGCGCGTACGCATTCTACAAGATAACACATTTATCAGATGTTTAGTCAATGTTGCGCAACGAATCCTCCGCCATCCACACGCGATCAGTGAACTGTGATTCGTGCTGCACTGATTGCAATGGCAACTCGTGCTGGATGAGCAGAGCAGACTTTTACATTAGTTTATAATGGTTTTTATTTATTTTTATAAAAACAGCGAAACGATAGTTTAGGCGAATGTGAGTGTAGCGGTGGAATATTCTATGGTAATCTCACCCTCAAGCTCAGTCATGGCGATATCGCGAGACAGCTTTTCACTCGACGGGAAATCTCGTCATGTTTTAGTCTATGCTCTAGTCACACCCCTACTGATCATAATAAAAAATGCATTATGTAAACACATAAATTGGAAGATTCTGATTGGATTCTGCTAAATCTGAAAGAAATCCTGATTGGAAACATCGTCCCCTTTTTTTAGCGGCATCGTTCTTTCATATGAACATGTCTGTCATGGGGACTGCATTGTTTACAGTCACACGGTCAATCATTTGCATCCAAAGCAGAGAAAATTCATGGATCGGAAAAGTTCAGAAATGTGGCTTTAGAAGAGGCCACATTTGGATCATTTGGACATTAGGATCAAGAAGTGAGCAAGCAATGAATTAGTATTATAGGTTCCAAGCAGATACAGTAGCAATAATGGGTGCCCTACATTATACAGTCTCCATTGATGCCTAATAAACATTGATACAACTAGGCTATGGTTAAAGTGGTTAACTTATAAAGTCTTAAAAGTTTTGTTTTCCCTTCTCAACGCATTATGCATTTACTCACCAATAATGGCTGCCTTTTTGATTTGGTCAAGGGCGACCAGCTGCTCCCCATCCCCTCTGGTTGGCTTCTCACCTTAAAGTAATATTTCAAAATTATTATGAAAGGGGGGTAAAATGAAGGTGGTGAAAACAAGAGATTTTTTATATACACATCACGTTTACTTGAGGTGCAAGGAAATACAAAAAAGTAAAAAAGCGATGGTATGCTCGCACACAAACATAATTTATTCCACAGAATATGACTGACTTGTTTTTTTTTCAAGGACAGAAGAGATTAGGAACATGTTGTTTAGTACCATTCAGGTTGCTTTTCAGCAAAGTCTCCAAGTCAAAAGGTGCCCAGCAGCAGATTCAGCACCATGGCAGTAGCAGAGGTGGCAAGGCGGGCTGCTTTACACACTTCTGCCTGGCAAAACACCCCAGAGCCCTTTATAACTTCAATCTGAAAAATAATTTCACATCACAATATTAATTTATTGGCAACTTTTAGAAACTTTTTCATGTTTCATATTGATTCTTATGCTTAGCTTACCAATAGTTAATAGGTTATGATGTATAAATGCAGATTAATGATAAAGACATGAAACAAATTAATCATTGCCCTAAAAGTTATTAAAGGAGAGAAGGAGGAGGACAGGAGGAGGTTGGATGGAGAGTAGGGAAGGAGAAAAGACAGTGGGTGGGAGAGGAGCGAAGGGGGGCAGGAGGAAAGGATGATGGTCTCGCAATAACACTAGTTGGCTCCTACAAGCACACAGTTTATACCCATCCTTATACATAATGTTATTCACCTGTGTTTTCGCTGAAGTCTCAGGCTGTTGCTGCAGTCTTGTTAGAGAAGAAAAACATTGTTAAACTCAATTGTAAAACTTCAACAATTTTATGCATATGGGGCAAGTAAATTACATATTACCACTAACTATCCAAACATAAAAATCCCTGTAGCTCAGTTGGAGCCTTAAGTAAAATAAGTACAGAAAAATCTGAGCTATAAAAGGGTTACACACACCTGTGGGGTCTCTCGAAAGCGCTCAGTCACCATGGGACTCTCTTTAAAGGGCTCGGTATCCTCTCTGGAGTCTTAGAGAAGAAAGAAACTTAGTAAAACTTTACAACGATTTTTATTCATCCAAGCAAGCCACTATAGATTCTTATTTACAGGGGGGGGGGGGCTTGAAAAACATTAAACATGTCAATAAATTCATAATCATAGCCAAACATAAAAAAATAAAATAAAATAAAAATCAGCCAAACATCATAAAAATCCATATAACGTTAGCTCTGTTTGAGTAACAAGTAAACTAAATAAATAAATAAATAAAAATGCAAGGGGGTTACTCACCGGTTGCACTTCTCCAAAAGTCGAGAAGGAGGAATCTAGATCCTCCACAGGACTCCTTCCAGTCTTGTTCATAGAAGAAAAATATAGTTATTCTCTTCAATAAATTAAAGTGTAAATACATCAAATAATTAACACTATCTATCAATCAGCCCAACATCACAAGTCTCTACAGCTCTGCTTGAGAAACAATTTTAAAAAGTAATGAAAATCAGAGGAACTTACCTTTTGAGCAATAATGGCGAGGTCATTTTTCATTTGAGGGATTTCTAGAAAGAGGTTATATAAAGAAAAACAATTACAATCACTAAATCAAAATAGCACCCAGCAACTCAGTGCCCTAACGTTACTCTTCGAAAGACATTTCCTGCAGCTTTGAACGCAAGCTACAACCCTCCAAAGCCCATTGATAAGGCTCTGCAGAGGAAACCTGGTTGTGAACGCAATTAAAAAAAATGTCTTTCTCCAATTTCTCCCAAATTCAAATTCCCCAGGGTTTTTTTCTGGAGCCGATTGCCTTCTGAGCCGTTGAAGGCAGAGAAGCATTTATTCTCATGAACTGTAACGTTAACTTATGTTCTCTAGGCCATGACTTTTGTTAACCCTCTATGAATTCATCCTGAAAGAGACAAATAAATATAATTCTAATTTGAATCTTATCAACGGCTATATGAGCACCCACACTAACGTTACCTCACCAGCTAACAACATAGCATTTATTTTGCCAAACACGTGTTAAACTTTCAGCCCATACAATTTCTAAGTTTAGACTTCTCTGCCACCGCAATATCCATCTCCAGAAAAAACCCTGCTAATATTACAATTAGGAATACTTACGATCGATGATAAGTAGGACATAGCTGATCTCCAACGCTGATATCGCCATTTTCACTCCCAGCCGATATCTTTCGGCGCGAATCGTCAAACGGATGACGTCATCAACTATGCGGCGCGCGTCGCGGCCGATCAGAGTGCAGCTTTTCTTTTTCTTTTTTTAATTACAGAGTTTGATAGAGTTCTTGACACATTTCTTTTACACATTTTCACATTTGATAAGTACAACTTGAAACAACAATCTTTAAAAAAATAAAATAAATAAATAATAAAAAAAAAAGATAAAGGACATCACAAACATATATTAAATTCATTTAGCAGAGATACAGATCTTTGGGCTTTTCGATTTTTTAAAAACTTTGCAGACTCAAAATACACGCTTGTCTTCAAATTCATTAACCATAGTGAAATGCTCAGATAGATGGGATGATGATGATGATGATGATGATTACTTAAATGTATGTTCTATGTTCTTTTTTTTTCTTTTTTTTGTTGCTACATTTAGACTGTAATGACCTTTCAGCCATATTCATCTAGAAACTGCATTAAGACAATACAGAAAACATTGCATTTTGCATTGCATTTGGTGGAACGGTGAATGTGTGGATATGTAGGCCTATGAGCTGTAATGTGAATCTGGAAGTGACTTGAAATTGGAAAAAGGGCTTGATTGACAAAATAAAATTTATTTCCTTCTTTTCCACTATCTTCATACAAGAAAGAATTGACCTTGTAAATGTAGCTTTCACATAGCTTTCCATCTCCTCTCACTTAATTGCCATAGTTAAATTCCATAACATGCCAATTACATGTGATACCAATTTCACGTGTTCGCAAATACAGTTCTTTCATAATTTCTTGTTTTAGTTAGTTCTTAGTTATTGCCTTGTTAATAGAAAATATGAGCTAGGCATCATGTATGACAGTTGCCAAGGTATGAGCTACAAAATGACCAGATCCTGCCATGAGCTATATAGGAGACATGTATGCACATATAGGGCTTATATGTGGATATAAATAAGCAATACAGGAGACCTATATGGCCTGTATATGCACATATATGCACCTCAGTTTTGCCTATATGTGCAATATATACGCATATATGCAGCATATATATTATCATATATGTGCATATATGCTGTATATATGCAGCATATATGTGCATATAAACTGCATATAGGTTTCATATATGCGCATATATCCTCATATAGGTTCTTTCCATGTGGGGAGTGACAGCTTCAAGGTTGAACACTTCGAGCCGAGCCCGCAGGGTCCACATCGGAAGTGCTTCGCATAGCTCACGACCCCCTGACGAGAGGGCGAGAGCTCCGTGTTCCTGGCCCAGGCAGAGAGTGCTGATCCGTGGCGGTCTCTGACGCTGAGCGGGGCTCTTCACGAGCTGCAGCAAGTGCGAGACATCTTAAAAAAGACGTCTCGCTGCTCTTTTAGAGAAGGGTGTCGCCGTGGCGAACACATAGATATGTAAAAAAGGATACGTCGCCAGATGGCGTAGCTCGCACGGATGGCTGAAGGTGGCGAAGACGGCCGGCTTCTTCAGGCGCTGTCCTAAGCTTGCTAGTGTGCCCCTCAGACGGCGACGCGGCTTCTGTAGTCCAACGATGCGGAGAGCTAAATCAGGGAAGTAGCCTCTGAACCCCGCTTATATGCACTAAGCCACGCCCCTTCTGGCGGGCTGTGATGCCATGAGGGCGCGGGCGCCTCTCATTGGGCGTGACGTCACGCCAGGTTCACTGGTAGGCTGCTGCAGTTGCTGCAGGGCAGCCTATAAGCTCGCTAGATAGCCCGCTCTAGGTCTGGCAGCTGCTGCACTGCGTTGACAATAATTACAAAATTAAGGATAATTTTTGGCTTCAATATCTCGAGAAGATTAATCTTTCCCGTAGCCTAAGCTAGCTTACGCAATACGAGAGAACCTCTCGTAAGAGAACTGAGGTTACGATAGTAAACAAGTAGTTATCATGGGCATTGTATTGTTTGAAGCAGATGTCATAACAAATGTCAGTAAACAGGGAAGATTTCAAAACGAGCGGTTCATTTATAAATACATAAGATATACCTTCACGCTGAATACAAACCGGAAGACAGAACACAACGAGCGCAGCACTGATAAGGGGCAGAGCTATAAGGTCTAAAGCATTTTTTACACTCATGTAAGCTAACGCGATCATCAAACATAAATCGCATATAAATCAAAAGTGATCAAATTAAATGTCAAGCCAAGAAGAGTTACAGGACAAGATTTGGGGGAGTTGATGGAAACGATCTACTCTACCTATTTTGATCATAGTTCTTATTCATTGCTGAATTTGACGTAGATGTTGACACAAAAAAATTGCATTTTGTTCAAAATGTTGCTTGAAAAAAACTAAAACAAAACGAACCCACATTCAAATGCAAATACTAAGCTCGTTTACTGAGAGTATATACTTCAAAGCATACTTTCATAAGCTAAAAAATATGCTACAAGTATTTAACTAGTACAATTTCAGTATTGCAATGCAAAGGTCACCTCTGCTTGGGAGTTTTTCTGTTGGAATATGTTGTAGGCCTACTTTATATTTTTATTTGGTTAATTTCTCACACGAAGGGTAATGCAAAGTAACTCATGCTGGCACTTTTAAACCACATCCAGCCTCTGAACCACTAAATAGGAAGTTGCAGCCAACATCTGTGTTCATTTAAATAAAATAGTTTTGGAGACAGAGTTGATTCTATCCTAATTACTAGATAGGTATTTGTGAAGTTTAGGTGAGTAGATTGTCATTTATTTGCATTTTGGTTGTTAAATAAGCCTAAATATCTTCTGACAAAGATTGTAAAAAAATAATAATTAGTATTGTTTCAATGACCTGTTTCTGAATATTATTCGGATAGCTTAGGAAACTGCTGAGAAATTGTATATTTTTGTATAATTATATATTACACACACACACACACACAATGTAATGTAAATAAAATAATATATATATAAAGTAGGCTACAAAAGGATACAATTTCTCTGTAGTTTCTTAAGTTAACTGGATCATCAACTATCTGACTAGAAAAAAAAGAAGCTGTAAAAAATAATTGGCTTTTAAACTTTATCACAATGTTTAATAAAGTTTGAGAAACCTAAGTTATTATAGAGATGATTTAGCTTTATAGTAACACTCACTTTTAATTTAAGAAAGATGGTTGTATTCTCGTGGATGAGACCTTTTATTGTTGTTTTTTAGGTGTAGTAGAGAAATAAAAATATTGATGTAATAATAAAAACAACAAAAATATGACCTTAAAGTCTGTCATTAATAGTTTCTACAGAATCCAGTCATACCTTTGGAATTGTAATTCTGGACATTTGAAAATAAGACACGGTATCATTGTAGAAAAACATATAAGAGCGCCATCAAGTGGCGATGTGGAAAAATAACAAAGAGAAACAACTTTTAAATGCTTTCAGTTGTCAGTTATTACATATTTTCATTCAACAAAAGAAATGCAGACCAGACCAATATGTCTGCCTGCCTGTTGAAGAGATCTCTTTTTTTTCAATATATATAAAGAGTGTGATAAATAGGCTGACCGCAACTTTAAATTGGACTCACAGATTGTTGTCCTTGTTGTTTAGTTTAGACTAGACATCATTACATTAAGAAAAGGTTTTACAACCATTTAGCTGTATAAATAAGGTTTCAGATCCACATGACCACAGCTAAACACTTATATGAACATAAATATGTAAATATTTAGAGCCAAATAACAACAAGACAAACACAAATCCAGATGTAGGTCCATGATATGAAATGTTGTTTAAGATACCACTACAGAGAGTATGACGTCAGTTTCGATGTTGTTGTGGGTATCAGTCTTGAAGGGTGTGTCCATTTGACTAATTTCTCAGCTTTGACAGTGATGTGCTTCTCATGAGTTTGTGAAACCCAGGCTACGACTACAAGTCAAAGATGACTTTCGACACGATCCAAAATTTGGTGTCCACAGAATTGCTTTAAGGAGTCCAAGTAATATTTTACAGACAATTTCCTGCTTGTGAAATGCTCAGAAAGTAGTTGTTGGGGGTTGGGCCACTTCTGTCCAAACTTGTTCACCTGGTTTTCGCTGCATTCTCTGAGAAACAGAGAGAGCCTGAGTGTTGATGCCTAGTTGAATGACTTTACCTGTAACACTGATGTCCCAACACTGACCATTGACAGTACTGTATGTGTCTCTGTCATATTGTTGTGATTGTCATTCCTGCCTTTTTCAGATTCTAATTGGCATGACAAGTGTTTACATTAATCGAATGCGTATAAACTTATTGTGGCAATTCAATGCAGGTGTACCTTTTTTTAAAGAATTATTATGCCATTCCATATCACCAACATCCTACCTCATGTAATTTTAAACATTTTAATTAAAATGATAAAACATGGTAAACATTATCATTCAAACAGCCAAAATAATATAATAATATATAAAAAAAACATCCCAATAATTCTAAAAACATAACAGACAGTGTTGTGAGAGCATGTTAGCACTTTGATAATTATGTTAAAAATGTCTATACTGTCCAATTTTTTTTTTTTTTTTTTTTTTGTGGCTTACAGCCCTTCTTGCCTGGTTAGGCATGATATTATTAGCTTTTTAACATTTAAATGAAAAGCCTGTATTATACATTATATCACATTAGACTAGAATATGCTGCTTTGTGTAGGCTACCAGTACTGTCTTTCCAAATGTATTAACTACAATAATCACAAATCAAATCATTAGAATTAAAATGACTTTCTTACACAAAAATAGTTTACAGTAAGGCCTATAATTGTACAGGTTCTACTGCCACCTCAGGGGGCAATGGCAATGGCAATTTATTTATATAGCACAATTAAATACAATTTACATTATCCAATGTGCTTTACAATATTAGTAAAAAAAAAACATAAAAACTAAACAACAATACAACAGCAGTAAAAAATGTATAATGTAAAATATAAATGTAGGCTAAGTAGAATATCATAGAATAAGGGTTTCACCAATTTAAGATGATGATGAGATACAATGGAATGATGCTTTAGCATGAGTTAAATGCCTTATCTAACAAAAATGTTTTTAACTTGGATTTAAAAACAAATAACGAAGAGGCCACTCTAATTGAAATGGGCAAGTCATTCCATAATCTAGGGCCAACTACTGTCCCCCCTAAACTTCAATTTTGACTTAGGGATAGACAGGACAGGAGTCTCTGATTTGATGACCGTAGTGATCTAGTCGGATGATGCTCAGTCAATAAAGTACAGGGTGGAGCTAGACTATTTAGAGATTTGTATTTTGTACACGAAAAGTTTAAACTCCACTCTATAACGCACTGGCTTTGTAAGGAAGTGTAAGGAACGTAAAATTGGCGTGATATGATTCCATTTTTTTTGCACCCGTCAGAAGTCTAGCTGTCGCATTTTGTACTAATTGTAATCGTGACATTGCTGAATGGCTATCCCAATGTAGAGAGAGTTGCAGTAATCCAGCCTTGAAAAAATAAATGCATGTAGCCTATTACTTTTTCAAAATGTTTAAAAGAAAGAAATGTCTTTACTTTTGATAGTAGGCTAGTCTCAGCTGAAAAAAAGATCAGGATTTCACTACTAGATTTATTTGCCTCTCAAATTTCAAAGATTCATCAAATACTACACCCAAATTTCTCACCCACGGCATCACACAAGAAGACAGACCACCAAAAATTACTTTAGGAATGGTGGTGGAGTCAGAGGGTCTAAATAAAATCATTTCTGTTTTGCTTTCATTTAAATTCAGAAAGTTTGAAGTTACTAACCCTAATCCTAACCCTAACCCAACCAGGTATTTTTTTTCGGTCAAACAGGCCATAAGAGTTTCCAAACTATCTGACGAGCGTTTTAAGGGCAGATACATTTGAGTGTAATCCGCGTAAAAATGGAATGACAACCATTTTTTATTAATTCATTTTTAAGTGTTTTTTAATAATGGAACCCAGTGGAAGCGTGTATAAAGAAAAAAGAATGGGGGCCAAAATAGACCCTTGAGGAACCCCACACGATAACACAGCCTTACTAGAGGAATAGTTACTTTCCTTACTCTCCAATATTCACTGAGAAGCTTCTGCTAGTAAAATAAGATATAAACCAGTCCAATGCACTGCCAGTAATGCCTCCGCACTGTTCCAGTCAGGCGAAAAGTACAGAGTGATCTGTGTTAAATGCAGCAGTTAAATCTAAAAGCACAAGAACCGCATAGTCGCCAGAATCACAGGTTACATCATTAAAAACCTTAAGCAGTGTAGTCTCTGACTCTCTGTCGAGTGTTTTCTAAACCCAGATTGAAGCGTTTCAAAAATCGCATTATCGGTTAGGAAGCTTTGTAATTGTTGCAGGACTATTTTCTCTAAAATTTTAGTCATAAATGAAATTGGAGATTGGTCTAGGCTAACACTGTGATCATGTAATGATTTCACCCAGAAAGCTTAAGTAATTTTTAACTTATTTAATTAAATTCTAATTAATTAAACTGATTGTTATACTTCCCACTTTCTCCTATGCTCTTATGTAAGCATTTAAGTTATTCTTAATACTTGGTGACAGTAGGCTACTTTTTATTCATTTTAATAAAAACATTTTTAAAGCATTATTTTTATGGTCTTAAATTATTTTAAAAATCAATATTACTGCGTGTGTATTTATCTCTTTCCCTCTTTATTATGCACTTTGACTCACAATTGTGTATGAAATGTAAATAGTTGACCATTATATATAAATAAACTTGCATTGCCTTACATCTGTATGTGCAAGCGTGTTAGTCACCTTGTGTTTGTTTCACTCCAGTAGCCGTTGTCATACAGGCTACAACCTGCAGCTATAGGCTATACTGCAGTTTCACTGATCGCACGTGTCGAGTTTCAACCGAAAATCTTTGTTGACGTTTTACATTTCCAAAATGGAGAGATGAAGTTTATCGGTCATTCTCGATGCGTCAAATAGCCAGATATGGTCATGGGCGGAAAAGGGTGAGTTAGTACCGCCCACTTCCACCTGACGTCGTCACTCAATCAGGTATACATAATTAGTCACCTGTTGCGCGTTAACATCAGTCGCTTGGCGGGGTAGAGAGAGAGGATATCTGCTGGATCTATTCTTTATAAAGCTCAAGAGTCTACAGTCTATCAAGTGGAATAACTCACTTTGTTTGGAATTTGTTGTCTTTTTCACGACTAGGCGAGCTTTTTTGGGTAAGAAGATTTTAGGGTTCTATTAACGAAAGAATATGATGCATAAGGTCCTCGAACGGACTGATTTATAACGCCGGTACTGTTGGTGCTTTGTTTTTCAGTTCTTACCCACGATGAAGGTTTTAATCGCCTTGTTTGTTGTGGTATTTGTGGATCTGGTCGCCTCACAATGTAAGTAACTTTGTTTTATGTTTAAATGTGCATTTACATGACTTGACAAAGTAAATTAAATTCGGGTTAAATTGTTCCTAATTGTTTAATCCTTGTCGCCATCAACTTGGTGGTTAGAAGGGAAACAAAACAAAGAGATCCTGGGTGTGGTTCAGTATGGGGGAGGGGGGCAAACTCTACTTGCCTGGGGTTATATACATTTTTTTTTATTATTATTATTATTATTATTATTATTTTTAGTTAAGCCCTGTTTACCAACAAGTTTGCTAGTTTAAACACTATACTTATTTTAATCCAACAGGTATTTGTGAAAATATGAAATGGGCGCAATGTGATGGAACCCCATGCCAGTGCACCCTTCAGTTTGATGATGGCAAGCATCCGATTGATTGTGCAAATTGTAAGTTTTCCTCTAGATATTCTCTTGTTATTTAATGAACTAATGTTTTAGGGGTAGTTTTTGACATCTGTATTGTAGGGTCTAACCTGGGCTATATTAATGTAACACACCCTAGTTTGCTGGTTTAACTGGTTTTGGAAACTCCACCTAAATTAGCTGAGCACCAACTTGTCTAGCTGAGACAAACCAGGAAGGTTTAATAATCGTTTAATAAGTTTTTTTTCTATTCTCTCTCCCCTCAGTGATTCCCAAGTGCTTCCTCATGAAAGCGGAGATGTATCGTTCCAGCAAAAACATGTCCACAAGATCAATTGGTGGGAAACCAGTAGAGACCGCCTTTGTGGACAATGATGGCATCTATGACCCAGAGTGTGAGAGTGATGGCAAGTTCAAGGCTGTCCAGTGTAACAAAACTGATGAGTGCTGGTGTGTGAATAGTGCTGGTGTACGTAGAAGTGACAAAGGAGACAAGAACATCAAGTGTGAGCCTGTGGAGACATAGTGAGTATACTTGCACTCGGGACACTCTTGACTAACACACCCAGTATGAGGTGTGGTCTGTATTATACTATTTGTGGAAGGAAGCAAACCTTGATGGTCTGACTTCCTTTTTCTTTTCTTTTTTTTTCTCTTGTAGTTGGGTTCGCCTGGAATTGAAGCATAAAGAGACAGGTGCAACTCTTGATAAGACCAAACTGAAGACGTATGTTGCAATGGATTTCTAGGGCTTTGCTAGATTGTGGAATATTAACCTGAGTTTTTTTTAGTTTGTTTTACAAGTTTTTTTTTTTTTTTTTTTTGCAGTGGGATTCAGAATGTTATGCTGCAGCGTTACATGTTGGATAAACAACATGTGGACAATGTTGATGTAAGACATTGCCATTCTAATGTCCCTCTACTTTGCTTCTGGTACAGATCCTAACCCTTTTTTCATCCCCAGTATGATAAAGATGCCCGTCTCATTGTTGTGGATGTCAAAAAGGATTTTGGAAAACCACAACCAGACCTGTCCCTAATGGCTTATTACATGGAGAAAGATGTAAGACTCCTTGTGATGTATTGTAACTTTAATGCCTGGTTTTATATTTTGTAACTTGTGTGAAATTCATCTTTCTTCCATAGATCAAGGTTCTGCCCCTGTTTAAAAGCGAAACACCATTTGAGCTCAGTGTTGAGGGATCAAATGTGTCCATGGAGACAATCCTGGTGTACTATGTAGATGAGAAGCCACCTACTTTCACCATGCAGAAGTTGACCGGTGGCATCATTGCTGTCATTGTGGTGGTCAGCTTGATTGTGCTTGCAGGACTTCTTGTTCTGGTTAGTGTATGTAGATTCACTTTTAAATGAAGTGTGTGCACGTGTATACTTGTTGTCTAACTGTTACTCTTATTTTAGTTCCTCCTTGCACGGCGGCAGAAGGCCCAGTACAGTAAAGCACAGGTTAGTTATAATTTACTTCATTATCCAAACTGTGGTACTCATCCCAAAAGGGTGAAAGCTTTGGTTTAACACGCTTCCTTCTGTTCTTGCAGCCCAGAGAGATGGAGACCATGTCTTAAAGCTATTAATATCCGATGTACTTGAGTCTAACACTGGGACGTGCCCCATGCTGAAGCATAGACCTGTTGTGTGCATTGCATGTGACACTTTCATATTGGGAAAATTGTGTCTGTTACATGCTGGCTACAGTTGTTTTTAAGCAATGTTTGTTACATTTTGCTATTTAATGAGGGCTTATTTTCATTGGATTAAGATTTTAACATTGTACAGTTTGTGTGACTTGTAAGTTTTTAATAAAATTTGTTAAGTGTCATGCTGTTTAGTTTTTTTAATACCATTCATAATTTATCTGCCATATGCTAATTTAAATAGTAAATCAACCCTTTATCTAAAGATGTATTGGCTTTAATGAAAGGACAGTCCTACCTCAAAACAATTCTTGGCTTTTTGAGACCAAAGGATTTGATTGTCCTTTTTAGCCCAGGGCTGAAGCTGCACCTGTTTGTCACGTGAGATTCATCACAGAAGTAAACCTTATACAAAGTCAATACAATTAGAGCAGACTCTACATTTATTTGTTTTGGGAAAGGAATGCACTTCTGAGACTCTATGCTTAGGCTATAGGTAGATAACAAAGTGCAGAAAATGGTCAAACCATTTATGCTACAAACAATTCTTTTAGAATTACAATAAGTGTAACACAAATACCAGTTTGCAATATTAAATGGCATAATCACCTTTTGGTAAAGTAGCTAGAAACGTAAAAGGTGTAAAATGCAAGTGTCTTTAATGATCTATGGCCTGAAAGTGTCTACTCTTAAACCTGCATTTGTACAAGGGTTATTTTCTTTCAGATTTTAGAACAAGGGGGCTGTTTATTAACCCGAAGCTGCTGACCATTCACTTGCAGTGAAGGACTAATAATTAAACTCATGAGAGAGATGTGCATTGAGCTTTTTTTGAAAAACTGGTCAGACCTGTTCCTCATGTTTCAGGCCACAAAGTTCCTATAGCATTGTGGCATGACTAATGCAAATTTCTGACTAACAAATGCTTCAACCTTCTCTCACGAACCAGGAAGCAACATTTACTCAAATTCTGTTTTAGGTAGAAAAGTCTGTCAGGTTTTAACAGGCACATTAATGAAAAACCAGTGTATTAATGAAAAACTTTCCCACACTTGCTTAGAAGTCACACGTTACGAGTTTGTACAAGAATAGCAATGAATGACGAGTTTGTACAAGAACACCTTGCCAAAAAGGTTGCTGCATGACGAATGACAAACAAAAAAATCTGACTTGTTTTTTTAAGAGATATCTTCACACAAAAGCTTGGCTGGCACTCCCTTGCTTTCAGTTGTAGTCCCCCAGTATTTTTCCCAGAAAAGCTTCGAGCATTTGTTTCTCAGACTAGTTCAGACAGGTTTGGGTGGATCACCTGTTGCCCTCCCCCAACCGTGCTCACACCTGAGTTGGGAGTCAGTCTGCGTTTCCATGGCAGAAAAGGAGGGATTAAATTACAAAGCTTGTCAGATCAGTGTGGGTCACAGTGGGGAGGGACATTTTCATGAGGCTGGTTCACTCCTCAACTGTGTTTCGGTTTACATTATCGATGATTCTTAAAAGACACGTGATTCGGTTATGATCAAATGTAGTAAAGCAATTTAATTTCGTTACATCATTGGTTTTAGAGTATACAAGTGAAGTCACCATCTTAAATAGTTTCAATATCTATATGTTTATCTAGATCACTTGACTCAAAAAAAGAAGATTGATTCATTGTAATAAAGGGAGGGAGTCTGCCAGTAGAACAAATAAATACCGTAACAACACAAAGAAAAACAGCTGCCAAGTGGAAAGATGTGACATGGGGAAAATACCTAAATGTTTGTTTTTAAATTCCACTGGTTTGGGAAATAGCAGGAAGTGTAGCAACCAACCAACTGAGGCAGCCAGTCAGAACAAACATTTGCTATTATTCAAAACTAGTTTTCATGACCAGAATACTGATTAGAAGCCAAACAATCATTCATATCCTGCAAAACATTTTAGATCAATCTCTCATCGATTGTCTTTTGTTTTTGTTTTGTCTACCTGTCCAGGGACAACAGATGCAAATTAGCTGTTAGCTAACTCTGGTGCAATTGTTTAAATTGTGCGCTGTCCCTGTCAAATAAACAGTAAGTTAAATATGTTGATTAAAAGAGATTGTATCATACACATAATAATTAGGTGAAGTGTAGCTGTCTTGTATATGTCATTATACAGTTGGTACACTAACATTCACGTTTAGGGTTGGTAAGATTTTTTATTAAAGAATGTAATACTCTTATCCAGAAAGAACAAATTTAATTGATCGAAAGTGACAGTAAAGACACACAAAAGATTCACACAAGTCACAAAATATTTTTATTTCAAATAAAAGCTGTTCTTTTGAACTTTCTATTCATTAAAGAATCCTGATTTTTTTTTTATAAAGGTTACAACAAAAAATATGAGGCAGCACATCTGTTGAAAATAATAAGAAACTTTTCAGTCAGCATATTAGAATGATTTATGAAGGATGTGACACTGAAGACTGGAGTAATGATGCTGATAATTCAGCTTTGCATTACAAATAAATTACATTTTAAAATATATATTTTATATACATATTTCACACTATTACTGTTTACGTTTACTTGCGGCCTAGGGGAATATAGCGATTTTTTTCATAAATAAAAAACTAATGACCACAAACTTTTGAATGTGTACACTGTAAAAAAATATTTTCATGATTTGTAATCACAATACTTTTTCTTTTGTCAAATCAACTTAGATCATTTATGTGGTTCAGATAACATAATATTTTGAGTTTCTGATGATTAAACCAATTTTTATCATTGTACTAACTAAATATTTCAATTTCAATTAACTTAAAATTTGAAGGCAACCAGGTTACTTAATTTTTTAAGTTAAACCAATATTTTTTACAGTGTATAACTTATGATGAATTTCTATTTTAAAAACAGATAAAAAAAAATTTTTTGTAAGGACATTCATTTAAAATTGCATAATAGATAATATTTATAGAAAACACACAGGAAAAATACATGCAATTTACTTGGCTTTACATACAATTGGCTTTAGAAAAAAATCTCACTAACAAGGCTCAAAATAGCCCCACACTAACATGGTAGCATAATAAGGGTCCCTACCTTCAAATCGAAGCATTGAGAACTTTGTCAGTGTCCAGACAGTTTAATAAGAAGATATTTTATACATACAGTCAGCTTCGCGAATACAGGCAGAAGCCATCTTTGAAAAACAGTCTCTACCAGTCGATCTACGAACGCCGATCCAAGTGCGCTGGTGAGATGTGATTAAATTATTTTTATTTATTTATTTTCTCTGTTGCGTTCAGTGCTTCTCTTATGCACTCAGTGCTTTCTTCCGGAAACAACGGACCATATGAGATTCTACACAATTCAGCGCACTTGGATCGGCGTTCGTAGATCGACTGGTAGAGACTGTTTTTCAAAGATGGCTTCTGCCTGTATTCGCGAAGCTGACTCTATGTATAAAATATCTTCTTATTAAACTGTCTGGACACTGACAAAGTTCTCAATGCTTCGGTTTGAAGGTAGGGACCCTTATTATGCTACCGTGTTAGTGTGGGGCTATTTTGAGCCTTGTTAGTGGTATTAACAAGCGATTTTTATTTGTCATTACTCTGTGCCCTATATACTAGCGTTATACTAGCGTTGTAGTCTAAACTGTTTTTAGAGATAAAACTATTTACATTCGATAATCATGAAAACAAATCTCAGATAACGGTTGACTAGGTAACAATGTGTAATTAGACCAAAGGTTCATTTTGCGCTGGAGTTCTCCTTTAAACATGCAAAGAGGAGGTATAGAGTAGAGGGATATAACTGTGGAAGTAAATCATGATTGCAGAATGAGAAATACTAGTTTCGTTTGAGTAAACTCCAGCAAGCCAAATGTCTGAACAATGTATATACCTTTTGAGTGTAAGAAAACATTTAGTTAGTTTTTCGAGTTTACATATTTCTTGAATCACATTTTGAAATAAATGTTTTTCTCCAAAACATGTTGGCCATAATTATTGGCACAGTTTTATTAATTATTGCCTTTTTGCAACCTCCTTTTGCCAAGAGATCAGAGACCATTCCTCCATACAGAATCTCTCCAGATCCTGTAGATTCCCAGATCCATGTTGGTGCTTCTTCTCTTCAGTTCAGCCCACTCATCTTCTATAGGGTTCAGGTCAAGGGACTGGGATGGTCACGGCTGAAGCTTTCTTTTGTGCTCATTGACACATTTTAGTGTTGATTTTGGATCGTGTTTCGTTTTGGATTGTTGTCCTGATGGAAGATCCAACCACGGCCCATTATAAGATTTCTAACAGAGGCCATCAGGTTTTGATTTTTTATCTGTTGGTATTTGCTAGAATCCATGATACCATGTATCTGAACAAGATGTCCAGGACCTCCAGCAAAAAAAATAGGCTTTTTCTTGAAACCCTCCCACACAACATGTAGTGATGTTGGGGTAGTTTGATTTTTTTTTAAAGACTTTTTGACCCCAAGCCTCAACTAATCTCTGCAATTCTCTATCTGTGATCCTTGAAGAGTCTTTGGCCACTTAGACTCTCCTCCTTACCGTGCATTAAAACAATATAGACACATGTCCTCTTTCTAGGCAGATTCATAGTTAATTGGGATTTTCAATTCTTTAGCTATTTTCTTACAGCCACTTTCTATTTTGTGATGCTGAACAATCTTTTGCTGCCCACCAGAACTATATTCTTTAGTTTTACTGATTACTCATGGATGATTAAGGGAATTTGACCATTGAGTTTCCTCATGTTTATACTCCTGTGAAACAAACAAGTCATAGCTAGACAATTTCATGTTTAGTCACCCTGGTGTGATAAAAAAAAAAATATATTCATGAAAATATACTTCAGAGATATTGTACTCATAACATTTTTAGGCGTGCCAATAATTGTGGCCAGCGTGTTTTGGAGAAACACGTTTATTTTATAATGTGATTTCCCCTCGCTTTCAATTCTTTTACTTTAATGAAAGGTTAGAGTTTAGAATTTTTTACGAAAGATCAAAAGGATAAAAAATGCTAATTTATTTTTACAGCCATCTTTGATCTTATTTACCAGGAGTGCCTGGTGCCTTCTAACCACAACTGTATATAGTGAGATTACTATTGAGAACAATGTGAATTATAAAAAAAAACAAATCCAATGTCAGGGTAAAAATATGTTAATGACAATCTGACAATTGTAAAAAAAATTATATTACAATACAAAAAAAGGCTTCATTTTCATTTCCAAAATAATTTTATTATTTTTATTATATTGGAGTGGAACATGACGTGGACATGAAATCTCACTCCTTTTTATGTTGAGGACTACTGTAAACCAGGTAACCCACAGGAAGTCACATCATATTTAAGATAATTTAACCCAAAAGGGGGCGACGTATCCTAGGAGAAACAAACATTTGACAAGCTATGTGGGAAGAGGCAGGGAAAGTTTTTTTTTTTTTTTTAGAGGCAGGGAAAGTGTAGGTCTCATTTCTTGGTTTCATGTTGAAAAGGGGTTTTGTTGTGAATATTTAGATCTAGTGACTTTGTTAATGAAGTCTTTGTTTAGCTCATGGGCAGCATTTAAAAACAACATGGCCACCATGTTAGGTGCATGTATATAGTCTCATTATAGTGGGAAATTTACTCACCTTCAGATAAAAGTTGATATAGTTCACATATTTGCAATACATGTTTAAAAAGTTGTTGTGCTAGCTTATTACGTTTATTTTTTTTATAATCTGCCTGTAAATGTTTGTATCCCCCAGAATACATCACCCCCTAAAGTAATTGAAAAAAGAATGCTTGTTGGCAATGCATTTTACAAAATTTTTGGTAAAACATTTACTCTGTCATAACTTAAACTAAACATTCTTTGTAAAATTCTGTTCAACAATAAGTATAATGCCTATTTATGAACATATTAGCTTATTTTATCATATTTAATACGCATATTTCTAGGGCCTAAAAATGATCAGTATGACCAAAACTTTGCTGAAAAACCTCTTGTACACGATCTACTTCATGTCTTCTGTCCTCTGATTGATAGCTCATACTTTTTTTTTGGTAACATTCAAAAAAGTCTTTTTTGCTCAGAAATCATTAATGATTTTTATAATGTAAATGCAAGATAAACATTTACAGGAATGAAGCAACTTAGGTTTACTTGATTATTCATACATTCTTTTTTAATGTTAAAAATAATTTTGACATGCTAATGTAAATCTCAAATATGACACCACAGGCTTTTGGGGAACATTTTTCATCTCTTAATTATCATTGATTTGCAAGGAATTGCATGTATGAGCCATAAAAGCCTGATGTTTGTGTGGGTGTCTGTGTGTGTAAAATATGATACTCCAAAAAAAAAAAACACATGTGTGTGTGTGTATATATATATATATATATATATATATATATATATATATATATATATATGTGCTTTTTGTTAAGTATCATATTTATACATCAGGGTTTTATGGCTTATATATGCAATTCATTGCAAATAAATGATAATTAAGAGATGGAAAAATGTTCCACAAAAGCAGTTATATAACAGTTATATTTTTTACATTTATCAAAACATTTCAAAAGATTGAAAAAAAAGTACATTAAAAATGGTGTATGGCAATCAAGTTGCTTCAGTATACAGGAAAATCAACAATTAAGGTCATGTTTTTTTTATTTTTTTATCATTAAATTGTATTATTTATGTCCTTCAATATATCAATAAATATTTTTTCTGATGTCTCTTTATGGTCTTGCCCTTTTATAGATATGTCTCTCATTTAATGTCCAGATTCCCTTTGACGAAAAATCTGTATATTGTAAAGATGGTTTTTAAACTTAGTAATGAATTAGAGAGTGTAGAGAGATACAGCCTGAGTGAACGCCAGCACACATGGTCCAGCAGCGATGTATTAAAGAAGGGTGGGTGTTTTGCTGGGTCTGCAGGCAGCAGGAGGAGACTTGCTCCTTGATTCCTTGTTCTTCATCTCTCCAGACAGGGCCAGAAGCAGGGCTGGGGCCGACAGGTGGTGCACCGCTGCTTTTTGTTGTTGTGTGCAGTTAATGTAGCTGGCTATGAGCAGCGTCAAGTCTCGAACCTGAAAAACATGATGTTAAATGATGGTGGTATGGAGTCGTAACTTATGCAATTTTTATTATTAACATCGTCTAGTTTGTAAATTTGTTGTATGTTAACTGGATACTGACGGCAGCATGGGTGATGGCCCAACACAAATTTCCCTCCGTGGGACAATAAAGTTTTTTACTTACTTTACTTACTTACTTAACACAAAGTAAACAGAGAAATGCTATGGGATACGCTTTTTAAAATGTGCATGTATGTTTGCTGTTTGTTGTTGCAGCATTTCAATTCTCTAGCGGCATATGAAATGTTAGTTGTATGAAATGTAATGTTCATGAACGGCAAACAGAAGTATTCATTAGGCTGTGTTTCTGTGTACTTTGGTGTGTGTGTGTGTTCTCTTTGATTCTTCAACTATAGGCTACTTTTCAAATGCCTTTTATGTATGAATTATTATGTTTAAAACTATGACGGTCTAAACCAAAAGCTACAGAATCTCATAACCGTTCAAGTTTGCGGTCAGTAAGATGTTAATGCTTTTGAAAAACATGTCTTATGCTCAGCAAGGCTGAAATTATTTGATCAAAAATACATTAAAAACAATATTAACAATTTAAATGAACTATTTTCTATTTCTAATTTTAAAATGTAATTTATTCCTGTAATGGCAAAGAATTTTCCGCATCATTACTCCAGTCTTCAGTCTCACAAGATCCTTCAGAAATTATTCTGATATGCTGATTTGCTGCTCAAAAAACCTTTATAGTCTTAAAAAGTTAATATTTTTGTAGAAAATTAGATCTTTTTTTTTTTTCAGGATTGTCGAATAAATTGAGAATTCAACAGTATTTGGTTATGCTTTATTTTAAAGTGATATTGTACTTAAAATTAAAATAATTTTATTACTATAGAGTTTGGTTTAGGGTTAATTAGTTTCCCTTCATTTTGATGGTCCCTAACACATTCTGTTAATAATCTCCTCAACCACCACCAGTGTGCAGCATCCACCTGGATGATGTGACGGGAGCCATATTGCGCCAGAACGCCCACCACACACCAGCTTACTGGAGGAGAGGAGACGGTGATGAAGCTAATCAGTATACGGGGATGATTAGGAGGCCATGATGGACAGAGACCACTGGGGCAGATTTGGCCAGGATGCCGGGGTTACACCCCTACTCTTTCGAAAGACATTCTGGGATTTTTAATGACCACAGAGAGTCAGTACCTCGGTTTAAAGTCTCATCCGAAGGACGGTGCTCTTTTGGCGCTTTTCCACTGCATGGTACGGTTCGGTACGGCACGCTTTGGCGCTTTTCCACTGCATGGTACGGTACGGCTCGGTTCGGTCCGGCTCACTTATGGCGCATTTCCACTGCATGGTACGGTACGGTACGGCTCGCTTTGGCTCGCTTTAAATGGTACCTGGTCTGTTGAGGTTCCAAGCGTACCGTACCGGTACTAAAATGTGACGTGTAAACACTGTTGATCACTGATTGGTCAGACAGACAGAATCGTCACTACCAGCGTCATTGTTTTTGCGACACGAGACACTAAACCCGCTAGATTTAAATAGCCAGTAAACAACAGCCAACGCTGTAGCACCTGTTTTTAAAGTCCTTACTTGAAAAAATAAGATGAAAAAATGAATGGCTGAAGCGTGGTCAGTGGACGAGGTGCAGACGTTCCTCTCCTTGGTTGCCGAGGAGTTGCGCACCTATAACGATCAGTCCCACCCACTTTAAAGCGGTACTAACTGCAGTGGAAAAGCAACCGAGCTAAAGCAAACCGAACCGTGCCGTACCGAGTCGAGTCGTACCACGCAGTGGAAAAGCGTCATTTGACAGTATAGTGTCCCCGTCACTATACTGGGGCGTTAGGAGCCACACAGACCACAGGGAGAGCACCCCCTACTGGCCTCACTAACACCTCTTCCAGCAGCAACCTGGTTTTCTCATGAGGTCTCCCATCCAGGTACTAACCAGGCTCAGCCCTGCTTAGCTTCAATGGGCCTATTGACTATAAGTAACGCTACACCTGCATTTATCTACTCTCATTAGAGTGTTAGTAGAGTATTAGTAGACTGGTAGGGTTAGGGTTAGTAGAATAAGTTGACATAGTTGAAAAGTTAAGTATTACCTTAGTTACTTGTAATTATGTATAATTTACTGTTATCACTATAGTACATGTAGTAACATGTAATTATGTCACCTTAAAATAGTGTTCCCCTGCATTTTTAGAAATCTTTTGTAGCATTATAAGTATTATTACTGTCACTTTTAATCAGTGTAATGCATCTTTATCCTGAATAAAAGTGTTAATTTTTTTTTAAAACACACACACACACACACACACAATTTTTCGACAACTTTTTTTACACAAATAACAGCTGTCCCACAATTGTAATTTCCACAACCTTTTTCTTTTTAACACACACACAAAAAAATAACCCACTAATTTAAGAGCACAATACCTACCTTAGATTGAGTCATAGCAAACAGATGCTTCTCTGTAGCCTTATCTTTGGATGTGTTGGTGCCAGAACTTAGAGATACTACCAGCATAAAGTCCTGACCACATGCTCCAAATGTCACAATGCTTTTATGAGGGTAAGATCTAAGGACTTTCTAGAAGACACAAGGTGAAGACTCATCTTAGCCCTTCGCTAATATGAATTGAAACAACATGAAAAAGTGCTGCAGCTCTGAAGAGAACATGTTCACTTACTATAGAGTTAAACTCCAAGATGCTGACTCCATCTTCATGTACTGCCAGCCAAGCACGCACATTCTTCTGTGGAGATGAAGTTACGGGCTACAGGGAGAAAGAGAGTATGACTAAGTAACAATGCCACAGCATTTACACTTTTTTGAGTATTTAAATATTGAAAAATTGCATGCATCGCCTTGAGTCTTTTAAGGAGACTAAAGGCCCGTTCACACCAAGCAAACTATAAAATAACTATATCAGAAGACATTATCGTTCTGTTTATTATAAGTGCGTGCCTGCAGTTTTGTCATCTGCCACTCAAGCTCTTTAAAGCAGGATGGAATCTGATTGGCTGTCAATGTTTTTATTGTTTATCAGCTGGAAAAAAATCTTGTTTCTCTGTGCTGTTAATGTTATAGTTGAAGTGTGAACTCTGCTGCTATCCTTTTATATTTAAATGATTTTTAGAACTTTATCGTTATCTTTATATTTAGCGTTCTTGGTGTGAAGGGGCCTTAACTTAGCCTGGATGCCAGCCGAACTTAGCCCCGGCCACAACATTTGAGGATGGGAAGTTCGGTCTGGACTTTATCCGTTGTGAAGCAAGTATGCCCAAACCAAAGCTGTTCGGACCAATCAAATTGTCAGGGCGGGCTTTAACCGATGATGGACAGATGATCAACAGTAACGTAAACATCCACGTCACCAAAGAGCGCCTAGGTTGAATTCGTTTACAACAAAGAATGGCTGCCGCTGGAGAATTTAGATGTGTAGATTCAACCATCGTGTCTGTTATAGAAGATGTAGACAGCGCATTCATTTTAAAAGAGGAACAGAGAACCACGATCAAGGCATTATGTGTAGATCAGAAAGATGTTTTTGCCGTCCTTCCTACGGGATTCGGTCTATCCAATTGAGTGCAGAGGCATTTTTTTTTTCGTATGACGACATCAGGCTAGCCTTAACTCACCTCAGCCTCAAATAGTTTGGCTCCAAAAAATGGCCACTTCCGGGCCACTGTCAGGTAGATTCGTATGCACTCGGATGAACTCCGCCCCCTCAGAGATGCCCAGCGGGTAGAGAGTTTCTGCAGCAAATGCCTGAGAATGCATGGATTTCAGTTGGTAAGCCAAACAAATTCTTTGTGTTCATATATGAGTTTGTTTCACTGGAGGCATAAATACCTCATTTGTTCCTCGGTGGAGGTGTGTCTGTAATGTTTCGGGTAGAAACGCTCTAGAACTTGTTTGAGGGTCTGGTTAGACTTAGTCTGTGCAGCTCCTGAACCACTTGGACTAGAAAATGGGCGCTCAAAGTCCCCAAACTCCACCTGCATGACACAAAACCCATTAGGTTTACGTACTAAAAGGAAAGCCTATTTTAGGAACATTAAGATGTTTTGGATTATGGCATTATTTCAGTGAAAATTAAGGACATTTTCTCCACAAATTCTCATTACCGCAATGTGTTCAGTCATGTTTTTAGTGAATGCCATTATTCTCCATTAACAAATTACTATAATACAATATTTACTTAAATGAGCATGATTTTAAAGCAGTAAAAAACAAATACTATTGTGTATATATATTTTTTTTTACATGTTACAGTAATGACACTGATTTATTTTGAAATATGGGAATAAAATTGGTTTTAATTAATTGACATGAAAATAATGCAAAAATACACAAAAAATTTATGGTAGCCTACCTAAAATAGAGCTTATTTTCTTTAGAGGTCCTGTGACATTTTGGATAGAAGTTTCACCATGCCATCGTGATTTGTTTTGGCTGCTTTTCAAATGTATTTTAGGTTTCACTATTTGTTCTAGACTTAAAATATAGGAATCTATTGATTAAATATTAATTATATGTTTGAAACTATGACAGTCTAAACAAAAAGCTACATAATAATTCATTACTTCATTATGTATCACATTAAAAAGATTTTTTTTTTTTTACACAAATTACAATAATTAGATTAATTGTTTTTGATTAATTGTCATGAAAATGTTAAAAAAAAAAAAAAAAAAAAATGAATGGTAGCCAAAACTGAGCTAATTGTCTTTAGAGGTGCTTTAAGTGATCAGATCCACTGGGAGTCATTTTCTGCATTTGAATTTGCTGACATCGGTTTGGCCGGTGTGCATTTTGGAGAGAGTGCGTGGGGTCGCAGAAATGTAGTGGGCTGTTTAATTCATTGCCACAGTGGGATGAAATACAGTATGACCTGAGCATGTTCTTGTCAGGTTTGTAAGATTTCTCCAGTAATATAATAGGAGAAGCACAGTGTACCTGAGCAAGCAAGGCGGCCATCTCTAAAGCAAGCTCTTTGTTGACAGGGAAGTGACCAGCTGTAATCTCCTCATTTGTTTGGTATGCCAGAAGCAACCGCTCTCTCTCGGTCTCTCCTCTCATCTGCTGGGAGAAGTACAACCTACAGGGAACAAACACCAATTGCAGCCTGTTGGATGTAGGCTTGTTGATGACGTTCTGTTTAAGAATCTGGGGGAATTCCCAAAACATTTTTAAGAATAAAATTCTTCTTAACTGCTATTTTCTTCTTGGTTTCTAACTCTCTTATCTAGAAAAAAGATAATAATATTTTGTATTTTCAAAAACTTTTCCTAAAAAGTTTCTTATCTTTGTTCTTAAGACAACATTTAAGAAGCATTCATATTCCTGAAAAGAATGTTATTAAAATCATCGTAAATAACTAAAGTTAGGATAACCTCCAACCTGTCTTAAATCTCCAAAGACAAGATGTTTAATGAATTAATTGCGTTGAATAGTTAACAAACAAGTATTCATTACTTCAGTGAGCTCATTGTTTCTGCCTTAAATTACTACATTGTTTAACTTAATAATTTTTTTGCTAACTGTGATTTGTATATGTACATTTTCTGAAATTCATAACTAAGACAGTTACCTCTGATAACAGATCACTCTAAATTGTAATGGGGACTCTTCTGTAAAGCTGCTTTGAAACTAGTGTCTTGTGAAAAGCGCTATACAAATAAATGTGCATTGAATTTAATTGAATTAATTAGATTAAGCATCACAACATAACACTAGCTACATATAATACATATTACTAGCATCATGAATGTGGGCAAGTGTCACAGATCAATCATTAAACAGTGATCACTAGAGTGAACGCGAATACATAATGCATTCACTCTAGCTACAACTATAGTGAGACAGCACACACAGATACCGGACACATTCACTCTATGGTACATTCAAATCACAGCGCTACGTGATTAACTGCCATCAAGCCATTCACAACGAAAATAGTCTGAGCGCTTATTATGATAACTACGGAATCTGCAGGTAGCGCAAAAAGATGGGATTTGAGGTGTTTTTCATTCATCAAGTCTTCAGCAATACCCGCCTTTGATTCAAATAACACCAAAGGCCTTTCATTTTCTTCTTAAGAAAAAAAAATATTTCTTAAGAAAATATTTGACAACTTAAGAATTTTTCAAGAATTGCACTAAGTGCAATTGCACTAACTTAGAATTTATATTAAGAATTTGCTTGAATATGACCCCTGTACTCTACCTGTTCTTATAAGTGAGTTTCACCGTCCTGGCATTTTCGGATTTGCCTGTGTGCTGCTCCTTCGAGGCCTGCTCCCATTTTGCAATAATGTCACAGATCTGAGGACACAGGACATTGGTTTTTACGATAAAGACGGCTACAGAGTACAATAAGTGACTGTCCAGTAGAGTGTGTGTGTGTCTGACCTTCAGGTTTCCCTGAAGACAGTGCTCAAGGTCTTTGCCAGTGGGGTCATCAGAATAAAGGCCGAAACCGGACTGACCAGTTTTCCTCATGCCTGTGTCCTGGTTCAGCCGACTCTGAAATTCCTCCACTGTGGATGAAGCATCAAAACCAACAACCTGCCATACAAAGACAGACTGTTAGCTTAGACAAGATGGTGAACCACCAATAGTTCGTAATGTCATTTTTAAAGAAACAGTTCTTTCAAAAATGAAAATTCCCACATTATTCATTCACCTTCACGATGTTTTAGACTGTTATTTTTGTTCTGTGGAATATAAAAAGAGAACGTCTGAACACATGGAATTCCCAGACTTTTTTTGCTAATTAATTTCCATGATGATCTATTGATGAATAGAAATTTCAGTTTCCACAAAAAAAAAAAAAAAAATGCTTTGGAGCTGAGCAAAACTAGAAAGAAAAAAAATATCTATAATAAACATTTATTACATTAAATTAAATTAGAATTCCCTGAAATGTTCAAGTTTTACCTGCCCATGGGAATCCTTTTTGAAGAATTTTCATGCAGGTGTTTTCTCTATAGTCATGCACTTGGTAGATACTGAAAAGCAACTTGCATGTTTTGGATTCTTTAGATATCAAACCCAAGATGTTGTTAAAGTCATGCTTTACCATTCAAGCTACAGAAACAACACACGGTGATTCAGAGACCATGTCAAGATCCAGAACGCACAATAAACAGTTTTAAATCATCCCTATGTCTCTTGCTCTCTATTCCATGTATTCTGAAGGGAATTCTCAGATGGTTTAGGATATAACGCACAAATAAAATGCTTTTATACAACTTTTATAATACTTTTATGAGTTTTTTGTCTTTTTGGTCACTTATATTGAAATAGGCTGCATGAAGATTTAAAAGAACATCAGGATGAGTAAATAATGACAGATCAATGTTCATTTCTTGATGAACTGCTCTTTTATCATAAAGTGTTTTGGAAATGTGTGGACCTGGTAGGTATTGTTAAGGAAGTGTACAGGTACACTGAATGGCAAAGAGTGGTGGTAAGGGTTCCTGAGTAAGATTGATAAGATCTCCATACGTGAAGATCGGGCTTGCCGATCCCCTTTCTGCTGCGTCCGTTCCAGAGAACGTTGGCAATAAATTGCATACTTTCCCACCTCCGTCCTGAGAACAATTCAGAGATTGAGCAACTGTCAAATTAAGTGTGCTTCATGGAAGAGTATGATAATTGATCTGATGTACCTTGAATCTCCATATCTTTTGAGATGAACTTGCAAATACCAAAGAGTGGGGTGTGTGGGCAGGAAAAGACCGACACACAGAGCCAGAAACTGCCAGCCCTGTGTTAGAGAAAATGTAAACAAGTCATGGACATCTTCATAAATCATTCCCAAGTTGGCGAGAAACACAAAACAAAGCTAAGCAAGCACCCCCCCCTAGTGGTGTGTGTTCACATCACAAGCATGTGATTTTCTTACCTGCAGGGTTCCAGGCACTCCGTGTGGTTGCCTCTTCTGTGTCTGTTTGATAAGCTGGCAGTAGATCTCGTTTTGCAGCTCTGGGTGGGTGAGACACACTTGTAGAGCACATTGGGCAAGAGTCACGTGATAATCTATGGCTGGTGTGTCAATGGCCACATTAATGAAGAGCTGACATGTCTGTAAAGAAGAGAAAATTTTTTGTTTTTTCCTGTGTTTTACTGCCCAAATGTGTAATGAATAAACACACACCTTAAATAGTTTGATGGCTTCAGTTTGTAGAGCCTTTGAAGGCAGGGTAGTGAGTGGAGAAGACAGACCTTCCTTAGTGAAACACAGCATTGGGTGTCTCCAGAGAGGAGACCCTGAGAAAGAATCGGACAAATATGGACATTAAACTGTTTTTATCCAGATACAGTTTAAAAGGGCAGCATGAGGTAAAAATGAGAATGAGAATAAACTTGAGAATAAAGTAAAATGTATGATATAAATATTTGCCATGGTTACATTTTAATAACACGTCAAATCAGTCTCAGCCTCAAGCACTACACCCTCATGCCACAATCCTTTCATTTAGTGATGTTAAAGGATTAGTTCACTTTAAAAAAAACTTTTGCTGATAATTTACTCACCCCCATATCATCCAAGATGTCCATGTCTTTCTTTCTTCAGTTGAAAAGAAATTAAGGTTTTTGATGAAAACATTCCAGGATTTTTCTCCATATAATGGACTTCAATGGATCCCAAACGGTTCAAGGTCCAAATGACAGTTTCAGTGCAGCTTCAAATGACTGTAAACGATACCAGACGATGAATAAGGGTCTTATCTAGTGAAACGATCGATCGGTCATTTAAAAAATAAATTACAAAGTTTAAGTTTTATAAGCACAAATGCTTGCCTTGCTCTGTTCTGTGATGCGTGTTCGTGACATCACGTAAAACGCAATTAATTTGAAAAGGTCACGCTTCTGTCCTTACGAAAATTTTCTTTTAGCCTTTTTAATATTAAAACACCCAGGATACCCACACGAAAGGGGCATTTTAAACGATAAACTGACACAGACATTTGAATATGTGTATATGGTCCTCACATTTGTAAACACTGACTCGGTACTTCCGCCTACGTCAAGCGTGACCTTTTAAAACGTAATTGTGTATTACGTGATGTCACGAATGCGCATCACAGAACAGAGCAAGGCAAGCATTTGTGCTTATAAAACAAACTTTTTAACTTATTTTTTAAATGACCGATCATTTCGCTAGATAAGACCCTTATTCATCGTCTGGTATCGTTTACAGCCATTTGAAGCTGCACTGAAACTGTCATTTGGACCTTGAACCGTTTGGGATCCATTGAAGTCCATTATATGGAGAAAAATACTGGAATGTTTTCATCAAAATTTCTTTTCGACTGAAGAAAGAAAGACATGGACATATTGGATGACATGGGGGTGAGTAAATTATCAGCAAAAGTTTTTTTTTAATAGTGAATTAATCCTTTAACCACCACCACACAAATGCTTGGGGCCCATGAGATCTGGGGCCCCTGCTGGCCATAAGCCACTGAATAAATCACTTAGTCACTGCATCTTTTAATACAGATAATAAATTCAATCTGACTATATAATAATAATAATTATTGTTATTTTCATTATTAGGGTTAGGACAATAGTAAAATTACAATATTAATATGTGTGGCTGTCTTAATTTCTTTGCTTTCAAATGGAAATCTATAGAGGTTTTATTTTGGCAGAAAACCGCTGGGAGATCTTTTTCATTTGTTGAAAAATAAACCTTTTCATTTGTTGACAACAGATTTATAAGCGCTTATCATTGCAAGTTTAGGAAGATGGTTGATGTGTGTTGCATTTTCAAATGCAGGTTATAAGCGACCCAAATTCACTTGCAGAGATGGGGTTTGCATGAAGCAGCATTTACTGTGAACCAAGTTACTCCAAAACATTGAAAATACCGGATCATGAGCAGTAAGCCTTATAAATATGGAAAAATCACATCCCCGTCTTCAAATCCAAACTTTGCTGGGGACCCTAAAAAATGCTAATTTGCCTTTGTGCATAGTGAATTAATAACTTTAATTCGTGTTTTTGTGTCAGCCTATTGTTGTAGCATGATCAATATTGGTTGGTAATTTACAGAAAATGTCTCTTCCTGTTTGAGAAACAGGAGAAGAAGTTGTTCTTGGCCAGAATAAGCTACAGACAAGACTTTTAGCCCTGGAAGATGGTTATAATATGCTGAGATTTGTTTCCCATAGCTTATTTTTTAAGAGGCTGATTTTCCAAGGAGGCATATCTTCTCCTTCTACTGCATGTCTCTGATGTACACTCCACCACAATGAAATATATGAAATTAATAACACGATCATCCAGAATTCAACTGTTAGTGTCTTACCTGGGTCTCCCTGCATGTTGAGAAGTTTACCAACCAGCTGCTCAAACTCAGTTCCCACCTGCCCCACTGTAGTGCCCGCTGCCACCGACAGATGGTAAACCCAGGCTGTCTACAGGAAAGGAACACATACAAGCAACAATGACGTTTTGTTTCATCATAAACTACCCAAACATTTAGGATTATCTTTGAATTTATACCTTTTCTGTGCCGTAATGATATTAGATCCCTTGTGAAAAAGAAGTACCCGTACTAAAGCATACTTTTAAAAAGAGCACTTATTATGGAAATAACATACTTTAAAATAATATATTTAAGAGCGAACTGAATGTAATGTTTTTGGAGAGTTAACATTTATTTACAATGAAATAAAAACATTAGTTTTGAATAAATTAGTTAAAATTAAAGTGTTTTTTGACCCACTTAAGTAGTACTAGTACATCTTTATATGTAATTTCATTATTTAGGGGTCCAAGCACAGATGGCGTGATTAAATATATATATGCTGTCCATTTAAAATAAAGAGACAATATTTTTTCTTATTATAATAATATAATAATAAATCAAACACGTGTTAAACTGCAAGCATAAGGTTAGAAGGCAACACGTATAGAAACAAATTAAGATGGATGCTTCAGATAAATAAAGTTTTGAGCTGCAGATTGTCAGGCTTATGTTCTGTTCTGTTTAGTTTTATGTGTTCCCACTATTTTTAACCGATGTACACTTGATGGCTAAAGAATACCCATACTGCACTGTGAGGGCTGTGCTGAATGAATTCCCACATCTGACCAGAAGATGGTGCCCGCAGCTGAATCGTCCATCCATCCATTTTCCAAAATATATTATTTTGAATAATATATTCAAGTGGAATATTTTAGTAGAGTAATGTATGGAATAGTAAATGGAGGTATATGGGGGGAATTTCGAACAAAGCTCTAGTTTCCTAAAGTGTACCTGTTAGTTACTGCTACAACTAGATCCTGCTCAAACTCATCCTTGCTGCAACAAACATGACGTAAAAACAGACATTAAAAATGGATCTGGCAGCAGTTTTTCTCAGACCAGAAACTATTCTGTGTTCTATTTTCCAGAAGGGCATGGAGATTGAAACATATGTGGATGAACTCCTGGAATACTGCAACCTGACATCATTGGATGATTGTTCTCCGATGGTCTGTTTATGGAGTGGGCTTGGCATCAGTCGATCGGTCTATTCCCGCCAGTCTGACCAGGTATGTGAGCCGGTCCCATGTCTGTCCCAGAGGGAGTTTGGTGGAATTGGACAGCCTGGAGTGGCTGATTGACTTGAGCAACACAGAGCCAGCTCCCGTCCTTGTTTCTGCCCTTGAGCAACCTTCTTCCCTGCCGATTACCTCAAGCTGTTTAGATATTCCACAACTTTTTGATGTCCTTCCCGCTCCGCTGGTTTTTCCCAGCACCAAGCCAGTTTCATCACCAAGCACCAATCCTATGTCATTGATTATACACCCACTATCCATCTTAGTTTTCCGAACTTTATACTGGAACAAGGTGAACTCGCGTGTGATGACATTCCAAGCTCCAACATCCCTTTTCCCAGGCAAATGGAACACAGCATTGCTTCTATTTTCTAGTTGAGAAAATACTCTCTTTAAGTACACTTAATTAGGGCTGCACGATTTGGGGAAAATGTCATATTGCGATTATTGAGGTCAATATTGCGATTGCGATATAATAAACAAATGGTTTCATGAGTCAACTTACTTGGTTCTAAAGCAAAATGCACACACAGATTAGTGATACTTCTGTGTATTAATGTACACTCACCGGCCACTTTATTAGGTACCCCATGCTAGTAACGGGTTGGACCCCCTTTTGCCTTCAGAACTGCCTCAATTCTTCGTGGCATAGATTCAACAAGGTGCTGGAAGCATTCCTCAGGGAGTTTGGTCCATATTGACATGATGGCATCACACAGTTGCCGCAGATTTGTCGGCTGCACATCCATGATGCGAATCTCCCGTTCCACCACATCCCAAAGATGCTCTATTGGATTGAGATCTGGTGACTGTGGAGGCCATTTGAGTACAGCGAACTCATTGTCATGTTCAAGAAACCAGTCTGAGATGATTCCAGCTTTATGACATGGCGCATTATCCTGCTGAAAGTAGCCATCAGAAGTTGGGTACATAGTGGTCATAAAGGGATGGACATGGTCAGCAACAATACTCAGGTAGGCTGTGGCGTTGCAACGATGCTCAATTGGTACCAAGGGGCCCAAAGAGTGCCAAGAAAATATTCCCCACACCATGACACCACCACCACCAGCCTGAACCGTTGATACAAGGCAGGATGGATCCATGCTTTCATGTTGTAGACGCCAAATTCTGACCCTACCATCCGAATGTCGCAGCAGAAATCGAGACTCATCAGACCAGGCAACGTTTTTCCAATCTTCTATTGTCCAATTTCGATGAGCTTGTGCAAATTGTAGCCTCAGTTTCCTGTTCTTAGCTGAAAGGAGTGGCACCCGGTGTGGTCTTCTGCTGCTGTAGCCCATCTGCCTCAAAGTTCGACGTAATGTGCGTTCAGAGATGCTCTTCTGCCCACCTTGGTTGTAACGGGTGGTTATTTGAGTCACTGTTGCCCTTCTATCAGCTCGAACCAGTCTGGCCATTCTCCTCTGACCTCTGGCATCAACAAGGCATTTCCGCCCACAGAACTGCCGCTCACTGGATGTTTTTTCTTTTTCGGACCATTCTCTGTAAACCCTAGAGATGGTTGTGCGTGAAAATCCCAGTAGATTAGCAGTTTCTGAAATACTCAGACCAGCCCTTCTGGCACCAACAATCATGCCACGTTCAAAGTCACTCAAATCACCTTTCTTCCCCATACTGATGCTCGGTTTGAACTGCAGGAGATTGTCTTGACCATGTCTACATGCCTAAATGCACTGAGTTGCCGCCATGTGATTGGCTGCTTAGAAATTAAGTGTTAACGAGCAGTTGGACAGGTGTACCTAATAAAGTGGCCGGTGAGTGTATATTTCTCCACTCAAACTAGCAACAACAACTAAATGATTAATAACACCTTTAATGATCAATAAACCATTGATGTCTGGATAAAAGTGGCATTAATTATAGCCATCCAACATCACAGTGATTCTATCATTACAAGTGAAAGCTATCAATTTTTTAGAAACATTTTAGGCTTCAAAAAATATAACAGCTTTTAATTGAAGTAAACTTCAAACAATCCTCACATAAACCCATAATAAATGTCATATTTAGCCTACCTCTGCCCTTCCTGTCTAACCTATTAACTGTATGTATACAGAAATTGAATAAAGTTATCAAACAGTTTGCATAAATTATATATAGACTAGGCCCTAATCCTTATTAAAGCTACAAAAGTTATTTAATCAAGATCACCGACCGAATAATTTTCTCTGTCCCCTTTGATCTTTGATTAACTTTACTGACAGAGCATTATTGGATGCTGGCGCTTTAAGAGCAGCCGCTGTTGTTGAGAGACGCGGATCTCACACGCGCCTCATTCTCTCACAACTCTTTACGTCCATCATAAGACTGCTCTTATGTTATGAAGATACTAGACAAAACGATATTTTGGCATAATTGTGTGTTTTATTGTTCGTTCAAGCGCGAAAGAGAACTGTATTCTGGCGCGCGGTCTGTGCATGCGCATGACACTGGCCGCGCGCGTCAGGACATTCACAGACAGCGCGCTCTCTTTTGACTAGTCGTGCTCGTGCAAGAATGGTTTTCGCACGAATAAGAGCGGGATCATGTTACACGAGCCAAAGGATGACGAAAAATAACAGATGGCGCGTTAATAGCCCTAATTTGTTTATTTCATATAAAATCGCGGCATTTTGCATCATATAATCGCATAGGTTTGACATCGCGATTACGATTGCGATATGATTAATCGTGCAGCACTACACTTAATGCACATTTTTATTTCATTAAAGCTACAGTCCGTAACTTTTCCTCTTTGTCACCATCTCTGTTTGAAATCTGCAATTGCAGTTATTCGCGGAATTATCATCTTTACGTGGGTTGTAAATTGGCATGAAACAGCGCGGATGAACACAGTGTTTTGAGGCAAGTGCTGCTGTCAATCACCGCGCTGTGTGGATACTGTCATTCAGAATCACAGATTCACTTTTTGAAAGTTTGACCAACATAAGAATTTTCACCGGAAAATGTCTTCTGAACAAGTAAGTAAAATTTTTTGTTCTGATCAACTAAGGGGGAAAAAGCATTCGACATGATAAGCGATCGTTAGATTTAATCAGCGCGATTTAAGTTACAGCAACCGTGCAAATTATACTTTGTTCTCAAATTGTTCATGTTAACAACATCAGCATTGCGTGACTAACGTTACATTTAATGTGTTTTATGGTTACCTGTGTAGTTCAGAATTCACATTCTCCATAATAGCTAAACGAGAAAGGCACAACAAAGGAAACTCCATAACTGTGTGAATTAAGAAAACAGTGGTACTGTTACACGATTGAACTATTGAAATGTCTTACTTGTTAAGCAGAAAAAAGCCGTCTCTTCTTCCGTTTTGAACCCCTTCAAAACACGTAGTACACGCACCTTTCAAAAGCGCTGGAGATGTATCCTTGTGTTCGCATGAGACGGTTTCTTTCTCTTTCTCTAGCCACCTTAAATCCAAAGTACGAAGTCTTTTGGGTTTTATAACTGGTGAATCTCCAGTTGACACTGATGATTGTTGTTTGGATCTTTCTGGATCCGCCATAAGTTTAATTATGTAAAGTGCTGCGAGAAAAGCCTATACATCTCTACATCTCCTCATCTCTACATCTCCTCAAGCGCAGTATCGCCGAACTAGCCGAAACACCTTCTTTATGTGTATGGATGTGACGTAATGACGCAAAGACATGCTCGAATTTCCCGCGGAAACCCACCAGTACCACTGGAATTAAAATCATTATTACAAGCTAACCGTTTTGAATCCAGCTATGGCAAGCAGATACTTTTGAACACTGGCTGAATATGATTTTTTTTAATAATTATTTTGGATTATTTTTAACTTAAAAAAAGTTACGGACTGCAGCTTTAATATTAGATTATGTGCATGTAAATATTTCTTAAATATACAGTGAAGAAAATAAGTATTTGAACACCCTGCTATTTTGCAAGTTCTCCCACTTGGAAATCATGGAGGGGTCTGAAATTGTCATCGTATGTGCATGTCCACTGTGAGAGACATAATCTAAAAATAAAAATCCAGAAATCACAATGTATGATTTTTTAACTATTTATTTATAAGATACAGCTGCAAATAAGTATTTGAACACCTGTCTATCAGCTAGAATTCTGACCCTCAATGACCTGTTAGTCTGCCTTTAAAATGTTCACCTCCACTCCATTTATTATCCTAAATTAGATGCACCTGTTTGAGGTCGTTAGCTGTATAAAGACCCCTGTCCACCCCATACAATCAGTAAGAATCCAACTACTAACATGGCCTAGACCAAAGAGCTGTCCAAAGACACTAGAGACAAAATTGTACACCTCCACAAGGCTGGAAAGGGGTACGGGGAAATTGCCAAGCAGCTTGGTGAAAAAGGGTCCACTGTTGGAGCAATCATTAGAAAATGGAAGAAGCTAAACATGACTGTCAATCTCCCTCGGACTGGGGCTCCATGCAAAATCTCACCTCGTGGGGTCTCAATGATCCTAAGAAAGGTGAGAAATCAGCCCAGAACTACACGGGAGGAGCTGGTCAATGACCTGAAAAGAGCTGGGACCACCGTTTCCAAGGTTACTGTTGGTAATACACTAAGACGTCATGGTTTGAAATCATGCATGGCACGGAAGGTTCCCCTGCTTAAAGGTCCCCTGACATGAAATTTTCACTTTCTGAGGTTTTTTAACATTAACATTAGTTCCCCTTGCCTATATTTGGTCCCCTCGTGTCTAGAATTTTCAATCGGTGTAAACCGAGCTTTTGCTATTGTTCTCTTCTCTGCAGCTCAGACGCGCTGATCTTGAATCTCCTCGTTATTACGTCATAACGAGGAAAGGTTACCTCCCCTTTCTCTGCTTTGCCCGCCCGGAGAATTTGGCTCGCCCATGAGAAAACGAGCTAGGAACAGGAAGTACGAACATGCAGGTGCGATTTTAGTTTTTCCTATAGAAATAGCTTTGAGATTTGAGTGTTTCCTCAAGAGATATCATGGCTTGCAAACGAGCGAAGCATGGCAGTTGATCAGTGTTCGGATGTACAAATGAACACAAAAGTATTTTTTAGTTCCTTCATCCGAGCCTCTGAAGAAACAATGGGTTAATTTTATTTTCTCTGGAAATGCACCGACACTAATTGTTCAAGTTCAGACAGGTAAGTTAATCTTTATCTCAAAATCGTTCGATACTGTTTATGCTTCAGTAAGTCAAGCCAGTGACTAAAATATCAACTTCACATCGTTTCTTTTAGTAGGATGAAAATAATCTTATTTAAATTCTGAACAAATTATACAGAAAGCGATCAAAGAACAATCTTTCCACACAGCGCGAGTTTATCTGGACAACTCGTTATGAATTGACATCAATATACGTTACACTGCACAACAAAGCTCTTACTGTATGTACATCATTGTGTTTGCATTGGTGAAAGCATTAGAGAGAGTGCAGAAACTGCGTTGCAATGATACGATCTTCATTCTCATGATCAACTGTCCAACATGATAGACTGTCCTCTGCTTGCTCAATGCTCATCATGGCAACAATTTATGTGATGGGAATAGATCTAAATACTTTAAAAACTTCTCACGATTCGTTAATATCGATAGCTGTAATAGTAAAAAAACGTATAAAAGCTGTAGTAAAAGTATTCGAGAGAGTTTCACATGTAATATGTAGCTATTTCATATGCAAGCATGTCAGCCAATCACAGCAGTGTCTGGCTACACTGAATCCCACAGCAGACACGCCCCTTCAAACAGAGCGTTCAAAGCAGAGGCTAAAATCAGGTTGGAAAAATGCCTTTTATTTCTAAATTATGAATATTTTTGATCTAAAAAATATACTAACATTATAAGGGCAACCCAGGAAACATTATAAAATAATAAAATAACCCCATGTCAGGGGACCTTTAAACCAGCACATGTCAAGGCCCGTCTTAAGTTTGCCAATGACCATTTGGATGATCCAGAGCAGTGGTTCCCAAACCTGTCCTGGCGACCCACCAACACTGCACGTTTACTTTGTCTCCCTAATCAAACACACCTGATTCAACTCATCAGCTCATTATCACATGGGTTAATGAGCTAATGAGTTGAATCAGGTGTGTTTGATTAGGGAGACAAAGAAAACGTGCAGTGTTGGTGGGTCGCCAGGACAGGTTTGGGAACCACTGATCCAGAGGAGTCATGGGAGAAAGTCATGTGGTCAGATGAGACCAAAATATAACTTTTTGGTCATAATTCCACTAACCGTGTTTGGAGGAAGAAGAATGAGTACCATCCCAAGAACACCATCCCTACTGTGAAGCATGGGGGTGGTAGCATCATGCTTTGGGGGTGTTTTTTTGCACATGGGACAGGGCGACTGCACTGTATTAAAGAGAGGATGACCGGGCCATGTATTGCGAGATTTTGGGGAACAACCACCTTCCCTCAGTTAGAGCATTGAAGATGGGTCGAGGCTGGGTCTTCCAACATGACAATGACCCGAAGCACACAGCCAGGATAACCAAGGAGTGGCTCTGTAAGAAGCATATCAAGGTTCTGGTGTGGCCTAGCCAGTCTCCAGACCTAAACCCAATAGAGAATCTTTGAAGGGAGCTCAAACTCCGTGTTTCTCAGCGACAGCCCAGAAATCAGCGACATCTCAGCGACAGCCCAGCCAAAATCCCTCCTGCAGTGTGTGCAAACCTGGTGAAAAACTACAGGAAACGTTTGACCTCTGTAATTGCAAACAAAGGCTACTGTACCAAATATTAACATTGATTTTCTCAGGTGTTCAAATACTTATTTGCAGCTGTATCTTACAAATAAATAGTTTAAAAAATCATACATTGTGATTTCTGGATTTTTTTTTTTTTGATTATGTCTCTCACAGTGGACATGCACCTACGATGACAATTTCAGACCCCTCCATGATTTCTAAGTGGGAGAACTCGCAAAATAGCAAGGTGTTCAAATACTTATTTTCTTCACTGTACAAGTGCACATCCAATAAAATTAAGTGCACTTCGCTTTTACAAGGGATGTGCAAGAGGTATTTGTGGTTGTATTTAAGTATAATTCAGTGTGGCTTTCCTACTGTACCTTCTCATGAGGTGAGTCGATGAGCAGGTATGTCAGGCCCTGGCTGATTGACTGAATGGACAGGGAATACTGAGCAGAGACTTCAGCTAAGTCACATGACTTATGCACTTCCTCCACACAAGCATCCCACAGTTTGATCTGACCTAGGGGAAACTTGATAAGGAAATACAATATTAGTGCATGCACACATACAAATGTCCTGTGCAAGATGAATCTGATTTAAGGAGACAAAAGACCTTGTCCTCTTGACTTTTGAAGTAGTAGAGAATCTTCCCAAAAAGCACACACCACACATGCTTAGAGTAGCCATGTTTCACCTTAAAGAGTCAGAGACAACATATAACACACAGCAAACAAGTTATAAATGGCTAGAACTAAAAACAAAAAGAAATGAATACTTTTATTCAACAAGGATTCATTAAATTGATCAATAGTGACAGTATATACATTTGTTATGTTACAAAATATTACTATTTCATATAAATTATTTTCTTTTGAACTTATTAAATCAAAGAATCCTGAAATATGAAAATATGAAGCAGAAAATAATGAACATTGAACATAAAAATAGGAAATGTTTCTTGAGCACCAAATCAGCATATTAGAATGATTTCTGAAGGAACATATGACACAAAAGACTGGAGTAATGAAAACTACTGAAAATGTAGCTTTCCTTAATAACATTAAAAAATCTAAACACAAACTTTTGAACAGTAGTGTGTCACGGTCAGTGGCTGAAATTAAGTGCACAATGAAGGAGATACTCAAAATAAATCTTTAACCTAAGATTCAAAATAATAACCAGGAGAATAAGTAAGGGTATGTTTACACAACGGAGACGTTTTTCCTTTGAGTTTTCCACGTACAGACGACATCATTGTCAAAACGTTCCCCATTCACATGGATCTACGAAAATTACTAAAACCCTGTATTCTGCAGCCAAGCCATTAGATGGCGATGAAACACTATAGACTGAACATGTTATACGCATGTGCATGACGTCATAGTTTTTGTTGTTTACACGGAGACCGTTTTCAAAAACTTGCACTTTGAAACACGTTTTTAAAAGTTTGCGTTTTCAGGCACCCAAAACACTGTTGTCGTGCAAACGAATGGCCAAAGCGCATAGAAAGTTTTTAGTTGAAAACAGTGTCATATAACCAGCCCCTAGGAGGAAAACCCTATGAACACAATGCACAACAATCCAACAATGCACAACAAAGAACCAACACAAAGTGTGGGCTTAAGTACAAGGGCAAACAAAGGAGCTAACGAGATAATTTAACAAAACACACCTGACCTGAGGACTCAAATCAATCTGTAACCATAGAAACAAACAGGCAGGGAATGGAGGAGAACTGAACCAATTAACAAACTAACTGCTAGCTAACACAGTGAACAAAAAGTTGTTTGCCAACCGCCATTAAAAATAAAAAGAACAACACAGTGAACACAATGAAAACTGAATCAAAAACAGAACATACTTATGACAGTGTATAATACAAATGATTTTTCTTTCCTTCAGAATACCTTCGTCATGTGTCCTTTCATAATGGGCCGTACGTCTGGGTATGTGAAGAGCGGACTGGCAGCTTTGATCCTCAGGACGCTTTGCAGAACCCTCAGCCACTCCTCCAGGAGGTTCGGGGAATCTGCTTTCAGATTACACACACTTTTACCTGTCACCACCTGAGGGGACACAACATCAACATGGACAGTCATGTGAAATAACATGCTCCTATATCTGAGATGTATGAACAAATGCTCTCTCTCTCTCTCTCTTACCTGAAGCATCTGTTTCCCATCACCACGTGCTATAGTGCTACATGCGTTCAGATCAATCTGGCCCTGGGGCTTATGGATAACGTCACTCTATGAAACAAAATCAAAGAATCTCAGGAAACAAAGTATGTTTTATTTGTAGCTTGACCACCATATTTTGGTTATTGGGTCAGTCAGTTAACCTAATTATAGTTAGCATATAGTTATATTTTTAAGCTAATTATATAGCATAAATTAAAAAGTGTTTAGAAAGTGCTTTAAAGAATTAAATTAAATTAAAGAATACAACAATTTTGTGAAAGAAATAAAGAAAGAGTAAAAGTAAAACAAGATAATAAAATCGGACAACAAACAAATTTAAAGTAGTAAGAGATACACAAGCCATTTAAACTGACTGGTGATTTGTAGTAGAGAAGCTCCCCATCCTTCAGAACAAACCAGTGCCTCTTCCATGTTTTCTTCCATGTCTTTACCATCTTGAGAAGGTACCCAGACTTCTCCATAGACTCCTAAGATACAACACATTGTCATTCTCACATTCTCATTCTCACTGAAAAGAACAAACATGTGCATGTGTACATGGGTCTTACACTCTTGCCGTTGTCACTGTTGGAGGAGCAGGTCTTTGGTAGTTTGTTTTCAGGTTCAGAGCACTCCGTATCAGTGGAGTAAGCATCAGGAGGAATGGCATAGTCGCACTCAGATGTCATAGAAGATAATGACACAGCTACGCAAAACACAACACATTCATTATAGGTGTGTCAGTAAAGCCCTATAAAAAAATGGGACAATTTTTATAGCAAAAATCATGTATAATCAATTCATAAACCTTTAAAATGTCATTTTAAAAAATGTAATTAAATAAAAATATAACTATTTTTTTTACAAAATATAAAACACTTGGTTACACTTTATTGTCATTGTTACAGTGTAATTATATATTTAAGTACTGAGTAATATTAAGCAACTACATGTACTAACTATAGGGTTAGGGTATAATTAGGATTTGGTCGATGGTTAGAAGCATGTAATTATGCATAATTTACTGTTATTACTATGGTAAGTATATGTAACATAATAACAAGGACACTGTAAAATAAGGTGTTACCAATTTTTTTTTTTGCCAAATAAAGTGCTGCACGACAAAGGGTCTTCTTTTATAATGTTTTATAATAAATTATATATATGAATAAGTAAATTGATTATATAATAAATAACATAATATGGTTAAATCAATTATTAATATAATTATATGTAATTAGTAAAATTATAAAAACAAAAAAACTAAAGGACACTATAGCTGCATCCCAACTCAGAGGCTGCATCCTCCCAACGGTCTAGCATACAAAGGATTGTTATTGTCGCCTAGCAACTGTGACAGTCAGCTACCGTTGATGAGTGACAGTAACGTTTGTATTGTACTTTTTTGGAAGTTATATTAAACTGTCTGAAAACAAAACAGGGTTCACAAACTGTCTAAATATGTTCACCATGGTCCATTTCTGTATATAATAATGTCACATTCTCTAATTTTGATCATTGCACAGGAAACGAAGGACGCATTTGGAGGCCACATTTGAAGGAGCCATCAAATTGGCACAGCCTCCTTTGCAATCGGCCTTTGAATGCGGCCTTCGAAGGATGCAGCCTCAGAATTGAATGCAGCTTATATGGACAAAAGTATTGGGACACACTCTTTTAATTAGTGAATTCAGGAGTTTCAATTAGACCTATTGCAACAGGTGTATAAAATCAAGGACCTAGCCATGCAGTCTGCATTTACAAACATTTGTGGAAAAAAATGGGTTGTTCTGAAGAGCTCAGTGAAGTCAAGTGTGGTATTGTGACAGGATGTAGGCATGGGCAAATGAAGCCTCACGAAGCACTGAGGCTATCCCTAGCCTGGCTAACGCCAGACCCAATTCTCGTTGAGACTTGGGTCTGGGAACCACATGTACATTTTCTCGTATTTGAGGCGTGGTTTACGAATGCCTGGCGCCGTTTATTGGGTGCTAAGAATGTCTATCAAATGCGCCTGTACGGAGCTCATAGCCAACATAGATGTCGTCATCGTCTTGCTGCTCCCTCCCCGTTCTGTGATTGGTTCCCTAAATGAGGTGAAAATCTGGACCATGGTATCCATACTGCCTTTCAGCGTGAATAAAATCGCGCTGCGGGAAGGCAGCATGGGGAAACCCAGACTAGGCTATCCCCTGATTGTTTCGGGAATGGAATCAAAGCTTCGAGAGTGTCGAACAGCGCCATCTGGTGTTTAGCAAAATTTAAAGCAGCCAACATGTGAAAGAAGCTTCGTCGGGCGAAGCAGACACCACGCATGCAAAATGTCTTCAAATTAAAACGTTGGCAGTTTGTAGTAAAGACCTTTGAGTGTCTATATTGTATTTGACAATCAAATGAAATGGTGAAAAGAAGTGAACTCTCAGAGCAGCCCTGGAGATGAAGAGTGTCGGCAGATGCTGAAGACACCATGAGCTTTGCATGTCCTTGAGTATGTGTTGTCTTATTTACTCTGGGACATGTGAAACGTGTAGACTTCAGAATTAAATAGCAGTCTTTTTGTGGTTAATTATTCAGACACAAGTCTATATCACATTTACAATTTGGTTAATTTCTGGTTAATTTCAAAATGGCAATAAATATTATGTAGTAAATTCCAAATTCCACAGCTGGATTCCATGATTCTGTCTGTGTTTTCAAAGAAATCATAGGAACCATTTTAAAATTTGTCGTGATTTTACCATGAATGCTCCAGTCCTTAATAATCATTGGAATAATTTTGTAGACACTGCACTCCTAAAGAATACATATTTTAAAGCAATGTTCCAGTGTAATTATTACGAGGACAGACCCACTGGGTAGCTGTGATTGAGGGTCTTGCTCAAAGGTATAATGGTGATAACTTGCAGGGTTCAAACCTGCAGGTGCTTGGTTCTCAACCCTGATCTTTAATAACTGCTGCATAATGCGTGCACCTCTCTTAAGCGATCGAGGGCTTCCTCGGCTGCTGCTCTTGTGTGACTCTGATCCAGAGGTCTGACAGTTTTCCTCCTCTCCAGAGTTAGACTGACACTCCTCCGAACTGTCCTCCTCAGAACTACACGACTCCTCAGAGGACTGAAAGTTGCATAACAAAGTCGCCTTCTATGAGAATAAAAACAAATGTGGCATTCAACATAATTAAAAGATATTACTGATAGAAATGCAGACTCCTATGCAAAATCAATTTCTACAATTAACACTGCTGAGCCTCACAGTCTTACAGTGAGACAGCCACACACTCCGACAGACAGATAAAGACACACGGGTCCCTACCCCTTTCATTGAGGTGAAGACGGGTGTATTTGTGTTCCTGTAGATGAGGGATGTGTAGAGCATGTAGGTGGGGCATGAGGATGGGTGGGAGGAGTCTGGAAGAGGAGGATAGGACATAACTAGCTGTCAGTAAATGCACAATATGATTTAGGCAAGTAAGGAATGTTCCTTGATTACTTTGCTGGCCATGGACTAATATTTACATTTCTATGCAACAATCATTAGCCAAACGTCATTCTATAACCATAACTTAAACTACAGCTTTTTAAGTCAAAGGGTTTATACAAGTAAATAAGAATATTGATTAATCTCTAAACCCAGCCCTAAAACTAAATAATTTGACCCTCTAATCTGTACATGAACTGTAATTGTTCAGGGGAATTTAGGCGAATTTCTGGGAAATTTATCAAGAACATTTCTCTCAACTCTATTTTTTAAGATTTTTTTAAAATTATTAATTTAATATTTAAATTCCTTTCCCACAATTCTAAGCCCATAATGCAACAAAAAAAAGAAAGAAAAAAAAAAGAAAAAAATTCTAACATGATGCAAAAATCATTCATTTAAAATGTTCTTTACATAGTAACATCGATTTGTCAAGTGAATTTAATTTATGCTCATTTTAAAATTAATTAAAAATATATAATTTGCATTTTGGTAAAAGGAATCTTGGAGGAAATGTACTTAATTGCCATAAAAATACAGTAACAATGCAAAAAACAAAACAAAAAAAACCTGTCTTAAAATAGCATTGCTATTCTTTATTGTAAAGTATATATTTTTTAATACAATAACTAAGGGAATGATGGCAAATTAAACATCTTTCTCTTTTCTGACCAACATAATCAATCTCTCAATATTTGTTTCCTCTTTTGTAAAGTTATACAAACATTATCATGGATTTTTTCTTTTGCTATTAGAGCAAATGGGAACGCAAAAATGTGCTGTAGTTTACGTTCGCCACTGTGGAAGTTTACCCAACTACTATGCAACTTTGAACCCTGGAAATAGAAAAAATGTCCATGGACAGAAAATAACATGAACCAAATGCACATGAATGATAATGAAGATATAAAAGGAAGAGAGATGAATGAAGGGCAGCTAAAAAAAAAAAAAAAAAATGCAAATACAAAAAAACACAAATACAAAAAAAACCTATCTAAACCACACCTTTATTAGCCTCATCTGTACATGACGTCTCTGACAGACGAATTCCTGATTTTGCCACAGCATATATTCTGCTCTCCTGCAGATAACGTAAAAACAGGTTTAGCACATACACTAAAACAACAGCAATTCATATTAGTAATTATAACTATTAGTTCACTCACCCAAGATGGCAGCCTGTGCAGTGGAGGGGTCGGGGGTTTACTCCCGGGAACAGCTACAGAGGCGTCGGGTGTTTCGGGTTCCTCAGGTGGCACTTCAGCTGAAGGCACATCAGTATGTTCTTTTGCACCAGTCTCCATCTTTGGATCTTGGTCCATGTCAGTTTCTTGAGGCCGCAGAGGACGCAGCATGCTGATAGCATTTCGAGTCCGCCCGTGGGCGGCTTCACTGTACAATGGAGGCTGACTCAAATGCTTCTTAGCCAATGCCAAACTAACATTAAATGCATTTGGATTACGCAATCGGGGCTGTTTGGGGGAAGCTGGGGTGTCTTGGGTGTCCTGAGACGGGGTGGGCCGCTTTGGTGTGAGAGCTGGAGTTAGGACTGGACTGGAGGTGTTTGTGTCACTGGAGGAGGACGAAGAATCCAGACATTGCGACTGGAAGCGCTTATTTAACTCATCTGAGGATCCATCTTCAGCATCTTTCTTTGTAACGTTCTTGGTGCCAGGGAGACAAAGTCTGGTGCAGTCCACACGCTGCATGTCATCATCAAACAGCGAGCTGCTGTCGTCAGAGGCGGTGTGGTATGTCTCACTTGTGGGTCGGCTGAATTGCAAACCTCCAAACAGACTCCTCTCTACCCCAGAGGCAGCGCTGGACAGGATAGAGGAGACACCTCCGGGATTGTCCCGCTCACCCTCGTCTTCAGATCCCCCCTTAGAGCAACGGCCAACACACTCTGTTTCTGGGCTGTTTTGTTTTATTCCAGAATCTGGATTGGACCAAACACACAGACTTGGTAAATACATGAATACAAATAGTAAATATTTTGCAAACCATTGTCAAGCTATCCATTTCACTGAATCAGACTCGTTACCAAACATGACTCATTTGAGCAGTTCTTTTAGTGAATCAAAATGCAGTCATAGCAACCAGTGCAGTATGATTCCTGAACAAATGACTCTTATGAGCTGGTTCTTCTGAATCAGAAACATGAATCACAATGTTAGATTACACTTTATTTCGATAGTCATTTTAGACGTTCTACTAATTATAAGTAACTTTTCAACTACATGTCAACTAACTCTAATTGGAGTATTAGTATATTATAGTAGACTGTTAGGTTATGGTTAGGTGTTAGGGTTCGGGTTAGGAGAATAAGTTGACTTGTAGTCGCCAAGTTATAGTTGAATGTCTGTTGGGGGACCAACAAAATAAAGTGTTAGCAGATATTAAGCAGACAGTCTACTAATACTCTAATGACAGTTAGTTGACATGTGGTTAAAAAGTTACTTATAGATAGTAGAATGTCTAAAGTGGATTATCGAAATAAAGTGTTACCCAATGTTACTGTGGTTACTGTGAATCACAGTGTTATGCTGCCATGCAGCTTAATTTAAACATGTTTGAATTTCCAGATGAGGAAATACGTTTTGAGAAACTTTCCTTTTCTAGATGTTTTGTAGGGACAATTAAAACTGGATGATCAAAATTAGATTTTTTCATTTACATTTTTTTAAATTAAAGGTTATATACTGTTCAAATTTTTATTTTTATGAAGTATACTCACCAATACTGCATTTATTGAATCAATAATACGTTAAAAACAGAAATATTGTGAATTTTCTTTTATTTAAATTTTTTTTTTTTAAATGTCATCCATTACTCGAATCTTCAGTGTCACATGATGCTTCAGAGGTCATTCTAATATCATTCTATAACATCAGATTAATTATTAACAGCAGTTTTGCTGCTTAAAATTTTTGGGGAAACTGTGATAGTTTTTTTCCACGATTCTTTGATGAACAGAAACTTCTCTCTAATTAAGTCTATGACGAGTCACGCAGGTACTGGGCTACTCAACAGTGGTACGACCCGTACCAGTCTAAAATAATCAGAACATAAACACTTACTATAGGTGTACATCAGGGCTGTATATCTTTAATGCCACTTTTGATCAATTTTATTTTGTAATAATTTCTTAATTTCTTCCCAGCCCTGTTGCATCTCAATCAAACTCAGCAGAATATGAACTATTACTCTCAGTCAAACAACTGAAGATATCAGTCTTCTGACCAGTAGGGGGTCTCCTGCAATCCATGTGTGTGTGGTCACGATCCGGCAAGGTGTCGATGCTCTTCTGGGACGGTTCTGGGCCCGTCAGTACCTGTGGGATCTTCCCTCTATTTTGGAAACAGCCAAAAGTCAGACTGCTGAGCCGCTGGGCCTCACCCACACTAGGCTGGACTGGACGACCAGAACCCAAAGTCTGCTCCATGACTAAAACAGCACAAAAACATGACACTTAACAGCTTAAAAAGATAAAAAATATTTTCTGAATATATATATACACTCACCGGCCACTTTATTAGGTACACCTGTCCAACTGCTCGTTAACACTTAATTTCTAAGCAGCCAATCACATGGCGGCAACTCAGTGCATTTAGGCATGTAGACATGGTCAAGACAATCTCCTGCAGTTCAAACCGAGCATCAGTATGGGGAAGAAAGGTGATTTGAGTGACTTTGAACGTGGCATGATTGTTGGTGCCAGAAGGGCTGGTCTGAGTATTTCAGAAACTGCTAATCTACTGGGATTTTCACGCACAACCATCTCTAGGGTTTACAGAGAATGGTCCGAAAAAGAAAAAACATCCAGTGAGCGGCAGTTCTGTGGGCGGAAATGCCTTGTTGATGCCAGAGGTCAGAGGAGAATGGCCAGACTGGTTCGAGCTGATAGAAGGGCAACAGTGACTCAAATAACCACCCGTTACAACCAAGGTGGGCAGAAGAGCATCTCTGAACGCACAGTACGTCGAACTTTGAGGCAGATGGGCTACAGCAGCAGAAGACCACACCGGGTGCCACTCCTTTCAGCTAAGAACAGGAAACTGAGGCTACAATTTGCACAAGCTCATCGAAATTGGACAATAGAAGATTGGAAAAACGTTGCCTGGTCTGATGAGTCTCGATTTCTGCTGTAAGGCTGGAAATTTGAAGAACTGGTTAAAGAATGACCAGTGGTCTATGAAACAAAGAATCTTGTGGGAAAATTAACATTTGACACCCTCCCCCTCTTCCTTTGGGACAAGTCTCACTTCATCTGCATTCTCTCTCTCTCAGTAACACTTAACTCACAAAAGAATATATATGGTTTTAATGTGAATGATTAAGTATTGTGTTTAGTATCATTTTAAAGGTCTCAGTGTGACTGGTACAATGGTCTCATTCCCAAAGAGTAAAACACAAGGTACTAAGGTTTTTAAGAGTTTAGAGATAACTGACTCAAAGAAAGGCAAATGGTCTATTTTCCCCTCACCCAAAGAGGTGTAACTTCTTAATGCAAATTAGCAGGTTTACATGTGAAAACATTCTGGCTACTTAATGGACTGCAGGGAGAAACTCGAGGCTTCTCTGTAATTCTGAGAGCCCATGAGGTTGAGTGTCCAAAACTCAGCCTCATGTATTTCTTAAAATGTTGGGGGCTTCTCTGTAATTCTGAGAGCCCATGAGGTTGAGTGTCCAAAACTCAGCCTCATGTATTTCTTAAAATGTTGGGTTTGCATTTCTCTTATCCTAGAGCATTCGATGTTATTGTATTGATTATCTTTGAACTGATTGTGAAATTGGCATGATACTTTACCCGACATAATAAATTGTTACATTTGATTATTCTAATTGACTTTGACATTGTTCATTTAGCTAATGGTTACAAGGAATAGTCAAACACTCGCTCACATTTAATGATGCACAGATATCATTAAAACCCTTTTATATATGGAGTCAGATGAAATAACGAGTTAATACATATGAGAAAGTGTATTGCATTTAATCCAAAATCCCTTTAGCCTGGAAAGGACGGAACATGCGCGAGACCTTCGCCGCTGATCGAATGCCGCCATTGGTTCGATTTAGCGGGGACCTACACTGCTGCGACATTCGGATGGTAGGGTCAGAATTTGGCGTCTACAACATGAAAGCATGGATCCATCCTGCCTTGTATCAACGGTTCAGGCTGGTGGTGGTGGTGTCATGGTGTGGGGAATATTTTCTTGGCACTCTTTGGGCCTCTTGGTACCAATTGAGCATCGTTGCAACGCCACAGCCTACCTGAGTATTGTTGCTGACCATGTCCATCCCTTTATGACCACAATGTACCCAACTTCTGATGGCTACTTTCAGCAGGATAATGCGCCATGTCATAAAGCTGGAATCATCTCAGACTGGTTTCTTGAACATGACAATGAGTTCGCTGTCCTCAAATGGCCTCCACAGTCACCAGATCTCAATCCAATAGAGCATCTTTGGGATGTGGTGGAACGGGAGATTCGCATCATGGATGTGCAGCCGACAAATCTGCGGCAACTGTGTGATGCCATCATGTCAATATGGACCAAACTCCCTGAGGAATGCTTCCAGCACCTTGTTGAATCTATGCCACGAAGAATTGAGGCAGTTCTGAAGGCAAAAGGGGGTCCAACCCGTTACTAGCATGGGGTACCTAATAAAGTGGCCGGTGAGTGTATATCAGTATATCAAATATATCAAATAAAGGATGAAGTGTGCCATGAAGTAAATTCCATGCAGTGTGCTATACAGCAATACAGTAAAATTTGCATGCTACATACTTTTAAAGTTTTTTTTGTGTTAGTCAAAGGTGATAAAAATGTGGATAAATGTTCTCTCAGTTTAATCTTCAATATCACTGATAAAAAATTTACAAAAAACTTTTTTAGTTTAACAGTGTACATACTGCAGAACTAGCAGGATTATTATGGTAGAATGTTATTGTGAACATAGCCATGCTTTAACCTGCTATTTGATCACATGTATGATTACCTTGCAGTTGTCTTCTTAGGTCTTGTATCTCATTTTCCTGTTGTTGGTTGATCTCTCTCAGAGAGGCATTCTCTATATCAAACTACAAGAATGATGATTGTGATCACAAACGTTCACACTCCCCCACATATTTATCTCTTTCTAAAACACAAATACATACAAAGAGCATGAACATACTTCATTTAACTTCCGCATGACCCATTCTTTGATCTTAGCTGCTTTTTCTTCCACTGTCTTGGCATCTTGGATGCGGTTCTGTTTCTGAAGGTGTAAAACGTAATGGATCACATTTTTCTTTTTAATGGATTTAAATAGGCGTTTTTGTATAATGATGCAAACCTGATGGTTTTAATGACTGGAGGTATGACTGACCTGTTCCTCCAGCTGCTGCTCTAGGGTGTCAATAAGCTCATCTTTCTCCTTCAGTCCCGCTTGAAGATTTTGACAGCGCCTGAAAAGCTGCAGTTCTGAATCACTCGACTGGATATCTGAAGTCTTTAAACGCTCTTCCATCCACTGCACCTGCAACAAACACATGCACATATACCGTACACAATGCTAATAAACGTTATATGATTATATACCAAAAATATATATACACACTCACAGACCACAACAGTTCAACTGCTCGTTAATGCAAATATCTAATCAGCCAATCACATGGCAGCAAGTAGACATGGTCAAGACGATCTGCTGAAGTTCAAACTGAGCATCAGAATGGGGAAGAAAGGTGATTTAAGTGACTTTGAGCGTGGCGTGGTTGTTCGTGCTGGACGGGCTGTCTGAGTATTTCAGAAACTGCTGATCTACTGGGATTTTCACAAACAACCATAGGGTTTACAAAGAATGGTCCGAAAAAGAGAAAATGTTAAATGAGCAGCAGTTCTGTGGGTGAAAATGCCTTGTTGATGCGTTTAAAAATGTGTTTTAGAGTTTGAATGTCCCTTTAAGAACAGAATCATAATTCAGCTGAATCAAATACGCACAGTACATCCCTAATATTTGATGAAATGTCCACAAGAGTGTTACTAGTATTTACCTGCTGGTTGCCTTCATATGCCCGACGCTCTGCTTCCAATACCTGCTTCTCCAACTGCAGCATCTGAGAGAGCAAGAACTATGAATGAATGAGCAAAGGAGCTGTGTTTGTGCATGTACTATGCATGCACATGATAGTTATTCATATGAAAGGTTGCTTTCATTTTTACTCTATGCCATGGGCATTGAATAAGCAAGGGACTCTTAATAAAACGTAAATTCGTCCCCTGCACTTTTTTCGGCCAAGTATGTTCACCAATATGAATAAATCCAATTTAAATTAAAAGATACAAGATAGTCTATGCATGACCAGACACTTTATTGTAATCCAAAATGAGGCAATGTCAGCATTATGGAATGCTAAAGTCTTTCATACTAGAAGCCGGAGGGTGCCCTCATGCAAAAAGTATGCAAGTGAGGAGAGGATGTAATTTAAGTGTAATGGGTAAAGATAGAAGAACCCCTAACTCTATCCCTCCACACATTAGATCCACAGACGTGGATCTGGACTAGGTCAAGCTCAACCCACTTGCAAGTGAGACTCATAGAAGTCTCTTATGACATTCCTGGAAATCCAGCTATCACTGTAGCTGAATAAAAAGCAGAAACGTGAAGACTGATGCAACGTGAAGACAATAGATACACGATTGTGACAATATATGGGTTATGTGTGTTTTTCAAGCCATATCTGGTTATTTACATAACAATAAAGTAGAATAATGCAGAGCTAATTGACATCGTCTTTATATCAGTAGAAATTATAAAATATATTTTTTGCCTTATTCTGCAATAAAAAAGTTTCATTAGGTGTTAAGGCCCGTTCACACCAAGAACGATAACTATAAAGATAACTATAAAATAACTATATTAGTGTACACACCAGCGGACGGTATCATTTAGTGTATTCTAAGCGTGTGCGTGTCTGCCGCTTTAAATGCTTAAAGGCCATATTGCAGGTTAGAGCACCCAGTGAGCCAATGTATAGAAAAATAATGTAGGAACTAGATTTAAATATAAACATATACTTATAAAACGCTATTTAGGCTTCTAGAGTCATTTTTGTGTGAAAATTTTAGTTCCGCATTTGAAAACCGCCGAACCGGAAGTGACGTAACATGAGGGAGTGCGGTCAAAGTAAACAATAGGAAAGCAATGGATCGCAATGACAGTTCGGACCAATCATTTTAATGTTCTAAAATATTTGTATAATTCACAATAATTACCACGACGATAATTAATTGAAATACAACATCCACAGAAAACACACTGAATCCCGACCGCTCCTACTGAATACCAGCATACTCTGCACTGAGTAAACGCAGAGCCCGGCGAACGACTCCCTCACGTGACGTAATATGACGCGATGTTGAAAAAAAGCGGGTTTTCAACACGGTCAAGGAAACTGTTACGTTTTCTACTAAATTTGTGCCCTTATGTCTCGCAAAACAATTTTAAATCCTGCATTCATTTTTCATATGATATTTTCATACATTGTTATATAATTAATAATAATAATAAAAAAACCTGCAACATGCCCTTTAATCTCTTTAAAGCAGGATTGATTCTGATTGGCTGTCAATGTTTTTATCATCCATCAGCTGGATAAAATCGCTAGTTTCTCTGTGTCGTTACCAGTATAACTGTGGTGTAAACTCATTCTTTACTATAGAGTGCCGAAGTTATGACGCCACTTTGTAGGCCAAAACGCAGAAGTGAGTTAGCATTTTAGCACTTCCGGTTCCCGTGCCCTAAAGTCTATGGGTTTTTTTAATGGGTTTTTGCTAAATCGCCTGAAATAAGGTCTGTGGTTAACAACGCCTCTAAATATTTTCACGTTTTGATCTATGACATAAAACACACCAGTTATAACCTGCTTGTGATTTTTTAAACTTTTTACCGTTGTATATTTGTATATATCATTGTATATCTAACGGCTTTATTTAGGCTTCAAAATGTATACATTTTGGATTAACTTGTGAAGATTATCTTGATAGACAAAACGTGTAAGGGTCACAACCAGGGTGGGAATTATGTAATTTTAGGGGCAAGGCCATTTGGCCTCCACCTTTTCTTTTTTTTTAGGGGCACAAAGGCCATTGAGTACAATTCGATAGTTTTCCCATTCAGATTGATACCATAACATCCTAATTTGTAATAAGACATGGATTATGACTTTTTTAAATAAAAAATAAAATAAAATTAATGAGAGAGAGAACAACTGTTAATTTAAATGTGCGCAAAGTGCGCTCCCTTAAAGGTCCCGTTCTATGCCCCTTTTCACAAGATGTAAAATGAGTCTCTGATGTCCCCAGAGTGTGTCTGTGAAGTTTCAGCTCAAAATACCCAACAGATAATTTTTTAAAGCATGTTTAAATTGTCTTTTTTGAGGACTCAGAAAAACGCGCTGTTTTAGTGTGTGCCCTTTAAATGCAAATAAGCTCCTGCTGCACGACACAGGGGGCGGAGCTTCAAGAGCTCGCACTCAGACTCTTAGGACAATTTCATCTCATGGAATAATGATAACATCAGCAACTCTCAGTAACGGTGTTCATTTCGAGTCGGACAATAATGCCTACAGAGTCAGAGGGCTGTATAGAGATGGAACAGGTATAGTTTAGTAGTTTAATTACGGTTATTATAACGTATTTGTCATCTGCTTGTATGTATCCATTATTTATTAATAGCCTACAAGTCTGCTGTGTCAGACCAGGTCCAAATGATGATCAAACATATACTGATGAGTTTAATAAAGTTTATTGTACATCACACAAAAGATGAAGCGTCAGTTTTACTTCAGAAAATCACCGTAAGACCCGAGTAAACACAGTAAGTTATAAGAAGTGCGCGAGTTGAGGGAGTTGAGGGAGCATTCCCGTGGGCGGAGGTTAGTCAGAGAGCTGTTCTACTGACGTCATTAAAAACGGAAGTAGAGCGATGTAGTCCAAACGAGCCGTTCACTGTAGGCGACTTCTGTTAAATAAAATATCTCGCTTGGCATTGAACTTTGAGCTTTATAATTTTACAGATATTATTTATACTCTAACAACAACATTACACACTAACTTAAGTTTGAAACATGGGATCACGAAGAACGGGACCTTTAATAATCCCTAAAAAGCTGACATCATCGCGATCTCAAACATCTCTGTTATTATCAATAAAGCTGATTGCACAATGAATATTTCATAATATCTACACTTTGTTTTATAATCAGAGGATTTTGGTTTTGAGCGGTGATGGGAGTCTATCTTAAATGCTTCTGATTGGCCATTGTGTTTAAGAAATCAACACATACGTCTGTGATTGGCTACATCGCTCAACACTGCAAACATGTTACAAATAGAAACTCTGGCCTGTAAATAGTCTCAATTTTGTTTAGTTGTTCTTTTCTGCAACAGATTAATAACAATTTATTAGTTTTTATGTTTTATTCATTGATATTCATATGTTGCGGGAGTCCGCTCGAATCGTTTTATTCTCCCGCAGCGGCAGCCCACACACACATTACCGCCAGCGCTCGGCCATCAAATCTAGTCCTGCGCCGCACGTCTCTAGATCATTGGCCCGGCCAGAGGATGGCGGCTGGAAATATCTAAGTTATAAACAGGACAGAGTAACACGGCGGATATCGCTCATACATCTTTTTTGACTACGCAACGTTAGTTAAGGCGGCAGGCGTGTGTTGCTTAGGCGGCCGCCTTAGTTACAAAGTGCTGCGGGAAACCCTGAATCTGTAATGGAAACGCGACAGCGTTTAACTAGACTAACTTCTCAGAGTTGTTTTGCAACAGTGTTCATTATACTAACAACCATTCAACTCCGGATTGATTCTGGAATATTCGCTGGGGAAATAAGCACCGCAACAATCCGTCCTCCAACGCATGCTGCTCATGTTTTGAGATCGTGCTCGAAGAGGAGGGGCTATTCGCGCGCGCGCCTCCGTTGTAAGTTTGTGTGTGAGAGGGATGGAGCAAGCTGCGCGCAGCTCTACAATAAAATACAATTTTATTTTTTTAATTTTAAAAAGCAAGCCCACATATGCCGCACTGGCGCTTTATACATGGAACTTGGACAGGGCCAGGGCACACAGGCCACTGTGGCCGTATGATAATTTTTTTTCACGGGGCATGAAGGCCAAAGTGTAGGGCAACGGCGGCCATGGCCGCGTGGCCGCGGTATAATTCCCACCCTGGTCACAACTCTTTGTTGAACACAGATCTTATTTTTTGCGATTTTCCAAAAGTCTATGGGGAAAATGCATAGCTTTTTGATCGAGGGAACCCATGCGCCGCTAGCTTCCGAGTTGTCCTACAAAGTGACGTCATCACTTCGGCACTCTATTGAGAAACTATTTTAGAACAGTATCTTTAATGGTTATATTTATAGTTTTCACCCTTGGTGTGAACGGTCCTTTAGAGTGGCTTTAAAAAACACATGCTATTCCTTTTTTTTTTTTTACATTTTATAAAATCCATGATGACTTAAAGCACAAGTGTTTGTAGTAGGCCTACATAAACAAATGATAAAATTGTCATTTGGAAAATATGGGCTAGTAAAAATATTTTAGAACATTAAAATGATTGGTTGTTGTTCAGCAGTGTATTTCATTTCTTAGCTAATTAAAAGCAAGAGAAAATAAAAATAAAACCTGTAAATTACACAAAGGTCAGAATAAACTAGTATTACACATACTATTACAGTACACTCTATGCATAACATATTTCATGCATTACTAAGGAAAAAAAGCCAGCTGGTTTTGTAAACAAATATCCTCTGAGCTAGGATTTCATCTTTTTTATGCATTACTCTAATAGCGTATTGTCAGGGATGCAGCATATCCATTTTCAAATCATATTTACCAAAGCAGGAATGCCATGCTATATTACCGTAACATTCCATCAAGTCTTTTATTTTTATTTTCTTGGATGAGAAGACCATGAGAAAAATTCCTGTAGCAAGTTAGGGAATGCAAAAACTACTGTCCAAGAAAAAATATTTGCCAAAGTCCTGAAGCTGTGTTGTATTGAAATGAGATCGATTTTGAGTTCTGTGGTAAAGCAGTGGTAATGATTCAGTAGCTGGTCATTTTAGTCACATTACTGTCATCATTTATTAACATAAATTTCACAGAATTTTGACCACTTTATTCCCAATCCTCATACTGTCTAGTTGAGCTCTGATATAAATTCCATATTCCTCTTGCCAGTCTTATACAAGCATGTTACGTACACTATGCGTATTAAGAGTGTTGCAATAGGGGTATATGTATCATATGTGGGTAGTTTTGTTGGGTGGGTGTGTGTGTGTGTGTGTGTGTTTCAGATGTTCAATTGATCGATCTACATCCTGTCAGTCTTCCTGAAGGGTGGTGACGTCCCAGTTCAGCCAACCACCAATAATCACATTACACCACCTTCTTCAAATACCCGTATCTCTTCCACGTATCCAGCTTTTTACTCACTTTGGCTGACTTGTTTGGCTTGTTGTCGCCGTCGCTGATTCTGTGTGTTTATCGTGTGATTTAACCAATTATCATATTGTGGTTGTGAAGTGTTATTGGTTTTCATACTGTTCACCCTTGTTCAGTCATCACGGTGCGCGTGAGGCTGGGAAGGAGGGAGCAGGTAAGCAAGTCGCGCGACATACACTGCGCACCACATGGACATATTGATTGTATTAGACACACTAGGTTTAGGAGAGTGCCACACCCTGTAATTTTTGTTATGTTGTAAGTTATTGTAGTTTAGTTTGGGCGTCTTGATGCTGAAGACTTTTCTTTTCTACCTTTTTCTTTTGTAGTTAGTTTAGCTGAATTAATCCTAGTTTGTTTTATTTTATTTATTTATTTAATTTGGCATCTCTCGAGCTCGCCTTCCCACCTTCTTTTTGTTTTGTTTTGTTTGGTATTGTTAATTGTGTTGTTGTTGGTTTCCTCATTGTCTGTGTAAATATTGTAAATATTATTTTCTCTTCACTCTTTCACTATTGGCATTGTAAAAATAAGTTAAGAGTTTTTTTAGTCTTTTTCCTTTTATTGCCCTGTCTTTCATATTGAGTTTCACACACCTCTTTATTTTAAATGTTATATTCACTTACCCCTAGCCAAATATTTTTTAAAAAATCTAAAGGGACGTAACAAAGAACTTCACACATTAAGGGTCTTAGTTGTGCCCATCAGATTGCATCAATATATTGTGCAATTTATATTGTGCATAATTATATTGTGCATATTAATCTTAATTTTTTATTTCATTGAGTAAACAATTTTTAAATATAAATTAAATTATCAGTGTAATGTGTAAATAATGTAAATGATTATTTATTTTTTTGTCAAATTTGATTAGTGACCTAGAAATCTAGGAGCACAATCTCAATTATCTCTTATTCATTTAATGGCATATAAATTAAGTTGAGAGGCCAACAGGGTTTAAAAGTAACTGAGAATTCTGCTTAAAAATGTATTTATTTTTAGATACAAATTATACACTCACCTAAAGGATTATTAGGAACACCTGTTCAATTTCTCATTAATGCAATTATCTAATCAACCAATCACATGGCAGTTGCTTCAATGCATTTAGGGGCGTGGTCCTGGTCAAGACAATCTCCTGAACTCCAAACTGTATGTCAGAATGGGAAAGAAAGGTGATTTACGCAATTTTGAGCGTGGCATGGTTGTTGGTGCCAGACGGGCCGGTCTGAGTATTTCACAATCTGCTCAGTTACTGGGATTTTCACACACAACCATTTCTAGGGTTTACAAAGAATGGTGTGAAAAGGGAAAAACATCCTGTATGCGGCAGTCCTGTGGGCGAAAATGCCTTGTTGATGTTAGAGGTCAGAGGAGAATGGGCCGACTGATTCAAGCTGATAGAAGAGCAACTTTGACTGAAATAACCACTCGTTACGAGGTATGCAGCAAAGCATTTGTGAAGCCACAACACCCACAATCTTGAGGCGGATGGGCTTTCAACAGCAGAAGACCCCACTGGGTACCACTCATCTCCACTACAAATAGGAAAAAGAGGCTTCAATTTGCAAGAGCTCAACAAAATTGGACAGTTGAAGACTGGAAAAATGTTGCCTGGTCTGATGAGTCTCGATTTCTGTTGAGACATTCAGATGCTAGAGTCAGAATTTGACAGAATGAGAACATGGATCCATCGTGCCTTGTTACCACTGTGCAGGCTGGTGGTGGTGGTGTAATGGTGTGGGGGATGTTTTCTTGGCACACTTTGGGCCCCTTAGTGCCAATTGGGCATCGTTTAAATGCAACGGCCTACCTGAGAATTGTTTCTGACCATGTCCATCCCTTTATGGCCACCATGTACCCATCCTCTGATGGCTACTTCCAGCAGGATAATGCACCATGTCACAAAGCTCGAATAATTTCAGATTGGTTTCTTGAACATGACAATGAGTTCACTGTACTAAAATGGCCCCCACAGTCACCAGGGGCCTGATGTATAAACGTTGCGTACGCACAAAATAGGCATAGAAATATGCGTACGCATTTTTCCACCCACATATCGGGATTTATACAAAATAAACTTAAATAAGGCGTAAATAAGTGCGCACCGTAAGGATGCTCTTGACCGTGCATACGCACTCTTTTAGAAGAGTATGTGTTTTGGTGACACCAACTGGCCCAAATAGCAATAACTATTTAAAATGAAAAACTTCTAAATTATCCTATTACATCACCCAATAAATCAAATTGCATCAACCTGAATTATCATTATCAGCATTCTTAACCAGGTGCAAATAAAATTTTTTTGTAATGAATGGGCTATAAAAAGGTATGTGCGTATATAACATATCATCATAATGGATGCTCTAGCGCTGTTAGAAGACAAGACCGCTTCTTCGTATTCTTCGTATTCACATTACAGCCCTTAATCCCGTGTTCGTGGACAAATGTGGGCACAGAGGTCTCAGGTGTGATCCAAATTTTTTTTTTCATAAATGTTATATCAATCTCTTCGATAAAATAAAATCTATCAATTTATGGTTTTTTTTTTATTTTGGGGGTATTTTTAAATTTATTTACGCGTTGGGCTGTTTGTGAAATTAACGCATATAGCCTATAGCCTATCTAACGGCAGATCTTCATGATGAGTCCTCCTAATCATAAATACAGTGCATGTTCACAATAACAGTTTAAATAAATAAAATAATGATTTAAACTGTTTTACGCCATTCTCGTTAATGGAGTTATATACATTAAATCATAGGCTACTGAGAAGTTACAAAAAAAAATTTATATTTAATAAATATAAATATTTGTTGTGGATGCAATGCTTTTCAACACTTTTCCTAGCATGCTGTGTTTTAATGTTTTAACTACAGAGATAATTTGCTTATCATGATAATAGCAGATTGTCTGAGAAAATATTTTCGTGCAAATAATGCACAACAAGGTCTATCTGTTTCCATTAAAAAATATAAATCAATTAAAAATACTATTTGGCCAGTGAAAAAGATTGAGAAAAACTTTCTCTGAAATGTATTTTACACTATTTGATTTATTTATTCAAAAACAAGTCAAGGATAGGCTACTAAATGATTTTTATTAATGTAATGTGACGGCACATCCGTATTTCATATTTTCCTAATGTCTTGTACCGTTAAACCTGTCATCACGTGGATGAATAATCATATGCAAATGATATGCAGATGAGGATATGCATAGTAAAACTAGGCGTTGTAAGCTCATATATGGTTATTTCAGGGAGGAGACGCTTGTGCGCATAATCTTCCGCTGACTGGGATTTATAAAGTGAATTCTGTGCAGGTTCTGGCGTACGCACGGTTTTATAAGTCTGAATATATTTTTGCGTACGCCATTTTTGGCTTTTCGGCATACGTACACTTTTAGTAAGGATCCTACGCACAGTTTTATAAATGAGGCCCCAGATCTCAACCCAATAGAGCATCTTTGGGATGTGGTGGAATGGGAGCTTCATGCCCTGGATGTGCATCCCAAAAATCTCCATCAACTGCAAGATGCTATCCTATCAATATGGGCCAACATTTCTAAAGAATGCTTTCAGCACCTTGTTGAATCAATGCCACGTAGAATTAAGGCAGTTCTGAAGGCGAAAGGGGGTCAAACACAGTATTAGTATGGTGTTCCTAATAATCCTTTAGGTGAGTGTATATAAATTCAGGTAAAAAGTGAACTTTTTTTTGCTTACACAATATTTTTGGAGTATACTTTATAATTAAATATTAGTATTGAGAATGGCATTTTTATTGGAGTACGGTAATTAAAATTTAGAGGGTGCTTAACTGTCACAAAAAGGTGAATAAATTAGCTTCCTTTTAAGCATTTTTTGGGCTCTTTTCTTAATTATATCTTTTTGATTTTCGAGTTAAATTCATGAGATTCATGTGTGGGTGTTATTCGCTGGAACAATTTGCTTGTTTCTACTTTGGCATGAGCTCCATCAGCAACCTGTTTCTTTTCACAGAGTTCCCAAAGGAGAACAGACTATTATGACCTAACACACTACTAATAGTTACTGCTGCTGCACTCATATTTTCCAATGAACACCACACAAAAGTGCAGTTGTGTGTGTTACTGTAAGCCCGTCTAGATCGGCCCAATGGAGTCATCCGATATAACGGGTGAAGGTCTCTGCGCGTTACTGTCTTTCCGCGTGGCAAAGTAATTTAATTCCATTTAAGCTTTTATCTGACTCCATTTTATCACGCCTCGAGCTATGTCGCTCTGAGGTCCTCACGCCTTCTGCTTAACGCGGGTCTTACGATCACAAGCCCATCTGTTTTGGTCACCAAACAGAAGTAATTGCTATATACCTGAGATTGGTCGTATTCACGCTTACGCAATCAAAGATACTTTGGTATAGCCCCTGTGGTTGCATACGCCTGAAATTAAAGTAACGTTTACTTCTGTAGAGGTATGGCAACTAATACAGATACTGACCAACATTACTTCTCTTATAATAGCTTTGGATTGGCCATGTCGTGGTTTCCCACGTACACTTATCTAAAGTAACATTAAATTAAAACAGAGGTAAGACACATCCAAATTTAGATTGGTCAAGCAGAATTTTTGCTGTTCTAAACGGAAATTCACTTCTTGTCTTTGCAAACCACAGTTAGAGCCAAATATTAGTCATCACTAATCTGACGCAGAACTTGCGGTAAACATACAAATCCGTTTAATCTACTTGGGGAAACAATTTCAGAGTCAGTCGGAATAAAATCAAATGATACAATTAATTATGTCAGGTAAATGTATCATGCCAATTTCATAATCAGTTCAATACAATAACATCAAATGCTCAGAGATAAAGAGTAAAATATGTAGGTTAAACCTGACATTTAGAAAAATACATAATGCTGAAGTCTTTGACATTCTTCAACATTATGGGCTGATCTGAGTTATAGAATCGCCCTGAACCTCTTGTTGCATTTATTTATATAGACAGAAACTTCTTTCACATGGAAACATTGGCTAACAATGGGAATTTGCATTCAGAGTTTACACCTTTTGGGAGCAGAATGCCATTTGCCTGGAAGTAACACCCTCCCCTGTGTGCCAGTTATCTCTAAACTCTTAAGAACTTTATTAGCTTTTGGTTTACTTCTTTGGGGATGAGACATTTGTACTAGTCGCACTGAGACATTTCAAATGATACCAAACATGTATAATACTGTATGATAATTATTCAAACTAAACCATATAGATTTTGGGTGAAAATCTGTTGATCTCAGCGTGAGAGAGAGACACCATGGGTGAGGTGATTGACTCTGGGATGCTAGTTTCTCAAGAGAGAGTCAAATGTTAATTTCCAGGAAGGTCATTTGTCTTCTCGGAAGTGGTCGTTCCTCAACCAGACTGCCTGGCATTTCTCAATTCTTACATGACTAAATGATGTTCTGATCTTTCTAACAGCCTCTCTTGTTTACAAGCCTCCTTCATTAAAGATGTTTAATAAGGCTCAATGCACAGCGGATTATTGACAAAACGATCTAGTTCTGATGGAACGATCTAGTTCAAGTAACATTTTCTGATCTAGTTCTCTTGGACTTAAGTCAAAGCACATTTTGTTGGATTTGTTAATGGTGCATTAAGTCAGAGCTTGGCGAATGACATAAATCTCTTATTCACTGATGGAAGTTAAAAAGTTTACAAAGATTCTGTTTAGTTTTCCATCATAAAAATCTATTGCTATTCAGTGTTTAGTGAGCCAATTCCTAGACTAAACCAAAGGGTGTGTCCCCAAAACACACTGATGGTCAGAAATACATCACACACTCTACACACACTCATTATCTATATATCATCCTCACACACAGCCACTATCCCCACAGACTATTCATACACACATGTGTAACTAACTACAGATATGTTCCTACCACAACAACCACACATACACACATAGTGTATACACCCATCCTCATCTGTGGTCAAGCTGGTCCACCACTGCCCAATGAAGCAGATATAGAAAATAAAAAAATAGCAGAGTAATTACAGACTGTTCTGAGAACAGATGCACAAACCAGTCAGATTCTGACCAGTTGAGCCACAGGTTAATGGTACATATATTAACATGTGCTTTTTTCTAAAGCTCATCGTTAAATCCGTTGGATGCTGCCGTGAGAAGCATAGTTTCTTGTTAAAAATGACATGTGGACCTAAACAGATCATGCTCCTCGGCACAATAATTCAGTGAACTCTATATCTTTCATGCCATTTAAATATATATACATTTTAATTTATATTTAGCAAGTCAACAGTCAGCACTGTTTTTGAGGAGTGTGCATGTGCATCAATGTGTAAGGAAACCCTGGAGTATGACATATGAGAAAACCAGCGAAAAATTAAATATCAAAGAAAGCAAAAACAGTGAAGTAATCGTCAGTTCATTACAGCAGAATGTCAGAAAAATTACGTTATGGGGATAATGCTGCTGACTGAATGAACCACATGTTTAAAGGAGTAAAGTGTACGCCAAATACTGCATGTTAACGTGATTAAAACATTTACGAAATTTTGTTGTTTATGTAAATTAACTTAAATAGTCTAATAGTTTCTTTATAATTAATAAATAGTTCACTTCAAAATGACAATTCTGTCATCATTTACTCAACCTCAAGTTGTTTCAAACCTGTATGAATTTCTTTCTTCTGCTGACCACAAAAGAAGATATTTTGAAGAATGCCGGTAACCAAACAGTTGATACTCCATTGACTGTGCCCATATTTTTTTCCTACTATGGAAGTCAATGGGGTACATCAATTGTCTGGTTACAGACATTCTTCAAAATATCTTCTTTTGTGATCAGCAAAAGAAAGAAACTCACAGGTTTGAAACAACTTGAGGGTGAGTAAATGATTTTGAAGTGAACTATTCCTTTAATAATGTTAAGTTATTACACTACCACCTGCAAGCGACGTCATTAACAACAGTCCTATATTGTTGAACTAATGTGTTTCAAACAACAGAGGTATGAACGGTTTCTGGAAACAGTTGTAACAAGATAGTTAGTTTCTACAACGATACATTGTTCTATGGTGGTTAAGCAGTAAATTAAGTCATTGTACGGGAAATGCACCCCTGTGTCAGATAAGGGAGACATACAAAATGTGCAGAACAGTGTGTCCCCAACCAAGTTGAGAATCACCGCATTGAATGAATCAAAAGTGACAGACATGTACAATGTTACAAAAGATTTATTTCATATATTGTTCTTTTTGAACAAAAAAAAAAAAACATGAATTTTTTTTTCAACATTGATAAAATAAAATAATTTTTTTTTGAGCACCATGTTAGAATGATTTCTGAAATCACAAATTGATTCAGATCATCTTGCTAACATGTTTGACCATTTCAGTGAATATAAGCATCACAAAAGTATGGAGCATTGCAAATGACATGAAGGGGGAAAACAATATATTGTTGCTACAAATTAAGAATAGCACGTAACAACAATTTGTTCCTTAGTTTCAATTAAATTGTGGCCACATTGTACTAATTATTTCCATTGTGGCTATATGATTTAACTAATAAAACAAGGGAAAAAAACAAATAAAATGTGGATATGATTTAACAAAAATTATTAAACAAATTAATAAGAATGTGGCCATGATTTTAACGAAGGAATACAACTTGAGCACAAAATAAGGAAGGAATTCTTTGCCACAGTATATTTTTCTTCCTCATGTCATGTGCAGGGCAATGTACAAAATGGTATTATTAGTTCTGATTATTTTCTGACAGAAAATATGATTTGATTGTTGAATTTTTTTTTAAACATTTTTTTCAAATGAGTATTGGCATGATGGGCGACTGATCTTGGGAGTGCATTATACCAGAACAAACTAAAAACCTCCATGGATGCTTTCATCAGTTTGCACCTGTAAACTCCACATTTCGATCAATACTTTTCTTTAATCTACTACGATCCCTCCCGGCTTCTCCACCCCATGGCATATGGTCTTGGCTACAGTCAGTCTTCCATTCCGTGAATTCCATCCAAGGCCTTCTGTGGCCGGCCCGCCCTGCACCCCTCATCCAGCCTCCCTCTACAGGCCAGCTCACAAAGCCTGTCTGTATGACACCCCTCACTGCACCACAGCTCCAAATTCCCAAGCTTCACCCGGCCTCTGCTACACACTCCACTCATGTGTGTCCTACACACTCAGGGGGAACAGCAGCACACTGTATATTGGATACACTTTGGAATGTGCTAGAAACTAACATTTCTATTCAAGTAGAGTCCATTGCTGAAATCAGCATTGAAATAAATATTATGATGAATAATATATTTTCTTCTCCCAGAGAAGAAATTTAAAATTATTTTAATTCTACATTTTATAATAATTCAATTAAAGGGGTACTTCATTGCTGGCAAAATGGGCTTTTCGATAAATCTTGTCTTTCTATGTAGTTGAAAAGCATAGAATTCAAAGAGTAAATGTTTAGCAGGTGTGAAATTTTCAGTTTCCAGTGAAAGGTTATAGGCAGAGAGTTATTGCAAAGAATCATAAATATGGAGAGAACACTGCAATGGAAAATCTGATAAACCTTTGTGTGTTGTAGTTTGTAGTTTCCATTTAAAATTGAACAATAAACACTTAATGCCGCGTTCATGATGAGTTTGGAATTGGGAATATTCAATTTGGTGTTCCAGTCAATCATACATCACCTTCACTTGTTGAACACATGATGTCGCAATGACACAAGAGAGCATTTTTGTTTCAATTATATGACGAAAAAAATAAAATAATAACAAAATGGGTTCGCATTGAAACCAGCTTACGAAAAGCAAAATTTAAAGGTATCATTATATAAACATACTGTTTATTGTTACAGTTTGTTTTTACGTCTGACATAGGGTAGCTCCACGCAATGCATGTTGGAAGCAGGACTTGCTGCCATCTTGGAAGTGACGTCAAATGACGTGTCTCACCGAGGTCTGGGTTGATCAGTTTGACCCGAGTTCACAGGTCAGATGTCCGACATCAAACAGCATTCCAGGTGTTATTTACAATTAGGACGTGCAAAAAATCTGAATCCTGAGTTGTTTGGAATGGAGCATTAGGGCAAACGAAAAAAGAAAAAAAAAAACTCTGAGGGAACAAGTCAGAAACATGTCAATAACAACAATGTCTGTACTCTCTGGCCACTGCTGCCCAACTAAACGTGGAATCAATCTGAGGGTGTTGGGCACGAGGAGAAGCGGAGCTTTAACCTACAACAGATTCAGACTTCGCACAGTGTGCTTTGTTTAACTGCACTTGAAAGCTGCCCTTATTTTTACCATAACGGTTTAAACCTTTAAAAAAAAGGTTTGCATGAGTTCAGAAGCAGGATATTTAGCCACTGAAGTTTTCTTCATGTGATCCTTCGTGACATTCTTTGAGGATGGCTCACTGCGAATGCTTGTTACTTTTTTGAGTTTCTTTGGATGATGAGCAGTTGCTGTCCATGTCTGGTTGATTCATTTCAAACTTTACAAAACAGGATGCAAAGCAGGAGAGAAAATGACCTACATTTCTCCCAACAAACCACAATTGCATCAGCATATACAAGTTTGTTTGTGTATTTATTTAGGATGCTTCCTGTATAGCACGAAACCAGGCATTTCCTCCCATGGGAGTCTCAGTGATTAAAGGATAGTTTGTTTTGCCACTCTGTTCGTATGTCTCTCTCCTCCCATTTCACTCCCTCTCTTTCCCTTTCACTCTTATTCCTCTTCATTATCCTATAAGGCATGTGCAAAACTATAAAAAAAATTCAAAACAAATTCATAATAGTTTGAGACAACCCACTAATTAGGAGGGATAACTAAGAAGGATAGTCCCTTTGAATTGGAATCTCACTTGAAATACAGAAAACTATGTGATGTCCACTTCGCAGAGCACTTGGTTGAATGGAACGCACCTATAAGTCATTGAATCATTCACTTAACCGATTGTTCAAAACCACTGATTCATTTAGGAATAAAAAACTCTACTGTGTGTTGCTCGGAGACGTGCAACTGTTCTGCAGTTGATTCATTAGAAATACAGGTGGAGCAAAAATAGACAAAGTAACTGGCAATATTGTGTCTAAAACGCAATATTAACTTTGTTTACTTGTTGTACATTTGCATAAAACTGTCAGTCACTTTCACAAAAGTGCTGTGCTTTAAATGAAGTTATGGCCTGTTCGCACCAAGAACTATATCTAAAAAGTTTAATTACAGCAACAGAGTCTGCTTTCTGAACAAATAGCAAAAACTATATTGTCCGTTCGTGTCAGCAATAATATATTCACCATTATACTTCTCTTTAGATATTCTCTGTATAAATAGGCCTTTAATTTAAAGACACAACTTCCTGTAATAGGCTTTAATAGTCATGTTTCCATTCAAAGTTGCAAATTGAACTTGCACAAAATTTTTTAATATTCGTTTCCATCACGTGTTCAAGAAAACAAAATTGCCACTACCTGGAAAATTGGCGCTAAATATCTGTAAAAAAAAAATGGAAATTGATGCAATTGGGGAAGTCTGTGGCTCTTTTTTTATCATCATAAATGACTTGCATCTCAGAGCAGGTAGAAGAAATGCAATAAACACTGTCATGTTCTCTTACGTGCCTTGTGTTTGGGAACACAATTATGTGAGAAACTTCAGAGAGGTCATTATACCAAATCATTCTGATAACAGACTTTGGCTCAGGCATTTCAGAATCATCAAACCAACATTTGAGATGCTGTGCAATGCGATTGGTCCGCTGATTAGTCTAGTTACGAAATCACATCCACTGTTGAGGCAAAGTCATGAGCTTTTGTTGCACTTTGAGGGATTTATTTGGTAAATGTGTTTCTATCGTATGTCCATGTGTTCTTTATTAGATCAAAAATTGATCCGCCCCAATTGAGCAGAAAATAACTTTTTTAGAATGTACAGTATGTGCATTTTGGCGTTTCCATCCAGCATTTTTTATGGGATATCTCAAAATGCGCATTAAAATAGGTGGATGGAAACACAGCTAGTGTGAGACTTAACTAGCACAATGGCAGCATGCGAAAATGCTCTCCACAAAGTTGCATCTCTTAATTCAGCCCATGTTAAGCACCACAACCTAATATATAGTTAAACTAGTCAACCTCTTATTTGACCGGTTTTTGGGTGACTAGTTGATTATCCCACACTTTCCTGCTTTCCTCACTTTCTTTATCCTATGACCTTTTCCTTCCCCTTCATCCTCTTCCTTTGTCTAGTTCTACAGGATTAATCTCTGACATTTCCTCAAACTGATCTTACCAGCTATCTGTATGTTACAGCACAGCTGATCCAGGATCTGCAGTGAGAAGACATTTTAGGAAAGAGGCCCTATGTAAACATTTAATGGCAGATTTTAATTACTGCAGTAAGCGAATGCATCCACATACTATGCAAGGGAGGAATAATAGACGGCAAACTTAACCGGGCCCAGACGGTACCCAGCTGATAACAACAACACGTCAATAGATGAAGGAATGAGAAACCATTACAATGAGATTCTTAAATGATGGAATCATTAAATTTTTTTCATTACACAAGTTACTGAGAAGGAAAAAATAGATTACAGGCGATAGATTGAAGACAAATTTTTGAAATTGGTGAACCAACTCTGTTCCTGTAAAAGTCACTTTGTGTACATAACCCTTATTTGGTTTAACTCAGATTATTTTGTGATGCTGGTTTCAAGAGGCCATTATTGAATGATGGTGCAGTTAAAACTTTATTGGACTTTATAAACTTTGGGACGCAAAACTTTAAAAATGAGCAAGACTGAAGAGCTGACTATGAATCAATTCACTGAAATGGACAGTTTGAACTGGTAAGCAACCAAATTGTATCTAATGACATGATCGACTTTAGGAAACTTTAAAGGCCAAACAAAACCATATTTAATGTGACTGACATTCAATGTTGAAATGTAATGTAAAATATACAATATAAATATATATTTTGTAAAAAAAAAGTCCTAAACTTTACCTCTACCCAAAGGCAAGACATTTAAAGCACCCAAATACATCTCGAGTCTGTAATTCAAAGTCGATTCTGCTATCCCAGAATGCAGCAGTCTGGAGCCCTGTGGTCAGGCGTCTGTTTATATTAACCTCTAATCTGCTCTCCCTCGAGATAGGCCAAAGAAATAGGCCATGGTACAAACACACACACGCACGCACACGCAGACGCACATGCACACGCACACACACACTTTCATGGAAATGAAAACCACACATGGAAATGAGCAAATAGTTTAATAGGTGGCTTTTTTTGCTTTTCCTAGAATTAACACTATTGAGTATTTCTCCTATATTAATACAGACAGGAATTAGTGGGGCGGTGACAGACAAATCTTATGCCTGGTCTGTTATTATTTTAATAAAAGATGGCTAGCGGTTTTACTTGCTCAGCATGCACTCTGATATAATGATTTTTAAAGATCCGAGAGCACCAGTGTAAAACAGCAGTCCAAGTGAAAGGACTCAGGGACCGAACCATAGTGCGTTTGACTGACCTTTTCTGCCGTGAGCTCTCGGATCACGCTCATCTGCCCACGGAACTTGAAGAGCAGGGCCTCGAGGGCCATGTACTTGTCTTTCCACTCCCTGCCTGCGCATTCATCACCCTCCGCCATGCCGTCACCCCTCAGGCCCTGCAATATTATATACACAGCATGAGACTGAAGCAGACGGACAAACAGAACATGCAGTAGAAAACCACTCAAGAACTTAAACTAATGAACGTAGGTCCAAATATAAATCAGGTGCAGGGCTGGGTGATGTATAACAAAACAAATATTTATATATGTTCTCTAAGGAGCACAGAGGTACCATCATTTTATACAACAAGTAACATTTCAACATTGAAATGTGGTTCAAATTAACATTGAAAAAACACTTAAATAACACTTAATGCTCAATGTAAAAAGGTTAACAAAATACCAGATCAACAACGTTCATTCGCTCATGTTGAATACATATTGAAAGAAAATTACGATATCAACAGTGATTCCATATGCAAAATCGAAACTAATATAAGCAGTGATTTAATCTTGATCCATGACGTTGATTCACCTGATCAATTTGCTTCAAAATGTTTAAATGCAAGAAAGAACAGTTTAACTTAAGCATGTTTCCACATAATTATCTACATGCATTATCTACATGAAAAATGTCAGGAGGAACTTCTGCAAAAAAAAAAAGCTAAGTATAAAAAAAGAGTTATGAATCAATTCACAGAAATGGAAATTATGGTCTATGGAACTGGTCTATGGAAATTAAGTACCAAAATGTGTCCAATGACATGGACTTTAGATAACTTAATGGCCCAACAAAACCAGACGGTGTGTGACTGACCTTCAACGTTAAAACAAAGTTAAAAAAATTGTAGGCTATGTTGTTGTTTCAACATTAAAAAACAACATTGGAACAATGTTTGATGGTTGTAAATAGGTTATCAAAATACTAGTAAATTAATGTTAAGATTCATTCACCCATGTGATTGATAAGGAAAATGTCATTAATTTGCAGTTTTAACTTTGACCCACCGTGTTGATTCACCTGTGAATAAATGCTGACATGCAAATGGAAAATGGAAATGGAAAGCACATTAAAATCATCATCATGAATTGCAAAATTTGTTTTATTAACATTTAGACAAAATAATCGGTCTCCACCTCGCTTCAAAACGTGCTTGACTTTTCACAACTTCCTATATGTGTCATAGAACTCATAATTATTTTTGTTTGGGCATTCACAATGAAAATGTAAATAAACAGTGAATATAATGAAGAGGGTGTTTATTTGCCACAACATTCTGATTAATACAGGTATAAGCCAGCTGTCTTTTATGGATTTAAGAAACTGGAATCTTATTAATGAATGGTTTACTCCAATCAAAACATTTATATGGTGCATGCACAACCAGAATATTACCCAATTCCAATATTAACTGGAATAGAGAGACAAACTTTCTCTTCTAAACTCTCAATAATAGTAAGAAATATACAGCAAAGACAGTCTGTATTGGTTGTGTGAAAACGTCAGAAGTGTTAGAGGGCCAGGCAGAGCCCTGGACACACTGACCACCACTATAAAAACAAACCAAACCAGCCAGCACTGATGCACCATCACACTTTTCCATCATAAAGTTTAATTATGAAAAACATGTGTTAACTGATGTAAATCAGGTGTTGTAAAGTACAACAGAAAAGTGTGAGTGAACACATTACACTACAACGTCTCTAGTTATAATAAGCTGTCATTACAGCATTGGCATGAGCACAAAGGGAGTGCAAACATGTGTTGAGCTCAATTAAGCTGTGGTAAATAAGACTGAGGGTTTGAATCTCAACCAATGTGAATAAAAACAACATGTTACTGTGGAACAACCTCCTTGAGAGACACATTTAGGGAGCCAAAGTGGACAACAAAGTCATTAAATGTAGATCTAGAAATGTATACAAGGATCTGAGAATTTTGGTAGGAATTTGCATCTCAGGAATAGATGGACAGTGGTCATTTGGCTCCATTAAAGGTTCTCTACAGTTCTCTACAGTTAATACAGAGCAAATATACAAGGATTCCACATAACTGTAAGGTTAAATCTTTTGATTGGACAGCTGGCCTCATTTTCAGGCACTATGTGGAATATTTGCACTTTCAAAGATTAGTGGGCCATTGAAAATGAATGAATTAAGACAAAATATTAATTTTTAAATGACGAATATGGTATAGAAAAAAAAACAGTATATAGAGTATTATGTATATATTCATACATACAAATTTTAAACTAAAATCTTGATATAAAAAAGGTCTATGTGTACAACGACAGTTAACTGCAGTTGAAAGAATGACGATGCAATACAATTAACTTAGAGTTGTGTTCATGAAAATTAACAGAAAATAACAGAACAGAACAGAACAGAATTAATCAATATTAACTACATTTAAATCATATCAAATCAACAAATAGTGTATTTAAAACAACAAACGTTATATTTAAGCAATTATTCCCCTTCTATTCCCTTAACATGAAACAAAAACAAACTAATACTTTTTTTAATAGTTAAAGATTATATCCTTACCCGACACTCAGTGTTGCAGTGCTGTAGATGGCACTGGTTTCACACCATAATAAAAATATTATTCCGTGTTGTTGTCCCAGTTGTTATTGCACTAATGACCTAATTATGATATAAAGAGCGAGCGTTTTCTAGCTCAAAGTTTTCACTCCAGCATCGTCCTGTGGAAGTGGGCGGGCTCAGGGGCGTGTTTTTACGAGCACGCACAATCAAACCATTGTAGGTGTGGTTAGGACGTTTTTTTTTGGGGGGGAGAATGGTGATGTCATGAATGATTGACTTTACTGAGGACCAATCACACATCTGAAGTGTTGAGTCTGGACCAATCAAATGTTTGATTGGGCGGTCTTTCATAGCGACTCCGGAATTATCGCGTCACACGTGTATGTTATGTTCCTGTGGAAGTACTGATTTATACACGCAGTATTAAACACCGGTACCTGCTTTATTTCAAAGGTATGACAATATATGTTCATGCTTTAAAGTGTTCTGAATGTGCAGTAAAATAGGGCGTACGGTGTGGGAGAACGGCGGTTTAATATAAATGTCTGCAGGAAACTATAAAGTGACTAACGTTAGCACTAGGTTACACTAAGCGCTGTTGTTTAAAGTTGATCTTCTTCAGTTGTTGTATTAGCTTTTAAAATAATTAAACGATACATTTATGATACTAATCTGCAGTTGTTTATATGTCCCAGAACTAGTCATGGTTGTGAAGAAAAAAACACCTAAAGTGGAGGCTGTAGTTTTGGATGATGTCAAGCTGAAGAGCCTGACAGGTGAGTGACAGATATCAACATTGGTTGTGTTGTAGTTGCAATGCTTATAGTTTCCTGTAATATTTCTTTATATCTCATGTTTTCTCCCAGATTCCTTATCTGTGGAGGGGGACAGTAAATCAGTAGAACTTGCTCAGCTGCTGAAGGACAGTTTATCTTCACCTGACCCGGTTGAGCAGATCCAGCTCATCTCTAAGGTAGGTCTGCATCACATTCATCATATAAGTTTACTGAATGTAATCGCTTAACACTTTTAATTCATTGGTTTGCATGTTGACTGCAGGCAGGCTTCATGTTGGAGCAGTTGAGAGAGGATGAATCCTCTACAGGTCCTTTACTGCATGCCTGCCTGAGCACACTGGCGTTCCTGTATACGACACTGCCAGCTAAGAACCCACTTAAGAGAGCTGTAGCAAGGTTAAAAGTACCCACATTTCACTGTCACTCATGTGACTTGAAATCAACAATTCTTTTTAATGACTTCTGGGCACTTAGTTTATTTAACACAATGGCATATTCTTTTTTTCCACCAGTGCACTACGTAGTGGCCCAGATTGGCTGGAGGAGAAAACGGTTGGATGGCTGTCTGAGTGCCTGTCTTCCTCTCTATCCTCTACGAACACAGATCACTTCTCACACCTAACAGATAGCATCACTTCCTGTCTGGATGGCTTTAAAATTGGTACGTCTTAGTGATGTTATTTTATTAGATTGTATCATAAATAATAGCAGATATCCACCTTTTTTGTGCAATGCGAACGTAATCTATTTTCTGTTGAATGTGTGAGACATCTGATTCATTAGCTGCTATAGGTGAATGACAAAAACATTTTAGTGGGAAATTGCGTACATGTGCCACTCACCCGTTTGTACCTTGTCATATCCGTAATGGAGAAAAGTTGCTTTAGTTACTTTGACACGTGTATGGAATGGGAGTGTTGTGGCGAAAATTCATTAAACAAACATCACTGCGTAAGGGACACTCATAGTCAAATTATAGAAATAGAAGTATTTATTCTTGCAAGAATAGGAGCAGTCTAATACACAGTTGTTACCCTGTGCAGAAGAGTGACACACCTCCAGACAGACTGAACTAGCTTTTATCTTAGTTTCAAGGCCTTCTTGCTCCCAGAGCCTTCCTCCCAGTAGTTTTCCATAGACGTCACTAGTTGTCCCACTAAGCCCCCCTGCACCAAATGGCCTTCTGACATTTAGGTCAGAGGTCCTTGTTCGTCTGTTCTCTGGAGTGTCTCCCCCTTCTGCCTCCCCAGGTACATAAACAGAATCTTCTCTCACTACAAGTGAGAGACACACATGTGACATTCTTTGAATCATCTATATTTTACTAAAGATCAATGAATATCATAAAATTGCCACCACAACTCCTCACTTTTTTATCATTCAGATTACTCATAATCTCAATAATAAACAAAAAGAAAATTTTAAGTCGTATCATCACTCTTCTTAAACATTTGTGAAGCATTATTTAGAAAAAGGAAAAAGCTTAGGCTGTTTTTTTGTAAGGATAGTCCCTTGAATATTAGCAAGCAAGTAAAGAATTTATCTGAAACCGGGCTAAATGAATAAACACTGTTATTGCACTCTCGACCTAGATCGAACCCTCAGTCATCTCAGTTAAATAAGAAATAGTGTACAGATTAGTTAGAAAACCAAAACCATCAATTCACCCTGGTTATAAAATACAAAGTATAAAAAAATCTTTCATTCCAAATTCAAAGCATTCATAAGAAGAAAAAGGAAGGAAAAACATACCCCAACAATTAATACATTTCACTGTAATCGCTATTTGAATTGTCTGCATAATTTTGTTCATCATCATCATCATTCGGATAGACTGTCATTTTCACCAATTGAACAGACACTCCATTTTTCTCATATTCCCATGAATATCAAAATTATCAGAATAACACATACCATTAATCCACCAAAATATTTTCTAGCCATATTCTGTTAACTTTTAAATCTTAAAACTTTACTTAGTATACTCTATTTTATGCCTTATTCAAAAAAAAATCTTTCCAGAAAAGTTTTATAATTTTATCAATTCTCCTAATCAATGTAGTTAAAAATTAACACACATTTCCATTACTTCACCATAATTAATAGATTTTCTACTTTTCCTGAAAACATTTGCACTAATCAATCAAATCATTAGATCTATACCAATACATATTTTGATTCAATCAAATAAAATCATCAAAGTCATCACAAAAACACTCCTCTGCTAAACTTAAACCGTTAGTTTTACCACATCCTCCTCCAGGTGTGTTGACCATTGCCCCATTGACGTTCCGTCTTCGCCAGGTGTAGCTCTTTGCGAGCTGTAGCCCTGGTCTTCCCACGTTGGTGGGGGAGGTTAAGTTACTAGCACGTCCTTTTTTCCCCCACTTTATGCTTCACGTTGGCGTCGGCGTTTTGGGGTATCTGAGGTTGATTGGTGAAGCTTAAGATGCTTTGACTTAGGTGTCACATCTCCAACCTCGCAACCTTGTTTGAGGAGAGAGCCATTTCCTGGCTATTTTCACCTGTGAATGAAAAACCTAAGTATATTTTTTTTTTTTTACTGACCGCTTGTCTAGCCGGCCGTCCCTTTTGGTGTGACCTGTGGAACGTTCACCATTTGTTTACATTTAGCCAATTCAACTCTGTTTCTTCTCATTTTACTGAAACATATTATCACTAACATATTAGCACTTGCTGCCATAATAGCACTCAGGGTCCTTTTCCCCTAAAAAACACTCCCCCCTGTGTTCATATCAACAATACAATATTTATACATTTGGAACATAATCAGATCAAGTTGCCCTCAAAATGGCAATGATTTATTTTAACCTCTTTGATTCCAGCCATCCTGACATTCTGCAAAAGGAAAACTTTAAGTTATGTGCTGCGCAGGTGTGGCACCTTTTCTTTCAGCCATAATAATAACCCAGGCCAGGATAGTTAGCCAATTTCATCCATAGCCATTATTTTACTCGGCACATATTGCCCTGTATCAAAAGTCTCAATCCTCTGTAAAGGAAAGCAAATGTTGAGGTTATTGTCCGTAAAGTACAGTTTCTTTTGTCTACTGTTCTCCCGTGGCGTTCGATGCCCTGGCGTTTCCTGTTGAAACAATCTTTGTTATTGGTGTGTGCGGCACACTCACAGACATCAATTTTGTTAGGCAGAAAAATTGCTTCTTTCAGAGCTTTTATCCAATTACCCCTAGTGTTCTCCCAACATTTATTCAGCAAATGTGAACCCCTTAATAAACCATATTTGGCAATTGTTATACCATCTCCCTCTTGATGCACGACACAACTCGAGCATCAATTTAACATAACATTTAACATAGTGTTTTTTATAAAGTTTCCCCATCAACACTAACCCAAACGTTGTCCTTCAGACAAATTTCCTCCAGACATCTTTCTCTGCCTCTGAAACAAAAATATTACATTCCTCACTTAAAGCCTCAATCTCATCTTCTTATCGAAGTATTTGAAGGGCAACGGCCCTCAGTCTCACCGCGGATCTTGCTTTTCAGGCCTGTTGTTTGGTCTCTTAATTCAGTCATCTACAAACATTTTCAAAGTCATCAATTGTTTCTATCAAGTCAGGTCGTGCTGTACAGACTTGGTCAATGTCAGTCAAGTAACATTCTCCTCCTTTGCTTACAATAATCATGAATGTGAGGGGCTCTCTTGATAATTTCATGTTGACTTAGCCAATAGGTCACTTTATGTCTCCATCAATCCTACAACATTTTCATTTATCTCAGCCCATGCCAGATTGTGATCTACAACTCCACAATTCCAATTTACCCAAATACTTAAACTGATCCAGAACGTAATTCAAATCAACATCATAAAAGACAAAAGTAATTATTACCAGACAGAGCTTGATGACCAATCAACTTAAAGCTCGTCCTATTTTCTGTATCATCTTTTCATCGGATCCACTTAGAATTATCGGCTTCTTTAATATTTGTCATTTGCCTTAACCCATCTGTAATGATAAAACACTCATTCCAGAGGTTAATGACACAATATCCACACTATTCAGGCGGAATATTAGTACCCCAAACTAACACATACAAGACCTAAAGTGCTGTCACCATCACACACACTCATAGTGGACACACATATCTTAACTGCTCATTCTCAATGTTCGCCTTTCCTTATATCATCGTTAAAAGGATTTAAATTTTAAATAAGATTTTAAACTTTACATTTTTCCTGTAGCTTTTACCTAACTTTACTTAAACTTTACTCTTAACCAGTTTCAAAGCATGTCTGTTCATTATTCATTTAAAAAAAAATTCTCTAGAAAAGTCAGCTGGGTTGTTTTGGTTCATTATCATTATTTTGTTTAAGCTTGCCTTACCAGGCCTGATAACAGAAAGACAGACAGAGTACCAATCCCTTCCTCCAGCAGTCTCTCTCACTATACAAATAATCTCTTCAACAGCCTCCTAAGACTGAAACTTAATTAATCATAGTCTAGAACCCTTAATAGTTCACCAATGTTAATATACAAATGTTTAACTCAAATTAGAACATTACAACAATCTAAAATACAAAAACTGTCTTAATCTTTAGTCACCACCATGTCTAATGACCTTCAGGAGTTAAAACATCTTATAGACATATTAGTTCCAAAATCAACACTTCTATAATTTTCCTTGCCCATAAGGCAACCAACATCATGTTCCTGATATAAACTAATAAGTTTTGTTACTGTCTCCCCAACACATAATGACAATCCCCTCATGGTCTCTTGAAAGCACATTTCCCTTTAGCTCTTTATCTATAATTTCCATCAGGGTGCTGTCCCCTGGCATAGTTGCAGACACTTGTCACAATGAACAACAAGCCATGCAGTGAATGCGGTTTTCTCATGAGTGGTATAGAGGAAACTCACATTTTCTGGGTCAGACTGCCGTAACTCCTCACAGCGCATCTCACCTCTCAATGCTCTGCTGACCCCGGTGGCCTCCAGTAATCAGCGCTCAACTCTCATACCTTTCTCACATATAACACCTCCATCCGGAGATGCCCAGTGTTCGTGACCCCCTGCGTTGGGCTGTCCCCTGGCCAGGAAGATCATCCCGTCATTGAGTAGCCACTCGTACACACTGGTGACCGCTCTTTCCCATCACAATCAGTTATTTCAACAGAACTCAGCTGTTTTCTGGAGCTTAGGAAAGGCACATTCAAGAGTCACCAGAGCCATTCCTATTGCCTAATAGTGTTCACACAGGGAGACAGGTTAATAACAACCGTATTTAATCACTTAAATCCATTCTTAAAAGCAGAAACCTAGCTGCTTAGATTATGCTCAGTGAATTTAGATCACAACCGTACATTCAGTGTACTTCATCTGTAGCCGGAGCCATCGGTCCTGAATGGTGGAGACTAAATGAGACAAAGAAGTCACTGGTCCTAAAATAAGCTAATCAAAATGTCACTATCGGTTAAGGTCTGTATTACTATTTTAAAGACTTCTTTAAAGTCATTCAGGTTTACATTTAAAACATTTACAAATACAAATTGCCCTCTGCATGGCAATGATTTCTTTTAACTGTGTCTATAATTTTCAACTGAAACACTGTGCTTTACTATCAATAGCTTATTATCACTTATGACACAGGCTCAGATAACAGCTCTTATATTGAATGAGAGAGTGACTCTGAGGCATTCAGAACTGGTACACTGCACTTCTATAAACATCAAACATCATACTTTACCTACCATTCTTTAACTCTAGCCCAGCTTAAGGCATCTTTGCCAGAAATTACATGCGTGTTCAAATAAACATAATTTTTATTGTCTTGTGCCCATATATCAGGGAGTTTAGACATTACAAATTTCCACTCAAATTGAGTCTGTCGCACTGGCACTTTCAGTCACACACACACCAGATCCAGATAAGCGAACTGTTTCAGCCAAATCACAAGCTTATCTTTTAAAAACCAAAACATCAGCTCTGTTCTTTTCATGGTCAACACTAACAGGCCTTTGTTTAATCAAATGCCCTTCTACACATTTTACATTTAGCAACTAATCCTATAACACTGATTCTGCTTATTTTATCTTAAAGAAAGAATAATAATTATTCTAGTTCTTAGTAACGTTTCAAATTTCATCTCAATTTTAGTTGTCAGGTTCTCAATTACCATAGTTTTAACACCTGACTCCAATGTTTTCTCTAGGAGTTTATCAATCTATTAGGATCCACACTAACTTTCGTACAACTCTTTAAAGTGTTTCATTAAAACGCAATCATCCTTTTAGTTACTTCCATATTTTGCAACTCAAATTTCTTTTTAGTCATTATCTGTAATTTTACAACAACCGGTACATATTATAGATCTTTCCTTTAAAAGGAATTCCTTAAGTCTTCAATCTTATGACCTTATTTTTATCTCTTGTTCTTTCTCAGACGAAAACTTTAACATCGTCTTTTAAACACATTTTTAAACACCTTCTCGGTGGGCATTTACAGTTACCTGCTGATCAAAATTAAAACACTCTCTGTCGGCTCCAATTTACTGCACACCCTTGAAGCAGTGTGTCCCATTCAGGAATGCAAACAGAGCCACTGATAAGCAGTTCTGTATTCTTCTTACAGTCCACCAATGGCAGATACAACAATAGCCGAATCATAATCTTCATCATTGTTATTATCATTGGCAATATTAATTTTCATAAGCTGCACGGAAATGCTAAAAACATTCTAAGGGGTTTTCACAAAGTTTCTGTTTATCTTTGTCACACTTGTCCAAGGAAATTATCCCCGACCCATAATTTCCTTTATAATACATACAATATATTTTCGCTTAAATGGCTTAATATCAACAAAATATCCGACATTTTACATTATTTGAATTCCAAAATCTGTCTTTACATCTCTCTAATTCGGTATTATCATCACCAACACTAATTACCATAGCAAGTACACATTTAACATCCGGAAGCCGGGTTGAATAAGCACGCGCTGTTACTGTACTCCCAGCATAGCTGGAGTCTTTAGGTTCAAAAGACAATGGTTGTCAAAACAAAAATAAACATAATTTCAATCATTATTTTACCACTAAAATATAGAATTGTTCCCCATTTTGCTTAAAACATTCTTCATATCATGTTAATCCCTGTCAATCATACAATGCCTTATTTTATTCTGAAACTCACTTTTCATACAATTTAAACAGTTAATTTGACTTCCATAAATTCTGTCAGAAATTTTATTTTTATCACATATAGTTTTCTACTATATTTCTTCTCAATCTTTCCCTACATGCCAGTTCCTTCTGTCTCCTCTCCTTTCTTTTCTCTACATGCCAGTTCCTTCATTATCTAACCAGTTCATGATTGTTTGCACAATCCCCACACAAACATATCTCACACAACTTATTTTGACTTAACAGGCGCTAATAAAATAGTTCCATAAATTTTATCAGAAATCCTTCCCATTCTTTTCTCTGTCGCATCTAAGTCTCTCACTTACAGTTCCCTCTATTTCACACAGACAGCCTTATTGCTGCTTGCTACTTCAACTCTTGTTACGAAAAAAATCTTCTGACATCTAATGTCATGAAACATAAAAACCCTTTTATCAGTTATATTCAATCTTACTATGGCAATACATTCTACATCGACTCCGTTCTCTTTTATCTGCTTCAACAACTCATTGTCTTTTCACATTTCTACACACGTTGAACGCAGACACAACTTTTGTTTCTCACTGCTCTGTTCAACTGATTCCCGCACCATCTTTAATCTTGTGGTGCTCAATATCATACATTTCTACCCTTAATTTTATCTCATCTGTCAAAACACCGGTGTACCAAATTTCGCAAGCTTGCTTTTGAGACATCCCCATACTGGCTGTTCTCTGTTCTCTGTGGATTTCTCTTCAACGCGCGTTTTCTTTAGTCTGTTGGGCGTCCCCAAAAGACCCGATTCTTTTCTTTTAACCCAAATCGGTCGGGTTGCACTATTAGTGCCCTCCTAATTATGGTTTACCAAAAATTAATATTTTCTGGTTCCCCTTAATTAGCCTCGGTACCTAAAAACAATTTGCTCCGTGATGGAACAACTAATTTTCAGGTTCTCTTATCTGTTTGAAATCTCTCGATCTGTCCGTAGATCTTAATCAATCTTAGATAATTCTCTCTCGCATCTGTTTGAAATCTTGATCTGTCCGTAGATCTTAATCAATCCAGATTACGTACCACAGAAACAGCCCTCAGCCAATATGGTTCAATTTCACTCTTCCCCCCAATTAAACTGAATTTAAATGACCCTTACCAGAGACGTTGTTTCATGCCACTTGCGGGTTCTTTAGATTCCAGTGGTCGATTCTCCCGGCCCTGATATCGGTCGGCCCCTCTCTCTCAAGTTTACGAGGTAGAGCTGGAACTTACTCATTCCAGGTGGCCAAACACCGTCCGATCTCAGGTCCAGGAGGCACGTCCAAGGAATCTCCCTTCTGACACCAAAACTGTTGTGGCGAAAATTCATTAAACAAACATCACTGCGTAAGGGACACTCATAGTCAAATTATAGAAATAGAAGTATTTATTCTTGCAAGAATAGGAGCAGTCTAATACACAGTTGTTACCCTGTGCAGAAGAGTGACACACCTCCAGACAGACTGAACTAGCTTTTATCTTAGTTTCAAGGCCTTCTTGCTCCCAGAGCCTTCCTCCCAGTAGTTTTCCATAGACGTCACTAGTTGGCCCACTAAGCCCCCCTGCACCAAATGGCCTTCTGACATTTAGGTCAGAGGTCCTTGTTCGTCTGTTCTCTGGAGTGTCTCCCCCTTCTGCCTCCCCAGGTACATAAACAGAATCTTCTCTCACTACAAGTGAGAGACACACATGTGACATTCTTTGAATCATCTATATTTTACTAAAGATCAATGAATATCATAAAATTGCCACCACAGGAGTTTTATAGGTTAGTTGTCACAATGATCTTTCAAGAAAGATATACATGGAACACGCTAAATCTTGAACCTCCTGGCAATCACCTGTTTTAAAAAATGCTAAGTAGAGGAGAGTCTTGGCTTGGCTTTTTGGAGATGGAGAGAACTGAAAGATTTGAAATGTTGTAAAAGATGTAATTTTATTGGAGAAGGAGAAGGTATTTTAAAAAGAGAAGGTATTGAACAGATAAATTGCCATATGTAGCTCTCTAACAGTTCATTGTAAATAATTTTTATGGAAGAACCGTGTCTATTAGTGGATAGCTACAGTAACATCTTCAGCTAGTCAGCTTGAGATTCTTTCCATCTAAACTAGGTATATATCTTAAAGGGATAGTTCACCCAAAAATGAAAATTCTATCATAATTTACTCATGCTCATGTCGTTCCAAATCTGTAAGACTTTCTTTCATCTTCGGAACACAAATGGAGTTTTTTTTATTTTATTTTTTATTTTTTATTTTTTTTAAATGAGCGCTTTCTTTCTTTGACAGCTAAGCAAATACCATTCTGACGCTTCAAAAATTTCATTAAGACTAAACCACTCAATTCATATGGATTCGTTTTATGATCTCTATGAACTTATGTAATGCCAATTTTCCTTTTTGGGTGAACTATCCCTTTAAAGTGCTTGCGTGAACAGGGGCAGAGATTGAAGAAGAGAAGAAATTGCCGAATAGTCATTATTATCATTTTTTGAGCACAAAAAGTATTCTCGTCACTCCATAAAAAAAAAAAGGTTGGACTATTTTAAATATATATTTATTTACTACCTTTCTGGGTCTTGAAAGTGTTAATTGTGTTGGTGTCTATAGGGGATTAGAAAGCTCTTGGATTTAATAAAAAATATTTTAATTTGTGTTCCGAAAATGAACGAGGGTCTTACAGGATGACATGAGGCTTTTGTTCATGGTATTCAACTAGTCATCTTCATTTATATAGCGCTTTTAACAATGTAGATTGTCCCAAAGCTGCTTTACAGTGATAATAGGAAATGAAAGTAACAGAGATTGTTTTGGCTTTATAGCAGCTCTAGAATAAAGTTATTTTCCAGCTAAAGGTAGTTTTAATTGATTCACATCTGTCGCAACGATCATTAGTTATTAACTTTGGGACCGTTAACACAACACCGTTTTAACAGAAACGCAAACCTTTGAGAACGCTGATGGCGTGCACACGCATATTAAGAGTTAATTCTATAGCCATGCGCATTTGAATATATGTGCGCAGGCATGTAGTCCTTCCCTAAAAAAACAACCCTCAATATGGGGATATTCAAATTAATTAACCAATCATTAATACCATTGATCAGCTCTACCAAATGTGGATGTTTTTCCACTAAGAAACGAACATTATGTTGTTTTGATTGATACTGTGAAGCTGCTTTGATGCAATCTATATTGTTAAAAGCGCTATATATATATATATATACTTGACTTGACTTGACTCAACAAACTACTTGTCTGACCTTAAAATTTATAATACAGAATTTTATTGCTTTGGCGTAGCCAGGTGAACCGGAATTATCCCGACAACGATTATCTGTACAGAGGTAAAGGGAAGGGAAGGTGGCCTTCACAGGGGAGAGACTAGTTGCTTTGTAAGTAATCAGCAATATTTAAAAATGTATACAATGTTTAATAGGGGGCCAATACAGTGTTGACAGAACCGGGCTAATATGGTCATACTTACTGGTTCTGGTAAGAACTCTAGCTGCTGCATTTTTAACTAGCTGTTGTTTGTTTATTAAGCATTCAGGGCAACCACCCATTAGAGCATTACAATAAGCTAGCCTTGATGTCATGAACGCATTAACTAATTGTTCCGCATTTGTCATTGAGAGCATATGACGTAATTTAGATATATTTTTAAGATGGAAAAATGCGGTTTTACAGATTCTAGACATGGGACTTTCAAATGAAAGATTGGTATCAAAGAAAGAGCACACCCAGCTTCCTAACCGACGACGAAGACTTAAAGGTGGGGTATGTGATTTGCAAAACGTCCGGCAGATTTTGAAAATACACAATTCAAATGGTCCTACCTTCTTTCCTCCAACGCTGGCCCTGATTCGTGTGAGGGAGATGGGGGGAGGGGGTATGGTACGACCGTTTGATTGACGGACTTACTGTCCAATGATTCTAGGTGGTCTTGGAAATGATTGGCTGGAGTTTTTCTAGTCCTGCCCATTCCACAGATTATTAAATTGCTTAATTTTCATTTCAGTCCTTCTAACTCAGTGGCTGTAAGTGGGTTATGAATAGGATTTCAAGTGATTTTGAAAAAATGAACAAAAAAGAGAATCACATACCCCACCGTTAACAGAGCAGCCATCAGGTGTTAGACAGTATTCTAGGTGTTTTGCAATAAGACTTAGAATAAATGTGAATGAAATCTAAGTTTTTTATTTTTAATTTTTTACCTTATTCAAAACAAAAATTAGGAATGGATAAGAAATAGATAAGCAGAATCTAAATCGGAATCGTTAAAATTCAAACGATACTCAACCCTAATTTTACATATGATTTCAAATAAATGCTGTTATTTTAAACTTTCAAATAAAAAAAGAATTCTGAAATACTGTCATGGTTTACTACACAAACATATTACGCAACTTAAGTATTTCAAAATTGATAATAAGAAATGTTTCCTGAGCACCAAATCGGCATATTAACCTGATTTCTTAAAGGGATAGTTCACTTTGAAATAAATTGTTGGTATGTCTTAGCTTACCTCAAGGGCATCCAAGAAGATGTAGGTGTCTTTGTTTCCGTAGTAGTTTAAATTTTTATATTTTTAGGTCAAACTGTTCTTGTCTGTCAGTCATATAATGCAGGTCTATGGTCACCACCTCAGAGCATGCAAGAAAAGTCCAAATTAAACATGATTTAAAGGATTAGTTCACTTTAAAAAAAACTTTTGCTGGTAATTTACCCCCCCCCCCCCCCCCCCCATGTCATCCAAGATGTCCATGTCTTTCTTTCTTCAGTCGAAAAGAAATTAAGGTTTTTGATGAAAAGATTCCAGGATTTTTCTCCATATAATGGACTTCATTGGGAACCAAACAGTTGAGGTTCAAAATGAGAGTTTCAGTGCAGCTTACCAGACGATAAATGATACTAGACGATGAATAAGGCTCTTATCTAGCGACATGATCGGTCATTTCAAAAACAAATAAAAACGTTTAAGTTTTATAACCACAAATGCTCGCCTTTTTTTTTAAAAGTTTTTATAAAAGTGAACTAATCCTTTAATGACTCGTAAATGTTAGTACACATTGATGGCCTAAGACACGAAACGAGCAGTTTGTGTGAGAAAACGAACAGTATTTATATTGTTTTTACATAGCCGCGAAGCGCCCGCGCTTTCAGATCACTTGGACGTGGCTGTGGTTACAAGAGGTAAAAACGATATAAATACTGTTTCGTGTCTTAGGCCATCAGTGTGTACTAACATTTAAGACACCTACATCTTGGATGCCCTTGAGGTAAGCTAAAACATACCAAAAATTAATTTCAAAGTGAACTATCCCTTTAAGAATCATGTGACACTGAAGACTGGAGTAATGCTGAAAAGTCAGATTTGCCATTACAGCAATAAATTATTTTTTATAAAAATAGAAATAAATTATTTTAATTTGTAATATGTCACACAATATTAACGTTTTGCTGTTTTTTTTTTATCAAGTAAATGCAACCTTGTTGGCGAGCATAAGAGACTTCCTTTAATTATATATTTTTTAAATCTTAGAAACCTCAAACTTTTCAGAGGTAGTATAAATGGGTGTAATATAATTTTAAATTGTTCTTCTTGGTTTACAGGTGAGAAATGTGTTCATCGCTTGCTAACAGAAGGTTAGAAAACAAGTTAATAATTGAATGTCATACCTTTGGGTTTCTCAGCTCTGTTTTGCAAATACAGCCACTGATTTGTTTTCTCTCTCATAGTCCTCCAGTTCTTCCAAAGGACTTTGAATTATTATGTGGAGCAGAACAGGTAAACTGTTCACTTGTGTATTGAATAATGTGTTGAATGCATGGATGAAAATGTTGACATCTTGTTCCTATTATCCAGAATCCTTGAAAATTGTCTGTAACATGGTTTATTGTTGCATTTTTACTTTTGATATGTCTTTCAGGGGTCTGGCGGGTCGTCATGTAGCCCAGGCTCAGCTGATGCAGTCCTGTCTGGCAGTGGTGAAGGCCTCAATGCTGGTGGTTCAGAGATCTCAGGAACTCATTAGTTCTGCAATGCTTTCAGCTTCAAGTGACCAATCTGATCTTCATCAAGTTCTTTGTGGACTACTCAACTGCTATACATGTATCTTGACTGATGGTATTGTTAAGGCCACTGTATTCTTCATATGCAATTGACAATGAGTTTTTTTTTTTTTTTTTTACAATTTTGTTGTTGTTGCCTATTGTATTATATTTAAGTTCTTGCCTTTTTTTTTCCCCATTCAGAGGAGTTTCTTCAGACTGTCCAGAGCACTGCTGGGATGGCTGTTGTTTTGTTCATTAGATCTATAATGGGGAATGGAGATGATGTACCAGTTATAGTAAGTGAGCGTTCCTTCTTCCCAGGAGCAAGAGTCTAGTATTCAAGTCAAGTCAAATATATTTATATAGCGCTTTTCACAATACAGATTGTATCAAAGCTGCTTCACAGTATCAATCAAAACAACTTAACAATGTTTGTTTATTACTGGGAAAAAAAAGACATCCAAGTTTGGTAGAGCTGATCAATGGTATGATTGGTTAATTGATTTGAATATCCCCAACTGAGCAAGCCAAAGGCAACAGTGGCAAGGAACCGAAAAACTCCAAGTGACCTAATGGTGTCCTAAAACTCCCATCAGGTGACCCAATGGAGAAAAAAAAACTTGGGAGAACCCAGGCTCAGTCGGGGGCCAGTTCTCCTCTGGCGTTTATGAACTAGAGGCCGAATTTACAGTAACTGTAAAATAAATGTATATGAATGCCTGGCTAAATAGATGCGTCTTTAGTCTAGTTTTAAACTGGGAGAGCGAGTCTGAGAAACGAACAAGATCAGGAAGGCTATTCCAGAGCTTCGGAGCTAAATGTGAAAATGCTCTCCCTCCTTTGGTGGATCTGGATATCCTAGGAATGACCAGAAGCCTCGAATTTAGTGATCTTAAAGAGCGCGATGGATTATAGGGCGATAGAAGATCCGTTAAATAGACTGGAGCTAAACCATTTAGAGCTTTATAAGTAAGAAGCAATACCTTGTAATTAATACGGAACTTTATAGGTAACCAATGAAGTGATGAGAAAATCTGTGTTATATGATCATATTTTCTTGATCTAGTAAGAACTCTAGCGGCTGCATTTTGGACTAACTGTAGCTTGTTTATTGAAGATGCAGGACAACCAGCTAATAAAGCATTACAGTAATCTAGTCTCGAGGTCATGAATGCATGAACTAACTTTTCTGCATCAGAGACTGATAGCATATTACGTAGCTTAGCAATGTTTCTAAGGTGGAAAAAGGCTGTTTTTGTAACATATGACATATGCTTTTCAAAAGACAGGTTGCAGTCTAATATAACACCCAGGTCTTTTACAGTAGAGGATAAAGTAACAGGGCATCCTACTATGTTAAAGTTGTGCAGTGAAAGGTTTTGTGGATGGTTTTTAGAACCGATAAGTATTACCTCTGTCTTGTCTGGATTTAATAAAAGAAAATTACGCGTCATCCAATCTTTTATATCTTTAACACAATCTGTCAATTTGGATAAGTTAGCGTATTCATCTGGCCGTGATGAAATATATATTTGAGTGTCATCAGCATAACAATGGAAACTAATTCCATGTTTCCTTAGAATATTACCAAGTGGCAGCCTATATATTGAGAATAATAAAGTATTGTATTTTGTACTATCATTATTCAGTTTAAATAAATGACCTCAAATTGAGCTGCATTTGAACCCATTCCTGGCTGTGTGTGAAATGTGTTTGTAGGTTACCGGTCTCCTGCAGTGTTCAGTGGATGCAGGCGACACCGTCCCCCAGTGGTTGAGGCAGAGCTGTGCAGGTCTGTATGACAGCAGCAGGCCTGCAGCGGTGGCTCTGTATCTGAGTCATGGAGCTCTGGCTATGCTCAGCTGGAGAGGAAAGACTCACAGTCCACAGACAGAGAGACTGCTGCTGCTCATACCTGAAGTGCTCCTGTCTCTAGATACAAGGTATTGAAGATGCCGAATACATTCACACAAGGATATGGTTAAAATACATATTTTAACAATTGACTAGTCAGTGGTTTATCTGAATCAGGCATTTGTTTGTGTATTTTTTTCCCCCTCCCCACAGTTATTATGTATAAACCAAAAGATAAGACTTTTTTTCTTTGCATTCAATTTTGTGGACGATTCCATTCTAAAGGTTGGAATCTGTTAGATTAAAAAAAAAAAGTTTTTGTAAGAGAACTCTTTTATGCTCACCAATGATGGATTTATTTGAATGTTGTTAAATACTATTACAAATATTTCAGTGATGGAAAAGCTGAATTTTCATCATCATTACTCCAGTCTTCAGTCACACGATCCTTCAGAAATCATTCTGATGTGCTGATTTACTGCTCAATAAACATTTATTATTATTTATCATCAATGTTGAAAACAGTATTTGCTGCTTAATATTTTTGTGGAAATCCATTTTATTTTTTTCCAAAATGTTTAGATAAATAGAAAGTACAGAAGAACATTTACATCTATTTGATTTTTATATATATATTTATATATATATATATTTTTTTTCTCTTACTGTCACTTTTGATCAATTTAATTCATCAAACTTTTAAATGGTAGTGTAAAAATAAATAAATAAACAATACAAATAAATAAAAGTCTTTATAAAGATGCAACACAATATAAACCAACAACTTAATAAAATATTTTGTTGAATAAAAATTTTTTGGAAATATATTCTTTTCTTTTCACATTTCTTATTTGTAATATTGTTGATCAATCATAAAAAAAAATAAGAACACAATTAATTACAGTATTTCAGTTAACCGAAAGCAAAATAAAAGAGTAATAATACTATTGTTTCTCTCAGAGAAGTTCCATCTCTGAATTCACCCTATTTCACATTGAAAAACTGTTCTTAGTTAATTTGGTTAAAGTAGTTAGTTAAAGTTGACCGGCCTTGATTTCCATTTAATCTGCTCTCTAACATAAATCTCTCTCAGAGTGAAAGAGTCCAGTACAGTGATGGTAGTGGCTCGGGTTTTGACTCTCTGGAGTGGAGCAGCGGTTGACTGCGTCCAGGTCGACACGTGTCCCCCTCTCCTTCGCTCGTCTATGGTCGGAGGCTCTCCTCTAATCGCATGCCTTCACCACCACATCTATGCCCACTGGGAGCACCCGCTGGATGGGGTCCGCCACCAGACGCGCACCCTGTTCCAGAACCTTCTCAAGATCCACCAGCATTGCAGCGATCACAAGTCCGATCCCACCAGCGACCCTTACATCAGCCAGCTCACCCGGGACCTTCTAACACTGGAGTGGCATATGAAAGGGAAGTACGGCACACTGGCCTGCCTGGTGGAGCATTTGGGTGCGGAGTATCTACTCAAGCTTGATGGTGGACTTCCATCCAGGCTGCTGGGTCTGATGGGGGATCAGACGCTGGCACCGTACGCCAGCGACCTTCTGGAGAAGTTGTTTGTCAGTCATAAGGCCCACCTATGTGCCCGATTTAGGGATGGGCATTCGTGGATAGATGGATGGCACGAGGTTTGGGTGACTCCTCTGCTGCAGGTACTGTGTACAGCCCGATTGGATCAAACCACTTATATACTAGACTACTTCCTGCCCAAACTGCTACGCTGCAACCCCTCCAGCCTTAGCCACATGGTACAGGCCCTACAGGAGATGCCGTTTTGCACTGAGGGTAAGAGACGTTTAACCTGCAATGTAATAAATACAGATATGTGTATATAATTTATATGTACACTTTGGGTATATTACCGCAAGTTTGGGCTTTTTCTCCTCACCTCTCCTCATGTTATGCTGTATTTTCTTCCTCAATGTTCTGTCTTCCTGTCCTGTCTACCCCCTTGTCATATTGTATGCATGTCTGTATGGACAGGTTGATGGCTAATTTCACTGGTACTTGTGACTAAGTGACAATAAAGGCTACTACTACTACAGTATGAATTTTTTTTTTTTTAAGATATTCATTCTTTTATTCAGCAGTGATGCATCAAATTGATAAAAAACAAAAAGTGATCGTAAAAACATTTGTTACAAAAGACTTCAGTAACGTTAATAAATCTTTAATACATTACCGGTCATCCATGAATATGATTTCTGCCTGAGTCCCGGCTGTAGAGGTTGAGACAACAACTCCCATGATTCCACGAAATCAAGGCGTCATCAAGCTACGCCTTTGTTTTGAATAAACGACCTCTAGTGGCGAAAAAATGACAGTGTGCCTTTAAGTGTCAAGTATGTTTGTTCCTCAGGGGCTGGTAGCAGAGGTGCGCTGGGGGCTCTAATGACGTGTCTGCGTGCTGCCCGCTCTCAGGGGGTTCTCAAGTCTGATGAGGAAGAACTGTGGGGTGGCTTGGTGTCCCTCCCACTAATGCGACAGGCTCTGGTGCACAAACATGATCAGGTTAACTAGAACCACGTTACATTTTACTGAACCTTTAATAATTAATGTCTGACATGTTAAAGTGTGTCATTTCTGTGGCACTAGAACACCAAAAGGGAAATTGTGGCTGTTTGTCATTTCAGGTGCGAATGGATGCTCTGGGTTTGCTATGTGAGAGCCATCGTAGCACGGAAAAACTGTCCAGACAAGAAATGGAGCTGATCCGCCACTTTTTGCCTTTTAATCTGAACAGTCAGTCACCAGGTGTCAGACAGCAGACCGTCAGTCTGTTAAAGAAGGTAGAAACCAATGTCAGTTCAAGCGTTGATTGGTCAGAGGACCTTGTAAGTGTGTTCTGATTGGCTCATGTCTGTTTTGTGTTGTCAGCTCTTGTGTCGGGTGAAGGACAGTGCTCAGCTTCTGCAAAAGAGACAGGAACAGCATGAGAATGACAAAGATCAGCAAGTCCTCAACATGTACCAGGTAGAACTGTGATACGATTATGATAAACTCCACAGAGTACTTTCATTGGTCTTGAATCATTGTCTTTGCAAAAATGGCATTTTTGCATTTGAAACTTGATTAGATAGTGCGTAACTAATTCAAAAAAATAGCTTGTTAATGTAGCTAAAGGAGTGAATTTAGAAATGCTTCTCTAAACAGCAAGAAGTGCCAAAGAACATTAGGAACAGAGATAAGAGTCATCTGATTACATGACCATTGAGTAATGTTGAATACAGGAGACACGTGAAGCAATAAACATTAAGATAACAGAAGAAAAATGATCTGCTCTCATTAGCTGGAGTTCTGTTAGTTAAGATGAGTCATAGAGATGCAATCTAACTACTTAACATGATAAGGCTGCACAGAGAATGTGCTTTTTGCATATGTGTGGTAGGTTTCAGTTGTTCCATACAATTTTTCATAAATTCAGAACAAATTTTAGTACGAAAGTTTTTGGTGAATCATGATTTGTCTGTGAAAACGTATGCAGATTTCACACTCAAAGTTGTGCGTACGAATACTTGTTTTTAGACTTCATAATTCCTAACAGTTGATTTATCTTGAACAAAATGAGTAAGAATCATAAACTTTTATTGGCCACAGAGCTTATTTTCTGCAGTAATCCAAAAGCCATTTGAAAAAAAGTTGAAAACAAGCAGCTTTGTCACAATTAAAACATGGACATATCTTAGCATATATATAAATATTTTTTTATCAGGAGTTCCTGCGCTGGTTCTGTGAGACTCTATTCCAGGTGCTTCATCCAGGAGCCTCATTTTCCAGGTGTTTGATGGCTCTGCACCTGCTGCTGCTGATCGCTGAACATTTTACCTTTAACACAGGTATTACCCAATATTACCTTATAAAACCTGCTAAACACTAGCCTGATGATGAGTTTTCATGTATTTTTAAATTAACTCAGAAGGATGTCACCTCTAGTGGTTGCCAAGGGTAATACACAGCCAAGGGTAATATTAATGAACAATATTTGTTATTGTTTCACTTGCTGGAATCAGGTGATTAGTTTTTTCTTTTATTTTGTGCAACGGCACAAAGAGGAAGCGCCCTTTCTCTGACTTCATTGGTTTTTAAAAATGTTATATTCAGCAACGTATTATATGAAAATCTTTGAACATCTAATAAACATTTAATGCAACAAATCTTGCAAATTTCTGCAAATCCAGCTGTTATATCTTCTGGTGTGTATAGTCTGCTTAAAAAAATGTGTACTCTGTTCATGATGGTCCTTCCGTTTGATTTTAATGGTTATGCAATAGTGAGAAACATATTAAACTTAATTTCAAACCAATGCTGTGCTATATCTAGTTTTCACTGTCATATTCACTGTGCAATATGTGTAATTTGTTACCTGGTCTTTTTTCGAGCAAATTTGATTCCCAGTGCGCTCAGACCAGATTACAGAGTATACTATTGAAGTGTTCATTTATGTTTTTTAAAATCTTATTTATTTGTGAAAAATATTATAATTGGGTTACAGAATCAAGAAATTCCTATCTAAATTATAAATCTTTGTTTTCCAAATCGATTTATTTTCAAATAATTTTTCTAGTTATTTTAGTAAATATTATGTAAAATATATTTTTAATAGCTAAACTTGTGTATTTGTTATGTACTATTAAAGGTGCCCTAGAATGGTTTTTATTTTTATTGTATAATGTTTTCTGGGTTGCCCTTATAATGTTAGTATGTTTTTTAGATCAAAAATAGTCATAATTTAGAAATAAAAAGAATTTTTCCTAGCCTGATTTTAGCCCTGAGCCCAAGCGCTCTGTTTGGAGGGGCGTGTCTGCTGTGTGTAACCGGCCTCTGCTGTGATTGGCTGACATGCTTGCATATGAAATAGCTACGTATTACATGTGAAACTCTCTCGAATACTTTTACTACAGATATTATACGTTTTTACTATTACAGCTATCAAGATTAACGAATCGTGAGATGTTTTTAAGTATTTAGATCTATTCCCATCACATAAAATGTTGCCGTGATGAGCATTGAGCAAACAGATGACTGTGTGTTGATCGCGAGAATAAAGATCTTATCATTGCAATGCAGTTTCTGCACTCTCTCTAATGCTTTCACCAATGCAAACACGATGATGTAAATACAGTATTGAACGATTTTGAGAGAAAGATTACCTGTCTGAACTTGAACAATTACACATTCAGAAAGTGTTGCTTGGTAGCTCGATCGATCGAGGCCAGCTCTGTATTGGCCCAAGTTGAGGAAACAGTCTCGTCCCGTCGTCTGTGAAATGTTTGGAAATTTCCTGAGAAAATAAAATTAACCCATTGTATCTTCAGAGGCTCGGATGAAGGAACTAAATACCTTGTGTTCATTTGTACATCCAAACACTGAACAACTGCCATGCTTCGGCTGCGCAGTTCCGCCTGTCATTGAACATGGGCTGGCATATGCAGATTTTTGGAGTCGTAAATATTAATGATCCCGAATGTTGCGTCACAGTCGGTATTATGTGGAGATTCGCCTGTTTTTCAGGGGTGTTTTTCAAAAACGAGATTTAAGTAAGAAGGAGAAAACAATGGTGTTTGAGACTCACTGTATGTCATGTCCATGTACTGAACTCTTGTTATTTAACTATGCCAAAATAATTTCAATTTCACATTCTAGGGCACCTTTAAGTAGTATTATATCATACAGCTTTATATAAGCCATTGGACACCCTGCTCTTCAAGATATTGGTATCGGCCATCAAAAAATCCACATTGATCAACAACTAGTCACTTCTATTATACCCATCATCTGTTCAACTCTTTGTTCCAGGCTCTGTTGGCTTTGCTCTTGGAGAGTCAGTAAGTGTAGACCATGCCCAAGCTGTGCTGTACTGCCTTGCAAACAACTTTCTTGAAGTCAAACAGCTTGCCTGCAACCTCTTACAAAAACTGCCCCCTGCAGCAGTGCAACTTCAGGTCAGTGTGAAAATAAGAGTCTGAGACTAGTAATGCTCAAATGAATATGAATGCTTTTCCTCATCTGTGTAGGAGCCAGAGAGGCTGCAGTCTTTGCTTCAGGTCGCTCTGAACCTCAGCACCAGCACCAAACCCTTTGACAGCGTCACTGCTGCTCATCTTCTCAATCTGCTCCTGCTCCAGCCGGGTCTACAGGACGCGTTACTCGGCTGTATTCAAGAGCAGAAAATTCCTCTTCGGCCACCAGCACTGAACCAGTCCCAGGTGTCTGAGGCTTCCACTCTGGAGCAGAACACCTTGGCAGGTATACTAGACAGGGACGTATTAATGCCAGGCTCATGCCCAAGGCACTAGAAAACGGATAGCAACACCCCAAACCCCCCACCCCTGCTGAATGTGAAACCTGAGAGCTGCAGCCAAAAACCCCATCCCACCCCGGCTAAACAAAAATATTGGCATGTAGTGGGATGTTTAGACAAGTCCATGCCCTTGGTGTTGTAATCCGTCCCAGGTGATGAACATCACTGATGATCCACAGGTATGATCCAAAATGCCATCTGAAAGATTGTAGATGTAAGCAGGATGTCAGTTTTCAAGAATCTCCAAACTTTCCATAATTTAATTGTGAACATAAACGCATTTCAGAAACCTTGAGAACATTTCTTAAAAGTTCACCCCCCCCCCCCCAAAAAAAAATTCTGCTATCAGTTACCCTCCCCCCATCATTTAGGCTCCCTCCAGTGCAAATACATTGAGCATATCAACTGGTTTACATGGTAAACAGAAGCTCAAATATATTTGCCTGATGCATAAACAATAAATAAACCGATGAGGTTTGTTTTCTTGTCATGCAAGCTCATCTGAGCTTCTGCGAGAATGAGTTTTGTTCTCGTATGTCAAGTACTATTGAGCTTCCTCTTTTTTTTCATATTTGATGTGTGCCCACTTTCAAATATTTTTACCTCTGTATTTTGGTATCTTAATTCGAGAATGTGTGTGTGATGTTTCAGTGGTGCAGTGGCTGATGATTTGTCTGAAAGAAGAGATTTTGAAGGCAGAGTCGTCTCTTCTGCAGGCTTCTGCTTGCTGTCCTTTATATGGCAGAGCTCACTGCATCACTGCAGTACTCCAACAGCTCAACACTGGGTACTTCCACACATACTTAACCTTTAATCATCTACTTACAGAACTCTTGGCATTTATTTTGACTGGTGTTCATGTGGTTGATGTATGTCTGTGTTTAGATCACTTGCACTGCTGTCTCAATGGAGGGCTGTTGTGTCAGAGCTCATAGGGCTGTGCTACAGGATGTCTGATGTTGTGTCACCTGTGGTTCAGAGCTCTTCCCCCGAGGGCCTCATTCCCATGGATACAGAGTCTGGTAAATGCATCTAACACTGTCCTAACTAATTGAGTCCTAACCAGCTGTTACCATGCCAAGTATTGCACAAGTAGTCGCCTACTTGATTTGCGCGAGGAAGCCCCTCATCTGTCCTAAGTGGGTGATATATCATGTGAAAGTACAAATGCAACAACCGATTGCTATGCTGTTTATACTGTGATGGATATATTTCTGTGACTGTTAATGGGCAGAACTGTTTTACATTACTTACACATGGAAAAACATGGAATAATAGGAAAATGTAGAGCAGGATGTGCCAAGGCCAGGAAGAACAGCATCATCTTTTCTCTCACAGTGTCTAAAACGGTTCAGTAAGGGATTCAGTCTCTATACACTATACAGATAAATTCAGTCCCTTTTTTCACGGGCAGCCAATGAGGATCATAGGCTGGCATCATGCAACGTTGTTACAAACCTACATAGGTTCGTGCAGGACGTAAGACTGAAATTGCTGACGACTTGTTTCAGGCAGTTTAGAATCGGTTCTTTCTTTAGGGAGACAATAACAACGACGCTTTGATTTTTTTAAAAAGTTTGCAGACCTTTTACATTCACAAATGCATGACACACTGCATGAAATGTAATATGTGAAAAAGCATAATGGGGGACTTTAAATTCTTCACTTTCAAGCATTCAAACACTCTAAAACTCCAAAAATACTAGATGGTGAATTGTTTGCATGAAAATGAACATAATGCCGCTCTTCTCTCTGAAACACGTATTTCAACATACTATATACTTAATTAAATTGCAGCCTTTGATTTGATAGTTGTACTATGTCATAATTGACCTTATGACAGACACATGACTGACAGCCCAAATAGTCAATCAAATCGCTGTGCTGAGAAGCTTTGTTGTTATCCACCATATTCGCCATCAAGCTTTAAAGCTCACTGAACTGTCGGACATACAAATCTCCTTTTTGGTAGGAAAAATTATATAACATTTTTTTTGTTTTTGTGACACATCAGCAAGTAATTTAAAAAAAATGCAAGCGTTGGAATAGACTTGTTCTTTATGACACTGACCTTTATTTATTTCACACTTCTGTGGTTCTGTGATGCATTCTTTGTGACATGGTTACTGGACCGTTTAGAGTCAGGACACTTTATTTACTTTACATTCAGTTGTATACGTGTTATTACATTACATATTTTCTCTCTCCACAGAGACCTCTGCTGACCTACAGAAAATCCTGCAGGAAATTCAACCTCGTGACTCAAATGACTTTTTCACCAGTGCTAGAGAGCTGGACCCCAGTGAGATCAGCCATAACAGTGAGCAGAAAGAGCCAGAGAACAACGTTCATAAACAACAAATCTGTAACAATGGTACAAACACATTTGCCCTTCACTGGATACAGTTCCTCCACCTTATTGCCCTTTACCAAAGTATCTGTATCAAAAAAGTTCCTTTTGAAATTACATACAATGAGGCATGTTATGAATATATTTGTATGATGTTTATATTAACCATACTGATGATATTTTAAACATCAAACTTTTAGTCATAATTTATTTCAAATGATGTGTTGCTGTAATACATGTCCTGTCCATAAGAGGCCGACATTAGATCAGTGTTTTCCGAGTGCTTATTTGTATGTATGTTTATGTATGTTGTCTAGGTGGCAGTGATGGAGAGGCCTATCGAGTCACCGCTCAGATGGTGCTGGTGTGTTGCTGGAGGACCATGAAAGAGGTGTCCATGTTACTGGGTCATCTGTGTCAGAGCATGACCCTGTACCGTCCTCTCACACACCCTGACAGCAGAGGAGTCATCACGGAGGACCAGGTCAGACATTTGTCAGGTGTCACCTGATCTACTATTCACTGTCTGACATGCATACACACACTCCTCACTGAGACTGTTATAATAGAAACCGCTGGGCTCTCCCTGAAGCCAAGATCTTGGTTACATAAGCAAATGAGATATAATGGAGAACTGTACCTCATACTGTAGCGTGGAGACTTTTACCAGTAAGCTGATCTTTTTGAGCTCAGGGCTGAGAGATGAGACATCATGGTAATACCTAATACAGACTTAAATATGGTCTAGCGAACAGCCCCTGAAGAGGCATCAGGAAATGTGATCATGGTGAATACAACTTCATTTGCCTGGCGCCCATTGAAAAGAAAATGTCAAACATATTTCCAGTACAGACTTAAAGACTCTGTTCTAATCCCCAGGGAGCTGCCTCAGTGTCTACTCTCTTCATAGTAGGCTGCCATCTAAGGTGGAATCCTATCCCGTATGAAGCTTTTCAGCTTGAATGTTAGGAAACAATAATTTATTTACAGGGGAAAAATATGTAAATACATCCTGTGTGCCTCACTTTCAATAACAAGATAAGCACACATCAAAAATTACAGTAGTAAAAAAGCATATGATCGTAGTGATGTGGACATGTTTGCACTAGCTCTGAAATTCACCATCATCTTGTCGACAGATGAGGTCATTAAAATTACACTGTTATGATAGTTTGATTTCTAAAGTGTATTTGATAGTATAGACTATAGTTTGAATTAATCCCTCTTCTTTGCATGACACATTGACATTAAAGTACAGGATAGCTCTTTCAGCATTATCCTGAACATTGCATTAGCATTCGTTTCATGTGTCTTTGAACTGCAGAAAGGCTCTCGTGAGTATGCATAAAGGTCACATCCTTTTGATTTTAAAAATCCTTCATTTAAAAATCAATCACATGCTTTCATAGAAAACCTAGGAAGTTAGGGAAGGTCTCATTTTTTTTAAGCATCGTTAAAAGCTGTTCACACATTGGCAAAAAAAAAGAAGCAATTAATTGATGAAAATTCGTACATATGGCCCTTTTAAATTTACAGTAAAAACAAAACAAAAAACTATTGACAAGTGTCACACTGGGAATTCAATATCAATTTGCATTTCTCACTGTAATATATAGATGTTTATTTTCACTTCCCTAAATTTTACTAAAAAAAGTATTTTACTGTCCTGTAGATTAGACTGTGTATATAGTAAGGGGATGTACTGTTAACCAATGAACAAGTTTTTACCATGGCATTTTTACATTCCTTTACCGTTAATACGATTTATACACTTCTTTTAAAAAATAATGATTTTTTTTCCTGATATATAGTTAAATCTCAATGATTTGTTTAATTACTGAATTATAGTAATTGTAATCTGAGAATCTCTATTTACAATAATGGGCATATACAACATGTTATTATCATAAAAATACTGTCAGAAAAAGGGTTAGTTCACCAAAAAATGAAAATTCTGTCATCATTTGTATTTGAAAAAGTTTATAAAGAAATTATAAAACTAATCCATTTTAATTGAGAGATTTAGTCGAAAATGTTTGCCCCCCGCACTTTTTTCAGGCAAGTGTATTCATGTAGGGGTTTTCATGGGCCAATATGAATGAATCTAGATTTTTTTTTTCAAACAGACAAGATATTCTGTGCATGACCTGAAGCCTGAGGCGATGTGAGCATTATGGAGCGCTAAACACTCCCATGTAAAGTCTGTTTTATTCATGCTGGAAGCCGGAGGGCACCCTTATGTAGAAAATTATGTGATAAGAATAGGATTTTTACCTTGTATACAATCCATGATGACTTAATGCACAGGTGTGTGTGTATATAAACCAATAATTTAAAGGAAAATATAAGGGAAAATATTATAGAATACAAATTACTAAATTAGTGGTTATTATTCAGCAGTGTATTTGATTTCTTAGCCAATTAAATGCAAGAGATATTTGACTTTGTCTGTCAAATAGACAAAGGTCAGGTAAAAAAATGGTATTGCTCTTGATGTTTCTTTCCTGCTCACTTCTGAGATGGCTACGCCCCTGTCTGAAGAGACACAATCTCTTTAATGATGAACAGATTTAATTTAGGCTTTTATTCAGATATAACCCTGTAATAGTTCTTACCTTTAAGTGAAAAGAGCAGTTTCATATTGGATCATTTTTTTCACTTGTCGCAGCAGTACATTCTGGGATTGCCTTATTTGTGAAGGATACATGCAATACTGCTTTCGTATGTGGCTAAGATGAGGTATGTTAGAAGAAAGCATAATTTTGCTCCCTATGCTTCAGGACAGAAGTGTACTTATAATGTTTCTAGATGGTGGCTAGGTATGCAGCTCACTAGGGCATACACTAGGGCCTTGGGACACAGTTCTGGACTCTAATTCAGCATGAATCGTGCCAGCTGCCTGTGTTTAGCAGGGCAGTTATTTTCCGTCGGCAGTTGTTTAAACCATGTGAATGTATACTTTGTCTCCTGCTGTGCCCGGCTTCAATTAGCATGTGCCCTCTTAGCATAGTGCTTTCGTTTCAGACCAGCCTGCTGTTTAATGGGCCGACTACCTTTCCTATCCTGCATTCTTTTCAAATAGCTTCCTTTTTCCCTGAAGAGCTGAACCACATCACACAGAACTCATTCACCAGGTTTTTACACCTGAGACTCTTGGAGCGGTTGTTCTGGCAGCATCTCGGTCCTATGTGCCATTACGATATATAAACATGAATGTTTCCTACATCCTGGTATATATTCAAAACCTCCCTGACTTAAAGCCGTGAGCACTTTGAGTACAATATGAACATTTGTTTGTAACAGTGTCTGTGTACGCTCTACATTGAACCAAGCAAAAAAATAGCTTGAGGTGTAAAGTGAAAATTCCCTTTCTCAAATGGGCCTTGTCCTAAAACCTACTGGCCTAGCGAATAGATTGCCCAACACTTACTCAACCTCATGTTTATACAAACCTATATGGCTGACTTTTTCTGTGTAAAGCAAGTATTATTTGTCAATATTAGTAAAAAAAAAACAAGACAAAAACACAAAAGAGGTAATATAATTTTGAATCTTTTTTAGATTTGAGCTTTTTTCAAATTTCAGTTTATTTCGTTTATGTATATCTCCGATTTTAGTTTTTAGTTTTCATCTACCTAAGCAATGCACTAGTCTAACACTGTGGCTGCGTCTGAAATCGGTACTGTTCTTGTTAAGTGGCTCCAGCCTCTGTTATAAGCTCTTAATTGCTATTTTGGAATTGGCAATGGAGGGATGGGATGAGAAGTGAAAGAAATTAGTCCTACACACAAGAGCATTTTAAGGACAAAAACCTGACAAGTGTCTTTATGCAACATCTGAACAATGTCTTGAGGTTTGGTAACTGTAGTTTTAGTGGAATAATTTACTCGAATTAGAAAATAATCTAGTTTTATGTCGTGGCAGCATTACCACCTTAGGTGTGCATTATTTTCTTATTATTCAACGGCCCATCTTCAAGTATTCCTTACATACTACATGAAGATGAGTCACACAGCTTTGATTTCAGTGAATTAACATAGTGCTTAATACATTTATTAGACCACCACCCAATGTAAGATTTGTGCCACAGCTGCCCTAAACTAACAGTATTGGTAATTACTAAAATAATTTGTGTTTCTGAAATGGTTAATCCACCAGTATGTGTAGCTCTTTGGTCACAGTTGGTCAAGTCAAAGTCCAGACTTGCATCCTATTGCACAAATTAGGGATTTAGTGGATTCAAAGACCGATCGCACAAAAGCATGTCTTTGGGAGCAACTAGAAACTATTTGGAAGTCAATAACAGAGACTTTGGAAAAGTACTGCATATAAAAATAAGCTGTTATCAAGGCCAAAGGACGGAATAAAAATATTGAATTTCTTGGTTATGTGTGAGTAATTTTTCAGTTTGTTATTTGCCCAATAAATGACAATACAAGTTTTTAACAGATTCCTAAAATATTTTGTGTTCTCTCTATTATGACAGGTGGTCTAATAAATGTGTTAAGCACTGTATCTTCTAACTAATGAAGTGGAAATACAATTGAAAAAGAGATTTAGAGGTATAGTGGAGGCTAAGATTATCAGTCTGTTCCTCTCACAAAACTATTGTATGCCTTCAGCAGGAAATATTTAAGGTTTAAAGTTTAGCTGGTTCTTAGGTTCATTTAAGGTTATTTTGTAACATCCTGTGGAGAGCAGATTTTGCATAGCAGTTGAGGGGCTGAAGGTTTAAACTCTTAAATTTGTTTTTGATATCTTAAGCTAAGAGCGTAACTTCGGCCAAGGCCAGACAGCTTGATCAAATGTTCCCACTTTGTTTTCTTGATAGATCGCTGTAGTTTCCAAATCCAGAAATTAGCAAGGGAGGGAGCAGAACTTGCAACATCTTTTGTGCTGAAGTAATGAAGTAATATATCATTAGAGCCGTTACTTGATATCTGTGTGAATGTTTCAGATTGGGAATTCATGTTGATCAGCCAGCGGCCTCGGTGAACGCGTTAATGTGTCAGTATGATTGTTATTTTCACCGCTCTGTCCTGCTAAAATGACTTCAGTGCTTTAACAGATGGAGTGAAGTTATTCAGTGATGTCACTGGTGTGGTTACCATGGCATATTCGCCTGTTATGTAAAGGATGATCTAACGATGCTGCCGGGGTCCACATGGCTTGTGTTTGCGGTTTGTGTTTATGCCTCATACAACATCTTTTTCCAGACCGCATTTCATCAGAGGGTTCGGACCGAGCGTGTGTTTATGATAGTGAAGGTTCTGTTTCCCAAATGTGTGTGTCCTGCATCCTGTTATGTCCTCCGTCGCTGTGGAAACACGGCACATGTTTTCAGACTGTGGAGGCGCCATGGCAACTGCAAGCAGTTAGTCACATCTTGATGGTGTATAATTCCTTTAGTAAAGAGTAAACCGCTTCTCTGTAGGGGATGCTTTTCACCATCATTGTGGTACCCAAAGAAGTCGTATTCCGGTCATTTGACCATCAAGTTCTCTTTACAGTCAAATCAGCCAGTTTCTATTGCTGTGAAATTAAGGGCCTACACATTTGTCTCAAGATCTTCTTGCATGTTTAGTTTGGATAGAGTACCAATTTGCCTCCAATTTTGGGTATTTGTCAGCGATTTGGTAAAACCTGTCGACGGGTGAAAATCAGGCCTAAAATCGTGTAGTGTGAACTCCGCTGAGAGAGTTGTGACAAACTTATGACAGCCACTGGATTAAAAAAATTAAAGTACTGTACTCCGTTTACTAGTTAGCTGCATTAGCTTGAAATTAGAGCTTCTATTTCATCTATGTTTTTAAAGCTGATATTTAACTGTACATTTTTAAATATACTGTTGTTTGGCAAATTTTCATCAGCAAAATCCGAGCAATTCAATAAATATCCATGCTATCTGGAATTTCACCTGCGGTTGAAAGATTTCCCCATGCAGATTTCACAGTGGGTTCACCATGTTGACCCTACAAAATGCTGCTTGGTTTGAAACATTGTTAGTGTTAAAGTGTAACTTTGCAGATTTTCAACCCGCTTTGTATTGTTACAATGTCGGTAGTATATGTAAATGAACAATGTTTACTCGTTCTATGTGCTGCCTGAACTAAAAATGTCACATTTATTTGTCAGCAAATAACTTTTGACAGCTCCAGGGCTTTCGTGAATACTACAGATTATACTTCCGGATTTTTGGATCCCGGCACACGGACTGTCAGATCAACCGAGGGTTATTAACAGTTATTGTAAGGGTAGGTTTATCACTGAAAATTGTATCGTACTTAGTCTGCTTTTTAAACAGCATTAAGGTAAAAATGGAGCACTCTTTCTTACCTGTACATGACAACGTTTTACATTGTAACTAAAAGTTAATACCGTTGTAACTAAAAGTTAATACCATTATAACTAAAATTTTGCTAAGTATTATTTCCTACTAAAAGTTTGCTAAGTATTATTTCCTACTAAAGCAAGGCGGTATTTGACTCTGGTCAGGCATATTTCAAAGCAGACTGGTGGGAGTGAACTTTGATGGCAGCATGCCCGGTGCATTATGGGTGTTGCAGTTTTACTACCTATTTGCCAAAAGGGAAGACAACAGCCTTGTTTTCTTTTTCTCTAGTTGTGTAGCAGTGATTTAGGTTATTTTGTGCCACTATAGTTGCAGAAACTACATACTTTAAAAAAAATGTAGAACATTTGAAATGTTGCTTTGGCACAAACTGAAATAAAAATAAATAAAAGCTAAATAGAAATATAAATACTAATAGAAATGACTACAAAAAATGAGCACAGCAAAAGACTAACAAAAATACTAAAACAAAAAATGAAAACGAAATATACTAATAAAGTAGCTTTTATATTTATATCAATAATACTAAAATGTTTGACTACTGTGTGAGCATTGCTTCATACAGTACATTGGTACACAACTGACATCAGACAATGGATTTTTTTTTGTCATTGTCAGCAGCCATGTCACCCTGTAGCCCAAAACTGGTTGCTCACTGAAGCTAAGCAGGGCTGAGCCTGGTTAGTACCTGGATGGGAGACCTCCTGAGAAAACCAGGTTGCTGCTGTAAGAGGTGTTAGTGAGGCCAGCAGGGGGCGCTCTCCCTGTGGTCTGTGTGGGTCCTGACTCCCCAGCATAGTGACTGGGAAACTATCCACCTTTTTCTGCTCTAAACAATGCGCGCTGCCATGACGACGACTCCGGTTGCCAACTTCCGGTTCGAATCTGGTCTATATGCTTTTGCCATGTGTTTCAGATTGTGTCATCCCTACATTGCTAAACTAAATCGAAAAAAAATATTCATCAAATGTGATCTGATCACGTTATTTTTTTTTATTAAATCACAGATAAAAACAAAATGAACTTTTTTTTTATTTTCTTCATACCTTCCAAAGGATAGCTGATGCATGACTGCACGATCTCCCTAATACAACACATGAACATCCGATAGTCGCTATCACCCCCGACTTTAGCATAACCCAAGCAATACGCTTAGGCTGGTTATCACTATGACTCCTGTCTATCTCTGCTTTCAAAAATACATTCCCGTGCTTCAGTAAAGAAATGCGCTCTACACTGAGTTTTGGTTCATTAATTAGACGAAAGTTCAGTTCACGCGCCGGCGCCTCCGTGTCATGATGATCTATTTTATACTATGTTTACTTATTTATTAAATCCAGGCAATTGGTTGATTAAAACATTGATTACAATTTAGATACAATTAAAAAAAAACGAAATTCACTTTAAAGAAAGGCTTTGTGCTTCTGTTTGATGTCTCTGTGAAAGTTTTAAAGTCGCTTTCAGAGAGGTAATGTCCATAAAACTGTCACGTCCATAACATAGTTTCTTTTCCCTCATAAATGTGAACAATAAAAATATTTTACGTTCTGTGGAGGCCGACCCTTCTTCATCCGGTTAGTATTATACTTTTGTTTTGCGCAGTGTAATTCATAGAATTACTAAAAATATATTTTGCCACCTAAAAGTTAAAGATTTGTTGTCATGTCACATGTGTACTCATTAAATATAAAAAGCATGTGTAGACTGATATTTTTCTAATGTCTCGACTAGAGTGCTAGCATTCTATGTAAACAAACACTTCAAACGGAAGTAGAAAACCGTTTAGTCAGTTGAATCCGCTATGAATCATGGGAAATAGAACGGGCGAAGAAAAAGGTGGATACTGTCAAAGAGCACCGTCCTTTGGATGAGACGTTAAACCGAGGTACTGGCGCAATATGGCTGCCGTCACATCATCCAGGTGGATGCTGCAGATTGGTGTGTGGTTGAGGAGATTCCCCCTCTTACATGTAAAGCGTTTTGAGGTCCCAGAAAAAGCGCTATATAAATGTAACGAATTATTTGCAGACAAAATTTTGCTAATGCGACCACACTATTATCCTTCATATAATATGTATTTAAAGGGTTAGTTCAACCAAAAATTCTCATGTTGTTCCAACCCCGTAAGACTTAATCGTTCATCTTCGGAACGCAAATTAAGATATGTTTGATGAAATCTGAGAGCTCTCTCACTCCTTCATAGCCTGCTTGGTAATTGCATCTGCCGGCCCAGAAGGTTAGGAAAGACATCGTCAAAATAGAAGAATACTTTTTATGAAAAAAAATAAAATTAAAGACTTTATTCAACTATTAACTTTCTTCCGTGTGGGCCTCTGCCGTGATTTCACGAAAACGCCACGACACATGCGCAAGAACTGACATGATGACGCAGATATTTGACGATTCTGGTTCGAATAAGTAAGGTTGGTCAAACAAATATGTTCTTCATCTACGTCGAAATCTGCTGACATATTTACGAAGACAGTTTTATGTAGAGCAAACGTCTTCCTCTGCTTGTCAACAGACAGTGGGTGCTTCTCATTTCTTATTTGTGCGTCCTCGCTTCCTTTCCTCGGGTCTCAGCTCCACCCCCTGTAGGATGCGAAGGAAGGCTGCAAGGAAAGAAAATGAGGATGGAGGAATCGAATTAAAGCTTTTTTATACATTGGAATACTTGATCACTCGAGCGTCACTTCACATCAGCAGCGCTCAAAGGATCTGCCCATATGTTGTTAAAGTTTGGCTTTTTAAGAAATCCATAATAAATAATAATAAAGCAAGATACCCTGTTAAAATATGTGAGATGTGTGGTTTATTTAAACTGCAAATGTAAAGTATAAGTTAATTTTATTGTGACTGATGTGAAGGGGAGGAGAATTTATACGTGCGTCACATTAAGTCGATAGAACACTTCCGCATAGGATACACCTTAGGAAGCCTCCTCGATCCTCGCCTCCTCGTGGTGCAATTAGAGAATTGAGATGTCCTTCAAGATGGCTGAGCTCGATCGGTTTCCGGCTCATAGGATGGAGGACGGAGGAGCGAGGAGACGAGGAGGGATATTTAGAAGCACCCAGTGTAGCGCTTCCTGCTATGTTAGGACGTCATCTGTGTCATCTCAGTTCTCGCGCATGCGAAGTGGCGCTCTCGTGAACTCACGTTTGATTGCACTGTCTGTGGTATTTCATTGTATTTCTTTTCTTTCTCAATAGCTATTCAACCAGAATTTGAGTTATTGGAATAAAGACCAACAGCATTAGACTTGCGTTAACCCCTCTTAGTGCTAGACATGCAGGAAAAGCTGCTATCTAGGTCACTGACCCTGACAGTAATTAGCTGGTCGTGTTGGAAAATTTCTCGGTGCACGTGGAGCGTAAGCAAAGTTTGGTGGTGGTGGTTTTGTGGTCAGCTGGGGTTGGTGATTTGCGGGTGAAGTTGCAAATAGGAAGGGTTTGGCTAAATAAAGTCCTACTGAAGCTAAAGCGTTTGGAGTAAACAATTGCTCCTTAACCACTGTTTTGTTGAGCTATTTTGTTTATTTGGAAGCAGAGGCTGACATGTACTTTACAGTATCTATTTTACCAAGCTTATTTGTTAGCAGGAATGTTTCCCATTCAGAAATAATATGAGGGGGCTATTTAAATTCAGATTAAATCCAACACATATCCAATCCAATCCAATTTGGATTGTGGTAAAAAAAAACAACTGAGTATTTATTGCATGCAATTTTTGTTGCAATCCTGGTGTGTTTGGGATCGTTATCATTGTGGAAAATGCACATTTGAACTCTGTGTTGACTATGTGTTCATCAGGATTTCCAATATTGGTCCATTTTTAAAGTGCCAGCAACTTTGTAGATCCTTCCAGCACCTGCTGCAGACATGCGTCCCCAATACCAGTATGTTTCCTCTGCAGTGCTTAATGGCACCGCGATTGCATTTGCCATTAAATCACTTCAGTTTCTCCTATGGACACACCTGACTCCATCCAATGCCATCCAATGTTTTGACTTGTTGGACTGCAGAACATTGCTCCAATCTTCCACACTTCAGTCCATATGTTCTGTGGCAAATGCAAGGTGTTTTTTTTTGCAGTAGACACAACTAATAAATGGTTTCTTTACTGGTACACAACCTCTCAATCCAGCCTCTTGTTGCTGTTGGATAGAGTTCAAAATGAAATAGGAGGTTCCTCACAATCTCATCCAGGTCTATAGAAGCTGTTTTGAGGTGGTCCCACATTCGGTTGATTTTCATCCTCCTGCCAAAACTCCCTGGTCTTCCCTGACCAGCCACAGCACTTAACATTCTGCATGGTAGTGGTGTCACTGTGCTTTGTGGACATTGTGACCATTCACACCTTGCATGTGAGCAAGATCCAAAAACGATCGATCAGATTTAGCCATTTCAACAATATGGTTGCAGGAACGGCTCCTTCCAAAATAAAATCTTATATTATAGCTAATACTGGCCACATAGTGATATATTGAATTAAATACAGGGAATAATGACCTCAAGCTTGGTATGTGTCATGCAGCATCATGTCAAATGATGCAATTGGAACCTGAAACACATACATTAGTTTTATACTCCAAGCACAACTTCACATCATGCATGCAAAATAGGAAAAAAAAAATTTAATAAGTTTAAATAAAGTGAAAAGAAGGGAATTTTCCTAGGTCGGGCATCACTTTTGACCACTACTGTATATGTAATGACATTGCATTGTAAATACATTAGACATTTAATATGGATTTAAGTGACTGCCTGAGGGAAATTTTTCGAACCCATAAGAACATAAGTTGGACCAGCTATAAAGCAGTTGTGTGCATCTAGATTTTATTTTTTATGTCTACTATATTTTTTATTTTTGCGGTATGCACAAAATGCAACGTTTTAATCTGAGTGTAAACTTTTTTATTTGAGTGTAAATATCATATATCACACATCCATTTAGTCAATCTGTCTGTCTGTGTTTCTCTTAGGTGGAAGGTGTGGGGAAGTACTTTCGAGAGCAGCTGCTGCAGTCTCGTCACAGGGGGGCGTTTGAACTGGCCTATGTGGGATTTGTTCGGCTCACTGAGATGCTCTGCAGGTGAGAGATCAAACTCTATCAGATTGCTTGACTGATAATAATGTTGAAAACACACATACTGATTTGTCAACTCGCTCTCTAGTAAAATAGCTCCCTTGTCATTACACAAATTCAAGATGTTTTCAACTCAAAGGCCTCAGACAGAACAAGTGTGCATCTTTAGATGAGGGAGTCATGAGGACTGCTACACCAGAGCCCCTAATGTTGTGCTTGGCTACCACGTTTCATACCTGAATGAGTCCAGCCCCCTCCATCTCTGCTACCTCTCAGCTGCTGGGTGGAAAACAAGCTTTAAATAATCAGGAAGTTTGAAAACTGTTAACATCTGGAAATGTGAGATTTAATGAGCTTTGAAATGTGGCCTCTGCGCAGAAGTTAAGGAATTTGTTCACAACTGTGACATGAATAGGACATCAGATCGGTTCTGCTGTTGAGGAGTTGCTGAGGGAGCCTCTTGTAAATTTAATTAACCTCTGCAGTTCTCTTTCTTTGTTTCCATGAAATAAAAACGGTGACCCGCTGAGACCGTTAATCAAAACAAAAACTATTGAAAAATACATTGAGATAGCTCAAATAAATTAGAAATGTTACATTACTTATTTCAGTTAGTTGCCAAGACAATATTTCTATTTTTGGTTTAGTTTGTTGCAGTATTACATAGTTCTGGCATGAAACTCTGAATGGTGCAGGCAAATAGGTCTTTAACTTATTGGAAGCAATCATGTGGTTATCTACATAACACAGCTGATTGATTGCTATTTGCAGTAGCTGCCAATGAGCTTGCTGCTCAGATATTGTTTCAGCCTGCAGTGCGCTTTCATAAGCATAATGCAGTCCCCCTTTCCCAGCTCCACCTGTATAGATCTGCTACGGTGTTCAATCATGTCTGTTACATGTACAGCAACAGCAGCACGTCTTACATGCTCACAGCATGTTTATGAAGGTATTCGCAGTAGCAAGTCTCGGTACTTGCTCTGAAGTAGCATCAAGGTAGCAGATTTATTCCGCCAAGACCGAATATTGACATTTTATTCATTCATTGTAGGCATAAATACATACATGAATGGCATTTCATTCTCAACCATCACATAAGAGGATCGCGTATGCAAATTAACTGCTTGAATTGCAAGATTATTTATTTATGCTGAAAATTTTCTATTTCTAAACTAATCATTATTAAAAGATCTACTGATGTATAACACCATGTTTAGGGATTTAAACAATAAAGAGAAAATAATAATCAAATGGGTCGATGAATGTTGATAAATAATAAACAAACTTAAAGAAAAAGAGTGAAACTACGTTCCACCAGAGGAAGAAGTACTGGTGAGCAGATTACTACAAACTTATATACTCTCCACCCATAAATTGAGGTCTCTTTTCCAATCACATTCTGATGAAAAGTGGAAGACTGGGCCTTAACAAATAGTAAGTAATAACAGTAAAAAGTTAATACTAAAATAAAACTCATAGCTGTTGTCTGGTCTATTAGAAGTGATAAAGTTATTAATAATGGATTTAAGCACTGCATTCGATACAATTGATCATAGTATTCTGTTACATCAGTTGGAAAAGGTGGTGGGTATTCAGTGTGTTGCCCTGCAGTTCAAAGACAAAGACTTTCCTCTATGACGGAACCTTCTCAGTGAGCATTGGGAAGTTTTCTTCTTCGTCGGTTCCCCTATTATGCGTGTGCCCCAAGGGTCCATTTTAGGCCCTCTTCTCTTTTCGCTTTATATGCTCCCCTTGGGTGCCATTTTTAAGAAATATAAGATCTCCACTGCTACCACTGCTATGCTGACGATATACAATTTTATCTACCAGCTAAAACTGACAGTAGTGATTCTTTGGACGGTTTGCTTTGTGACTGTTTTGAAGAAGGTCAAATGTTGGATGGCTAATAATAATTTTTTGCAATTACATGAAATTTCAGATTTTAGGCCTCTCCAGGTCTCAATCTGTTTTTAATTTAGGTTCTCTTTCTGCCAGTGTTGAACCTCTTGTAAGGAATCTTGGGCTTACATTTGGTTTGTCACTTAATTTTGAGAAAAAAATCAGTACAGTGGTAAAAGGCAGTTTCTTTCATCTGAGATCGGTTGCGAAATTAAAACCGTTTCTACCCCCAAAAGATTTGGAGACTAATCCACTCTCTCATAACATAACAAAAAAGAGGGATCACATTTCTCCTATTTTAGCGACTTTACATTGGCTTCCTATAAAGCTAAGAATTTATTTTAAAATTGAAGTTTTTGTGTACAAGGCTTTATCTGGTGTCGCACCACAATACATTAGTGACCTTCTGATTCCTTACTTTCCCCAAAGAACACTTAGGTCTAGTAATCCGCTTATCTTAACGTGTCTCACGTTGTCACTGTGAAACTAAGGGTGGTCTGGCCTTCTCTTCTGCAGCACCTAAACTTTGGAACAATTTGCCTGGAAATGTGAGGTTTGCTCCTTCATTAGCTTTTTTAAATCTGCTCTTAAATCGTATTTGATCTCTCTGGCTTTTGATTAGAAGTAGTTTAAGAGTTTTATCTTGAGTAATCTAATTGTATTTTATTTAATGTGTTTGTTTTGTACGCTGCATGTTTTCCTTTAATGATTTCTTTTTATATGCTCGACGTTTTGTTGTACAGCACTTTAGCGCAACTCTGTTGCTTTTAAATGTGCTATAGAAATACATTTATTACATTACATTATCAATTGTACAACTTCAATTTGAAAGTAAGTTTGGTTATTGTGGTTATTGGTTATTATACAACAACTAATTTTTTGCCCTTCAAAAGTTAGTCTTTGCTGTTAATTGCTATGTTAAAAGTGTTTTTAATCTCTCCAGGTTATGAGAAATGGTGAAAAGTAGGTGTATCGTGGGATTTTAAGTGGGCAGAGGAGAAAGTCAAAAACTGAACTGGATTAAACTGGAGAGTCTTTGGGCTGGATATCTAAGAATGTAAGAAGCACAAACTAGAATAGAAGTTGAATCCATGTTGTTCACAATTTCTTATTTCTTATTTTGAAGTGAAACATGAATAAGTTTCATCCATTTTTACTCGCATTTCCTAAGGAATTGATTGATTGAAAAGTGGGTTTTAAATACCATAATTAAGCCAGACCAGTTTTTGGGTTTGAGTCTGGTTTGTCTCTTTTTCCCTATTATTTCCTGTCATTTTTCTGGCATCCCTATCAATAAGGTGCAGAACACCCAAAAACATGCGTGCAAACATATGATTAGTCCTGAGATGCCAACTTTTCTTGAAATCCCTGAGGAAGCAGTAGTGTGTGTGTTTGTGGTGGATCGGCCTATATTAACAGTTGTGTCTGTATTGAGTCTCAGAGGTGCTTCTGGAGAAAAAGCATTGCTGTGTGATTACACGCCTCCACCGGCAACCGCTTTGCCCGTTACGAGGTGTTGATTGTGGGGCGTTCATTGGCTGCCTTTTGAAGGTATCGCCTTGTGTTTGGGGTAGTGTATTACTGAGTGAGGTGTGTGTGTGTGTGTGTGCGTGGGCGCTTGCTGTGTGGTTTGGATTGTTTGATCTGGCCTGCTCAGTCCAGCGAGTCTGGTATAACGGTACTTTTCATAATGAGAGCCTCGCATTTTTCTCCGCTCTCAAAGTGGGCGTTCTGCACACGCTTGGGCAGCTCCTGCTATGTGTTTGTGTGTGTGTGTATTCATCCAAGGTTTGCAGTGTAATTACAGTGCTTGCTTAGGCAAGCATCTCTATTATTATTGCTCATACTTTGGAATAGGGATTTGAATAAACTCTTAACCTGAAGTACTGTATTAAACTTTGTTGTATATCTTGTCCCATTCTGTTTGTGCTACAGACATGAATGATTCCTCAAATCATGCAGCTTTTTGAGATTTATTTTCTTAATCACAGCCTTGTGAATAAGAAATCGGCTGAAAATAATTTTCCTGTAGCATTTGCTTTAGTCACTTTCAAAAGTTTGAAGTTAAGATTTTTTTTTAAATGTTTTTTATGTCACATGATCTTTCATAAATCATTTTAATAGGCTGATTTGGTGCTTAGGAAACATTTATTATTGTCAATATTATGTTGTGCTGCTTTGTTTTTGTGTAAACTGTGATGCAATTTTTCAGGATTCTTTGAATTGAACGGTCATAAGAACATAATTTATTTGAAATAGAAATGTTTTGTAAGATTTTATATATCTTTACTGTCACTTTTGATCAATTGAATGCATCCATGAATAACGGTAGTGTATATCCCAGGGCTAATAGGGCCTAAAAGTGATATGAGATTCTCATACTGTTGTATCTGAAAGTGTCATATGGTCCTACTCCTACACTGGATCTTGACAACAGTCCACAAAGAATCAATGCTTATCTTCACAACTTTTGTGCTCTAATGTAACTTGGCTCTAGCTTGACGTTTTCCTCAAATTACTTTTCAAATTCAATTATTTTATAGTCTCTACTTTATCACATTTGGATGCGATTTGATTTTCAGATTGCTTTGAAAACTGTGGATAATATCACATTTGAGAATAAGTACACAAAAATGTCTTAGAGAAACTGGGAACCACATAAACTTGGAGGACCACAGTCATGGGAGCCATCTAGTTCATAATTCCACAGCAAGCAATAATGTGGGTTTGTGTGTAATCTGTGTGTGTGTGTGTCAGGAGTGGGAGTGCTACACTCCAGCAGCTGCCAGCACACTGGCTGAAGGAGGTTCTTGAGGAAGTAAAATCCAGTGACCCCTCCTCTAAACTGTGTGCGACCCGCCGCAGTGCAGGAATACCCTTCTATGTCCAGGTTAGTACTCCATGTACAGCAATGACCAATTTCTTCCCCCAAAATGAACACCTTACATTCCCAATAAATACATTATTTTTTTAGTTTTTTTTTTCTATAAAAAAATAAAAATAAAAATAACTTTATAAATGTCTATATTTAAAGTCAGCATGAAATGAAACTTTACCCTAGTTATTTAGTAAATGGATGTTACTGATTTTGTGAACAATTTATCCATGGATAGACTAAACAAATATATAAATAACTTTATCAGTATCCTGTCCTATGCAAAGCATGCTGGGAAGTAAAAATCCAGTACCCAATTTACAAAGTTATCAAGACAATTTCATACAAATTAATAAGAAAAAAATAATTCAATGAACTCAGAAATTTTTGTTTAAATTATACACAATATTAAGTTACTGTAATGAACATTATAATGTCAACTAAACTAAAAAAAAATGTGTGATTACAGGTCCCCTGAATTGCTTTTTAGATTGTATGTTTAGTTTCACCATCCACTTTTTTAGGATCACGTATTCAACTGCTCATTAACACAATCATATGGAGTGAATTATGTGACAATTAAACAAACAAACTCGATCTGCTTTGCAAAGGAAAACTCGACTCGCAAACAATTTGAGCAAAAAGGCAGAGGAGTAACAAATATTGTGTTTTACAAATATAAATAAATGAGCCTAGATAATTTTTCACAAATAAATAGAAACCATCCTACAAATTGCATGTAACGTTTGAACAAATTCCAAATCTAATTTGGCTTAATCCCCTTATGTCGAACAAGTTACGTCAAAATAACAAGATATTATGTTGAAATAATGACTTAATGGGCCCTATTTTAACGATCTGAAACGCAAGTATCAAGCGTGAAGCGCAAGTAACTTTGTGGGCGGGTCTTGGGCGCTGTTGCTATTTTACCTTCGGGATAAATGACTCTTGCGCACGACGCAAGTTTAAAAGGGGTTGATCTGAAGTAGCTTCATTATTCATAGGTGTGGTTTGGGCGTAACGTGAAATAAACCAATCAGAGTGTCATCTTACATTCCCTTTAAGAGCATGATGAACGAGGTGCGCTTGAACTTCCATGGCGCAATACTATTATAACCGCGCATTTACCAGGCGCGCTTCAGAATCGGTTCACAGCCGAGGAGATCGATGTTCTCGTCAGGGCCGTAAAAGAAAGAGAAGTGACATTGGGGATGGGTCAAACCCACCCAAATTAGCTTCGGTTATACATGCTTTTAATAATTTGGGTAAATATGTAAGCTTTATGCCTATTTTTCCCATCGTCATGGACACAACAATTATTTCCCTCGAGTTTTACTATTTTTCCTTATAATAATGTATCATTTGCAAAAAGGAAAATGCATCTGTGTAGATGAGAGAATCATCTACAGTGTATGCGCGTTGTTCACACTCTGTATTACTGTCAAGCGTTTGTTTGACTATGCGTTTCCCCACACTTGAAAGAGATAGGTTCTCACTGTTTGAACTTGTCAACTGGATTCCACTCAATGATTAGGCCTTGTGAATTATTTCCATCCATTTATTAGAATTCATGTAGGTAAAAAACCTTTAAAGACATAAACATACAGCACATTCAGTGTTAAATCATAAGAAAACCCAATAAAGTGCATAAGTTGGCAGGTTTAACATGACTTAATTTAACTGTTGCACAGCGCTACCAAACCATCAGTACCCTAAAGCCCTATTCGCACGGGATTAGTACTATATGGGGACCTCTAGTCATTTGTAATAATTGCGGAGGTTGTCTGTGATCTTAATCCCGTGCGAATCGGCCATGTCTGTAATTTGTAAAGTAAAAATTCCCCCGCAAACGACCTACCATATTTCGCTGAACACCGATGTCTAGTGATAATATTAGTCCCGTGCGGATCGAATATAATTTTTTTAAGGTTTTTGTTTCATGCGCGCCTTTTTATCCATTTTTCGCGAAGAATGAGGCTGCGCTGGAGTGTTTTGATAGTATTTTGGGTGCTGGGTCATATCGCTATACACCATACAGCTATACAATTTTCTGAAAGAGAAAGCTGAAAATCATCAGAAGAGCAAAAGCAAAAATAATGATTAGATGGAGATGAATGAATGACATATAGCAGCATGCGGTAAAGAACATTCTTCTGTTCATGATATCATACAGATAGACCAATAATAACGGCAAGACATTTCCAAGCAATAGCCTCGCCGTCATATCCGGGAGATAAGTCAGTAAATTTGAGGATAATCACAGGCTTCGGCTATGCCGTGCGAATGCGCCACACGAAATTCAGATGTGGGGGGGGGTAATTTAAAAATCACACGAGGTCCCCAGATAGTACTAATCCCGTGCGAATAGGGCTTTAGTCAATGAACATTCCACCAAACCTAAATATATTGCACATAGGTTTGAGCTTGAGGTTTGGTAAATATTAACATTCAATTAAAGGTGGCAAGTGTTATACAGCTCAATAACAATAATGTAATATTACATCTATAATTTATTCTACATTTTAAAGTACAAAATAAATACATTAATAGCTTTACTAATAGCATGAAATACCAAATGCTTTTAACCATTTTTATAAATGAATTAGTATTAATAATTAAACAATCTACACGCAACTATAGTCAAATCACTTAAGTCATTATTTCTATTTATGTCAAATGGGTTTAAACAGTATTCCATATGATTAAATATTAAATGATTAAAACTATTAAATATTTCAAACACTGCGCTACCAGATTAAACCAGGCAAAATTAGGAAAACCAAGTAGATTCATCCAAATATACACAAATATACACGCGCGGTTTGCCGCAACAATGACCAAGCATGCACGCTTAAAATAGCATCTGAATGTACGCTCAACGCGCCACTGACTTTAGACTAGGTTTTTTCTGGTCAGTGGCGCAATTGTTTTCTGGAACTGCAAAATAGCACCAGGGATTGTTTGCGCCGGAACACGCCTCCTTTTTTGCGCTGAACTGCCCAGGGAGCGCAAGTTCATTCTCTAGTTTACCGACGTGCGTCTGTAAGACAAGATAAGTTTTCTTTTTTTTTTCTTGCTAGAGTACAGGCTGAATATAATTGCTTCCAGAAATTATTTTTGGGGATGCTATCGGGGTGCTTTGGTCTTTCTTGGAGGTGCTGAAGCACCTGCTAGCCCCTCGCTAGCGCCGCCCAATACTCTTACTATACTTGTAATAAACATTTTGCAAAAGAAAACCTCAAAATATTTTTTATAAGGCCACTGGGTCTGTTTGTTTAACATTGTTGAGGACAAAATGCCACATGAAAAACAAGTAATTAGATCTGTGATTTTACAGAACAACAGAAATAGACTCGTTCAGTGTAGACACAATGACAAAATTAGTTTCATGCGTCCAATGTAGAAAAAAATTAAAAAGCAACATATGATGGTAGAGCTTTCAGCTTAGATTCCCCTATCCTAGAGCGAGTGAAGTGCTTCTAAGTGCTATGTGGATTTATGTCTAGATATGTATTAAACATTTAGCAAAAGAAAACCTCAAGATGTTTATTATAGATAAAGACAGAAACTGTTACTCAGGTGAACAGGTTAAACAGGTGTTCACCGCTCATTTTCTTCAGCTGTAGGCAAATGCAAGCGCATTTCAAATCAGTGCTCCTCCCGGGAGACTAGCGCTAAATGAATCCCTATTTTAGCACCATCTACTGTTTTAGAAGAGGAAGTTGCTCAACTGCATTTGTGAGAAAATCTGCCTGCTCACATTTATGAGAAATTCGAGCCAAGAGATCTCATAAAAAGCCAAGTGTCTCACAATCGTAACAGACAAAGATGCAAAGTTCAGACTGAGCATCAGAATAAGAAAGTAAGGTGATTTTTAAGTGACTTTGAGCGTGCCATAGTTGTTGGTGCCAGACGGGCTGTCAGAGTATTTCAGAAACTGCTGATCTACTGGGATTTTCACTCACAACCATCTCAATGGTTTACAGAGAATGATTAGAAAAAGAGGAAATATCCAGTGAGCGTCAGGTCTGTGGGCAAAAATGCCTTGTTGATGTCAGAGTAGAATTTCCAGACTGGTCCAAGCTGATAGAAAGGCAAAAGTAACTCAAACAACTACTCGTTACAACCGAGGTCTGCAGAAGAGCATCTCTGAACTCACAGCTCGTCAAACCTTGAAGAAAATGGACAACAGCAGCAGAAGAACACACCGGGTTCCACTCCTGTCAGCTAAGAACAGGAAATTGAGGCTACACCAATGGCTCACCAAAATTGGACAATAAAAGATTGGAAAAACGTTGCCTGGTCTCATGAGTCTCGATTCCTGCTGCAACATTTAGATCTTAGGATCAGAATTGGCTTAAACAACATGAATGCATGGATTCATCCTGCCTTGTATCAACGGCTGTGCTGGTGGTGTAATGATGTGGAGAATATTTTCTTGGCACACTTTGGAAAGTACCAATTGAGCATTGTTTGAAATGCCACAGCCTACCTGAGTATTGTTGCTGACCATGTCCATCCTTTTATGACCACAGTGTCCCCATCCTCTGGTTACGTCCAGCAGGATAAAACACCATGTCACAAAGATCAAATCATCTCAAACGGGTTTCTTGATCATGACAGTGAGTTAACCAAATGGCCTCTTCAGTCACCAGATCTCAATCCATTAGAGCACCTTTGGGATGTGGTGGAACCGGAGATCTGTATCATGAATGTGCAGCCAACAAATCTGCAGAAACTCCGTGATATGATTTGCAATAGGGACAAAAATCTCTGACGAATGTTTCCAGAACCTTGTTGAATCTATGCCACAAAAAATTAAGGCAGTTTTGAAAGCGCCCCAACATGGTACTAGCAAGGTGTACCTAATAAAGTGGTGAGTGCTGATGTAAAAGTTGCATGCATTCTGATTTGACTGGTTATACTGAGGTTGCATTACAAAACATCAGACCTGTATCTGATTAAGGACCACATATGGAAGTGGCCCAAATTGGATTCTAAAAGATCAGATTCCATATGGTTCACACTTATGAACAAAACAGATCTGAGGCTTGTATGAGGAAAAAATATTTGATTTGGGCCATTATTGCCTACAGTCTGAGCATAGCCTAACATTTACCACTAATGTGTGTAAAGTTCTGATGAATAGCACCCTTAAAACATTTGTTCTTTTACAAATATGCAATAATCTGACAATCTCTAAAGATTTCACAGTTTCATTAGTTTTATCTGAACAGCTGTGAATCGGTAATTGATTCCTTATAGTTTTTATGATGGAGATCTTCCCCAGTGGACAGTCCTCTGAAAGGTCAAAATAGCTGAATACTGAAGTCAAGGAAAAATGGATTTTGGATCTGAGAAACAAGACAATGAGAGGGTTTTAGGAAGAATAAGACAGAGAGGATGGATAAACTCAACACCTTGGCATGAGCACGCATTCCTGCGGTATGTCCAGGAAAAGGCGGTCTTGCGCAATGAGTTCACACCCTTTGGCACAGGGACAAAAGAACTCCAGAGACTGTATTCGGTTGCATACCGTGAGTAATTTTTCCACTGTCATACTGTCATTCACTGTCCCAGTCTCATAGGAATGTGCTGTCTTAAATACAACTTAAAGGATAGTTTATCCAAAAATGCAAATTCTGTCATTATTTACTGGCCCTCATGTCATTCCAAACCATGTCAAAAGTGTTGGAACTTGCCTGTTAATCTTCCATTGTAAGCGATAAGTGTAATAAATCTCTGTGTAGGCCCTGCTGTCTTCTGAGCCTAAATCATCCAGCTGTGGACTCCTGAAGATGACCATGAGATCTCTGACGGCATTGGCTATGCCGTCTAATGATGGAGCTACTGAAAGCAGCACTGTGCCACAGGTGGACATACACGCACACAAACTAGCTTTACTCTGAGGAAGCTATGGATAGAATCAGACATGTTTAATGTGTCTTTTTTTAATTGATTGTTTTTATGCACATACAGGTCCATGCTCTGAACATTTTGAGGGCTTTGTATCGAGATACGCGTCTGGGGGAGAATATTGTGCCGTTTGTGTCAGAGGGCATGCAAGCTGCTATCCTAGGTTTCACTTCTCCTGTGTGGGCCGTGAGTGTATAATAATAATAATAATAATAATAATAATCCTTTTTCTCATTTCCTGTCTGTCACTCCCTTCACCAACAAAAAAGAAGTTCCATGTTTTTTTGAAAATTTTTGGTTAAAGGGGTCATACATTATTTTATTATTTTATAATGTTTCCTGGGGTGCACTTATATTGTTAATATTAATTTTACATCAAAAATGGTCATAATTTTTTCCTGCCCTGATATTAGCCTCTGATTTAAACACTCTGTTTGAAGGGGGGTTTCTGCTGTGGGACTTAAGTATAAACGCCCACTGCTGTGATTGGCTAACATCTTTGCATGTGCAATATCTAGTATTGTATGTGTAATTCTCTCATAAACTTTTAGCATGTTTTTTTATATTACAGTTCTCAAGGTTTACTAATTGAGAAATTGTTGATTATAGCATTATATTTAGATCTATTGCATCATGTTTAGATTTTGGCACAAAAGGTTGCAGTGGATGAGCATTGTAGCCAATTACAGACTTGAGCGCATTAATGCAACTGGATTTCTGCACACTAACAAATGCTTTCATCAAAATTAACAGTAAAAACACAAAATAAATAAGAGATTCGTTGATTCTAACTGGAGTTTTGGCGAGAGTCCAGAACACTCACGCTTTTTGATTGACAGTCCCAGCGATTGTAAAGGGAGTGTTATTTGATCGTTTTCTATATTTAAGTTAATCACAGTTTAAATAAAGGATACTGAACTTTAGGGTTTGTTATGTCACCAACCCGGTAAGAAGTCATGTAAGTGTCATGTAAATAACATGGTTTGCATATGGTAATAATTCAGCAGTACCACAACATATATATTATAACCTTATCTGTTTCTATGATGATAACTAGCCAAAATGTAGCATACTCTCTCTGAAACGCTTGGATCGTAAAAAAAAAAAATACTAAATATATTTCACTTTTTTTATGAGAAGGGAGGCTTAAGGTATAATAGTTCTTTATAAAGAGAATATTGTACATGTAGTTATACACTAGGTATATAGAGTCGCTTGTCTCTTTTGCCTTTCTCACTCTAATTTGTTCACTGTTTCTCACGTACACCAACCTGTCAGACCATAGAAGTTTCTGAGACACTGACAGGTTAATAATTAAAGTGAAAGAGAACACAAGGGACAGGGGCAGTACGTGCGGTCACACACACACACACACACACAGCTGTGCGGTGGTCCTGGCCGGTTGCCCTGGATTGCTTGCTTTGATCACCTCCATATGGGCGACACGGCTCCTACAGGTCATGGTGGCGACAACTCTAGGTCACATTCCTGTGCTCTCCTCCCTCATACCTGTCTATCTGCCTTTACGTCTCTTTCATACATCTCTCCTCACTTCCTTTTCTTATCAGTTCATTCCTTTCGAGTCCTTTTTTCTCCTCCCATTTATTCCATATACTCACAGGATGTCAAAAGATCTGCTTCTGTTGCCGTTTTCTCTCTTAATGGCAGAGCTCAAGCCAGCAGGCTTTACTGTGGAGAGTACAGTAAGCCTAATCCTTTCCACAATGCAGCAGTCAGACACAGAGAACACACGGTTTTCTTGTAGTCTGTGAGCAATGTTTCTTAAGCTGACATAAAAATGTGATCAAAGTTATGAGCTGGTAACACTGAGGTTTGAAGTTTGGTGTGTACAGCATTACTTTGGCCACATAAGATTGATTTGAAGGCCTTTTAGTGTTCTTAGAAAGCAAGATGTCATCAGACCCTGCAAATCTGGCATCTTATGTTAAGTTATAACTCTGATGACTGCATGCCGTTGGCTTTGTTTTTCTTGTACACCCTTGAGCTGCAAGACCAATTTTTGCACTGTAATTGTCTCGAGGGCCATCATCATGTGTTCTGACTCACTACTCTCTCATGTCAAATACATGTCACGTATTAATCCCCCCTGAGGTCCATTTAAATGGATAGTTCACTCAAAAATGAAAATTCTGTCGTCATGTGCTCACCCTCATGTTGTTCCAAAACTGTGTGCATTTCTCTCTTCTGCGGAATACAGAAGATAATTGAAGAACTTTGGAAACCAAACAACATTGAAGCTCATTGACTTCCATTGTATGAACACAAAAATCACTGAGACATTTTTCAGAATAATTTAATTTGTGCCAAAGAAAAAAGTCTTAACTGATTTGGAACAACATAAGGGTGTGTAAATGACATCAGAATTTCATATTTTTCGAAAGTGTTTTTGCATCAAAAACTGTCTAAATGTATTTTTTTTCTTCACTTTTTCCATTACTTAATTTTTTTTATCAAACAATTTCTTGAAAAGTGATAAATGTGACCGCAACTTAAAAACTATACTTCACTGTAAATGAGGAGAGTTTTCATTTTTAGTATCCGTTTAAGCCTCTTATGTAAGAAACTACTTCCCAAGTAAAATAGAGTCTGTGCAGTATTAACCACTATTTTTGCTAAAAAAAGGCCCCCAATTAAAGATGATCAAAGACATTAGACTTTATAATTGTGACGAACTAATACATCATTGCATAGACCTTATAAAAACTAGAAAAAAATGGCTGTAGATATCAATGAGCACCACATTTTTAAGATTTCAAGCACCAATTTGTCAAAGGTCAAATAAAACATCTACATTGAAGGAAGACAATGCTCTGACATCAGTTTCTCCATCCTGTCCTCTTTCTAGGTGAGGAACTCCTCGACTCTCCTGTTCAGCACTCTGATTACACGGATATTCGGGGTGAAGAAGGGAAAAGATGAGCACTCCAAAAAGAACAGGTGGGACTTCAGTTGTTTTATGTACCATTCACTACTACTACACTAAAAAAAATCTGAAGTTGAGAAAATTCTAAACTTTTTAGCAACCAGTTCAGGTCTTTTTTTAAGTTTACTCAACTTATGGAAACATTTGGTCTGTATTTCAGTAAACATAATAAAAGTATAATTTCAATGATTTATCCTTGTGGATCAAAGTTCAGTAAGTTATTTTGAATTTAAAATGATTATTATTCAAAATGAGGATTAATATTGTACGTTATTAATGTGAAACGTTCTTATTTTTGGCAGACCTTTCCACTGAAGAATTAAAAATTGCTCAACTTGTGTATCAGTTAGTTGCACAAACTCCGACGGTCATAGTTCTCTCGCTGCACCAAAACAAGTGTGTAGATCTTAATATAGGGAACACTAATCATCCTAATGGTGACGAAAGAAAACACATATTTTAATTTGAATAAAAAAATATAAAAAATTAATCAAGTTCAAGGGATTATGGTTGATCAGTGATCAAACTGAACAGCATCAGCAGCCTGTTAGTCTGACCCTCTTTTCCAAACTTGACATCGCCAAAGTCAGTTGTCAAGTTCTTGCTGTTTAATATTTTAAGTTGCTCATACTGAATGGCCTAAAAGTTAACTTAATTTAATATTTGTTTGTATTGGCAACTTTTTCCACATGAAATAGTTTTATTTTGTCTGTAAATTTGTCTGATAAAATATAAGATGTATTTTTTACTGTGTACCTGTCCTGTCATCCATGACTTAATACCTTCACTGTCCCTACAAAAAAGCTTCAGTTTGTGCTTTGCAACCCATTGACTTATTTTCAAATGAGAAACAATGTAAAGTCAGGACTTCATTTTATCCTTCCAAAGTGGCTGTAACATTGCAGAAAGGAGCCAGGTTGTTGTAGAGGAAAGATTGAAAAGACAGATTTGTGACATCAACCAAAAAGGAAAAGCATTTCTGATGAAAAAGCCGGTTATTACATTCTAATCAAATATTTAAGACTTTTGATGCAAGGCCTCCATTGGAATACATTGTTTCGATTTAAGGCTTGTCACAGCGTTCACTTGGTGTGAATGATCTCATTGATGAGCAACAGTTCTGAGTGACCCTGCTCTGTCAGGGGTTGTTCACTAGGGGTCACTGAAGCTCTATGCTTTTTCACCTTTGAATCTTTCATTCCACCCATTAATCTTTTCCGTATGTTGGCCAACGGTGCATGGGCATCTTCCAGGCCCTTAAATGTTCTGGATGTTCCTCCTAACTCCCTTTTGGCCTTTGTTTGTTTGTGTTTTATCCTCATCCCACGTTTGTCCACCCTTGCAAAGACTTACTCTTTTGCTCACAGTTTCAACTCTTCCCTTTTGCTGATAACCTCAATAACTCTGGACAGGCATTTTAGTTGACGCACAGGGGTTAACGCACTTCAACGCGTGTTTATCTTTTCCTTGGTAGAGGGAATGCTAACAACATCTTGCCTCAACACGCACAAACGTTGACACACTTCTGGCACTCATTCACACTCTCTAGATTGCTGCCGGGTTGACCGTGACCTCTGACCCCTGGCCACCACAGAACGGGGCGGGTGGGCCATGATGGGACCTCCTGCTGCAGAGACTGCTCTGCATCAGCTCCCTAATCTCATCCAAACCAGTGGAGCGTGAGCTGTTGCAAGAATGTCCTGATGCATTCTGGGGTTGAACGCAGAGAGGTCACGGATGGAGTGAGGAATGACTAAATAGGAGTGGCACTGACCTCGTTGAAGAACAATAATGGCTCACTCATGAGATCATGGTTTGTTATGATTAATCGGCGTGCTGATTGGACTTAATTGGAAAATCGAGCAGGCCATAATGACACAACCCGGTGCGTTGGAATACCTCACACTTCAAAGAACCCATGTGGTCCCAGGTCAGCTGACCGTGGCATTTCACTCCAAGATTACCAACGGATTTTCTAAAGAGACGCTGAATCTTAAGAGGTCACTGAAACTCAGCAGAGCTTTGTCATATTCGTACTGAAATAACGCTGACACTTCGATCTGGCTCCTGCGCTCTGAACACCCATAGTCAGGATTGTTTACTTTAAGGATAACAGCTCAATGTGTTTGTCTTTAGATTTATGTGTTTATGGCAGACATCTTGATCCTGCGGGTCACTCAACTGTTGCTTCATGTTATTTAGTTTATTGCCTCTTCCTGTGTGCAAGTGTTTTTTGTGAGGCTAGGGATTTGTGTGCTGACAAACACTTATTAAACATTCTGACAGGCTGTTCTCTGTTATGACTTTTCAGGGACTTTTTGATTTACAATCTGTGTGTGTGTACTTTATATGCTCACATCTATACAAGATGTTCACAACAGCATACTATCATACTAATGATATTTCTGCAGTGTAGAATATGTATACTGGGCACAGTATGCAAATTATCTTTTTGTGTTCCAAAATGAAAGGTGCGTCTCATCTCGCATACTATTCTGTACTATTTTGTAGTATTAGTAGTGCATTTAAAATGTTGCTTCCTTAAGAAAAAAGGACCCATGCTTAAAAAAAGTCAAGAGTTCTATTTAAAAGGAAATACTTTTCTAAATGTCTAAATGTTTTCAAAATTCTAAGTGCACAGTGTAAGCTACTTACACTACCATTCAAAGGTTTGTACAAAAAAAAGAGATTGCTAACACCAAACATTTTAACAGTAGTGTAATTTGCAACACAACTACTTTATACATCAGAATACAATGTGTGCAATACTGCATCTCATAGCGCAATGCCTTTGACTTCACTTTTCATGTAATATCAGACATACATTTTTAACATCTGCATTGACTCACCTTTGCCATTTTGATCAAATTACAACCGTACAAAAACGTGCATAATGTTTTTACATAACATTAAGCAACACATCATAATGAGGTCATGCTATGTTGTTTTCACTGCTGTTTGAGATGTTTAGCATTGCATAAACTTTTCAGGTCCACATGCATTTCTTAAAAAATAGTAGGCAGTGTACTGCACAGTAAGTAAAAACTCATTCCATTTTGAAAATAGACATAGGGAAGTAAAAAAATGACTGTGACCTTTTAAACTTAATCATGTACAAATAAACGTATACATGAATTCAAACTCCTAAATACCCAAATCAAAAATCACAAAAAATTGTAAGGTTTTTTATTTGTTTATCAAATCAGAATTTTAGTAGCATGCATTAATATAAGTGGTGTTTGTGTATTTTTCTTGGATTGATGTGCTGTTTAAACATATGTTTTACATTAGCTTTTATGTTTCGCGTAACTTAAAAAAATTATTTAATTGTTCCACTTCTTTATCATTATACCAATGATTTTGGTCAAAACAAAGCACACAGAGTAATGTTTCCGTTGCTCTATTTGGACTAGATCAAAGGAGTCAAATCACAGTTTTAAAATTGAATGATACACATCTTAGTTAAACATTGAAATGAAACAAAATGAAAGTCTTCAAACCATTATTTAAAAAAACCTATTTTGATAAGTAATACTTCAGTGGTGTGCAAGCTTGTAAACTAGAAGTTGCTAGCCTCTGATATCATCACCATCTCGCCCATGTAATTTTGTTTCGACTCTTTAAACATTTACATGTTTTAGTAACTTGTTTCAGTACTTTCACAAAACCAAAAAAAACCATCAGATTATGATCAGATGTTTGCTTGTTCCTTAGACCTACATTGGCTGACCTCAGTCAGCTAGTACACAATAGGAAAATGGTTTGTTTCCTGTTTTCATGATGTTCTGAACTTACTTTACATTACATAAAGTAAACAAATTAGCTGAAGAAATACTGTTGTGTGTGTGTGTGTGTGGTCGCCGTTTGTGGTTATGACCCTATGCAACACACTCAAGTGCATTACACATAATCTGCTAACTTATCAGTTTACATACATTTGTGATTTTAAGTAATGACAAACGAAAAGTGGTTAAAGATGGTTAAAGCTTGACAGGCTGCATTTATGGACATCTTGGAAGTGTTTTGTCAGGAAGATACTAATCCATACTGAAAAAAATGCAGGGTTGTGTTGAGCTTAACTGTAACCACATTTGCCCACATCAGAGCTCATTAGTGTGTGTGTGTCGCTAGCATGCAGCATGTGGCCATGTGACAGACGTAGATGACCCACCTTGTTACCATGACAGCGCCCTGGCCTAAGTTCAGACCAGACTATGTGCATTAGTGGTTGAAACAGGATGTGGTGTGTTTGTGTGTGTGGATTTGACATAGCCGAAGTCACAACTGTGTTTGAAAAATTGGCTCTTGGGCTAAAGTTAGCCCTGTATGGGGCTGTTTCAGTTACATGAATAAGATGAAAAAAAAAACACACACCTTTTATTGGAAGGCCTATCCTAAACACTGAGGCTAAGCTAAATAAAGATACGTTCATGTATGTCACACACACGCATAAACTTTCGCTGTCTGTCTTGCCCTGTCTTAACACATATGCATTTGTCTCGAGTGAGATTCCCAGCCCCACTGCGCTTTCAAGGAATAAACAAACAGGGACTGTGAGCCGTGTGTCCCTGCAGTGCTCCATCAGAGGCAGAGCTAATGAGAGCTTTATAGAGCTGTAAAAAGCTCAGACTTTAGGAAGTGGTTTGCAGACCAGAGCTTTAAAGGTTGCAGTCTCTCTCTCCTCTCCATGTCACTTAGGCTCTTTTCCAAAATCGAGATTGCTGCCTAAGTAGGCAGCACACTCCTGACACCAAGGGTGTTCCAAAAGGAAATACCCACCTTTGGCAGAATTGGCAGAAAATTATCCCGTAATGCACTATGAAGATGTCGCGATTTTCTTCTACACACCCCATAACATGCATATGTAAATTGAAGTGTGTTGTTAACCTCTCATGTCTGTCTGTCAATCACAAAACTCAGACTGATACTAATGTCTAGTAAGACCGTTCAAGATTGTTCTGTCCCTATACTGTATGTAGACAAACTACATGTTCAAAAACTGCATACATTTCCAAAATATCAAACTATTAGAAATGCATGGCTGAAGTGTATTTTTAATTATGTGCCTGAGCGGTTAAACAAGAATGTTTTCATTTGTTTGTCTCATATGGGTTTTCTAAATATCTTGTTTTGAAAGCTACTGCAGTGGCAAGTATTTTGTTGTCAAGGCAATCGTTGTGTTTGCATTGGTTCCTTTTAATTGGACTCAAACATATATACAGCTATATTACAGTATTAAAACATCACGTGTTGTGGGTTTTTACTTGCGTTTCTGAAAGAGTTAAAGGCCCTTGAATAGGCGTGCTCCAATTGATCGGCTACCGATCATATCGGCCGATAAACGCTTTAAAAAGTTTGATCGGCGGATTCTATCAGCGGCCGGTCTCATAAACCTGCTGATGACTCATAAAGATGGTTGCCTGCCGTGAGAGGTATGACATGACATGCAGCACAGTCTCAGTCTCTGTCCGGCACGGGTAAAAATAAATAATGCTAAAGGTGAGGTACAATTCATATTTCTTTATTAAATAACTTGCATGCAATTTGAAAACGTTCTGTGAGACCTAATTCACAAACAGCATGAGTGATTCACTGCGTGCTCTGTTTCCCTCTTAAAATGCGCAAATGGCTTCCCATCTCCACATCGTGTCTGCACTATAAGCGAGCTGCATGCTGCACAGTTGACACAGGAATTGTCACTTGCACAATCAAGGCAGTGTCGCATCGTCACCAAAGTTTATAATTTGCATTGCAATTTGCAAGTCTTGCCAGTGTTTAAACCACTCCGCTCTCGCACGCTCTAGGAGTGCTCATGCACACACATAAGGCTGCCTCACAGACAGCTAGCAAGCACCGAATTGCGCTTAAATGGTCAAGTACACACAAATGTATGTACAAAATTACCGTCTTGACTAGTATACACATAAACGGTCTTAAATGAATAGTTGAGAAAGTTGTGTAACTGTTTAATTTTTTCAGGGAACACCATCCGTATTATCAGTGATCGGCTCCATAAATCCTAATCAGAGCACCCTTACCCTTGAAATTAAGTGTTTGTGTAAATGGGAATGGAGAATTATTTTTCCATGTATTTGAACTTTTTTGATGCAAAAACTTTGTACAGTAAGTGTAAAAGGATCCTCTGGAGGGAAGTTGTAGAGAACCCAAGTGCAGTTTATTACAAACAAAAGCAAATATAAAACAAAAACATGGCGTGGCATGAAAACTCAAAATGAAGACATGAACAAAGACTTACAAACAGTGGTCTACGGGAAACTACTTGACAAAGACACATGGCAAACAGGAGGACTTAAACACACAGACTAATGACAAGACAAGGGACACCTGTGAACAATGAACAGACGATTAACCAATGACAAGACACATGGCAGGATCACATGACAGACATGGAACATGACAATGACATGAAACGTGACCAAGACAATCTGAAAATACCCTTTAAACATTTAGTTTTTAACCCAATATATGGGTGTGGTGTGTTTCTCTATTATTAATAGGGTATTAGGGTATGATTATTAACCTCTATGGGCACTAAACAGCAAGGTTTTGAAACAGAGGACTAAAGCCCAAAATTATACTTTTGCCATCCACGCACTGTCATCGTCATCGATTTTTGCGTTCCAGCATTGTTTCTGAATGATCCGGCTTAAAGGGATACTTCAGGATTTAGCATTAAGCTTTGTATTAGTAGAAAACCTGTAAACTTTTCGAAATACTTTTTGAAAGCTGAGTAGTAGGGGTTACCATCCTCTTTTTCCCGGACATGTCCAGCCGTCGAGATCGTCTAAAATGTCTGGGATTCAGCTTTTGCTTTCTGCAGTCATCATTCATTGTTTACATGCTCACCTTTTGTTTCAATCTAACTGAATTCATTCCGATTGGTGAATCTGAATGTAGTGTTTACATGAACGCTAAACAAGTGATTGGTTGATGTACGTTTTAACATTGCTAAGAAAATCCCCGCTCCTCCGTGAGATACGAGACCGGTGCGTCTCACAGGTGTCGCTCATCATCAGTAATCAGGCCAACGGCCTCGCGCCGTTCTGCTGCGGCCCTAGCCTCGTCCTGCTCGCCACTGTAAACATGATGAATGGCGACTGTAGAACGCAAAGGCCGAATCCCGGACATTTTGGGCAATCTCTGGGCAGACTCATCACGGAGACTCACCTGTAGCCTAGACTTGTTGTTTAACTACTGCACTCTGTTATCAGTAGGCGTGGCCTCCTAGGGCAGCGAAGCAAGTGAATTCTGGGAGTTGTTGTCTTTCATCCACATAAGCCAAAAATAAATTTTCTGGCTTTTCTCAGTCTAGAAAGCTCCAAATTCAAAAATAATTTCACATTTCTTCTACATAAATGACCCATTTTAAATACAAATAAATATTCATCTTTCCAGAGGTGAAGCATCCCTTTAAGCAAGTGCATTACACTGTGACTGTGCGAAGCGAGCAAGCGTTTTCATTTCATTCGGAAGTTGAGCTTCTTGCTTGTGAGGGTGAGGCTCAACTTCCAAAGGAATGAATTGAAAACGCAGCGCCAGTGTGCACCCACTGTGAGAGACAGAGCAAGCATGGGTTAATGCATTTGGAGGTTATGTTTTGCTATTGGCCCTCAGTTATAGCTTATTGTTATTATTTTGCTTATTGTTTTGTATTTATTGTAGTTAGGGCTGTGCTAGTCTCTCATAGCCATACCTTCAGACTGAAGGCAGAAGGTCTGGACTCTATTGCGGCTTTCATTGGCCAAGGATCGCCCAAGAGGACGTTTGACTGACACGTAACGCAACCAATCACAGTTTGTCTTTTTTCCACATCATGTTTAGGGCCGTGAACATGTAAAGTCGATGTCCCTACAATAACAGGCCGGTGTGCATCTAATAAATTATTCATTCAAGAACGTTGTGCAACTTTACTGCAACAATGGAGCCACAAACTCCACATACTTTGGAAAATCCAGCCTTTAGTTGATCATGGTAAGTGCTCATTATCACAATTGTAAACACAACGGCTTTCTTCCACGAGCGGGTTTGGCGTCACAGCGGTTTGTTTCCAGGCGGACCATTAAAGAAATGACACTCATGTCTCCCGGACATTCTGTAGAATTCAACCAATCAGATGACGACTTTAAAACGAAAGACGCTCACCATTCAACCTGAAAATAGTCATATAACCATTGCAATAACTCTGAAGCTGTTCTGTTAAGCTAAAAAACTGCATAGTGCTGCTTTAAAGTTCAAAACTATTGGATCTGCCCAGAGTCACTCAGGATCTGCCATAGCCAATCGCTAACGTGTGGTCGTGACGTATGTCATGCGCCGAAACCGGCCGGAAACAACAAGTCCGAATGATCAGAGGATTATGTTTAGAATAAGATGTCTGTCAACAAGAGCTGCAGGTTTGTTCATCGAATTTAAGAGTTCAAGGAACAATTATAAATTCTAAATGTATATTTGACACTAAGGACAGTGATGTACACTCACCTAAAGGATTACTAGGAACACCTGTTCAATTTCTCATTAATGCAATTATCTAATCAACCAATCACATGGCAGTTGCTTCAATGCATTTTGGGGTGTGGTCCTGGTCAAGACAATCTCCTGAACTCCAAACTGAATGTCAGAATGGAAAAGAAAGGTGATACATCCCGACATTTAAAATAAAAATTGCAAAAAGAGTATCCAATCATGTGTCAGTATTAGCTATCATATTAGCGCTACAGTGGATCGAAGAAGTGCAACCAGTAAGAACTGTGATATGTACTGACTCATTGGCTACTCTAAATAGCCTAATAAGTGGAAAATCTGAAACTAGGCAAGATTTAATATATGAAGTGTTACAATGTCTATTTAGAACAAGGCAGTTAGGAATTTTGGTATACTTCCTCTGGGTGCCAGCACATGTGGGTGTGGATGGAAATGAGGAAGCGGACAAGCTGGCAAAGAAAGCATTAAATCATCAGCAAATAGAATTAAATGTATTGTTAAGTAAATCGGAAATCAAGAGATTGATATCAATTGAAATTAGTGATTAGGCAAATGATATGGAATAATGAGTCTAAAGGAAGACATCTGTATCAGATACAGGAGTTTATTGGAAATGAAAGGAAAAGATAAGAATTGGTCATACGGCATTAAACTACAGTCTTTTTAAAATAGGGAAACATGAAACAGGAGATTGTGACAAATGCGGAGATCCAGAAACTGTGCAACATATTATTTTTGAGTGTGCTGCATATGTAAGGGAGAAAATACAGTTAATACAAGAGTTGGGATGGATGGGAATTGATGGGAATTCAATAAGTATTGTTAGGAAACGAGGCAAGACAGTCAAGAGTCAATGAAATATTATTTAAATTTCTAAAAGATACAGGAACAATTACTAGAATTTACCTTATCGATTCATTGTATATTCTTCCAAAACTATGTGCACTCCACACTCCAGATCAGTAGGTGGCGGTAATGCACCTTTTACGTTGGCTTGCCAATCCGCAAAGAAAGAAAGAAAGAAAGAAAGAAAGAAAGAAAGAAAGAAAGAAAGAAAGAAAAAGAAAGAAAGAAAGAAAGAAAGAAAGAAAGAAAGAAAGAAAGAAAGCAATTTTGAGCGTGCATGGTTGTTGGTGCCAGACGGGGCGGTCTGAGTATTTCACAATCTGCTCAGTTACTGGGATTTTCACGCACAACCATTTCTAGGGTTTACAAAGAATGGTGTGAAAAAGGAAAAACATCCAGTATGCGGCAGTCCTGTGGGCAAAAATGCCTTGTTGATGCTAGAGGTCAGAGGAGAATGGGCCGACTGATTCAAGCTGATAGAAGAGCAACTTTGACTGAAATAACCACTCGTTACAAACGAGGTATGCAGCAAAGCATTTGTGAAGCCACAACACGCACAACCTTGAGATGGATGGGCTACAACAGCAGAAGACCCCACTGGGTACCACTCATCTCCACTACAAATAGGAAAAAGAGGCTACAATTTGCAAGAGCTCACCAAAATTGGACAGTTGAAGTCTGGAAAAATGTTGCTTGGTCTGAGTCTCAATTTCTGTTGAGACATTCAGATGGTAGAGTCAGAATTTGGCGTAAACAGAATGAGAACATGAATCCATCATGCCTTGTTACCACTGTGCAGGTGGTGGTGGTGTAATGGTGGTGGTGGTGTAATGGTGTGGGGGATGTTTTCTTGGCACACTTTAGGCCCCTTAGTGCCAATTGGGCATCGTTTAAATGCCACGGCCTACCTGAGTTTCTGACCACGTCCATCCCTTTATAGCCACCATGTACCCATCCTCTGATGGCTACTTCCAGCAGGATAATGCACCATGTCACAAAGCTCGAATCATTTCAAATTGGTTTCTTGAACATGACAATGAGTTCACTGTACTAAAATGGTCCCCACAGTCACCAGATCTCAACCCAATAGAGCATCTTTGGGATGTGGTGGAACGGGAGCTTCGTGCCCTGGATGTGCTTCCTACAAATCTCCATCAATTGCAAGATGCTATCCTATCAATATGGGCCAACATTTCTAAAGAATGCTTTCAGCACCTTGTTGAATCAATGCCATGTAGAATTAAGGCAGTTCTGAAGGCGAAAGGGGGTCAAACACAATATTAGTATGGTGATCCTAATAATCCTTTAGGTGAGTGTATTCAGTCAACTGTCGAAGCTGGGTCTAATCATTAACAATAAGCTGCTGCGGTCGTTTCGGATCTGCAACAATGGACCGAATAGATTTTATCACGCCTTTCTCCGCTGCCATTACTGAACTCCAACTCAAACTGACGCACTACATCATCGTCATCGTTCTCAGCCACTCCCTCTATTCGCTGATTGGTCCTACAAAAAATTTATTTCTGGAAACCTAAGAACATACAGCAGTCCCAGACGTAGCACTGAAGGAAAATTTAATTGAGCGGAAGTGCGTAGGAGGGCGCAGCCAGGCTAGTTAAGTGTGCCATATGAATCCGACTTTTAGCCAGCGGTCCATGAGCATGACGTCTGAGGCTGAGACTAGGGACACAAGAAACTTGTGAATGATCCTCTTAGGTGATGATACACAATGCAACTTTTTGGGAAATGTTGCTAGGCAATGTTGCCGCCAACGGGCAACCAGATGTGAGACAGGGCCCACAACCGATCTAGATTATCCAGATAGAAACGTATTGCCCAATTTCAATGGGAAAGTGCCTAAGCAACAATCGCTCGGCAAGGTTGCCCAGCAACATTGCTCAAAAAGTTGCCCCGTATCATCACCTTTATTACAGTTATGTCGTACTTAATTTGTATAGTCAGTGTTGGTTACAGCACCTTTTAATTGCTGTTTTTGATCCAGAAGTTGATCCAGTTTTATTTACAAATTAAGCACTAGGTCTGCGGGCGGATGGCCGATCCTAGGTCTGTCATTGGTCTATCACCCTCCCGATGACAAATGAATAAAACATTTAAAAATGTAAAAATTTGTTGCTAAGTACTTTTTGAAAGAAAAAGTTGCCAAATCTAGTAACAAAATTGCCAAGTTGGCACCACTGGATCCACTACTTTTCTTCTATCCTTTCGAGCGAATGTCTTGTAAATCACACAACTCAGTGCTGCCCTCTGACATCTGGTTGAGTATAAAAAATCAATTGTACTGAACATGTCGAACACACATCCATCAATGTTCATCTGCTGTTGTGTATACTGTAAAGCTGTGCGGTCATGACTGTGTGTGCTAGACAGAGCGGAACGTGGAAATTGAAGAATACCCAGGCCTAAAGCTGCAATCACATTAGAGAAATTTAAAGCAAAATGTCCAATGTCTATTGTTAATAGTGTAACAATGTATGAAGCACAGCTCACACAGAAGTCATTTTCAAATCCACGTAACCTGCTTGAATCCATTGCGAAATCTGTTTGGGAAATCTTTCACCCACATGTGAAATTCTCAATCGCATGGATTCCTATGGAAAAGACTAGATTTCGTCTCTGAAAAATCAGAGTACGTCAGGAAATTTGACCAAGTCAAAAGTTGATAAAGTTGATTGCTCACACGTCTCAATTGACCCTTCGCAAAGACCCGCCCCCCCTTAGTTACTGTCGCTATGTCCGACGAGCTACGCCGCTCTCATGTTCTCACGCAGTAAAAAATACATTGCGGAGCAGAGAGGAGACCAGGTTACTTTTCGGTTATTTTTGATATTAAACATATTAAACAAAGTCTCACCTTTCAAATAAGTTGTAGCATATTCCTTTTGTAAAGCTACAGAACTTGTTTGACTCATTAATGTTTTGTAAGTTTGAGCCATATGTGTTTATTAAATAAAACAAGATGAGAACTTAAATATTCCCAGCACTTTCTGTGATGTAGTATGCTTACTTATCATAGGAAGTAATACGAAATGACTCTTTACATTAAGGTAGTAGCCTAGTGAGAACAGGGTGTTGGGGAATCACTTTTTTTTCTCTTTTTCATCAAACCGCAGTGTTTGCAAGTTTCCGCAATCTTTGCCAGTTCCGGCAATTTCATCGCATAAAATTGCATAAATATCCCGCATATTCCATCGCATTTTTTTAAGAAAATGTGCCGCATAATTAAGGATTTTTGCCCGCAACAATCACAAAAAAACTGGAAGGACTGATTAAATATTCAAAAGACTTGTTTAAAATGTGTATTTGTTGAATGCCGACAGTATGTGAAAAAAGTGTCATAGCATTTGCCTTTTAATTAGTAGACAGAACTGTTAAACACAGTAAACTAATGAAGACTGAGAAAGGGGGCTCCTGTGTATCTGCACTGTCAAATTAAAAGTCTCGCTTGCAATAGATTCAATTGTCCTTTCTCATCTGACTGTGTAATACTACACATACTGTCACTTTAATCTTTCTCTCTTCTCTTAACAGGATGACCGGCCGAGAGTTTTTCACTCGTTTTCCTGCCCTCTATCCTTTCCTTCTTAGTCAGCTACAGGAAGCTGCAGCCTCTGTGAACAGGTGAGAATGTCCCAACAAAAGACCCTGCAATGTGTGTGCGATTTGTGTCGGATGTTGTAAAAGAGTTGATTGATCCCAGCGTTCACTAAATGGGTGCAGTTCTTCTCACCCTTCTTTAATTTCTCTGAGGCCCTTATTTAAGAACGTTTAAGTGCCTCATCAAGTCTCTTTAGACCTATTAAGCATTCTTGACCACACTGATGGACAGATTCCTAGCTGAGATGTCTCGGATAAGTAAACCACATGTGGGAGTATCAGCCATGTTGGATCCAGGCCGCACTCTGCACTGTGAGAACATGTTAGTCTCTTATCTCCCTCATTTAATTTCTCCACAGACTGATGAGCTACTCTTCCAAATAGCATTCACATTGTGCAAGAGGCCCTTGAGCCAATATTATCTTAATATGTATCAAATTATTTTAATGCGTTTTCAGTCTGGCATTCTCTCCTTTTAGCTAAGAGTGGTCTGACTCTTTCCCACGGCCTAGTCTGCGCGTCCTGCTTGCCAAGCCAGTCGGACTCCGCAACGCTCTTATTTTATACCGCCAATAAATCATTTCTCATATAAATAAGGGTAGAGAGAAGTGCGAAAGAGGTTTAAAAATCAACATCCTTGCACCACCCACCTTTACCAAATACGAAGGGAGCATCAAGGGATATCTAGGGGGGAGTATGTAATTTAATGTGATTGAGAAGTTTTTCCTATTGAAGTTCAATCCAGAACGTTTCTTTTATCTGGAAAGCAGGCTGTGGGATTTCTGGAATACGGTTCATCGAGCTCCTTGCAATTTGTAATCCGGTTTGCGATATGAAGATTTCATGAGCACGGACGAAATCGTGATGAATGATTTGTCTCAGCTTGAGAGGTTTATAACAATTTTAAACGTTTAACATGGGAAATGAGTGTCGAGAGGGTTGGATTGGACATGCACCAGATATGAAATGAGATGAAAAGACTGGGGCAAATGAAGCCAAGACTGAACTCCAACTAACTCTCTTTGCTAATCTCACCATTTTCTTCCAGTCTTATCACCTCTTAACCCTGGCTGCACTTTTTCGCTCATTTTAGCGTCTTTTTCCATTCCTCTGATTTATCGTATTTCATTGGTTCGTTCTCGCACTCCCATTTCAGTTTTTTTCATGAATGTGGATGAAGTTTAACACTTCAATCTCCCTGGGCTTAGGGATGATCTCAAGTTCTTGGCTCTCCCTCATTATGTCTGACTGAAATCAGACTCTAAATGCATTACCCTGATTAGCAAAATAGCATTTCCTGCACTCTGGCCCAGGGTCTACAGACTCCTGGGACCCCTTGGTGGTGAGTTCGGCCATGTTTGATGTAATAATGACAAGCGTATCCACAGCTGGCAGCTGTGCCGTGGAAAGCTTACGGCCTATAGAGAACAGAACAGATTTTGGCCCTTTCAGTGTAATAGAAAGATATGAGTAATTTATATTTGCGTGTTTTTCTGTCTGTTTTTTCGTGTTTACTCTGGCAAAAGGCTTGAGTTTCCACTGGGCTGACAGAAAAGCACATTTCATATGCAGAAAAAAAAAGAGAAAGGAAATTGAGGTTTTGTAATAGTGGCCATGTGTACATGTGTTCATCTTGTCATTTTTAACTGTGTGTTTGTAGCTGAATGTGTGTGGTGGCTGGTCACTAATTCTGAACCCCTCAGCTGATATTACCTCTATCATAGCCCTGTCGACATTGGTAAGTTCAGTTAGTCAAGTCAAGTTCAGTTATAACATACAGGTAAGTTATTTAGGTTAGTTGAGTTAGTTAGTATGTTGCGAAAGTTATGTTAGTCAAGTCACATTTATTTATATATGTGCACTATTTACAATACAGATTGTTTCAAAGCAGCTTTACAGAGATAGCAGGAAAATAATGCAAAAATGTTTGTTTCCAGAAGAAAATAGCGTCACAATCCAGTTTAAGAAAGTTCAGTGATGTTTCAGTTTTGTTTTAAAAAAAGTTATTAATTTAGTTCATTTATATATGCAGTGCTTAGCATAAGTGAACACATCCATGCTAAAGTTGACTAAAAAGAAGAATAAAAAATCATCTTTTGGAAATTGATCTTAATGCCTTCATTAAAAAAATGAGGAAAACTCATTTTGTGAATGAATAATGTATCGTAAATAAATAAATGTTCTTCCTTAAAGCAGCACTATGTAGGATTTCCGTTTTTGTCAAACAGGGATCCCTAGAGTTGCTGTGGAGTACCTGTATTTAACATTACTGTCGTAAATAGCACTCCCGCAGAGATGTCTCTGCACTCACCATACCAGACGCTCACCATTCAACCCGAAAATAGTCATTTAACCATTGCAATAACTATGAAGCTGTTCTGTTGAGCTAAAAAAAACTGCATAGTGCTGCTTTAAAATGCAGGGTGCATAAGTCAGGACACCCCTATGTTAAATTCCCAAATTACCTATGATCAATTTCCAAAAGATGATTTTTTTAAATTTATTTTTTTCCCTCTTTTTAGTCAACTTTAGCATGGGTGTGTTCACTTATGCTAAGCACTGTACACTCACCGGCCACTTTATTAGGTACCCCATGCTAGTAACGGGTTGGACCCCCTTTTGCCTTCAGAACTGCCTCAATTCTTCGTGGCATAGATTCAACAAGGTGCTGGAAGCATTCCTCAGGGAGTTTGGTCCATATTGACATGATGGCATCACACAGTTGCCGCAGATTTGTCGGCTGCACATCCATGATGCGAATCTCCCGTTCCACCACATCCCAAAGATGCTCTATTGGATTGAGATCTGGTGACTGTGGAGGCCATTTGAGTACAGCGAACTCATTGTCATGTTCAAGAAACCAGTCTGAGATGATTCCAGCTTTATGACATGGCGCATTATCCTGCTGAAAGTAGCCATCAGAAGTTGGGTACATTGTGGTCATAAAGGGATGGACATGGTCAGCAACAATACTCAGGTAGGCTGTGGCGTTGCAACGATGCTCAATTGGTACCAAGGGGCCCAAAGAGTGCCAAGAAAATATTCCCCACACCATGACACCACCACCACCAGCCTGAACCGTTGATACAAGGCAGGATGGATCCATGCTTTCATGTTGTAGACGCCAAATTCTGACCCTACCATCCGAATGTCGCAGCAGAAATCGAGACTCATCAGACCAGGCAACGTTTTTCCAATCTTCTATTGTCCAATTTCGATGAGCTTGTGCAAATTGTAGCCTCAGTTTCCTGTTCTTAGCTGAAAGGAGTGGCACCCGGTGTGGTCTTCTGCTGCTGTAGCCCATCTGCCTCAAAGTTCGACGTACTGTGCGTTCAGAGATGCTCTTCTGCCCACCTTGGTTGTAACGGGTGGTTATTTGAGTCACTGTTGCCCTTCTATCAGCTCGAACCAGTCTGGCCATTCTCCTCTGACCTCTGGCATCAACAAGGCATTTCCGCCCACAGAACTGCCGCTCACTGAATGTTTTTTCTTTTTCGGACCATTCTCTGTAAACCCTAGAGATGGTTGTGCGTGAAAATCCCAGTAGATTAGCAGTTTCTGAAATACTCAGACCAGCCCTTCTGGCACCAACAATCATGCCACGTTCAAAGTCACTCAAATCACCTTTCTTCCCCATACTGATGCTCGGTTTGAACTGCAGGAGATTGTCTTGACCATGTCTACATGCCTAAATGCACTGAGTTGCCGCCATGTGATTGGCTGCTTAGAAATTAAGTGTTAAGGATCAGTTGGACAGGTGTACCTAATAAAGTGGCCGGTGAGTGTATATAGCCACTCTGAAGTAAACCGTGATGTCATCGTCCAGCTCAGGTCAGTTCTTGTATAATAGTGTCAATGCAGGCAATGCATTCAAAAATGCATCTGGTCTGCACTCTAAAAATACTTTATTACAAACAGGAGATAAAGTTTATACAAACGTTTCGGCTCTTTGCCTGTCAGTTTGACAATTTCTCTTATTCTTAATAGAAAAATAGGTCTTCAGGTGATTGTGATCATAGTTAAACAATCAAATTACTCCATAGACTCCAGTTTAAGTCCATATGGAACAGTAAATAATGATTAAATACAATGTTGGGAACAATTACACTTCGGGAAAAAATGCCATGTATAAACATTGCCATAAAAAAATTTTTTTTTTACATATAAAATCAAGCTTATACAGTCAAATAAACAGTTTATGGACTCCAGTTTAACTCCATCCGGTACAACAAATAAATAATGGGAACAATAACACATCAGACAATTTTTATATATGCATTTTTTCCTGATGTGTAATTGAAGAATGACAGTGTGACAAACAATGGTACATTCAATCATAATTCTGTTTACACAAAAAAAACGCGAGTCATCCTTTGTCAATTATAACTGTGGTAATTACTTAAAGTACTTATGCTTTATAAGTCTTAGTTGTGGCAAATAAAGTTTATGTAGTACGCATAAATGTTTCATATTGTTGGCAAATGTTTCAACTATGTAACAATATATTTTTCAACATTATTTTTTTTAAAAACAACCCCACATGAAATGGAGGTGACATTGAAAATTATTTTAATATACAAAACTGTTACCCAATCATAGCAGAGGGCATTTACTTCCAAGTCTTGAATGCGACATTCCTATTAAAATGGAGTATTCGAAAGAGGGTCAAAACAGGATATAAAAATGGCTTATTACTTCTACACTAGAATGTTTTTGATGAAAAAAAATCTTTATAACATTATAAGTGGACCTCAGAGAAAATCTTGACCCCTTTAAGCAAGTTATACTAGTTAATAAGTTGGGAAAAGAAGTTATGAAGTCATATACAAGTCAGGTAGGTTCGTTCATTAAGTTATAGGCCTATGTTAGAAAGTGACGCATGTTAATGTTATGCTAAATAAGTTAGAAAACTTATGAAGTTTCATACAGGTTAGTAAGGATATTTCTGTTAGTTATATACAGTATGTTAGCAAGTGAATGCCTTTGTTGATTGCGTTTGTTGGAAGTTAACTTGTCAGTTAAGGTAGTCAGAAACATTTACATTTACACATTATTTATGCATGACTTTAGACTTGTAAATAAGTTAATAAGTAACAAGTTACACTAGTCAAGTATTTTAGGAAAGTAAGTGAATGTAATGCACTTCTCTGTTTTTTTCCCCAAGTGATTCAGGACAGGTGAAACTGCACCCCAGTCTTTTCTTGTTGTTGTTGGTTTTGGGTCGTCTCTACCCGTCTCCTATGGATGGTTCATCATCTCCTCTGGGTTTATCTCCCTTTATGCCCTTAATCATCAGGTAAGTGTAGACATTTCAATCACTTTTTCAAATGCAATGCTGGACAGGAGATGAGCTGCACTGAAAATAAAATATTGGTTTGATTCAGCTGACTATTTCTAAACCCTCTGGTGTCACAGGGTGCTTCCTTTGCATATCATCCCATCCTTCAACTCAGTCCATCCTTTCCTCTAATAGATGTTTTCCTCTGACTCCACATTTTTTCTTCTCTTATCATTCATCAATGCTGTAGACTTGCTAATGCCATTGCTGTGTCCGTTCACACATTTATTTCATTATTTTGACAAAGTCGGAAAAATATTATTGGAACATATTCTGCAAGTACCTGTAGTGGAATCCAAACATACAAACACACACACACACACAGAGAGAGAGAGACACACACACACACACGCACATGCACATGCGCACACACTGACAGACACACACGCACACACACACACAGACAGACACACAATGAGTGAGGGAGAGGGATATGTCTCAGTCGTGATCCCAGAGCCAGGAGTAATCATTTCCACTCCCATTTGTGTGTCACAGAACATTGTGTTCCTCCAGCTGGGGAGCAATAGATCTATTCGGATGAAAGAAACAATAGCAGGATGGTGTTTGTTTTGGCTCAAAATAAGGGTGGAGAAGTCTTGCTCCCACTGCTGCTTCTGATAACACAGCTCCTGACTCTGCATGCTACACACATGACCAACACCATTTGAAATCTCATTTAGAACTCTGTTTGTTGATTTGCATTTTGCAGTTTCCTCTGCGTTTTCAGGTGAAACGATACAATTACATATAGGCTCTGTTCAAAACCCTAGTGAGCTGCCTTCATAGGTGCTAACCCCACTTCTAAATTACAAGTGTGAAACGCTCCTTTACCCAAGGATAAAAGCGGGGTTTAGAACAATGATAATCCGGGATTAAGCACAGTGTGAAAAAGCACTTTTATCTAGCACACATTTTTTGCCTATCTAGAGTTTTCCAGTTCGGATGCTGCCTTATAAATCACCTGCCTATGTAGACAGTAGACTGCAAGCTCTCTAGGTTTGGAATATAGCCATAATGCATCGGGATTTTTCTTTTTTATAAATAAAAGGGTGACCTACTATTTAGACATAGACAAGCTCCATCCTCCTCAGTCTATTTATACAAATTATGCTACATTCATATTCTACATTTATTATAATACCATGAGCACATTAAAGGCCCCCTAAAATAAAATAAAAAATATTTTTAAAATGTATAAAAAATCTATTACATTTTATAATTTTTTGCTTTTAGAAGGAATATGTTAGCCTTAAGGTTATGAATAAGCTGGTGTGTTCCAAATCAATGACAAAATTAAGTTTTGAATGCTTATATCTCCTAAATGCTTACAGTCTCTCACTTTCACTAAAATGAATCATGGATTTTTAAGACATCACATCTTCTGTCCAATCAAAAGCTCTCTAGAATCTAAAGCGTCCCACCCCCATGCTATAAATACCTCCGAGTCAAAGCGACCGTTGATACGTCACAGAGCAATATGGGTTGGAGTTTTGTGTTCGGTTGCTCAAACGTTTACATTTTGGTTAAGAATGAAATGGCTCAAATTTTTTCACACCTCTACTATTGAATCCAACGTATCATCAGCGCTCAGATTTGCTTCCATGGTGCTGTCAAGTACGAATTGTAGTCTGTGAGCTAAACTAAATGCTATCGGCTATTTAAAAAGTGGCTATTTAAAAAGGGGGAGGAGTCATTCAATATGTCCTGTCTGTTTCAGTGGAAATTGTCAACGCATCATACAAAGCTGCACGTTCGAAGGCACTTCAGTGGGCCTTTAACTTGTGGTCGCTGATGTTTACAAATCAACACCAGTTTAATATTCAACAACTTGAAGTTTGTTGTTACTCTAATTCACATGCTTACCTAAGTTATATAAGTTTACCGTATCATAATTCAGAGAATTCTTTCAGTACTACCAAAAATGTTGTGATATTTTTTTTATTGTGATTTATACAGTTAGTCAATTAAAATGTCTGTGGTGTTAAATACAACGCTGTCACATGTGAAACTCATTCACTAAATCACTACCAGGTGGCGCAAAGGGACACTTAGCACCACTGCTCAGTAAGGCTGGAATTGTGACATTTTTGTTTGTAAATGAAGAGAAAATAATGCAATAAATTGCTCATAATAATATAGAATTGTAATATTTAAATTTGACTAATTATTTATCATATAAATGCTTAAAGGAATAGTTGAATGAAAATTCAGTCATCATTTAGTCGTCTGTGGTTAGCGCCAGTTTAGCGGTCAAAAGCTGCAAATGCATTTGCTGCAGAAACGGCGCCGGCAAAATACTTATTCTGCTTGAGTACAAATATCTTGATATTAACTGATATGATGAAGATCCGGTGGAAGAGAACTTAATTTTAAACTGATGAGCTCAGCACATTAGGTAATAGTCACATGAGCATATTCTGTACAGGTGTGTGAATGTGCACAACTGTTGCTGGCTGCTTTTTGCTTGGTGAACAAAAGCCTTGGACTCTCAGCAGTTTCACCCTCTGTGACATTATTCTCACCCGTGTTCATGGCAGGAATTTTCTGTCGGCCACTCTCATGTGATTGGGGTTTTGCCGCCTTTTTCTTTTAGCACAGAGTTGTATCTGTATTTTTTATTATCTGTGCTTTTGTGGGTATTTAAACTAGTGAGAAAGTGTTTGTTTTAGTTGAAACTTGCTTAATTTTTTTTGGCTTACATGTGAAGTGAGCTGTTGTGGCCTGTTGTCTAAATGGAATCAAAATGTAACATATAAGAGCTGTTATTAAATGTTTAGTTTATTGAATATTAATATTGATAGTATATGTTATGTTTTGTTCAGTTCCTTGTTAAGGAATCAAAATAACACGTGCAATTAATTGACATACATCAAATACTAGGAAGTGTATATAAGGCATTGGTATGAAGTGCGTATCTCTAACTAAGTATAACAATTTTCCCAACACTTTATGGATTTAATCCATAATCCAAGTGTTTCAGTAAAGAACATGGAAAATCTTTAAACTAGTTTGAAATGCACGTGCTTGTGTTACTATAAATGTATTTTTTTGTATTCACATTGGTTTCATTTGATAAAAAAAAAATGCAATATAGTGAAACCAAGTAGAAAAGTAACAAAGTTTTTCTCCTTTCACATTGAACAAACTATATATAATTATTACACAGTGAAGAAAATAAGTATTTGAACACCCCGCTATTTTGCAAGTTCTCCCACTTCGAAATCATGGAGGGGTCTGAAATTGTCATCGTAGGTGCATGTCCACTGTGAGAGACATAATCTAAAAAAAAAAATCCAGAAATCACAATGTATGATTTTTTAAACTATTTATTTGTAAGATACAGCTGCAAATAAGTATTTGAACACCTGTCTATCAGCTAGAATTCTGACCCTCAAAGACCTGTTAGTCTGCCTTTAAAATGTCCACCTCCACTCCATGTATTATCCTAAATTAGAGATGCACCTGTTTGAGATCGTTAGCTGCATAAAGACTACTAACATGGCCAAGACCTAGAGACCAAGACCAAGAGCTGTCCAAAGACACTAGAGACAAAATTGTACACCTCAACAAGTCTGGAAAGGGCTACGGGGAAATTGCCAAGCAGCTTGGTGAAAAAAGGTCCACTGTTGGAGCAATCATTAGAAAATGGAAGAAGCTAAACAGGACTGTCAATCTCCCTCGGACTGGGGCTCCATGCAAGATCTCACCTTGTGGGGTCTCAATGATCCTAAGAAAGGTGAGAAATCAGCCCAGAACTACACGGGCTGATCAATGACCTGAAAAGAGCTGGGACCACCGTTTCCAAGGTTACTGTTGGTAATACACTAAGACGTCATGGTTTGAAATCATGCATGGCACGGAAGGTTCCCCTGCTTAAACCAGCACATGTCAAGGCCCGTCTTAAGTTTGCCAATGACCATTTGGATGATCCAGAGGAGTCATGGGAGAAAGTCATGTGGTCAGATGAGACCAAAATAGAACTTTTTGGTCATAATTCCACTAACCGTGTTTGGAGTACCATCCCAAGAACACCATCCCTACTGTGAAGAATGGGGGTGGTAGCATCATGCTTTGGGGGTGTTTTTCTGCACATGGGACAGGGCGACTGCATTGTATTAAGGAGAGGATGACCGGGGCCATGTATTGCGAGATTTTGGGGAACAACCTCCTTCCCTCAGTTCGAGCATTGAAGATGGGTCGAGGCTGGGTCTTCCAACATGACAATGACCCGAAGCACACAGCCAGGATAACCAAGGAGTGGCTCTGTAAGAAGCATATCAAGGTTCTGGTGTGGCCTAGCCAGTCTCCAGACCTAAACCCAATAGAGAATCTTTGGAGGGAGCTCAAACTCTGTGTTTCTCAGCGACAGCCCAGAAACCTGACTGATCTAAAGAAGATCTGTGTGGAGGAGTGGACCAAAATCCCTCCTGCAGTGTGTGCAAACCTGGTGAAAAACTACAGGAAACGTTTGACCTCTGTAATTGCAAACAAAGGCTACTGTACCAAATATTAACATTGATTTTCTCAGGTGTTCAAATACTTATTTGCAGCTGCATCATACAAATAAATAGTTAAAAAATCATATTGTGATTTCTGGATTTCCGCCGTCGGTGTATGAATGAGTGGGTGAATGTGAGGCAAAATGTAAAGCGCTTTATGTGGCCATTGGGTCTGTGAAAGCGCTATATAAATGCAGTCCATTTACCATTACATTTCGAGAAAGTCGTTGTGTTTCGAGAAAAAAAGTTGAAATGAAATGTAGAGAATAACGAATTCGAATTCATGGCAGAGTTGGATCGCTTAGTCAAGCTATATTTTAGACTTTCTTTCAGTAACAAAGAAATACTATCAACTTTAGCTAACTATGACAGAATAATAATTAGCATACGAACTTAAGAGAATTTGCCAGCGTGGAATTCCGACGAAGGAGACGCTTGAAGACGCCAGTGTATTCTCACGATTATTTCAACTTTTGTCTTGAAATTTAAAGATTTTTTTCTCGAAACACAACTAATTTATTCTCAATGTAATGAGTTTATTCTCAAGATTGTATTTCGACTTTTTTCTCGAAATTTAACGAGTTTAATCTCACATTATAATGACTTTAATCTCGAGATGGTTTTATTTTTGTATTATTGCTTGGCCCTAATGCTCTTCTGTATGATTCACTGTGTTTTTTTTATAATAAAATATTTTGCTAAGCTGCCTAATTTTTTTTTATGAGATAAATATCAGTGTTGCAAGTGTCTTGATATCATAGTGACTTCATTGCTTTAACAGTGTTAAACACATTTATTTAATTGAATTTTGGAAGCTCTAGAACAATGTTTGTGTGTAAGTGCCTATATGGTATCATAAGTGTGTTATGAGCCCTTGTGTGTGCAACAGACATCTGGAGCAGAGCAGAGGTGTGGAGGGGCTGGAGAAAGGACTAGTTCAAGGCCTTGGGGCTGGAACACAGATAACACAGATCAAGCTCACGACTCTCATGCACTCTGAGTGATGAACGCCACAGCTAGTGCCCAGCCACCACAAATAACAGACTCACGCAAGACCACCCCCTCTTTCGTTAAACCTTGTCATATCAAGATATTATGGATGGATTTTCCTAACAGTCAAGGAATGACTGGAGGGTCAGACCTCATGGATGGATGAACAGATTAATAGAAGGATTCTAGTCAACAGTTCAGCCTTTCTCAATGCAGTCACGCAAGGGTTAAGGGACTAGAGGATTGGAGTCTGCCTGGTTCTTGTCAGTGGAAGTATGCAGGCGCATTCACTCAAATGAAGCCCACATGTAGAAGATGTTAAATATAGCTCTGTTCTGGCTGCCACAGCCCCCTCCTCTCCCCTAGGCGTGTGTGTGTGTGTGTCTGGGTGTCCGGTGTTGATCAGGCCTCTTTACAATAACACAAGGGTTCTCAGCAATACACTCGAGGAATCTGTGCTGTTAATTATTGTGCTGGTTGACATACGAGGCAACCCATTATTAGTTACCTGAGTAGACTGTGATTCTGTTACACAATCAGTGCTGAATTCTTCTTTCAGGGTTGTTTTCAGTAGACCCACAGTGTTGTCAGCGTAGTTATAAATCATAGAGATCTGATATATTTGCTGGGCGCACTTTGAATTTGTGTTGTGTGCCTAACCATGAAAACCTTGTCTTTGTGACGGGGTAGATATGTTAAGATCCGGTCTGTGGAAGATTTATACCGCAACAAGCTACATTCCAAGAAAGCAAATTATATAAGGCATTTTGACATCCCTATTCTCTCAGTGTGCGGCCTCACAGAACCGATCATCAGAGCAGCCCACTTCAGCTAAATTAACTGGGATGACCCAAGATTTTGGATGAAAATCTGAACAGAAATCGTTACTTTAAAAGATGTGATTAAACAAAATTTGGTATAGATATGTTTACATGTCTGAAATGATCCAGGTTTCATCTAATTTAATTTAAAGCCTGTCTTATGATGTCTAGTTGGATAGTCATTTAAATTTTTAGATTTTTTTTTTTTTTTTAACATAACACTGGTCCTACAGAGATTGAAATATTTGTAGCACATCACAAGAAAAAAAATTCTTCTGTTTCCACATTCTACACTTGCATTTAAAATAAAGATACATCCATTTTGAAAAGAAGACACGTGTAAATAGCTTGCGTGGTTGTGAAGGAAATAGCATACTGAAGCTGGCATGTCTGGTCTTGGGGAAATGCCAAACTAGGGTTGAGGACTTGCTTAAGTGTGCCAAATAACCTTGACCGAAAGTCTGTCAGCCATAGGCATGTCCAGAACATATGTAAGTGGTTGGCTGGAAATTGCTTACATCTATAGTAGATTGTGCCAGGCACATATGGATGAGGACTGCATCAAGTCAAGTCATCTTCATTTATATAGCGCTTTTAACAATGTAGATTGGTTCAAAGCAACTTTACTGAGATAGAATCAGATCCACAATGTCAAACCATTGGTCTTCCAAGATGGAAATTCCCAAAACGTGTTCCCAAGAGGGATTTGGTGGGGTCTGCAATTAAGGATCTAATTAGGTTATGAATAAATGAAATTAGTTTTTTAATGCTGCATGTGTGACTGTTGGGTAGCAGATAGTGCTGAAAAAGATTGGTACCCCTTTCTAGTATAGATCAAGATCATTCATTTTGGTGGGGCCATTGACAGACCAAATGCAGGATCAAAACTGGATGGAGAGAACAGATAATTGAAAAGAGTGGGTGAATGAAACAAACTTAGCAATGTTTCAATAGCGTTACAGAGCCACAGTGTTTACAGTTTATGGTGGAATCAACCTAGAAATAACATAATAGTTGTCTTGCATATGATTCACAGGAAAAAAGAGGCTTCCCTGAATTCCTGTTTTTTAAAGTCAACATTTTCCACACTATAATAATTTGCTAATGATAGTGTTGGTAATGATGAAGCTGGCAATGTCCATCAGCCTCTTCTCAGTTGTATAAACTTAAGCTGGTAAGAAGAGCGTTATTTTTTTTAAGTTTGTTTTAAAAACTGACTTAAAGTTATGGCCAGTCTTTTAAAGACTAAAAAAATAGATGACTAAATTGCAAGTCAGAGAAGACTCACAGGACCTCAAAAGGGTTGTAAGAAGACTGATGGACTGGGCCCCACTGTTAGTTCTAGCAGACTGATAATTCGGATGTTATTGTGTAAGGGAGGCAGCCCCTGTGTTAAAAACTGGTAGAAAGTGGTCAGCAAAGAAATCTGTAGTAGAGGCAAAGGCTGACCTTCAAATAGGGGATATCGTGGGACAGGTACAGCATGGAAGAGGGGGTTTTGGGCTCAGGTTAGCTCCTCCTAAATGGCACAAGGCAGGCCCAGCTATAAGGAGGAAGCTGGTAGTCAAGGAGGTGCGAAAGCAGGAGGAGAGGATGAGGAGTATAAAGGCCATTTCCCAGGCCAAGCAGGGAGAGTGGATGAGATGGGAGAGTGTGGAACAACGCAAAATGGGCTGGCAAGACCTTTGGTCAATGGAAGAGAGTAGGATCAGTTTCCTTATTAGGTCAACATATGATGTTCTCCCATCACCGCAGAACCTAAACCTCTGGGTAGGAGAGGATCCCTCTTGTCCTTTGTGTTCATCACCTGCCACATTAAGGCACATTTTGACAGGATGTAAGGTGGCTCTTAGCCAAGGTCGGTTTACTTGGCGCCATGACCAAGTACTGAGATGTTTGGCTTTAGCATTGGAAGGCAAGCGTAGTATGACCAATAAGTTGCCGCATGTTCTAGCAAAACATTACACGCAGAAGACAACATTCCTCCGCCCAGGCGAGCAACCACCAAGAAAAGGTGTTAACACCAATTCTCGGCCAGGACAACTGGAAGCTGCTAGGGACTGGAAGATGCTGGCTGATCTTGATCAACGGCTTATTTTTCCACCTGAGATTGCCACCACTAACCTACGACCAGACATTGTTTTGTGGTCTGGATCAGCACGCATTGTTCAACTGATAGAGTTGACAGTGCCATGGGAGGATGCTGTAGATGAGGCATATGAGAGGAAGAAACTGCGGTATGCTCATTTGGCCACTGAAGCAGAACAGCGAGGATGGAGAGTCCAGGTTTATCCAGTGGAAGTGGGTTGTCGAGGTTTTGTGGCACACTCTACAACCCGGTGCCTCAGGGATGTCGGATTCAGCGGCCAAGAGTTGCGTCGCACAGTAAAGAACTTATCTGAAGCAGCAGAAAGGAGCAGCAACTGGCTGTGGTTGAGACGGAAAGATTCTAGCTGGCAAGGTACAGGCCGCCACGCTACGGTTTCGTAGAATTCTTGAAAAACTTGAAGAGTCTGTTGGTTTATTTGTATAGGTTGTATAGTATAGGTTGTATAGTATACTATACAATTTGTATAGGTTGTATAGTATAGAATGACGGGTGGTTGGGTAGATATTGTGTTTTGCGTTAGGTGGTATGCCATACGGAACCGTTGCCACTGTAACTGCTTTAACGCACCAGTGGGGCTCGACAGCCTTAATCAATCGGGTTGGCGCGTATGGTTGGGTTGCGGAGAGATAGTGAGATTGTGGTTAGGTCTCAGCAGCAGGAGGGATGTAGAGGTCAGTAAGCTGGGCTGAGTTGAGTGGGGGACGGAGGGGGGTGACTCTGGGACGCCAGAGTCACTGTCGAGCCCTCTTGAGGTGTCGTGGGCTAGTCGACGAAACACTGAGGACGGAAGGTGCCCACTTGAAGACCCTAGAGATGTCCCCTACTCGGCTCAATCCAGACGGTTGTCGTGTTGGTCCACTAGGGAGACCACACTGTAGTTGCAGCCGTCGTGTGTGCTGACGCGCCAAGTACACTGCAGCCGTTAACGCCGGACAGAAGGGGAGTCACACCCTCATATGGAAAGAAGCGTAAATGGATGGAGAAGCATAGTTTACTGTAAAGCTACGTCTTAGTGTTGCTTATCTTGGCGAAAGCCGAGTACAAATCAGCATGAAGTTTTAACATCTACTCTCGTGTAATGGAAATCATGCCAGGTATAAAACACGAGGTCAGTGTATTTAGCTAACAGCTTAGCATTTCTGTCATTCAAAAAAGCACAATGTGTTTCCAGTGCTAGTATGCGTTTATCTAGTACACTGGCATTGGGTTCCTAGAAGCATTCTTTTGTATGTAGTCTATATTTATCTCTAACATGTAGCTTATCTTTGTTTGAAGGCTACTATGTTGACGTCTCTGCTAGTGTCATCTCCACTGTTAGATTTGGTTCTCTGCTGCTACTTTTAGTTCCTTGTTTAGGTGATGCTCGCAAAGGCAGTTTGTCCACTTTGGTACAAAAATAAAAACATGTTATGGGGCTTTAAAGGTCCCGTTCTATGCCCCTTTTACAAGATGTAAAATGAGTCTCTGATGTCCCCAGAGTGTGTCTGTGAAGTTTCAGCTCAAAATACCCAACAGATAATTTTTTACAGCATGTTTAAATTGTCTTTTTTGAGGACTCAGAAAAACGCGCTGTTTTAGTGTGTGTCCTTTAAATGCAAATAAGCTCCTGCTGCACGACACAGGGGGCGGAGCTTCAAGAGCTCGCACTCAGACTCTTAGGACAATTTCATCTCATGGAATAATGATAACATCAGCAACTCTCAGTAACGGTGTTCATTTCGAGTCGGACAATAATGCCTACAGAGTCAGAGGGCTGTATAGAGATGGAACAGGTATAGTTTAGTAGTTTAATTACGGTTATTATAACGTATTTGTCATCTGCTTGTATGTATCCATTATTTATTAATAGCCTACAAGTCTGCTGTGTCAGACCAGGTCCGAATGATGATCAAACATATACTGATGAGTTTAATAAAGTTTATTGTACATCACACAAAAGATGAAGCGTCAGTTTTACTTCAGAAAATCACCGTAAGAGCTGAGTAAACACAGTAAGTTATAAGAAGTGCGCGAGTTGAGGGAGTTGAGGGAGCATTCCCGTGGGCGGAGGTTAGTCAGAGAGCTGTTCTACTGACGTCATTAAAAACGGAAGTAGAGCGATGTAGTCCAAACGAGCCGTTCACTGTAGGCGACTTCTGTTAAATAAAATATCTCGCTTGGCATTGAACTTTGAGCTTTATAATTTTACAGATATTATTTATACTCTAACAACAACATTACACACTAACTTAAGTTTGAAACATGGGATCACGAAGAACGGGACCTTTAAAAGGTTTAATGATGAAAAAAAGTGTCTGTTATGCGTTTACTCAAGACATATTTTTCATGCTTGCCTTTTTTATATTAAAGTTATATTAATAGTATTTAATTATTATTTGTAATTATTGTTGTATCTCTCTTTTAAACTTAAACTTGTATTTTTTTAAGTAGTTAATTGTCAAGGAAACATTTCGTTTTCATTTTGTTATTAACATTTATATTTTATTTCAGTTTTAATCACCAAAACGTTTAAAACATTTTTAATTGCTTTAGTTTCTCTGAACATTTAGTCCAGTTAAACCTTCCCTTTTCAGATCTGCATTAATCCAATCAACAACCGATAGATAAAACCAAGTTTCCGTTTCATTAAGATGTGCATCACAAGAAGGAAGATCTGTCACTACTTCCGCTTCATCGCACCTTAAAGGAAAAGATTTTTAATTCATGTCGACTTTAAACTCGTTTTAATTTGAGCAACATCCAGCTCAGAAAAAAATCAAGTGTGTTTATACACTGATGTGCTTTCTAGAGCGTGTGATAGAACTGCATGTACTCTTTCTCATTTCATTTCTCCAGTGCGCCTCAAGAGCCAGACGAACTCGAATAAACAAGTTGTGTTATGGCGCTCTCGCCAGGTGCTGTTCAACGCCGTCTCTGCCTGTTGTTTTTGAGCCAGACTAAGATTAGGTTTGTTTGGTGCTTGCAGACTGCCGAGTCATACTCAGGGAAACTGTACCACCGTGCCTAATAAGAGCCAGATGGCCTTTGAGCCGTAATGGCGGGTCGAGACTGAGAAAGCCCCCTGGAGATGACTCGCCTCAGACTGCTATGTTTCTAAAATTACACCCTTCCAAACTGTCATTTCCTCTCCAAAGACTTTTAATGGGACAAATTAGCACTGATAGTTAACATATGAGGCCAGAAAGGGGGAACAGTACAGACTTTGGCTGTCATTAGATCGAAATGTGTTTCTGAGATGCTTATGCTGTATGTTTAAGTATGTTTTTCCAGTTCTTTATTTAGATTAATGAAATAATTCACCATATCTTTATAACCTCCTTTCATCTGTGGCACAGAAAAGACACATTTTAATAATGCACTGGCCACAGGGTCCCCTCAGGTCCTTAAAAGTCTTAAATTCAGGTTGATCAAAGTTAACGCCATTAAAATAGTTAATATTAAATGTTAAGAGGTCTTAAATTTGGAGATTGAAAAAGAATAATCAGAGAAATGGCCTAATTTGATTTTTAACTTTCAAAAGGCGATGATTTAAAGGTTGTATCAGTCATTACAGGCCCAAAAAAGGCCGAAATGATCTTCTTTCCTAACGATCCGCTAGCTGCCCGCCCCATAAGGTTCAAGGTTCAATTTATTTATAGAGCACATAATAATACAACAAGAGTTGACCACAGTGCTGTACATAATGCGAAAAGGTAAGTTTTTAAATGACCTTTAAACTCAATAATAGAGGAACATTCACGAATATAACGGGGTAGATTTGTTGATTCCGATCGCAATGCTCTTTTTGGTTTGTGTACCCGGATAAGATCAGCTATATAAATAGGGGCAAAACCGTGTAATGCTTTAAAACAAAATAAAAGTATCTTAAAATTAATCCTGTATGAAACTGGTAACCAATGTAGTTTGTGTAATATTGGAGAGATATGCTCGAATTTTCGAGTGCCTGTCAGGAGTCTAGCGGCTGCATTTTGTACCAGTTGTAATCTATGTAGACTTTTTTGTTGAACACTGTAGTAAAATGCATTTCCATAGTCCAGTCTCGAGAAGATTAACGCATGAACTATTTTTTCCAGGTCCTTCTGTGTTACGAATGGCTTAATTTTAGCAACTAATCTTAACTGGAAGAAACTCGTTTTAACTGCTAGATTGATCTGTTTATCAAATCTTAATGCACTATCACAAGTTATACCTAGATTTTTTACTTGATGTTTCAAATAAGGGGATAGTGTACCCAATTCAATTTTAGCTAAGTCTGCAGACTCAGAAGGACCAAATAAAATCACTTCCGTTTTAGATTCATTTAGAGGCAGAAAATTTTGAAAATGCCATAAGCATGCCGTCCAAAAACCGCGTCTCTATATGCAGCCTAGGCTCTGAAATCTGCACACAAAAACAAATGGGACAACCACCACTCAAAACCAAAACAAACAGGGTTTCAACCAATCACCAAAAGGGGCGGGTGTTGTGAGGTTTTGAGCTTGTGCACGGCTGGACGCGAAGTCAGGGCAACACCCACCCCTGTTGGTGATTGGTTGAAACACTGTTTATTTTGGTTTTGAGTGGTGGTGTACTCATTTGTTTTTGTGTGCAGATTTCAGAGCCTAGGCTGCATACAGAGATGCGGTTTTTGGACGGCATGCCTATGGGGCGGGCAGCTAGCGGATCGTTAGGAAAGATTAGATGAATGTGATCATTTATGTTTCGGCCTTTTTTGGGCCTGAAATGATTGATACAACCTTTAAATAAATGTTAGTGCTATGCATTCAACGTCAAAATGTGGGGCTGTTGCACATGATTTCAGAGCAATTTACAATCAATAAATACTATGAATTTATGCCAAGCGATTGGTTATGATGCACTTTTGATGAATTATGATATTTACTTTATTTTTATATTGTAATATGATGTAAATGGTTGTAACGGTCTATATATTTAATTTGGCTCGTTTGAATGAGTAGCTGGAAGTAGTAAAGCAAAGACATAGCAAAGTCTATCCTCAAGTGCTGAATTACTACTCACACAGGTCCGTTTTTAGCAGTCTATCAATTTCAGACGAATTAAACTAGTGAGGTAATGTAACGCTGTTTCACTTGGTCTAACTTTACACTATAAATTTCAACACTCTCAAATACTGTTAGGTTTGATAATGTTATTCTATGTGTTATTTTGTTGCCTATATGAGACTAGCAGTAAGCTAGATCAACATTAGAATAACATACTGATCATATTCTAACATACTGATCATATTCTAATATTTAATCATGTTGAGCTATATGTAACATTGATTTGTTTTATGTACATTTGCTTACCTGTCAAATAAAGTCCAAGAGCGGTGTCTCGTCAAGTTGTGAAGCTCTATCAAGTCGAAGTTTGCCGTCACGTCAATATCGATTCTCGTTTTAGTTCTCCTTTTGTCCCAAAGTCTGCTTGCCATGATCCATAATGTTTGAACGAAACAACAGCGTGCCGCTAAACATTACACGGTTGTCCACGTCTATCGCCATTATTACTATGGCAGTGCAAGTGGAAACCAGGGATAACGCGGATATTACGTCATTGACAGGCGACAAGTGACATGGGACAGGCACTATTTAAAATTGTGAATTTCTCTGAATTTACAAATTCTTGGAAACATTTAGGATAATGTAAGTACATAATTGAAAGAAATATATAACACTGTGCAAGTGGCTATTTTGATACTAAATTCTTACATATTTTACCTTTTAATGCATAAAAGAAGAGGTGACTGCAACAGGTTAGGCTGTTTTTGTGTCTCGTATATTTACAGCCATAAATAGGTCTCTGTCCTTGCGTCATGTGACCAGCTGTGTCTGTGGGCAGTGGGCTGTTGTTTTGCTTTTAATGCTGAAGGCAACATGTATGTCATGGGGGTTAATGGGGATGTCTGTATGTTGGTGCAATTTAAACCCAGCAGGTGAAGGTTCACATGTCTGGCTGTCTGTTGCTGGCGTCTCCTGCTTTCTTTCGGTCCCATTTAGAGTGTGTACAGCACATATACCAGTGGTCATCAGACAGTTATTTATGACATGCCCCACCATCTCTTCCTATATTATCATGTGCCATGTCTATGTAACCTGTTAAGTGCACTGCCTAAAATTAATGCAATGAATGACCTACACGTTAGCAAGAGTTCCAAGACTTAATTCTGTGGAGCATAAAAAGAAATTTTGATAAATACGTGGCAGTACGTGGCAGCAAATATGCCTACGTGCCTTAACAAGTGAGTCATTGAGTCATTCATTCAACGTAAATAAAAAAAAATTAAGTGTCGCTCAGAGATGCGCAATGGCTCTACTGTGGATTTATTTGGAACTATTTTCATTGGTAAAAAAAAAAAGACAATGTTCTGAGTCTAAAATTTAAGTCATCTGATATTATCTTCTAGTTCATAGAACTGTTGTATAAAATCAATATCATTGCTGATGTTCGAGAAAACAGCACGCGCTTGCTTGTGTGGTATAGTTTAACTATGTGTGTGTTCTTGTTTTTAATATTCATAACAGGACGATTTTGCCCCATATCTTGAGTTTTGGGGGCGTTTTTATTCATTTCGGTTAGCATTTTTGCCCTTTTTGCTTGCATGAGAATCTGCCTCACACAGAGACAGGCTGCACAAGCCTCAACTGGCACAACCTAATTACGTCAATACATTATCCATTTAGCATTTTTTATTTTCTGTCCTTGGTGTGTAATGGCAGGGCAGGGCTCTTTTTCGAGCTCAAGCCGGCCTGTTGTGAGGCCCGTTTCAAGTTAAACAGATGAAATATAGCAAAGGCCGCTACTGCTGAAAAATGTCAAAGCTCAGTGCCTTTAACGCAGACAAAATGTAATACTGCTTCAGAGCTGTATTTGAGGCTAACCGCATCCCATCATTCATCATGTTCTGGAACTCACATACGCTGAAATCATGAGACAGTGTTCTAGTGCAAGTTGAATTGGCTATTACACATAATTTGGTAGTAAAATGTTGCACTTTTATCTGTACAAAGATGAGTATGTGTATTTTGTAAAATGTTTGCAACTGCTTTTTATCACTTAATTAGAAGCTACACAATTATTAAATTGTGTTGTCTGTTACATTGGAACTAATAGAAGTTAGTGCAAAGTATTGAAAATCAAGATGTGTAAAAGCTCTGTAAAATGTATTTGCATTTTTATAACACTATGTTGTAAGTGTGTCCTATCGGGTAATTAAAATGTTCTACACACTCTTGTGGTCTTCACGTCCACTTAAACCAAAAACAAAAATACAGGACATACGTCATGCAACAAGACAAGTGGTCAAATACGAAGACAGCAAGTGTGGGTATAGGGACAGGCCCAATGTCACTATGGTTACAGGTGCTCTTCATGCCTATTTCAAGAATCAAAGAGGTGCTTGACTATTCAAGCTCTGACAATATGAAGGTTGTCAATGTGACACTCATCTGTTTAAAGGGACACTCCACCCATTTGCATTAAGCTTTCCATGGTTAGAAACCCAGTCATACTATTGAATGGTCATGCAACACCTGAGACGAGAGAAATACGCTATTTACTTTTTTCACTTCCTCCTACAATGACGCAAAAATCGTCATTTTACGTCATTGTAGGAGGAAGTGTGAGAGGGGGGGATATCTGTAAAGACTACAAGCACTAGTTCCCACCCTTTCAAAATCGCCCATAGGGGGTTGGACCTAATGCGCTAACAGACCTATCACAGATCAGTGTGTTTGATTTCACTGGCAGAAACCTTTTGAAAATATGGACGAAGGTCGAGCAAAACATACAAGATATTTAGTTTGTAGACAGACAAATCATAAGAGATGTGTTGCTTTACAGCAGACGACTGTCAGTGTGTGTTCTCAGTAGCCACTAGCTGCTAATAGAGTCGAGTCAGAAAGAACCTTACCTCCAGGCAAATGCGTTTAGCGCTGCTAAGCACTGCTAGTTCCAGACCTGGCTGTTCGTCGTCATCATCTGGCAAGGTAAATATCGACGGAATTGCGATTTTCACAAGCGCGGGTCTCAGTTCAATCCTAAGGGTTTGGGTTCGAAATCTTCTGGATTGAAATGTAGACTGGACACGTCAGATGTTTTAGTCCTTCAATGGCTGTGTCCTCTCCACCAAACTTCGGGTTACTGATAGCCCGTAGCCATTTTTTGCACAAGTCCAAATCTGCATAGCTGCCAACTTTTGAGTATAGCTTGGAGTGATGATGAACAGGATGCTATCTGCACACGCACAGTCTCTCTGCCGTGCGCGCGCGATACGCGGTTTGGAGCACAGTCGGTCTCACATGCACGCTCGCTCTAGATTCGACCGACCGGTTTGACAATTTCCCGCTCCTCCGTGAGAGATACGAGACCGGTGCGTCTCGCTCATCAGTAATCACGCCACCGGCCTCGCGCCGTTCTCCCGTGGCCCTCACTCGTCCTGCTCGCCACAGTAAACGTGAGTTCTCCCACGGCCCTCAGCCTCGTCCTGCTCGCCACAGTAAACTTGATGAATGGCGACTGTAGAACACAAAAGCCGAATCCCAGACATTATGGGCGATCTCGAAAACCCGGGCACACTCGTCATCACCTAGTAGCCTAGCCTTGTTAAACATGTTTATCCTCCGCGCTCTGTAGGCGTGGCCTCCTAGGGCAGCGAAGCAAATGCATTCTGAGAGTTGTTGTCTTTCATCCACATAAGCCAAAAATACATTTTCTGGCTTTTCTCAGTCTAGAAAGCTCCAAATTCAAAAATAATTTCACATTTCTTCTACATAAATGACCCATTTTAAATACACATTCATCTTCCCAGAGGTGGAATGCCCCTTTAAGCAGTTTACGCAAGTGCACGATATCCTGTAGCCAAGTGTTTTACCTTGTCTCTTTCCCATGAACAGTAGTTATATGTAATTTTAAAGTTTCATTTGTTATGACATGGGTTTCATTAGCCTCCCCAGACATTGTTATCGTGCAGATTAACGTGTCCCTTTCAGAATCCATATCTCATTTATGGTTTGAGGTCAGTAATGTCAGTGAGCTGTGCTCTCTAGCTGCTGTTAGGTCTTGGAGAGAATCCAAATGTTAACACAAACTCATACCTCCATGCTCGCTCTCATCTGCTGTCAGCAGATCCCAATCACAGCTTCCCAAGTCTAGCTGAAGTTTATTTGTTGTTTCTATCTGTTCATCTGTTGAACATCCATTCATTTATCTACAGGCATGATCGCTACATAATTTTTCTTTTTCTCTTTTTCCTGCCCCCCTCTGTTTGATGGATGGATATTTTCTATTCCGTGTCTCTGGAGTTTCTGGGGGGAGTTTCCAGAACTTTTTAGATTTAGTGCTTGTAAAGCAGTCATCTCAGTCATCAGGGGGCTACTCTGGAAATGAATTGACCTAGTCTCCGACCCCCCACTCTACTACCAGTCTAAAAGAGTTCAGTACAACTTCCAGGAATCTATAAAATTACATTTTTAAATAGAGATATAGTAGCATCAAAGTTTGAACACACTTTAAGGAATTTGTGTTTCTTGTGACTTTAAAGTCTTTCTGATATTAGACTTTTCTGATATACAGTAAAGACTTTTAATAGACTTTAAAGCTTTTGCTCATGTTGAAATGTTTGATGTTAGTTTAGTAATGCCGAGTTCAGACTGCACGATTTTCAAAGTAGTCGGGTCACTGTTCTTTTCACACTGCATGACTATCTTGGCCAGCATTCAGTCGCTGCTGTGTTCACACTGAACGATGGATCGGCGACAGGAGGTTTCACACTGCATGACTTTACAAGAGGAAGAATCGCCGACAACTGTTTGACACGCAAACTACGTTTCACAACCAAACACACGCGCGAAGTGATAAGAAAATAACGCAAGATCACGCGTGCGTGAGACCGGAGTTCTCGCGCGAGACTCAAATTGTTATTAAAAATTATAGCCTGCAAGAAGCTTGCGATCCCAATCTGTGAGCTGATTTGCAGCGAAAAGGAGAAAAAAAATAAGATTATGCAGGAGGAAATGGTTGGGGAGAGAGATCAACTTGTTGAGCTCTGAGCAAGGATTGTGTGTTCTACAAAGAGAGTTGAGGGTAAAGAAATAATTTTGCAATGTGCTGCTGGTCAAGCAATATGTAGGCTACTTTGTTTCTGTTTGATATAATTGTAAATATATCTATTAAAATACTGATATTCTGGTCTATAACTCCTCCCGAACTCCCCGCTGTCCTGTATCTTGCTCTCTCATTGGCTGTCGGTCATCGCCGATGTAGTTTTCAGTCAGAACACTTTTCACACAGCAGGATTTTGAATCGCCGACAGGTCCAGATATTTAGCATGCCAAATATCTCACGGGTGTCGGCGACTCGTCGGCGATTCTCTCAGATCGCGTCTTTGCTCATTCACACTGCATGATTGTCACTCGCGTGAACGAGCACCGATTTACCTGTGATTTCGGGCATTTGTCGGCGATTTCTCAAAACCTGTCGCCGAGCCAAAATCGGGGCTAAAATCGTGCAGTCTGAACTTGGCATAAGCAGCTATACATGTTGCCTATATATCAATTTATGTGCAAAATAAGAACTTCCATTGCAGTTCAAACATTTGCGGTCTGTAGGAATTTATTTTTTTAAAGAAATTAATACTTTTTATTCACCAAGGATCCATTAAATTGATCTGGCAGTAAAGACTTTTACACTGTTACAAAATTTATATTACAGATAAATGCTGTGCTTTTGGACTTTCTATTTATCAAAGAATCCTGGAAAAATGTTTCATGGCTTCCACAAAAATGTTAAGCCGCACAAAAAATTACTTTTTAATGTTAATAGTATGTAATGTTTCTTGAACGCCAAATAAGCATAATAGAATAGAATAGAAGGATCATGTGACACTAAAGTCTGGAGTAATGATGCTGAAATTTTAGCTTTGCCCTCACAAAAAATTACATTTTACAATGTATTAAAATAGAAAAAGTTATTTTAAATTTTTTTATTTTACAACATTGCTGTTTTTACTGTGTACAGTTTTTTACTGTTTACAGCGCATGTGAACTGTTTCGATGCTGTTTTAAAGCATCCCAGGATGCACCTCATGAAGTTGAAGGAAAGAGTGTGCACAGTTATAATCTTGAATGGCGACTCTCAAGAAGATGCAGTATGAGAGTTTAATTCCTAAAATACTTCACTCTTTCACCAGAACCTCCTCAAAATATATGTCTTACCATGCCATGCAGTTACTCTGAGTTGAAGAGTTCATGAAGCAGCTGAAATATAATTGTGAACCTGTTGTCCGTTGTACTGTGGCTTTCTTGTAGGTGTGGTCGTTCAGCAGTGTACCGCACTCGTGAAATGGCTGCGAGAGCCCTGGTTCCTTTCGTTCTGGTGACTCAAGTTCCCTCCTCTATCCAGACTCTACTGGAGGAGCTGCCTGAAGTACCTGGACCAGGAATCCAACAAAATCACATACATGGAACATTGCTTCAGGTGTGTGAATCCTCCCTAGTCACATGCACTGTACAGCAATCCATTAAGTTGTGTAACATTACATAAGCAGCATCTACAAGAGTATAAAGTATTGGTAAAAAACTTATTTTTAAATCCATTTTAAGTGATTTGTTATAAATTAGCTTTAAACTGTCCAATATGCTATTTTCTGAAAGATGCTGATACCTGAATTATTCTCCTTTTGAAACATTTTCGTACATGTTCGTGTTAACTTCGTTGCAAGTGTTTTGTTGTTGTTTTTTGTTGTGAATCCCCTGCAGCCAACTTCCGCAGCCAACTTACACCGGGTAGGTGTATGCTCTCCACCCTGCTTGTGCGCATGCAGCTGCCAGTTCCACATACTTCTCCTTTTTACTTTCAAAGTCAGCCTCCATCCCATCCTCCCATGGCACCGTCAGTTCGACCATAACGACTGTCTTCGTGGCGATGGACCAAATCACAATGTCTGGTCGGAGGGAGGTTATGGCGATCTCCTGAGGGAACTTCAACTGGCGATCCAGGTCAGCTCTAAGGGCCCACTCTCCTCCAGGTGTCAGCAAGGACCTCTCTCTTACTGTGCTACTGAGTGCCCCTCCCCCTTGTCTAACAAACTGGATGGGCGGGTGTGATGTTGGTGAGCTGGCACGGTTCACTTCTAGCCTGAGTGCTTCGATGGCTTCTGCTAGCTTTCGCAGGACTCTGTCGTGACGCCACCCGTAGCGCCCCTGAGTCAGCGCAGTCTTGCAACCAGAGAGGATGTGCTGGAGGCTGGGACATTGGTGGCCGCAAAGCTGGCAGGGCTCCTCTGAGCCGTACCAGCGGTGCCGATTTTGGGGGCTTGGGAGAGTGTCATACGTGGCTCTGATCAAGAAGCTTAGCGCCTTGCTTGGGGCAACTTCCATAGATCAGACCATGTGATGGAACTGTCGGTGACAGCCTCCCAGGTGGTCCATCTGGCCTGTTGGGATTGGGTCACTGCCATGACTTGTAGCCCTCCTCTTCCCCCCTCCTGACTTCCGAAATCACAAGCTGTTTCCTTTCTTCCCTTGAGGCTTTGGACCATGGCTTGGGTGGTGTTCGCCATCGAAAACCTGTCATGCCATATTGCACCGCCCCTACGACCTCCTGGTGTTTCAGCCGGGTTATGGCCTGGTCTATTGCCTGTGATGCGTCCCATCTTCTTCCTGTTCTGACTTGGACTTTGGGACTCTGTACCACTGGGTCAGGTGAATCTTTTAGTTCGAACAGCAGTCTCACCTTCTCCAGTTTATAGCCCAAGCTGATGGTTTTCAACGGAAGTCTCAGAGTGTTCCTTCCAAATAAAGCTGCCCTTGATAGGCATCGGGGGAGGCCTAGCCACTTCCGGATGTAATTGTTTGCCTTAGCATCCATCTTCAGGACTGCTGAAGAGGGGATGTCACACAGCTTTAAGGGCCACATGAGGCGATGGAACAGAGTGAAATGGTAGCACCAGACCTTAACCCTCTGGGGTCTAAGGGGTTTTTGAGGTCCTGGAGATGTTTTGACATGCCCTGACATTTGTGCTTTTTTCAGTTGCTTACATATTAATGGCAAAGGTGTAATTACACTCTATTTAGCACAAATAGGGCTTTATTAAAAAAACTAAAAATTAAAGTTTCTGAAATAAGGCCACAAAACACATACTTAACATGTGTCCACAATACTTTTGACTAATGGGTGTAGTTGCCTAGTGTTTTTGCTTCAACATGATCTGAAAATCATCCTGCCTAATCATTCGCATAAAACAATACATTGATTTAAATATTTTAAAACCGTTTTTGCTTGCAAAGGCAATATGCGCAGGGGTGTGACTTGCTGTGATTCACACCTGAGAAGACAAAGACCCTGCATACTAATGACCCTGCATATTAATGAGCTTGCATATTAATGAGCCTTTCATTCAGGTGTGTCACACAAGAAAGAATGCAAGGACAAAAATAAATATATATATATATATATATATATATATATATATATATATATATATATATATATATATATATATATACACATATATATATATATAATCCAAATATAAATGAAAGTCAAAAGCACATTTTTAGTACGTAGTCATAACTGGGAACAAATCCTGTTCAAATAGGCTATATGGACCATTCTACAGAATTAGTTAGAGTTAAAAAGTTAGAGTTCTCAGAGAGGAAAAAAAGGTATTTTTTTTATACATTCAAATTGTATAATTTCCAAGGTAAACATTTCTAGTATGCAGTTAATTCTCATACTGTATTTTCAGAAAGTTTTGGAATATATCCTCTCCTCAAATGTGTCACTAATAAAAACCAATAATATTAAGATTTTTTTTACATCTATCTTGTCTTTCTTTTTTTTTTAAAGTAGGCCTATAGCCTGGATTTTATCATTCATATTTCAAAGTTAAGGATTCATTAGTTTGATATAGTCTACATTGGAACAAACACTATAATAACATCTTAGTTTATGAGCTTATTTTTGACAAAACATTCTAACGTTATATATTTACCATATGAGCAGAAACTGGTTAACTAAAGCTTATTTGATGTCTATTTTAGAGTAAAAAACTTTATTATCTATCCCAAACTAGTCAACTAAATGTTGTCTTTCATATTTCGTCTGTAACAACAACAGTGCGAATTCTTACCGTTCATTCATCACACAGAGAGAGACACGCAATTCATATTAAAACAGTATTCGCAAATAGAACAAAGCACTTAAGAATAAAAAACTTACTATGACAATCCTCGCTGGATCCATGGCTCCTCGAAGTGAAATTAATCCAACACTTCTGAGGTAAATTATCCAGAATTATTTCTCACAGCCTCGCAAAACGACATAGACTACCGGTATGTACATTAATCTGATTAAACTTGGTGTTTTATCGAGCTTGTGTGGGCGTTGGCAAGTTTCAGATCATTTGCGTTTGAATTTGTGGGCGTGGTCACATTAAAAGATAATTAGCTGAAATGAGAACGCCTGACATCTCTCTTTTTATATAGATTACATAAACGAGTATCTACTGCAGCTACTCACAAATCAGGTAACCAATTAGACCTTATTTACACACGCCACTGCTCCACTGACTGCCTGACGGTCTGACGCTCCACTGACGGTCACTCCACTGCACACCTCAGACCACTTCCTCCTCACTCTCAGCCTCAACCTACCTCAGAACACAACACGCACTCCTCCGCAGGTCACCTTTCGGCGAAACCTACGCTCTCTCTCACCCTCTCGCCTATCCTCTTTGGTCTCATCCACACTTCCTCCACCTGACAAGTTCCCAACACTTGATACTAACAGTGCAACTGACTCTCTTTTCTCCACTCTAACACACTGCTTGGACAACTTTTGCCCCCTTTCTTCCAGGCCAGCCCACACCACACCCTCTGCCCCCTGGTTATCCGATGTTCTCCGTGAACATCGTTCTAAACTCAGGGGTGCAGAGAGGAAGTGGCGCAATTCGAAAGATCCTACTGACCTTGGTCTTTATCAATTCCTCCTCTCTTCCTTCTCTGCTAATGTCTCTACTGCTAAATTGACTTACTATCACAACAAAATTAACAATTCTTCTGACTCTCGCATGCTTTTTAAAACCTTCTCCTCTCTTCTCAACCCTCCTCCTCCTCCTCCTTCATCAACCCTAACAGCTGACGACTTTGCCACATTCTTCATAAATAAAACAACCACCATCAGCGGCCAATTTAACAATCCACAAACTGACACACACATTTTACCAGCTAACACACACATTCTACCCTCATTCTCTCTGCTTTCAGAGGCAGAAGTCTCCAAACTACTCCTTTCCAATCGCCCTACTACCTGTCCGCTTGATCCTATTCCTACTAACCTACTTCAAGCCATTTCTTCCTGAGTTATACCCGCACTCACGCACATCATAAACACCTCTCTTCACACTGGTACCTTTCCCACAGCATTTAAGCAGGCTCGGGTAACCCCACTGCTTAAGAAACTCTTAATCCAGCACATCTGGATAATTACAGACCGGTTCTTCCATTCGTTGCGAAGACACTTGAACGAGTTGTTTTCAACCAGATCTCTTCCTTTCTCACACAGAACAACCTCCTGGACAACAATCAGTCTGGTTTCAAAAGTGGACACTCAACTGAGAATGCGCTGCTCTCCGTAATCGAAGCTCTGAAACTGGCAAGAGCACCTTCCAAATCCTCAGTTCTCATCCTGCTAGATCTGTCTGCTGCCTTAGACACAGTTAACCACCAGATCCTCCTGTCAATCCTAAAGACGAAGGGAATCTCGGGAACCGCACTCCAATGGTTCAAGTCTTACCTCTCAGGTAGGTCCTTCAGGGTGTCGTGGAGGAGTGAGGTGTCGAAGTCACAACATCTACCTACTGGAGTGCCTCAGGGCTCAGTGCTTGGACCACTTCTCTTCTCCATCTACATGACATCACTAGGAACTGTGATTCAGAAACATGGCTTTTCCTATCACTGCTACGCTGATGATACACAAATCTACCTCTTATTCCAGCCTGATGATCCGACGGTAGCTGCTCGCATCTCAGCATGCCTGACAGACATCTCTGGCTGGATTAAAGACCACCACCTTCAACTTAACCGTGCGAAGACCCGGCCAATCCAACACTTTGTCACAACTTCACTATTCAGCTAGGCCCGTCATCCATAACTCCATCACGGTCAGCCAGGAACCTTGGAGTTGTTATTGATGATCAATTGAACTTCACAGACCACATTACTAGAACTGCCCGGTCCTGCAGATTTGCTTTGTGTAACATTAGGAAGATCAGGCGCTTCCTATCAGAGCATGCTACACAACTCCTTGTTCAAGCGCTTGTTCTATCCAGACTGGACTATTGCAATGCTCTCCTGGCTGGTCTTCCAGCTTGCACGATCAAACCTCTGCAGCTAATCCAAAATGCTGCAGCTAGAGTGGTCTTTAACGAGCCGAAGAGAGCACACGTCACTCCTCTCCTCACAAAATTGCACTGGCTGCCAGTTGCAGCTCGCGTCAAATTCAAGTCACTGACACTTGCTTACAGAACAACCACTGGCTCTGCTCCCTTTTACCTAAACTCATTACTTCAGACTTATGTCCCATCCAGAAATTTGCGCTCTGCAAGCGAACGTCGTCTTGTGGTGCCACGTCAAAGAGGCACAAGATCTCTTTCTCAGACCTTTACCATGACTGTTCCTTGCTGGTGGAATGACCTACCCAACTCAACCAGAGCTGCTGAGTCCGTAGCCATTTTCAAGAAACGGTTGAAGACGCATCTCTTTCGGCAGCACTTGTTCCAGTAATACTAACACTTTCTCTTCCTTTCAATTTAGAAAAAAATAAAATAAAATAAAATAAAAATAAATTACGGGTTCTACGTTGGATTAAACTGTGAAAGGTTATAGCTCTTACATTTTGTTGTCCAGCTGTCAGTTTAACTGCTTCTATGGTTCTCATTTGTAAGTCGCTTTGGATAAAAGCGTCTGCTAAATGAATAAATGTAAATGTAAACACAGAATTATTTGTTTTAGTTTTGAATTAGATAATTTAAAAGTACACACTTAAATGATTATAAAGATATATTGCTCATGCCTGAGTGAATAATATTCACTGAGTTTTGTTTAAGTTTAGAGACATGCTCCAGAAAAAAAGTTCACAGAGAGGCAGAAAGCACACCCTGTTTATTTTCTTTACTTTACAAAAGCACAATGTTTTATTTCAATTGTAAGTGAATCCATAAAAAAGTAGACATTTAACAGTTTATTTTTTCAAATTTCTTAAGTGTGTATGACCAAAAATGTCTATTTTGCTGCTATGTGAAAAAAATCGCGCAAAACGCGCTGGCGCGTTTGCCGACTCCAAAGGGTTAACTTGCCAGGCAGAAGGTTTTGGTCGATCTTCTTTAAACCAGTAGTGAGCTGTGCGGTCACAGAGACTACCATGTTTTTGTCTGACTGGTCAGCTGTGTATAGCCTTCCCAAGCTTTTCACCGGCTGCTCTGCCAGGCATCTCCTCGCCGTCCACTGTGAAGGAGATGTCATCTCTCCTGGCTCCTTTGCGGATTGAGACACTGCGATATTTGGATGGCTTTATCTTCATCTTGGCCCATGTCAACAGTTCCTCAAATCTCTTTAGGAGTCTGTGAGTACACGCTGCTGTCTGTAGGAATGTAGTGACGTCATCCATATAACATCTGATGGCTGGAAGTTGCTGACCTGTTGGGGATCTGACTCCTTTTACCATCTGTCTTTCTCCAATTAGGATGACCTCAAAAGCTGCTGTGAAGAGAATTGGGGAGATTGAACAACCCATGGCTATTCCCTTCTGCTGTTGGTACCACTCAGTTGTAGCTGTTGATGTAGAGTAGCACACTTGGAGGTTATTGAAGTAGGTTATTGAGACTCTGGATGCATGATGGGATGTGGAAGAAGCTAAGGGCGTACCAGATGAGCTGGTGGGGGACGGACCTATAGGCATTGGCCAGATCGAGCCAAACAACATGGAGGTCTGACTTGTTGCGTTTGGCTGTCTGGATTTGTTCCCAGATCATTATTGAGTGCTCCACGCAGCCTGAAAACCCTGGTACACCTGCCTTCTGACAGCTGGTGGCTATATACTTGGACAAGCGGCTCGCCATCACCGAAAATAAAATTTTCCCTTCCACATTTAGAAGCGCAATGCCTCTGAATTGGTTGATATCTCGGGAGTCTTTTTCTTTCTGGATAAAAGGGGTGAATGCCTTGCACCATGCTGGTGGGATGGATTTAGTTTTCCAGGCAGCACTCATCTTCCACAACAGCCTCAAAGTCATGGGGCATCTCTTGTAGACCTTGTATGATACCCCGTTTGGACCGGCTGCTGAAGCAGCTCTTGTTCGAGATACCACTTGATTGATTTCTGACCATTTCGGAGGGCTGGTGGCTCAGGTGGTTTAGGAATGTAGCCAGGTGAACCAATGGGGCTTTCCTGAAGCTCATCGCTCGTCTGGGTTTTTATATGGTCCTCCAACTCCCTTTCAGTGATGTGCAGTCTCCCTGTTTTCTTTTCCTCCAGCAACCCGCGCGCATACTTGAAAGGGTCACGGAAGAAGCTCGACCTTGCTCTCTCCTTGCGGCTTCTGCGTCTCCGGATCCTCTCTGCTCTCATTAACAGTCCAAGTTTAACTCGGATCTGGTCCCACAGATTTTTTAGGCCCTCCTTTTCGTGGTCCTCTGATCTTTTCCATGCTTTCCGTAGGAGGCGGCGCTCTTTCACTAGCTGGTGTATTTCCCTCTCCTGTCTGCCGCACTGCTTTGGAAGGCTCTTCCTTTGCTGCAGCTCTCCAAATCTGGCTTTGCCCTCTTCGTAAATGATGTCACCGAAGATGTTCAACTTAGTGATTGTGTTGCCTTTCAGGGCATTCTGGAGAGATGTATGCAGACTCTCATCAAAGATTCTCTACTCATCCTTTTCGCTGGCTTTCGGCCATTTGACTTTGGCATTCCGGCAAGGTATCGTGGCTGTGGCTCTTTTGAGCTCATTACTTGCGGTGTCACGATATCCGGGCTGCTGGATTTGTGGCAGATGATTCGTATCCACTTGCAGGGGCTGGTCTGGCGTTGTTCCCCCAGGTGCAATGGTGGGATCTGTAGCGCTGTGGTGCTCCACCAGGCTACTGTTCCTCCTTGTCTGATCTGCTGCTGCAGTGCAACCTTGCGCCTGGGTGTTCCTGCCACACTTTGCCTTCCCCTGATGGATTTGCAGGCCAAGGTATGTGGTCACTTTGCTCCATAGCTGTATTCTCTTAGGATCCTTTCTTTGTACGTTGTGTCCGTTCCAGTCGTTACCGGGTAATCTGTCCTGTTTGGTCCATCTTCCATCCCACCTCTCGGTGGACCATCGGGCTGTTTTCTCTTTATTCTGCTTGTAGTTAGTTAGGGAGTCTGTGAGGCAGTTGCTTCTCAAATGTGCGGACAGGGTAACTAGCCCCTCGCCCCTGGTGCAGTCTTTCCTGGAAGCCAACTGTTCGGTTCACAGTAGTCACTGGTGAGCCAGAATGACTAGTTGTAAGCACAGGTGAGACCACCTGCAAGGCATTTCTGCCTGGCGCAATTCCGCCAGTGCCCTTTTGGTCTGGCTGCAGGGTCGTCAGCCGGGAGCCACCCTTCACGGATGTTTCGCTCCTTTAATCCCAGAACACCTCTGGGTGGTGGAGCAGCGCCAGGGACGTCTCCCTGCCGCCCCCTGCAGCCAGCCTTAGGATCCATCTTTCCCCCAAACCTTGTCCTGTTTACGGAGCCAGACCCAAAAGCTCCTTTGCTCTGCGAGAGATAATTGTGAGATAATTGTGGATCGAGATATTGTAGTTTTGACACTTAAAGCAGGTTTCTTTATATATACACTATTTTGCATTTGTATTTTTTATTTATTTGTAAAATGTATTGGTAACACTGTTTCGATAATCCACTTTAGACATTCTACTAAGTAGCTTTGCAACTACTGTCTATTAATAATGACTAATGACTAATGTCATCTTATTCTACTAACCTGAACCCTAACACCTAAAACTCTACTACTAGTCTACTAGACTGCTAATACTCTAATGAGAGTTAGATGACATGGAGTTGCAAAGTTTTTTAATTTTAAATTTTTTAAATGCAGTTCTATGCAGATTTGATCCTGTTTGCACTGAAAAAGACCAATAAACAAGCATTTATCTAAAATAAATAAAAAGATAATTGCATGAACTATGAAAGACAACAATTGAAAGGGCTCTTTATTATCCTGTATTTATGTTGTCGATTTTGATTCACTGAGTCACAGTGACTCTCTTGTGACTCTTTGAATATGGAAATTCTGGATGTCTGTGTGTACGACCAGATTAGGAACAGATAACAGACGCTGCACATCTTGTCCATGTATGTGATGGGGGACTGGGGAGTGGATTATGGTGTGAAGTATGTTCAGATCAGCTAGTGATAATGTAATGTTTTTATTGGAGAACTACCCTCATGCTGTTATCTGATGCGAATACCTGAACTGCAGGAGTGGTGTACGTGTGTACCTCAGCATCAGCTAAGAGATGGCACTGCGTCAAACGGATTGTGCCAAAATCTAACTGATATCGTGTAGTCTGACCCCGTCATAAGAATTGTCATAACTTTATTTTTTATTTTTATGTTTGTTATAAAGTAGATTTGTTCTAATTTGAGTCAAAAGACCCCTTTCCCCAAGTTTTTATTGATATTCTAGCTTCTAGATATCACCAACCAAAAAAGTCTTATCAACATTTTGAGGTGTAAACCATCTCTGTAGTACAAATGATTCATTAACTTTCCTTTGGACATTACAGACCATAAGCAAATGTTACAGTGTGTTTGTTTAAACAGAAAACAGAAATGGCAAGAGAAAGTGACATACAAAAAAAAAGGTGTGAGTGGGAGGAATAGATGTTGTCTCGAGCCTGAATTAAAGACTTTTTGTTTTTGTTGAAACGGATATGTATCAGCCTACATAAAAATAGCTTCACTGTATGTACACCTTCCTTAACACAACACACTCACAATCGTTGATTTGCATTGCACAGTGTTGATACCAGGATGAAATGAAGAAGTGTGTCAGCACTGTGTTTCAAAGTGCCATTTTGATTACAAAACCAGCTCTGCTGAGTAAAACGCTTGAACCCAGCAGAGTTCACTTAAAAACCTCTGTTGACACAACTGACTGGTTCCCTTTAGACGCTGGCTAATGAGGGTAACAGACTGAGCAGCACTAACCTAACCTGACACCTCAGAAACAGAGGTTTCTTTTTTTTTTTAAACCTAGGTAACATCCAGATTCCACAGGGAAATGAATTCACTGTGTGTTTTGAAAATATTAAATCAGATCAGCAGACATACTGCAGTCAATGTGGGTCTTCCACATGCACACACTCGAGGTGGTGTATAACTGATTCAGCCTCCTTACCATTGTCTTAAAATTGTGTGCATGCCTTTGTTGTTACTGTTTTTAACTGAGAGCAGTGCAATATTTATTTGTATTTTTTAAAGTGTATTTTATAATTTTTTTAAAATTCGTAGCAGTCCCAGTCTGATTATTTTTAGTTTTTTGTTTCGGTTTGAAAATGGCGAACAGCCCATTTTATTTATTTTTGTTTTCAGTATTAACAAGCAAATTATTTAATGATTTTTGCTTTCAGTATTATTTTCACTATTTTGTTTTCTCTCTCTGTGTGTGTGTGTGTGTGTGTGTGTGCGTGTGTGTGTGTGTGTTCCTCTTTTGTGCATTGCTGCCAAAGGTCTGGATCTACTGATCGCTTCAATCGGCCTTGAAACACCCACTCACACAAGCTTTATTTCTTCTTTAAGGAAAAGCCTATAAAAACAAAAAATCAAACTGATGAGACAAATGAGCTTAATTAGATTCAGATTGCATCCAGACTTTCCAAATCTTTTCATAATGCATCCACCCACAGCCACAGGTTGGCTTTTAAAACCTTTCCTTGCAGTCGTATTTGACAGTCGACCCACCGGCCTTTCTGTGTCAAAGGTCAGCATCTAGCACTGCATTCAGGCTGTGTGCTGGTGTTTGTTTGTGCACGTTTCTTTTCTAAATGTGTGCACGACTCTCTGTACGCTGAATTATGGACCTCTATGGGGTGTTTATTTTTGCCCTTAGCCGCTGCCATCGGTTTGTGGTTGGTCTCAAGTTGTGTAGTTCGTCAGTATAAATACACACACTTTCCTCCGAGGCCGGCCGTCATGGGCCTTCCCACCGACAGGGTAAGCAGGCCTGGGCTAGATGTGTGGGATACAGGGTGTGGGCCGCTAGTGTTGGGGGTGTCCGCAGCTTGGAGGCCAGGCCTGGTATTTCATGGTCAGACTTGTTTTGGCCTGTGCCTCTCCCTCCCGGGGCATAATGAGTGGCTTCCACATTGCGGCTGTAAACCAGTAAAGAGACTATTTCAGCCTTCTGTACACTCTCTTTAACCGGGCATGCATAGAGCCATCTACTCTCCTTCATTTTATTTCTCTCCCTATAGACTGTTATGCAAGGATGTTAATTGAACTAATAAATAAGAAAGAAGACCTAAAGGAGAAACTGTTTTTTTTTTCTCTGATTTCTGTCAGATATAATTCATTAGATTTATTCTTTCAGATATCTTTCAGATTGGAAAGATTAACTTATAAAGAAGCTGATATGTCTTTCTAATTTGTCTAATCATATAATATGATTAGTGATGCACCAGGTAATTCCTTAAATTTGAAAGCCGATTACCCATATATTGGCCGATTAATCTTAATCCAAATTTTTATATAATTTAAAGAGCTTGACCACAAATTCTTTCCATTAAAATCCATGTCCCAAGCACACAATTATTATGTTATGATAATTTTATATAGCCTTTATGAAAGACTTCCACTTCACATGTTGCTCTTAACTGTGATTCCAATCATATTTCAAGCCATTCAAAACTATCATTTTGAACAGTGTGCATATGAAGTGTCTCAGCTGTAGGAAATAATACATTATTTATCAGCTTTAATTTATCAGCCAAATTTTCCGATATGTTTGCCGATATATCATGCATCCCTAAATATGATAAATTATTCCTTTATGGACACCTCTCTTTGATTTTGTCAGATGTCTCCTGTCTGATCTCTCTCTGAATTATCCGTCTGAATTCTCTCTTTGATCTCTCTAAACTCTTACTGATTCCCCTGTCTGATCCCTCTTATTTATTTTTCTGATCTCTGATTTATGTATCTGATATCTGTCTTTGACATCCATTTCATGTCTATCTGTTTTATGTCTTCCATCTCTCCGTCTAAACTCTTTGGTTGCTCTCTCTGGTCTCTTTCTGTTTTCTCTGTCTGAGCTATCTGATTTAAATCTGATCTCTCCAGCTCTAATTTATGATCACAATTAAGGGAAAAGGTAAATGAGATCATAAAATACTGAGCCAGATTGCAATGGATACACAGACTCTGATTTCTCTGTCTGAACTCTCGGTTTTCTTTATATTTTATCTCTTTCTCTCCAACTTTTTCTCATATTAAAGGTGTTCCATCTCCTTCACAGGTGCTGTCGTTGTTAAGTTCCTACCTGACGGACACACACAGACCCCAGTCAGAAAATACCCAGGACTGTGACCTTTCCAGTGCCATTTTTCCACGGCTGTGGCTCGCCACAAGGTGGGTACTGTCAGGGTAATACACTGGTCACTACTTTCATTATTTGCATATACATCAGCAAAAACAGTGTGCGTACAAGCAATTTTTGGTTTGACTTTTGCTAGTAACATTCTTTTACAAAATAACATTGCAACTAATTGGTGTATTAATTGAGCTCTCTGTGTTCTGAGCTCGTGTTTCAAAGGCTGCTCACTGACCCAGCGCTGCAGGAAGAGTCACACGGCCACGTGCCCTTTGACCACTCTCACTCATCCATAATGATGCTTTATATCAAACTCCTTAATGAGCCAGAGACATTTTGGGATAGTTGAGTAAGATGGAACAGCATACAACAATGAACATTTCAAACAATTGTATGCTACATTGTCTCGTGACAGTGCTATGTAATGTTTCATTCAGTGAGTAGTGTCCTAATCAGGTTTATCATAGTTAACTAAAACTAAAATAAATTTTAAAACGATTAAATGCTTAAAGTTTTTAATGTTGTTTATGTCTATGTGGTGTTTTTAATATGCTTTCAGACAAACCATGTGCAAATTCATAAGTCAACACCATTGCTGAGTATTTTCTACTTAAAACTGCAGTGAACCAAAGGCAGTCTCAAGAACACAGTTTGATATCGCTGTTTTTTCTGACGTCACAAACTAACATGTACCCAATCACGTCAACGTGTGGGCGGGCTTTAGCATATCATCATTACTATGCTGCCAAGCAGGGGAGTCTCAAGAGAAGCCGGGTTATCCCGGTATATTTTTTTCTGTTGAAATGAAAAAAATCTGGTACTTTTAACAATATAGCAGGTGAATTAAGTATGTCATGTATATTATGATGTTATTATGAACTATATGCCTTTCTCCACTGACGTTATGATTTGTTCAAAGTGTTTCTAAGGATACTGATTTTTAGAAGGCAGACTGAGATGGTGAACGGGAACATGGTTTGTGTAACATTAGCAAATATTATTAGCTGTTTGATAACGTACCATTGATAAAGTATACCATTGTGCAGCGTTTACTACAGTAACTTGAGTAAACTTGAGCAAGTGGAACTGAGCTGGTGTGAGTGAGTGGAGACGGGGCTAATATTAATGGGTCTGCGTTTACTAAATGAAGCAAGGGTGTAGTTACATTCAAGCTGTATTAAGGCATGACGTTTTTTTTTTCACAGGTAAAACTATTTAAATATGTTATTTTGGTGATAAAAGATGAGTATTATGGGATACAATTATCGACTACTTCAGGGGGACTTTTAACTTGATGTCTAAAATAACTTGAAATAAAACTGAAATAAAAATGTATAAGAACTATATAGACATTGAAACCAACATGGTTGGTTGGTTAATATTTTTTTTCTTGTAATTATTATTTTTAACCCAGTTTTCTGTCAAATGACTAAACTTTAAGAAGATACATCAAATAGTCAAGGAGGAGATGAATGATGTAGTTTCTGATTCATTCCTAATACTGGAAAGGGAGTGTGAAGTTGAGTGCAATTTGTGATACTGGCATGAATTGTGCTCTTGTACATTGCACAATTTGGCAAACGTATTAGGTTATCCAATTGCTCCATGCAGAAAATGTTCACAGTCGTGAACATACTGCATTTCTAATAAGGCTAGTATGGTGGTATACCTATCCAAACATATGAAGTGAAGAGATTTAGGGAACATTTAGAAAGCTGGGACAAAAATGGCAGAAGAATGAAAGAGAAACTGGAGATGGAGGGACAAAGGTGAAATGACAGATCCCAAACGTCTGACCATATATCCCTACAATCCTTATCTTGGTAATTTGTTGAATTCTGAGTAATAATTTGTGTTTAAAGAGCAACAGAGGGACACAAAAAGATGAAGCCAGGCATTCAAAGAGAGGGAGAGTTTGTGTTATTAATATCTCAGTGATGAAATACTGACGTCAGCCCTAAACACTGGCCCTCTTGTTCTCGCCCATGCCCATGAGCGTTTGCTGTGCGCACACACACACACACACACACACACAACTGATTTACTCTTCCATATACTCACCACAGTTTCTATTCACAAACACATACACCCTCTCCCACAAACGTTACCCTGCAGTTGGTCTGAGATACAGGGCCCTAAATTCCCTTTGTGCCCATGGGCAGCACATGTGAATCTTTATCTTTATAATCAGTGTGAACTTAATTGTATTGCTCGCTATTGCAGTCAGGATGCATTATCATTCACTCTAACTATAATATAGTGACTCAAGTGTTTTGACATACATGCCCATTTCCTTGCCTTTTGTTTTGATATATCTGCACTTCTGATCAGACGGGATGCATTTCCCATTTTTGACAGTAGATGGTGATTCAGTTTTACTACAGGCATAAAACATGCATTAGAGATTCTTCTGAGACAAACCGTAATTTGATTATTATTGTTTGGCTGAAATATGTTCAAAATGTAGTAGCTTATCTACCGTGGGACCTGTAAATTGTGTAAATAAATTAAGTTAATTGTTCAAATTAGTTAAATGCTAACAAAAGAAAATCTGTATTTTCACTGTTCATATTATGTGAATTACACTTTTTCTGTATTTGCTTAAATTTCTACTTTAAAATTTAATTTAATTCTCCTTCAAATATCCACTTTTTTTTATTATTTTTTTTATTGCACCATGTGTGTATAACACTTGAAAAATAAAGTGTTGTTTTTGTACAAATGCAATGAAATGCTATCAAGTATGAAATAATAATCAATCTTAATCTCTCTCTCACACACAAATTGACAGGCGAAATCTGTGTCTGGTAACACGTGGTGCGTTTCTAGACCTGCTCGGCTGTCTTTGTGGATGTATTCCAGTTCCTGTGTCAGGTAAGAGCTCAAAACACCATACATAGCAAAGTGTAATGTGCTTGTTTCCAAATGTACAACTTCCAGTCTAGTTTATATACCAAGGGAATTTGGTGTCTGCTTAAGTGTGTGTTATTTTGAGTGTGCTGGAGGCCTGCGAGGCTTGAATAAGAAAGACGCTAAACGGTCTCTGACAGATGGTACAATTGTGCCCGTGTGACCCAGTTAAAAGGGGCGGCCCCTGCATGTTTGCGGGCCCCATGTGTTGCACACATGTGGGCATGGTGGCGGTGTTTATCATTTTAAAACAAGCATACTCTTACAATCCCACCCGTCTACCATCACTTACATAACAAACGATAGGCTGTGCAGAGATTTATTTTTACACTCTGCCCTATACTCTCAGTCTTAAAACCCTTTTGATCTCTGTCTACCTTTCCTTTCATTTCTCTTAATATAATTTTTATTCCATTTATCTCTATATTTTAGAGCCTGTCTGATGTTTTCCCCTCTCTGTTTAAGGAATTACCTATAAATAAAAACTATCAACAGACTTTGTCAAAGCATATGTCTTACTTTCTACTGGATAACACCCAAAAGAGATGGCTGAATGTGCACACTGTTCTTTGCCGTACTATGAAAGCAGATGACAAAAAGGAGCTGGCACATAAAAAAATTACAACAACAAAAAAACAATAAAAGTAGAGGTCATATGACAGCTTTGTGTGAGAAACACCAAAATACTGATTGTTATATACACTGAAAATCTTCCCCTATACCATAGCTCTTAAATTTAATTTGTGCTTGACCATTTTCAAACTTACCATGTCTCGTTTAGTAGAGAGATGTAAGAAACAATACAATATTTTTATTGACATCAAACCAAATGTAGGACTTCAGAAGACTTAAAAAATAACTGTAGCACACATTATATATGGGCAAATTTATGGTGCTTTTTTTGTCCTTTTGCAACTTGAGTGACCCTTGTCACTGTTTGCTTACATTGTATGGGAAAATATTCAAGAACACCTTAAAATAAAGTGTAGATTCACCCTCCCATGCTTTTTTTCTGTCTGTTTGTATCTCTCTCACTGTCTCCTTCCTAAAGTGCACTGGTCACAGGTGTTGTTAACCTCAGTGAAGAAATTAACATTTTAATTTGTCACTAACACTTCAAACTGGACAGAATGACCTTAACAATCTGCTTTTTCATTCGTCGTGGAACTAAGTAGGAGCGGAAAGTTTCTGGGCAGTTCTTGCATGTATTCCCATCCTAATGCACTCCTCGCTGAAAGTGTGTGTGTGTGTGGTGGGGGTGTATGAGGCCAAGTGCTCTTAGTAGTTTGGCTCGGAGACTCTAAGCAGAGATTGCAATGGTGTTTTTACTGGCGATGCTTTAGCTGGGCATGAGAGGAACGGGTTTACAAGTCTGTGTGGATCAAACACTACCGCATGAGAAATGCTCTCTCAACATACACCAACACACATTCTCTCTCTCACTGTCTCTCTTTCTCTCTGATGGCCATTAAAACCATAATTTTGGCACAAATTGTATTGTATTCCTCATATTTCTTTCTCCCGGGTGAATAAATTGGGGCTAACATGCACACACTCGTCAGTAGGTGGTTGGCAGCGTAGGGGTCGTTCACTGTGGGAAAGCATGCTCACATCTGCTCTGCACGTTCCTCAGTCGTCTGGGTTTTGTTTTTCACAGTTTGGGTAATCATGGCAGAGCATGATGTAAAATCCATGTGTTCGAGCACGTTGCCGCTTGTGTGTATCGGAGTGTGTTTACTACTGTAGTGAGTACAGACGGCCCACTGTTTTCCTGCACCATAAAATCTAGCTGAACACTTAAAAACAAAAAGATTGCACATGTACTTTAACAATTTTTGCGTCGTAAAGTTGCTCGGGCTTTAGTACTGAAATTCACTGAATTATTATAAGTGTTCCATCTTATATAAAGTAAGGATGTGTTATGAATAACTTCAGGGATTGAAAATCATGTCATCATTTACTAGGGCAGGGTTGACAATATCAATAAATGGATTTTAATTGATACTCATTTTTATGAACCGGTTTGGATTCTTAAATCCTAAGATCGATCGATCGATCTCTCTATGCGGTTTTCTGTTGATGTGTGACCAAATCTAAATAGCAAATAAATCTTTTTTTTTTTTTTTTTACATTTTAACTTGACAGTTTTTCCTGTACAGTTAATTTAAAGTTATAGTACTTTAATTTAGAGACTTTTTTCCCGAATCATGAAATTTGTTATTACCCAGCCGTATTTTTACTCACCCTCATTTTGTTCCAACCTTGTATGACTTTAAAAAGGAGATGTTTTGAAGAATGTTCACACTTCCTATACGGTAAAAGTATAGTTAACAGAGGCTGTCAAACTTCAAATAGGACAAAAAGCACCATAAAAGTATTGTAAAAGTGGTCCAGATGACTCTATATGGTGTATTTGAAACCTTCTGATGCCGTACGATAACTTTGTGGGATTAACAGGCTAGAATGTATGTGAACATTCAACCTTCAAAACAAAATCTTTTGTGCTAAAGAGAAGACATTGTATGAGTTCAGAACAACAAAAAAGTAATTGAACTATTTTCTTTTTTTAGCTGAGAGGTTTAAACGAGAACGACCTCTCCAGGTTGTGTGAGTGTTTTGCCAGTGTTTGATTTCACTGCAATGGGCTTTATTTTCTATTACCAGTGACTGTAATATTGCTATTTTTATGAGAGAGCAAAATCTGGTCACTGAGACTTGGTGGTCGTGGCATTGATGAAACCACAGCTTTCTCTGAGTCATGCTGGGGTGGCGGGTGTGTTTTGTATGTAATGCCTTGGATGTCTAACTGGGCTGTTTAGGTTTTCATGAAGATTCCAGCACATCCCCAGAACTACTGTCTCCAAACTCACACACATATTGTCTGCCACAGTCTGTCCTACTGAGAGATGCCTTTCATTTCCGAGAGTAATCATTACCGTGGTCCTCCATCTCTCCAGAGGGCCAACAATATTAATAAATGCCATAGCAAAAGCGTCCTTTCTCTGCACCGCACACCCTCTTCGCTCTCATTTCCTCTTTCTTCCCCATTCTGTGTTTGTGCCTCTGTGTGTTGGAGGAAAACAGACATAGTGTAAAAGGGAAATAAATCAGCATTGTTAACCAAAGTCTGTCTCATGACTGACTAGTTCTCATCTCCCTCCCTCTGTTAATGATGTTTTTCTCTTAGTGTGTTGTTTTGTGGTATTGAGTACTTGGCCTGAGTTTAAAGGCTTGAGAATGGTTACCATCACTCCTCTTATGACCCACTACAGTTTTGTTTTTACTTCATTTCACTTTTCTCTCACTCTACTTTTCTCTTACTCTGAATAGCTGTGGCAATCTTGGTTTATTTATTGGAACCTGTGGGAGAGTTGTTATATAAAATTAGTGCCTTTTAGATTGTAGAAAAGTATTTGTTAAAGTACATTTTCTGTATGGTTTTAAATATCTATCAGACAAAGAATGTCTTTAGGTTCTAATAAATTGCACCATGCCATTTGAAGGGGAAGCTATTGGGGATAAAAACTCATGGTAAATGGTCAAATGTTCTAATTCTGATTTCTTTATTTACTTATTTTTGTTTAAATATAATTATTGTGACTTTTTCTTTAATTTAAAGGGGTCATATTTTGCTTTTCCACTTTTTCAACTGTAGTTAGTGTGTAATGTTTTGTTTTGAGCATAAAAAAAAGTTTTTTTCTGGGCTTTATGAAGTCACAATGTTACTCATTTAAATAATCTCCGCCCACAGAATAGGCAAAAAAAGGACAAGGCCTGGTTGAGCTGCTGCTATGTCAAAGAAGTGCGTTTACTGTAGTGTTTGTAAGCTCTTGCATTTGTAAGACTGTTCACTGCACCTTAGGAAAATGAACCATGGTTTTGTCAAGTCAAGTCAAGTCACCTTTATTTATATAGCGCTTTTTACAATACAAATTGTTTCAAAGCAGCTTTACAGAGATAACAGGAAAACAATGTTGTAATAGTATTGTTAAATTCAAAATTAAATGTTAAATGTCCCCAACTAAGCAAGCCAAAAGCCAATGGCGACAAAGGCAAAGAGAGGCGAAAAAGGCAACAGTGGCAAGGAACCAAAACTCCATCAGGTGACAGAATGGAGAAAAAAACCTTGGGAGAACCCAGGCTCAGTCAGGGGGCCAGTCCTCCTTTGGCCAACGAACGAACAGTGTATGATTATGAGTTAGGCAGCATAATGTCAGGAGTCAGATGTGATCAGAACTTTCACGATATTTATCCAGTTCATCTGGTTGGGTTGGGTCATCCGGACGGTGAGGAGATGAGTGTGTTGAGGTGTCCATGGGCCTTCACAGTGTTGATGGGGCCGGCTCATCAGGGATGCGTTGTCGTCGTGTCCATGTGATGGTCCTTCCTCAGATCTGGATATGGCCTGGATCCGGCGGTTCGCGGTAAACCTCGGGATAAGCAGAGAGACTAATATTAGCGTAGACGCCATCCTTCTTATGATGTACAAAGTACATCAGGAATTATGGGAAGTGTTCCCGGTTCCGGCTGATCTAAACTATGCAGCCTAACATTGAATTATAGAAATCTATAATGTGTTATGTGTATGCTAAGCCAAAGAGATGTGTTTTTAGTCTAGATTTAAACTGACAGACTGTATCTGCTTCCCGGACTGTGTTAGGAAGATTGTTCCAAAGTTTTGGTGCTAAATAGGAAAAGGATCTACCGCCAGCAGTCGATTTTGATATTCTAGGTATTATCAATTGGCCAGAATTTTGAGATCGCAATAGACGTGAAGGACTATAATGCGTTAAGAGCTCGCTCAAGTACTGGGGAGCTAAACCATTTAGTGCTTTGTAAGTAATCAGCATTATTTTAAAAAATTTTGTGAAAAGTTTTGTGATCGATTACTGTTTGTATTACCATAGTTTTCCGACAAACATCATGATTAAATGGTGTATAACATCTTATCTAAAATGTATAAGAAAATTACCGGAAAAAAACATACCACTATGAAACGTTGGGAAATCCGTGCTTTCAAAGTCCGTGCATGAAATTCATTCTGGACGATCCTCTTGTTTGTTAACATTCATAAGTCTTAATCATGCTTGAATTGGTTTGAAATTGACACCATCCTTAATATTTACATCGGAGCAAATTAAACTTGCGGTTATGGTAAGGGGCGTGACATTTCCCAAACACGAGCTAAGTGGTGCCAATCACAATACACTGGGCCAGCTAACCAATCACAGCATATTTCGTATTTAGGAAGGAGGGGCTTCATCGAAACTGTACCTAAATGGCGTGGTGCAGTTATATTGTAATTTGTTTTTTGAACAATCAAGCATGAAAGCGTATCCTAGTACACGCCAAAAACTAAATCAAATCTTCGTAAAATGGCATAATAGGACCCCTTTAAATATGAAAATAATATTTTAAAAGCAGGGTTGGTGATTTGTTCCAGAAACATGTTTTGTTATGCTGGTTGAAAGTCTCTTCCCATCCTGATAGCAAGCACTAAGTTAAGTGGTCTAAATGTGTGTAGATTATATATATACGCTTCGTGACTCGATTTTCAATGGCAATTTCTCTCCAGCAGTCAGGTGTTACTGGACAGTGCTCTTTAAGTTATTTGTCCATTATTATTGTATTGTTTTGTGCTTTGAGACATGAGGTAGTAGAGACACGCCGTCTCTTGTCTCGTGACGCATTTGTTTGCTCCTTGCTATACACTTTCATGTGTTTTGAAGAAGGCATGGCTTTGGAGACGCTCTGAAGGGAGGGTGGAATCTTATGCTTTCAAAGCTAGCCTCTTTGAAAATTGCCAACCCTTTGTAATCAATTTTGTATAAATACATTTAAGTTTGAGAAATGCTAGAATGTTAGTATCACAACTGTTTATAACACTGATAATAAGAAATGTTTCTTTGAGCAGCAAATCAGCATGTTACAATTTCTGAATTATTTTGTGTGGCACTGAAGACTGGAGTAATGATGCTGAAATTTTAGCTTTGCCATCACCGTAATAAATAAAGTTAAACAGAAAACAGTTTAAATTGTACTTATATTTTATAATATTACTATTTTACTGTAATTTTGATCAAATAAATGCTTTGGTGAGCATTAGACACAATTTGTAATAGCAACAGTGTATCAAATGTGTACATGGTCCACTTTTAATTGACTGACTTCGAACGATTTTGAAGGAACATTTAGTCTACAGATGTTTGTGCTTGTGACTGAGTGAAGCAAGAAAACATGAGCAAAAGCATGTGTAAATGTATATATGATAAATGACTGACTCTTAAATAACTTGTTGTCTTGGGTTGACGTTTTGTTGCCGATGTCTATGTCAGGGTTCTGGTGATGAGGTATTTTCCACATTAGATTAGATATTCCTATTCTCATCACTACAAACGTTTGTCAACATCTCCACTCTGGTTTTAAACATGCCTTCCCATCACCCCCTTCTTATAATAATGGTCCAGGTCTGTGTGAACATGTCAACAGTTATCATCGTTGAAACAGGTGTTGAGCAATGTCCATGCCCTAAAGAGACAGGCAAGTATACACACATACATAATCCCCTCTCACACTTTGCTAAATTAGAGTGCGCCACACACTCGATGCTTTAGGTCAATCTGAGCATGCTCCGAGAAGCGTACGAGGGCTCTTTTCATGCTCTAGTGTCACGGTAACCGGGCCCGTCTCCTGGGGAATGCAGTATGGCCCTTCCCTCTGGTCCACTCCTTGTAGAATCATGTGTAGTGCCGGATTGGGTTGCATTGTGGGTGTTGGAATGGGTCATTGGAACTTATTGGATGGAGAAGTGAGCTTTATTTAGCCTTCAGAAGAATATTGTGTGCATAATAATTGAATAAGGAAAATAGTTAGTTTGAGGCTCCGAAGCACTTTTTTCCCAGGATGCCTTTCAGCAGAGCATATAGTGATGACATAGTGAAGCTGAATCAATATTTAGTAGTGCAAGTTCAAAGGTTGATCATCCTTCACTAATGAATGGACCAGTCAAAGTAGTTCTCTTATTGCATTGTACACTTTGATATGTCACCTAAGATAAATTATGCTTTAATTTTAGAATATATCTTCTCTCACATCTAATGGAGTACATTAATTGTCTACGTTCATAGAGTCTCCGCTGAAGAAACTACGTGAGGAAACTCTGCACATTCTTATGGCCTCAGAACTTGTGGCCCCTCAGGGACCCGACGACATAGACCTCTCAGTCCCTGGAGCCACACAGTACCTGAAGAGCCTGGCTCACATAGCCATCAGTGTCTGTGTGGAATCACCTCACCTCTGGGAATGTCCTGAGGCTGGCGGGTTTCAGAGAGACCTCCTGGAACGGCTGCTACAGTGCCCACACTATGAGGTTCGGCTGTTTGCCCTGGAACAGTTCCTCAAGAGACTTCAGAGGACAGAGGACAAGTCTCAGCATTGTGGTCAGGGACCCTTGCCCTTTGAACTCAGTGTGTCCAGCCTAACCTCTTTGGCCCTTCATGAGACATACCCGGGGTGTCAAGCCAAGGTGAGGAAACCACCCTTTTGTGTTGTCATACTCTACACAACTTATAAAACACTATGCAAAAAAAAATAACACAAAGAAACTACCACACAATATTAAAAAACCTTGCAAAAAAACTGCGACTCTACAAAACTAAAATAACTTTAACAAAAACAACACAATTTGTGTTACATCTTGAAACAATCTTGCTTTATAGTTGTAATATAGTTGTAAGTTGTAATACTGAGTGTTGTTTCTGAGAAATTGTTTCTAGACCAATTTTATCAGTGTACAGAAATAATATACTTTAAAAGATTATAGTTAAGTGAATGAGTATGAATATAGTTACTGAGTGTAATGCTTTTGGACACTTAATTGCAATAAAATAAATATATTGTTGTAAATTTATAATAAATTCAATTAGCCGAATCTCTATACTGTATGTAATTTCACAATTACTTCTATTGTCTATTACTTCTAAGTGTACTGCCCAGTGTACTGACAAGCATGTATGGTTAACTAAAATATACTGTAATGTCCTTTCTGTTGAAACTTGTATGTCATGGTTTAGATCTATTTGTAATTATGCATCTATATTGATGAAATTGCAATTTATTACAATTAAAATTATTTAACTTTATATGTAATCGGATAACACGCTACAGTTAGCTAGTGTTACTCAACACATCAAAATAAGTGTATTTCATACACAACCAAAATGTATTACACTATTAAAATGTACTAGTATAACTTTTAATTTGATATTATTAGAATTATTTACAAGAAACTTTACAAATCATTCAGAAACCTAACAAAATGTTTTACATACTCCCCAAACACTTTACAAAATATAATAGGAAAACTTGTCAAAAAAATTTGCACAAACAATAGGGAAAATTCTTTGCAAAAACAAAAATGTAAACCGTAATATTACTTGAAAAATAATCTAGTTTGATTTGCGGATCTCAAAATTTTTGTGAATCAAACTTGATGCAGGTTAGCAGCCAAAACCTTTGTATTGTTCTTTTCACCTTGTTGAAATTCATAAAAAACACTGATCACAGAACTCTGTGGCCCTGAGATTTGTGAATTCAGCTGTTGAAATGACATTCCTTTGTACAGGGATTCTCTGATTATCTGAATAAATGTCTACACTATAAAAACCTGCTGGACAAGAGCTAATAACAACTGTATCTGAATGAAACCGGCTGAATGTCATTTAATATCCATTCACTCCATACACACAAATTTCTTTGGCCCTGTGAAATGGCAGGCGATTTTCTGTTTAGAAAAAGAGCTCATGTTTCAATTCCTCATAAACACTCAACCAACCATCAATTACCCTCCTGTTTTGCCGTTTCTATCATTAAGAAATGCTCAAACTGACGGGAACTGGCTTTTCTGAAAGTGTGTGTGTGTGTTCTTAAAAGCTGTTTTATTGGCCAACTGTTAATGTTTAAAGTCCTGCTGTTAGGCTCTAGACTTTCGATATGGCCTGGTTTCCAAGGTAAGTCTTCTGTTCCACCAAAGCATTCTGGGAAGTGACTAGGAAAGTTAGGCTAATTTCCTCTATGGGCCCAAGTGGCTACACTAATAAGAAAATATGCATTGAACTGCGACTCTGAACTAAAGCCTAGTGCTTAAATCTGTTCTGAAAATATGCATTGTACAGTTTTCGTCTTAGGACTAAATCCACACTGGTTTCGTCATGTAGTTCAATATAATTTAATGCAGTGTTTCCCAACCCCAGTTCTGGAGTACCCCCAACACTGCACATTCTGGATATTTCTCTTATCTAACACACCCATCTGAGGTCTTGGAATCTTTACTAACAAACTGATGAGTTGAATCAACTGTGTTTGATTATAGAGACATCTAAACTGTGCAGTGCTGGTGGTATTCCAGTACCAGGGTTAGGAACCACTGATCCAATGTACCAAAATATAAAAGACTATAATATAATCAAGTAAGGATGCCATAGAAAACCATTAAAGATATACTTATTTAAGGCTTTGTGCACTTCAAGAAATAATAATCTACCAAATAAGTCTAAATAATGTCAACAAACCCTTATGAGTTACCAGGCCTGTCACGTTAAAGGAAAGGAATGACGGTGGGGGTCTGAGGAGAAGAAAAACAAGTCTTCCGTTAACTCCCTCACTCTTCTGAGGCGAGTGTTTGGGGGGAAATCCGAGGGCCAGAGCTGAACCAGATGTGTTTTATGTGCAGGGGGATGGAGGGATAGATAGATGGACGGGGAGGGAGGAATGTTACTGACAGATGGGAGGGTGGAATAAGGGAATGTTCATATGGATGAAAGGAATATGGGTTGAAGTGTGGTTGGCAAATGGAAATATTCACAAAACATTCTAGACAGACTTTAGCACATTTTATGTCTCATGCTCTTTGTATATGATTAGTCAGGTTAGATGCCATATTTATTTTGACATGAAACCGAAAATGAGGCTGTGCATGATCGATATGCAGCCTGTTCAGTGGGTTGTACTGTTGGAAACCCTTTTATCGTTCAAACAATGCAACTTAGAAAATACAGCTTGTTTTGTGAAAAGCAGTATAATTGGGTGTCTACCCTGACTAAAGTCTCCATTTCTCTTGGTGTTTCACAGGTTTTGCAAGTTCTTGCTGTCCTCCCACTTTCTTCCCTGCTGCCCTGGAGAGATGGTATGATGTCTTTGAGCTGTCAGGAGGTTCTAGAGCATCTCCTCACACTGCTTGAGACCTCTACACACAGGTAAACTATATTGATCAAACTGTATCTATATTTTTTCCATTGACTTTGCAGAAAATAAGCTCTGTGACCAACAAAAAATCTAATGATTCTTACATGGCTTGTTCCTCATGATAGTCTTCATAAATTAACACTAATTTTTGTAACACTAATAAACACTGAATTTTGAAGCCTAATTACAATCGGCAGAAGTAAAAAAAAAAAAGAAAGCGCTTAAGTTAGTCTATAAATGACAGGTAGAAACTGGGTGAACAGAAAATGACAGAAAAACATGGGTGGTTACAGGTATATTTTTTCATAGAATAAAATATCTTGAGCTTGAGTTAACCATAGACCTTATTCAAGTAATTCAGCCTAACATCGATTTTAAAAAAAACATTGACTTCGAGACAATGAAACCATTACTGGATTAACTACTATAATTTATGCTAGGTAGGTCCTGTTTCAATGATAATCATGGAAATCTAAACAAGCCCAAATCTCCAGTAATATTTTGCAAATAGGGTTTCAGCCTATCACATTATATTGGTATATCTAATTTGCTGTTATTAAATTGTATTATGTAGCCTATATTGTATTTTTATATTAACAATGTTGTATTATGTAGCCTATATTGCCTATATGTAGCCCATTGTATTGGCCGTCAGGCTCTCTTCATATCAGCAACAACATAGGACATCAGTTGACCACTAGTGCAAACAATGGCAGATGTGGGTAGTGTTTACATTAGATCTTTTTTGCATGTGAAATGTTGCTAATGTACACTATATTGCCAAAAGTATTGGGACACGCCTCCAAATTAATGAATTCAGGTGTTCCATTCACTTCCATGGCCACAGTTGTATAAAATCAAGCACCTAGGCATGCAGACTGCTTCTCTGTGAATTCAAGCGTGGTTCTGTGATAGGTTGCCATCTGTGCAATAAGTCCATTCATGAAATTTCCTCACTACTAAATATGCCACGTCAACTTTTAGTGGTTAGTGGTATTATAACATGCTTGAATTCAAAGCAACTCGGCCACGTAAAATAACAGAGCGGGGTCAGCGCATGCTGAGATGTCTCCAACTTTCTGCAGAGTCAATAGCTACAGACCTTCAAAGCTACAGACCTATGTGACCTTCAGATTTGCTCAAGAACAGTGCATAGAGAGCTTCAAGAAATGGATTTCCATGGCCGAGCACCTGCATCCAAGCCTTACATCACCAAGTGCAATGCAAAGTGTGCAATGCAAAGTATCAGATGCAGTGGTGTAAAGCATGCCGCCACTGGATTCTAGAGCAGTGGAGACGTGTTCTTTGGACTGACGAATCACGCTTCTCTGTCTGAAAATCCGATGGACTAGTCTGGGTTTGGCGGTTGCCAGGAGAACGGTACTTGCCTCACTGCATTGTGCCAAGTGTAAAGTTTGGTGGAGGGGGGGTTATGGTGTGGGGTTGTTTTTCAGGGGTTGGGCTTGGACCCTTAGTTCCAGTGAAAGGAACTCTTAATGCTTCAGCATACCAATACATTTTGGACAATTTCATGTTCCCAACTTTGGGAACACTTTGGGGATGGCCCCTTCCTGTTTCAACATGACAGTGCACAAAGCAAGGTCCACATGGATGAGTTAGTTTGGTGTGGAGGAACTTGACTGGCCTTCACAGAGTACTGACCTCAACCCGATAGAACACCTTTGGGATGAATTATAGCGGAGACTGCGAGCCAGGCCTTTTCGTCCAACATCAGTGCCATACCTCACTAATGTGCTTCTAGAAGAATGGTCAAAAATGCCCAGAAGAGTTTAAACTGTTTTAGCTGCAAAGGGTGGGTAGCTGCAACTCCATATTAAACCCTACGGATTAAGAATGGGATGTCAATAAAGTTAATGTGGATGTATACTCTACATGTAAGTAGTGTAGCATGTATGAGGCACAGCTTACACAGAAGTCAATTTCAAAACAAGCAGCTTTTTCACGGTGAACACGAGTGAAATCTGCTTAGGGAAATCTGTAACCCTCACATGAAATTCCTGATCGAACTGAACTAAAATCACCAGATTTCGCCTATGAAAATTCACAACAATGGTAAATGTGAACGCACCTTTAGGGATTTAGGCATAAACTTTTTTTTTTGCAGCCAGTTGTGCAGAAAGATCCACACCAAATTTAAACTATTAATATTGCATAAAACATTGCACCGACACCTTAAAAACACAGCATGTTCTCAGCAGCTGTGGACTCCAACAAACCTCCTCATTGTTGAAGCAGTGGTTTGTGTATATCCCTCTGGGGAGACTAGTGGTACTCTGTTGAGTGGCTAGCGCTGTTAGCGGGAAGCGTAATGGCTTCAGATGTGGGCTCCGACTACAAAAGAAACCACACATACCTGTGGTCAGCAGCCGCCCGTGTACATCAATCATCCTTTCATACCTACGGCAGAGTGGGAAAGAGATTGATTTACACATTAAAGGGCCGCAGCTACCTGTGCTTTCAATTGAGAGAGTGTGTTAATATACCTTTACATAGGGTTATTCCCTATAATTTGTGGATATGTACATGCTTGGAGGTTGTGTGCGTGTCGTAATATGCGTTTATGTAGCAGCAGGTGCAGTTGATCTGTTGTTTTTTACTTCTAGTTGCCTGTAGGGGCCTCAGAATAACAGACACCTTCACATCCTAGGGAACAGTGGACAGGTCGTCGGTATTGCATTACAAAGACTCCCGCTCCCTGCAACGCTCATACGCTTTTAATCTCTTTAATCTTTCAGTGTTGGGAAACGCTTCACGGTGTATTGTTATTTGTACAGTGTGACATGATATGTGTCTTTTGCAGCAGTCATCCTGTGATTTAAGCCAGGGGTTCCCAAACTTTTCCATGACAAGGCCCCCCAAATACCATTAGGTTCTGGCCAAGGCCCCCCTTTGCAGGATGTGCTATTAAACCCATCGACAATACTACAGCAAATGAAGAAATAAATAAATAAAACCTCTAGGTGTTTGATATCAGCCTATCAGAAAGATTGTAGAGATAAACCGGTTCCAATTTTCTTGGCCGATTCCAATTTTTCATTGAGTTTGACCTGCCGATACAGATTTTAGCCGATTCCGATTTTTTTTTTTTAACCACTTTACAGTACACACAAATATTTTATTTTCTATTTTTATATATCAATATCTATCTATCTATCTATCTATCTATCTATCTATCTATCTCTATATATATATATATAACACCATATAGTTTTACCCAAACTGAATAATTAAGACAAGTTTAAATGGGTACATTTTCTATATGTTTGTCTTCATTTTCTTTTCTGACATAGCCTACTCCAGTTCTTGTTAAAACACACTAGACATGCAAATTATATGAATTTTAGCCAATTTTTGTGTGAAATCATATTTATTTTGTCCATCAAAAGTGTGCTTTAATTGAGCCTGAGCTGCGCAGCAAAAATAGACTCTGTGGCGAAACTGCTTCACTGCTGCTCACGCGCCGCTCCTGCTCGCGGTGTGAATGCACTCATTGATGAACATGCACGCCGAAAAAATACGCGCCGCTCTCGCTTGAGGTCTGAAACCTGCGTTCCGTGTGCTCGTGTGATGCTGATATTGCGCGATGTTAATCATGCGCCGCCCGAGTGCATTAGACCGGCATAAAATTGGCATATGTCAGACTGACTGGCCGATCGCCGAACACATGAAAATCGTCCAATTCCGGTCACCAGCCAATCAATCGGTGCATCTCTAAAAGATTAGCATTACAAGTATAATGTTCAGATAGGCTATGCGACAAAGTATTAGAATGCTATTTCATAACAATACTCAATATAATATAAATGTTTACTAAAAAAAAAAAAAAAAAAAGGTTTTCTTCCAACTTGCTGCGGCCCCCACTTTGAAAACCCCTGATTTAAAGGAGCTGTATGTAAGATTGTGGCCAAAACTGGTACTGCAATGACTTTCAAATTACTGACTCAAGGTTGCCAGATATGCTGCAGGATCTGATTACAACACGTTTTTAGCTGCAGCTGTGGGAACTAGAGCAGAGCTGGCAACCCGAATGCCGCAACACTACTGACTCTGTGATTGGTAGATCGGTGGAGGGTGGAGCTCAGACCAAAACACAACATGACAACATCAACATCAGTTGAGGGCTGCAACTTCACTTTTTAAATGACAATATCCTGGCCGGACTACTGTTGGCAGTGATATAAGTATTTGAAATGAACATGATTTCTTAATGTCTAGTGACATATCAGGGAAAATGTATGATTATTTGAAATAAATTTCTTACATACAGCTCCTTTAAGCAACACCATAATACATGCTGTGTCTTTGCAATTGTGTAATGCAGTGGGACACTTGTAGTGTTGTGTAATGACACATTTGCTCAGTGTATTTTGGGAGTCGTGTTCTGTTGGACAACACATGCTGGATTACACCTGCTCTGAGATCAAGTTAGAAAAACAGCCCCTCTAGACTTGGCCTGGCGGTCATTTTCAATTGTATGTTTTCAGTTCATGATCAGACAGCATTTTTGATCAAGGTCCGGATGGTCATGAAAAAATCAGGAAAATTAGAAAATAGTTATTTCAGTTCTGGAAAGTTGAGAAAACGTTCTGCTCATTTTAAGTGCTTGTGTAGAGAAATATTTGTACAATAATAAGTGCAAATGTTTTTTTTTTCGTTTTTTTTTTTTTCATTCAAAACATTTGTATTTCACATTTAAATAGAAGAAATAGAAATTTTCTTAGTCATCTCTGTAAAATGATTTCTAATTCAAAGAAATTCACTGGTCTAAAAGTGTGGGAACCTTATCATTCTAGACTTGATCAATATATGCATTTTTAGTTGCATCACCCAGCCCTTCTTGTTTTTGGTTATGGATTGAAGTATGCACATGTTCTTCTGTGTGTTTCAGTGTGGAGCTCTACTGTGCCACTCTCTCCTTAACGTCTCGACTGGTGGTGCACCTGGCTGAATCAACGCCGCAGGTAAGGAAGAAGAAAAGAAACGAGAGTTAAGAAAGGAAAGAGAGAAGCATTGTGTAGGAAGTTTCCAGACTGACTCAAGCATGTTTAACTGGACACTCTATCTAGACTGGAGCAGATTACAGATACTTAACCTTATAGCGGCTTAACATTCCACCACATCTCAATACAAACAAGGCAATTCCTGGGAAAAAAAGAGCATAGGTGCTTTAGCTTTACCACAGACTCCGGAAAGTTTTTAAGAGCTGTTAACTTTGTTTGTGGGTCTCTGAAATGTTTGTGAATGGTCGTTGGACGATTAGCCACTAAGTGTGATGAGGGAGAGGGGGGCGACTGAGGTTTATGGCCTCCAAGATAATTTTTCTTAGTTGACAGTGTGATTTCAATGGCATAAAGACATAAAAGCAGTTACACTACCGTTCAATTTAAAAAAAAGATATTATTAATACTTTTATTCCACACGGAAGCATTAAATTGATCTAGAGTGACGGTAAAGATATTTATAATGTTATAAAAGATTTTTACTTTCAATTAATCAAATAGCCTAATCCTTAAAAAATGTTTTTCACAAAAGCAACTGTTTTTGACACTGATAATAAGAAATGTTTCTTGAGTACCAAATCAGCATATTAGAATAATTTCTGAAGAATAATGTGATACTGAAGACTGGAGTAATGATGCTGAATATTCAGCTTTCCATTAGATGAATGAATAACTTTTTTTATGTTAATATATTTTAAAATGGAATTTTAATTGTAGTAGTTTTTCACAATATTAATGTTTTTACTTTTTGTTTTTGATCAAATAAATGCTGCCTTGCTGAGAATAAGAGACTACTTTCAAAAACGTGTATATAGTTAGTGTATATAGCACAATCTCATATCACAGTAACAATATATATCATGATAAAGTTAGTTTGTTGGAAATTCAATTAAAAATTATGATGTATTAAACACGTGGTAACAATAAATAAATTGATTCATAAACAAATTAATGATAAGTTTGGCATTGGTGCAAAAAAAACCTCTAAAACTAACAAAAAAGAAAAGATTGTACCAATTTTGATCAGATGAATCACCTTGAAGTATCTTTGTCAATGTAGTAATATGATATACATCAAAGTACCAAGGCATTACCATCTGATATGTCACTGTACTGTGGTATCACCACAGTAGCAACTTAGTTGTGTGTTATGGCTGATCTTCCTTCAGTAATGTGGTTGTGTTAAAAAGCAGGAGCTCAGTGAGGCTGCAGTGGTCTGTCTGAGCAGATGGGGGGCGCTGGTCCTGCAGAGCTGTGGTGAAGAACAACCTGCAGAAGTCAAACTCATGTCAGCTGAGGTGCTGGTGAAGGCCGTCCCCACCTTACTGACGGCGCCAGCTTTGCCTCTGGGTGAGTGTACATCTGTGGACAAGAACAAGAATGTAGGAATCTAAACTGAAGCTTACAGTTTACACAATCTAAACTGAAGTATTTGTTTTTTCTAGGTATCACACAGACTGTGGCGCTATGGAAGTGTCTGTTTACATTATTACAGGATGAAGATCAGGACGTCAGGGATGGGGCGGCTAACTTCACCTGCTACATACCAACCCATTTGCACATCACAGGTACACACAGACATACACTCATATTAAAGGGATGTTCTGGGTTCAGTGCAAGTTAAGCTCTATCAGCAGCACTGATTGGTTTCCTACCTGTTTTGTCAGCCAAACCCCTTTGACTTAAAATATTTACTTCAAGTACGAGTTTTTAAGTGAAAGTGCCCATATTATGCTATTTACAAGGTCATCATTTTATTTTCGGGGTCTGCTAGAATATATTTATATGATTTTAAAGTTCAAAAAAAAAAATTTCTCACATTGTACACGCTCTTTTAACCTCTTTTCAGGCAGAGGCCTGGAACACTCTGTTTTAGTTCATGTCTCTTTAAAATAAAAATAAAACAATAAAAAGCATAATATTTCCATTTAAATGTATCATTAATTTAACACATTCACGTGTTCTCTGGTCAAGTCATCTTCTACTAATCTATGCAGCCTAACATTGACTTATAGAAGTCTATAATGTATTATGTGTATGCTAGGTCAAAGAGATGTGTTTTTAGTCTAGCTTTGAACTGACAGAGTGTGTCTGCTTCCCGGACAGTGCTAGGAAGATTGTTCCAAAGTTTTGGTGCTAAATAGGAAAAGGATCTACCACCAGCAGTCGATTTTGATACTCTAGGTATTATTAACTGGCCGGATTATTGCGATTTTGAGATCGCAATAGATGTGAAGAACTATAATGCGTTAAGAGCTCGCTCAAGTACTGCGGAGCTAAACCATTTAGGGCTTTGTAAGTAATCAACAATTTAAAAATGTATACGATGTTTAATAGGCAGCCAATGCAGTGTTGACAGAACCGGGCTAATATGGTCATATTTCCTGGTTCTGGTAAGAACTCGAGCTGCTGCGTTTTGAACTAGCTGTAGTTTATTTACAGTATTAAGCATGCAGGGCAACTCTGCATCTCTTTCAGTAGCTTAGTCGCAGGGCCGGATTGGGACTCATTTTCAGCCCTGGAGTTTCATGCCTTAGACCGGCCCACTTTAGTTCCCGACTGACTATATTAAAATAATGTAATTAAAACCTCAGTAGGCTATAGCCTACAGGTGAAACTCGAAAAAGTAGAATATTGTGCAAAAGTTATAATTTTGAGGATAATGGCTTACAGCTTATGAAAACCACAAATTCAAAATCTCAGAAAATTACATGAAATCAATAAAAAAAGGGTTTTAAATACAGAAATGTCGACCCTTTGAAAAGTATAATCATGCATGTATATAGTTATACTAAATATATTAGTTTCACCTTTTAATTTGAATTACTGAAATACATGAACTTTTGCATGATATTCAAATTTTTCGAGTTTCATAAGTCTGAACAACACGATCTCATAAAAGTGCGTATCTATTCCACAAATTTAATATCTCGAACCATTTACACGCCAAAAATGTTTTTTGCGTGCATACGCTACGCACTGTAAACCCTTGGGTAGGATTAGGGGTGTGGAGTGCGTGCGTATTACACGCCATAAAGTGCGTATCATATGCATGCGAAAAACTGCGTATCATACACGCAAAAACTATTTTTAGGTATAAATGGCACAAGAAATTAAATTCGTGGTATAGATACGCAGTTTCATGAGACCGGGCTGGTCTGCAATAGTGCACTGTTCTGTACAGCCTTGTAATTCATTGTACATGCTACTATATTATCCATATTTTGTATCTCTTATTTTTTGTTCGCACATCTCTAACAACTGACAACTGACTTTTTTTTTTTTTTGTGAGGCTGCGAGAACACCGGCCCTCCTGGCCAATAAAACAGACCGGCCCACCGGGTATTCTCCCGGTGCTCCCGATTAGCCAATCCGGGCCTGCTTAGTCGGTATAGGGTCTAACATACAAGTTGTCGAATTTAGATGAATTAACGAGTTTGCAAAATTCTTCCTCTCCTATAGCAACAAATTAATCAATTTTCCTCAGGGAGCCTACAATGCATTCCCTGATGTGATCCAGTAGTAGACGGTTGCATAGTTATAATTTTGTCCCTTATATTATCGATCATATAAGTGAAGAAGTTCATAAAGTCATTACTGCTGTGTTGCTTGGACACTTCTGGGCTTGAAGCTTTCTTTTTCGTTAGTTTAGCCACTGTTTCAAATAAATACCTAGGATTATATTTATTTTCTTCTAATAGGGTTGAAAAATAAGCAGACCTAGCAGCTTTTAAGGCCTCTCTGTAAGCAATCGAGCTCTCTTTCCATGAAATCCGAAATACTTCTAGTTTTGTTTTCTTCCAGTTGCGCTCCATTTTTCTGGCTGCTCTCTTAAGGGCCTGAGTGTGAGTTAAAAGTTTCTGTTGCAATATCAAGTTCTTCTAAGCTATCCAGGATGCTGAGACAATGAAACTGATTAGGAAGATTATTGATAAAGCAATCTTTAGTGGCAGAAGTTATAGGTCTAACATATTTATAACACTGAGTCGGCTTTGCAGCCTTGGCTAAATGTAATTTACGTGAGACTAGATAATGATCTGAGATGGTATCGCTCTGCTGCAGAATTTCAACGGCATCAACATCTATTCCATGTGATAGTATTAGATCTAGAGTATGATTATGATTATAACAATGAGTAGGTCCTGACACGTGTTGTCTAACTCCAATTGAGTATGTTTATTCTTTAAATGCCAATCCCAATGCATCATTTTCATTATCTACATGTATATTAAAATCACCAACAATTAGTACTTTGTCTGCAGCCAATACTAATTCTGATAGAAAGTCTGCAAATTCTTTGATAAAATCTTTATGGTCCCCTGGTGGCCTGTATACAGTATCCAGCAGAATTCTCAAACGTGATTTATCGTTTACACTATATATTTTTACACTTCAAAAGAAATATATGTAAAACTAGATTTCTTAGTGGTTTTCATAGTGTTGTTGATTTATTTAGTAACACTCTATTTTGCAGTGCCCTTGTTACATGTTACATAGTAGTTACAACAGTAAAGTATGCATAATTACATGCAACTAACCCTAAACCAAGCCCTAATCCTAACCCTATAGTAAGTACAGTACATGTGGTTACTTAATATTACTCGGTATTTAAATGTATAATTACAGTGTAACCAAGACACCTTAAAATAAAGGGTTACACTTTATTTGAAGGTGTCATTGTTACAGTGTAATTATATATTTAAGTACCGAGTAATATTAAGCAACTACATGTTCTTACTATAGGGTTAGGGTAGGATTAGGATTTGGTTGAGGGTTAGTTGCATGTAATTATGCATAATTTGCTATTTTTGCTAACATATGTAACAAGCCCTATTTCTAACTATATAGTAAGTACATGTTAATTAATATTACACTGTAACAAGGACTCTTCGAAATAGTGTAATCATTTATTTATTTATTTATTTATTTATTTATTTAAATTAAAATTTTTGAACCCCAGTTTGGAAACCCCTGCTACAGACAATCTTTTAAAAAAGATATAGTTACTGTAACTCCCTCACAATAAAAGTACACCGAAATAGGCAATAAACATTCAAATACACTCTGTTTCAGAAGTATATCCACAAGACTTAAACATATGTGTTAGCATGAAATTAGTATGATAAAATATCTTGCTAACCTAAAAATAATGTTCAATGTTTCAGTGTTATGGCCATGTAAAACCATTAAACCTAGTAACTTTCACATGCACAAATATTAGAAAGGGAATGTTTGCATAAGACAAACTCACTCGTTTACAAGATTTGCGTCTCTAAAACCAAAAGTGTCTCAAAGTAGTTTCACCATTTAAAGAACGATTTAGACCATTGTAAGTACATTACTGTACATATGATTTTTGCTGCTGCTTTTTTTTAATATAAGGCTGTAAATTCTGTGCTTAACTTGTATTGAACCCAGACCATTGATTCAAATCAATGGAAACATGGCCTACTCTGGACAAATACAACAACACTCACTCAGTAGGATCAGATGAAGATTGCTGGAAGGGGAGTGTTTTGGAGGGATTGGGGGAGGTCAGTGTTTACGACGGAGCGACAGAGGAGAGGTGTGGAGGAGAGGCGGTGAATGGCAGCCCTGCGCCTTTGAAATGGAGGTGTGTGGGTCAGCGATGCAGAGAGGAACAGCACCTTAGTCCCATAAATCAGTCACATCAAAACCACATCATTACCACATTCCCTGACGGTCTGATATCCTGCTTCACATGGGCAAGAAAAATGAGCATGTTGGGGGAAGAGTCTGAGAAAGCCATTTCCAACAATTCTTTGTGTCTTCTCTTGTTGCCAACCCACAATATGTTACTCGTTTTGGGGTAGTTGACTTGAACTTTCAAACCATGACAGCTGCTGCAATTTATCTAAATAAGATCTAAAACTGTTATGCATGCAGTATTTATGACCTCATATTACACGGCTCTCTGGAACACTTGATTCTGATTGGTCGAGCACTGAATTCTGAAAATGTTTTTAAGGACTTTTAAACTGTATACTTAAGTTACATAATGATCGTCTTTAACAGTAGTCGGCCAGTCATTATCACAAAATATTAGGATTTATTTTGACTGTATTCTGTATTCAGAATAATCACATTATTCTGATTTTGACTGTACATTATCCCTGACATATTCACAAAAACAAGTGAACTGCAAAATGTGGTTTAAAAATGTTGGGAAAATGCATACTTATTACCTATACGGTAAATATTATATCATGGTCATAAATATATCATAAATGAAAAGTTTGGGGTACGATTTTTTTTTAAGTAATATTTCTTAAGCAAATTTCACGCGTTAAATTGATCAAAAGTGACAGGAAAGACATTTATAATGTTAAAAAAGATTTATATTGTCCAGTGAATGCTGTTCCTTTGAACTCTCTATTAATCAAATAATCCAGAAAAAAAATATTCAGTAGAGCATTTTAACATTGATAAAAATAAATGTTTCATGTGGACCATATCATCATATTTGAATGAAGCATGAAGATGAAGCATTTTATATATATATATATATATATATATATATATATATATATATATATATAATATATATATATTTTTTTTATGTTTGTATGAAGTAACTCGAACATGATCTCTCATTGTAATCACATTTCTGGCTTTGTACTTGGCCCTTTTTATCCTCGCCGTCACAGTGAAGTCTTTGTGCAGTACACAAAACCAAATTAAACACTTTTATTCCTCTGGTATCTCAATACAAATTAGGTTGGAAATCGGAACCCCTGGCATCACTTGACAAGGCTTTTAGGAGGGTGAGAGGTACATCTGATAACAGCATTAAGAGGGAATAGGACCATATTCTCACGGGGAGGAACTCGGGAGTGTTCAAGAATTTTAAATGCAATTACTGTTCCTGAAATGCTCAGCACGTTTCTCTTGTTTGGCAGCTTTTTTTAAGGACTGGTTTGCTTTCACCTCAGTTACAGAGATGTAGCCTTGAACAAGTGTAAATATTTTTGCCACCAACACTGGTGTTTTTGTTTGGTTTTGTGTTTGGTTGCCAGCTTGTTGATGTGCGGATTCTAGGGTGACTGGGTGGTTGTTAGGGTGTTGCTTACTGGCCCAAGTCAAAAAAGCTACAGTGCAAGTAAGGGACTTTTTACCAATTTTTTAATCTTCCAGATAAAAATTACATTCTGACCATGCACGTGGAAGTAATAATACACCCTTACTCAACAAGCCCCTGGATTTGAGGCATCATTTATGTCTGAAGATCAAACGCAGCACAGCAAAGTTAAAGGAGAACTCCAGCGCAAAATGAACCTTTGGTCTAATTACACATTGTTACCTAGTCAACCGTTATCTGAGATTTGTTTTCATGATTATCGAATGTAAATAGTTTTATCTCTAAAAACAGTTTAGACTACAACGCTAGTATAACGCTAGTATATAGGACATAGAGTAATGACAAATAAAAATCGCTTGTTAATACCACTAACAAGGCTCAAAATAGCCCCACACTAACACGGTAGCATAATAAGGGTCCCTACCTTCAAACCCAAGCATTGAGAACTTTGTCAGTGTCCAGACAGTTTAATAAGAAGATATTTTATACTTACAGTCAGCTTCGCGAATACAGGCAGAAGCCATCTTTGAAAAACAGTCTCTACCAGTCGATCTACGAACGCCGATCCAAGTGCGCTGAATTGTGTAGAATCTCATATGGTCCGTTGTTTCCGGAAGAAAGCACTGAGCGCATAAGAGAAGCACTGAACGCAACAGAGAAAATAAATAAATAAAAATAATTTAATCACATCTCACCAGCGCACTTGGATCGGCGTTCGTAGATCGACTGGTAGAGACTGTTTTTCAAAGATGGCGTCTGCCTGTATTCGCGAAGTTGACTGTATGTATAAAATATCTTCTTATTAAACTGTCTGGACACTGACAAAGTTCTCAATGCTTCGGTTTGAAGGTAGGGACCCTTATTATGCTACCGTGTTAGTGTGGGGCTATTTTGAGCCTTGTTAGTGGTATTAACAAGCGATTTTTATTTGTCATTACTCTATGCCCTATTTACTAGCGTTATAGGCTAAACTGTTTTTAGAGATAAAACTATTTACATTCGATAATCATGAAAACAAATCTCAGATAACGGTTGACTAGGTAACAATGTGTAATTAGACCAAAGGTTCATTTTGCGCTGGAGTTCTCCTTTAAATGCTTAGTGTTAAGGGTTTGTTTGAATCCCTAAACCATTAATTATGTTGCCTTGATGTATTGTTGTCATCATAATGCGAATGCTATTTTTATTTTTACACTAGTAAATCATTTTACCGTGCCATATTTTAATATGAAGCGCTATTACTATTATATTATATGTACATTGCAACAATTTTCTCCCCATGTAATATCCAAGTACAACATCATTTCAACTCTTTTGAAAAGCCTTAAACATTTGTTGCTCGCATTATTGTTCTTGGCCATCTGGTTTCATTTTGAGGACATTCTCACCATAGGCAGCTCATATCTAACTCCAGCGTTGTCCATGTAATGTCTTTAGCAGTAGATGCCCCTTAGCCATTCATGTAATGGATTACATGAAGAGGTCTGAACTGATCCGTGGATCATTCATCCATTAAACCAGTAGTGTCCAAATGTAGCGCAAGGGTGCTCAATCATTAAAGCAGAGGTCTGTGGCAGTAATAGTTTAGGCATATTGGCCCTTGCTTGTAGATAGAACTCAACCAACATGTTCTGGAAGTAAAATCCATGGATGAATGGATTGTTAAATCTTTCTTGAAGAATTGTACTAATCCTTTAGATCAGAGGTTCTCAAACTTTTTACACCAAGTACCACCTCAGAAAATATTTGGCTCTCCAAGTACCACCATAATGACCAATATGAAAATACAGTAGCGTAGTAGGCCTATACTTAATTAAAAAAAACAAGCTGTGTATTCATATTTAACCTTTTTAATTTAAAAAAAAAAAAATCTTGCTGACCCCCGTGAGTTTTTCAAGGCGACCACTATTTTTAGAACGTACCACTTTATTGATTCCATGGTGACGGACGCGTCATTGCTTGTTAAGTGACACCGCAGCTACAATATCGCTGAATGACTGATGGTCTGCTTTTATTTCCTTTTTTTATTCAAAATATTCACAATTTTGTTAGCTATGGCATGAAATATCGGATATTCCGATTGTCAAATATGCAAGTGGAAGTGATCGCGTTAGTTGAGCTATGCGCCGCCATGTTAGTTTCTGCCACGGTTCAGAGAATCAGATCTGTTGGATTTAACGTGACAGGACGTGAATTCATCCTTTCTCCCGAAATACATGAAAGTAAGCGGCCGGTGAACTGGGAGAAGAATATAGTTAACTTTAAAGTTACTGACACAATGTGTATCTGATATGAATAAAACGTGTCGTCTAATTATAATGGGAATTATTATTATTTCCGCTTCCATAGTGTATTTTACAAATTCTAAATGTATTTTTTTTTATTACTTATGTGAATTTAAATGTCTGAAACCTAAAATAAACATTATGTGGTTAAAAACACTGAGTAATTGTGATATTTGACAGCGTCTGAGTGGCGCGCGTCCGGCTCTGGCTCAGCGCCAGCCAACTGCGCGAAAGCACATTCGAATTTAGCAGTTGATCACGTGATGCACTGGCTGTTCTACTCATAGATATCTATATAAAGGCTAGGGCTGCGTCCGAAATCGCGTACTATGTGAGTAGGTACTACATTTAGAGACTTGTAAATGTAAGAGACCTGTTCTTTTTACATACAAAGAACTTATTTAAATAATTTACTTCGCGACCGTTAAAAAAGTACTATATAGTATGAATACGGGTAGTATGAATGAATCCGGACGTACTACATGCGCCGTGTTGTTGTCGCGTGCCCTGCTGAAAAATCCAACTTTAACCAGCCTAAGATGGTCAGGCTGGTTTTGGCTGGTCTCCCAGGCTGGTCATAGCTGGTTTTAGAGGGGTTTTGAACACTGTCAGGCTGGGAGACCAGCTAAAACAAGATAAGCCAGGCTGATAGACCAGCTTGACCATCTAAAACCAGCTGATCACCAACTTGTCCAGGCTGGGAGACCAGCTAAAACTAGCTACTTCCATCTTAAACCAACTAAGACCAGCCAACCAGTTTAGGCTAGTTTTAGCTGGATTACGCGCTGTCATAACAGTGCGAAAATTTAAAGAGCCCATTCCACTGACTGCACCAACTTCGCGCTGTTTTTAGTTCTGCTTTCTGTTTTCATCTGCGTTTTTACGTCGTCCGAGCCGACAATCAAGAGGAGGCGTCGGTCAGCTGCTCGCAGATCACGGCTTTTGTGGAGTTTCTCAAATAACATTTATTTAATACATTTTACCTCATAAAACACACACACAACCCCTATGAACAATGACAGATGTTGATTTTTGGCAAGGAAAAAGCCATTTATTTGCTTGTGATATTACCATCGATAAATAAACATGAATGAATCAATAGAGATACGCATGTGTGTCTGTGTTTATCTCTACAGCCCATAGCTAACGTTACAGCCGCGTCTCCGGTTTCCGCCATTTTCAAATATAACGACAACAACTCCTCTCCCGTGGCATCATGGGATAGTAAAGTGTCCATCGTATGCGCACTTCAGAATCTCGCCGGAAGTAGTAGGTCATCCGGGGACTTTTCGCCTACTGTTTTTCTAATTCTATGATTTCGGACAAACTACTCTGCTCGCGTACTGTTTTTCGCATACTATATAGTAGGGAAGTATGCGATTTCGGACGCAGCCTAGATGTCTCGTCCGCGCTGCTGGCCAATGGTAGTCGACGTCAGCACCCTAGCGGCCATCTTGTCACAGGCTGCTCGCCCACTCGTAACTGTGTTTATGGTGCATGTAATTTTTAAATAACCATAACTTGCTCAATTTTCTACCGATTTTCAAACGGGTTGGTTCGTTATAAACGTCAGAGATGTAGTTATGACACTGCACACTTATGGATAATTATGTATTAATTATGTAAACATCCATTATATGCTAGTATTATAGCCACGTTAATAACGTTAGTAAGAAACCAAACCGTTTGTAAATCCGTCCAGATTTCAGCGAGATAAGAGTATTTGTGTTTGTGCAGATAACTCACCTTACATTAAACCCTGCCTGTGACAAGATGGCCGCCGGTGATGACGATAGAGACTCCGCCGTAAGACATCTAGCCTTTATATAGATATCTATGGTTCTACTCACACCGGTGTAATCGTATCGTATGCTCCAGGATACATAGACTGGGTACCAAGACTGATCACACCGGTTTGATCTTACGTGCGAAATTCAGTGATTCCTCTGCGTACCACTAGAGCGAGTCTGTACCACACTTTGAGAACCACTGCTATAGATAAAATGATTGGACAATACTTGCTGAGCCAATGCTACTAAAAAATCACTGTCTATTGACACAGGAAGAATTCTAAGCATTGTGAGGTACCACATGTTACCTCTTAGTCTTTTTCCATCAGTCTTAGGGTCATGTGACTGTGTGCCAGGCCTTTTAACCAGCAGACATCTGGGTGATACTATAACACTCCTGTTAGACAGGTTAGGTTGATGTAAAGGACACTAAAGAACTCTAGCAGACATCTCAGTTTTGGCATAAATGTGTCAGATGATATCTGTCTCCAGAGCTACACCTGATATTGATGGACTGCTGAATATCCAGACAGAGCCATAATCATGAAAGAAAACTGCACTATTATTGTTATTATTATCTTTTTTTTATTAATACCATTATGTTTATTGAAAGTTGTCCGTGACTTAAATAATTACATTATTAAAGAACCCTTATGTTTAGAATATAATTGGTCAAGATGATTATCAGTCTTGTCTGTCTGTAGTTTGTACGTACTGTATGAGATTTTTTGCTTGTGTTTGTTTGGGTAAGAGCCTCCTCTAATACTTTGGTTCTCATAGATCTCTGAAGGAAGTTAGAGCTGTAAAAGTGTGTGTTTTTGCACCTTGACACCACTCTCGCCCACACCAATGCTTCCTGCCCACAGACTTCTTGCACCTTGTTCTGGGTGTGTCCAAATATGCTCGATTGTGTGTGAGCGAGCATGCACGGATACACATGTGGTCATTCCCACATGCACTGAAATCTCTACCTGCTTTCAATCTCGTTTTCATCGATGCAACACTTGATTTACATTGAGATATGTATATAGAATCTAAATTAAAATGAATAGAAAATCTGTCTTGTGTCTTTCCAACCCTGTATGGCTTTATTCTGTAAAACAGAAAAGACTGCCATATGGCTTCTGATGACTTATTGTCAAATGGATATTTTTATGGTACTTTATGTTTTTTTGTCCGCTGGACAGTACCCATCCTGATTCACTTTCTTTATATGGAAAAGAGCAGCCAGAATCTTCTTCAGAAAGTAATATGTTGTGTTCCACTGAAGAAAGTAAATCATATAGGTTTGGATGAATAAAGGAGTGATTAAATTATGACACAATTTTCATTTTGGGGTCTCAGTTTAGTAATTTGGTTTTAAAAAGCATTTATTAGGAGAGTGGGATAAAGCTGTGTCAAACCCACAATGAGACCCCAGTTGTATTATGGGCAGGCTAGAACCAGATGTCAATAAGGACTTAGAGAGGTTGTGGTGTTATTCATCCAGGCCATCTTCCCGCTCGCTCGCCCGCCACCCCTCCTTCCCTCAAGCCCGATACCCGACACTCGCCCAGCTGCGCTTACTCACATCCCAGATTTGCCACACACTAAAGCTCCTCTTGCTCTCATTATTCAGAAAGTTTTTTAATTAGTTCCAGTTCCACGACTCCCACAGATCGATTACGGGAATGAAACTGCCCTCCTCTTCCTTGTGGAATCTCAGCACAACTGTGTGCGACTAGACACAAACCGGCTGGGCAAACTGCCCCGAAACACCTCACAAACATTTCTGCTGTTACAACTACAGCCAAGATCTAGAAGATTCTTCGCGTTAAGTAAAAGTGTTCTGAAAAATTAAAATTCTGTCACTTTCTCACCCTTGTGTTGTTTTAAACCTGTATCGCTTATTGGTTTTCCGTGGAACACAAATGAAGATATTTTGAAAAATGTATCAGTCTTTTTTATGTCCATAGAATGGAAGTTAATGCTCACCAAAACCGTTTGGTTACCAACATTCTTCAAAATGTCCAAAGAAAATACAGGTGTGAAATGACATAAAAGGGTGAGTAAATGACAACATTTTCGTTTTTGGGTGAACTTATACCATTAACTCCAGCAAGGCCTTAAACATATTGCTGCATACACTCAGAAAAAATAAAAATAAAACTTTACCATTAGAGGTCACTGGAGCAGTTCCCTTAAAGGACAACTTTGCACCTTATCTACCCCTAAAACATGCATATTAGTACCTAATGGTAATATGTACCCTTAATAGATAAATATGAACCTTTTAAGGATAAATGGACAAAGATATCCAATTGAGAAGCTGTTGTACATCTAAGGTACAATTTGTTTGGACAATTTTAATTTAAAGGAACTGTATCTTATACAAATTGTTCTCAAAATGCAAATAAACACATCAGAGGTGATCCTAAAGAAAAACAACACTCGCTTTCACAGATACGAAGAGAACATCCTGTTGAGTAACACTGAAGAGATTGAGAAATCATGTTTTTGAAGTGCTAAACCACAGAAAGAAGGAATGGAAAGAGCTTGAGTTTCCTATTGTTTCTTAATGTCTGGGTGTCGGTTTGTTCGGCCCTGGAAGGCATCCAGCACCAGAGCCTATATGCATGAAAAGCACCTCTGACATCAGACTCCGGTAAAGCAAGAGATGGGGCGTCCCAACACATCACTTAGAGAAAGGACCATGTCATCCTCTGAGTCTACACAATCAACATCTTTCCATGTTCTCGTAATGTCAGCTCATGGCACTCTTACTTAAGGTTGCATTGGAAAGCCGATCCGTTCACTCTTGTGCAGAAGGTGTTTTCCTAGAGTTCTGTTGGGGGAGGGGTGGGTGGGCAGCCTTAAAAGTGTTGCTTTGCTCTTTCTTTTGGTTTTGACTGGCAATTCTTGGTGACTTTTGAAGTCACCCAAGTAATTTGCATGTCATCTTCTGGTTGGGAAGGGGGGCAATAGAGGGAAACCGGAGTTTTCTGTATTAGATTTCTCACGTTACTGGTTTGAAGCATGAACAACTGGGGCCGTTAAAGCCAAAGGGAGGTCGACTGCAGTCCTGGATGGGCGTCAGTATTGTTGTGTTTTCTCACTTCCCTTATCTTATGTCTAAATCTATTCTTAGATTCAACTTCCCAGATCGTTGAGTCAGAAATGACCTCAAATGCCTGTGCACATATGGCACGTTGTGGTTTCCAATCTGCACGTTTTGCTTGAGTTATAGTTTTGTTTCTCTCAAATGGGTTCCATGCCAGAGGAAGATGGAAACGTGCTGTCTAGAGAACAAAAAGAGAGTGAGGCATCAATCTCAGGCTGTTGCTTTACATCCAACGCTCTGGCAAATCTCAGATTGGGAGCAGATTTCATTGTGGCAAGGCACCACCTCCACTGCATGAACCCAGTAATGCTTTGGAGACTAAAGAAACCAGACTAAGATTGACGTTGCTCATTAAATTGATATATTTCAATTTTCCATACATGTGTTCCAGAATCATTCATTTTGCTGAATCCTGTTGCGTCAAGGAAAATCTGTCAGACTTTTGACTTCTATGTTCTGCCACATTTCTAGGTATTGCCACGGGTGCCGTCTCTCCTCCGGTTGCCCTGGAGATGGGGGTGGGTCTTTTGTGCCAGCTCTTCCAGATGTGGGACCATGTTGCTGCTGGTGTGGTGAACTTGATAGAATGGCTCCTGGGAGATGAACAATTGGATACAAATTGTACAGAATCACCAGATTTGGTAAGGAGCACTTTTCCTGTTTTTGTGTAATTTTTCAACACATCACTATATTGCTCATGTTTGGCTTCTTTTTAAACTTCGGCACTTGACTCCCCCATTCGTGTCGGAATCAGGACACAAAATTATGCTATCCATTATTGACAGGAATGGAACCTAACAAATGAAAAACCTCAGAAAATACTATAGACTTAAATTTATGGGCCTATCCACCTTATTTTTAACATAAGAAAGATGGCTGCCATTTTTAACTTTTTCAGTGGCATTGATTCCAGAAGTTTTTTTTCCTGTACATTTTTCCCATAGGGATTTTAAAAAAAAGTCTTTGTTAAATAGTTGTAAGCCATGAGCCAAACCAACCAGCTGTAACATGATTCACAACATTACAAATTTTGATTCTAAGGGGCTGTTTACACGATACCGTTTTCTACTAAAATGATTGCATGCGGTTTGGGTGAATAGGCGTTTTGAAAATAGTCTGTTTAAGCAACAAAAACAATCCCATGAAGCATTGTGAATGACAATTGAATTAAAGACTATGGGAAAAAATATAAAACAGTTAATTTATGAGCAGGCATACAGTATGTAGCTTTACACTAGGACTTCCGCTACTAAGCTTTCATCCACTTTTTAGCTGTTACGTTATCGACAAAGTGAATATGCGGAAAAAAAACATTACGAAATTTACCGTCTCCAGACTGTTTCCATTCAATTGGCCTTTTACCGATAAGAGTGTGTGCGTGATGACGTCACGAATGACGAAAGTGATTTGTCGCATATGTTTTGGTGTATCGCAAAAAAAAAGTGCCCTTGAGCCGTTTCCACACATTTTTTTATTTTATTTTAGGGACCGTTCGGTATTTAGGGAAAGGGCCACCGGAGGAAAATAGGGGAGGGTCATGTCTTTTTATAATTTGTTGAGGGGAGTGTCATCCGACATTTTTAGCAAAATTTCAAAGTGACTTGTTTGGTGCATATTTTTTTCCATGTAGATCTCTCGGCCTCGGCCCCCCATCGCTATCAGATGGTTCTGACCCAACACAAATCCAGTTTGGCGCTGTTTGACAGTGCGCGCGCTTCAGTACGCGCTCAGAAAAAGTGCATGCATCATGTCAGAACAGAACACCAATTAAATGTTTACCCGGCAAAGCTTTAAAGCAAGAGCAAATAATGAAGTTTTGTGATCGCAAATAAATGCAGTGTCCTGTGAGAGTAACTCTACCGCTGCATCAACATGTGATGTGAATGTACGTCGAGTTTTACAGTATTGGGACTGAGGCGCCAGAACTGCAGCTGATAGATGTGCGCTGTAGCACGATAGGCTACCATTATATTATTTTAGTTGCCATTCTTATTGTGTTTCCACAACAATGTTAGTGAGTAAATCTACTGAAATTGCCACCATAACAGAGTGTGATGTGTAAGACGTGGGTTACAACATTTTCAAATTTAAACATTAAAAGTTAACACAATAAAATACGTAGACCTACACCCAAAAAAACTAGTTGAGGATAAATTCTTTAAAATTGGGCAATTCCAACGTTATGGACGTGACATTTGCAGTCAAAACTTGAAATATAAATTCTCAGAAAATGCATTTAATACTGAAACGTCTCCGCTTAATAAAGGAGTCTAGACATTAGAAAATGATCAGTCTACACATGCGTTTTATATTTAATATGACCGAAATACACATGTGACATGACACAAACAATCTTTAAGTTTTAGGTGGCAAAATATTTTTAGTAGCCTAAATCTATGAATTACACTGCGCAAAACAAAAGTAATAGACTACTAAACGGATGAAGAAGGGTCAGCCTCCACAGAACATAAAATATTATTTTTATTTTATTTTTTGCGTTCGCATTTATGAGGAAGAAAACAATGTTGTGTGTGACAGTTCTCTGTTACGGACATGACCGCTCTTAAAGCGACTTTAAAACTTTCACAGAGACCTCAAACAGAAAGCACAAATTTCTTTAAAGTGAATTTCGTTTTTTTATTAATTGTATCTTAATTTTAAACAATGTTTCAGATCTCAAAACCCCTCCGGTGGCCCCTTAAATAAAAAACGAACAGTCCCTTACACACAATAAAATGTATTTTAAAGTTGTGCACTGTAAAAAATATTAGTTCATCTAATTTTATTTGACAAAAGAAAGTTGTGATAATTCATGAAAATTATTTGTTAAAGTGTTGTCATGATTAAAACAAGCTAACAATTGTTGTTCTGTGTCTTACTTGCACGTGATGAAAATATAATGTGACACCACATTTATTTGCGTTAAAGCCCTTTTTCGCGACAAAGTGTTTCCAAACAAGTTTTTCGCGACATTTAAAGTATCGACATAGAATTTATGCGCTAAAGTTAAACGGAAAAGGATTGTGGTGACATTTGCAAAAAAATATCGATAATTGGCATTTCCATCAGCTATATCGGTAAACATTTTGATGCGCTAAGCCTTGTTTCGCAAAAAAAGCCTTGGATGGAAACCTGGAAATTTATTGACACCCTAGATATTACCCAGAACACCATACTGCATATCAAAGAACTAAAAACCACAGAACACCTTAGCAACTGCATAGCAAGCCTGGCTTTTTGGTGCTAACTGGTGCAAACACTGATCACATTGTCTTGAGAACATCGTTTAAAAATGTAGATTGTTCTTCTAATTTTCTTTTTTATCCAGGATGAAGAGTTCCTCTTTGAGAAGGGAGATCTTAACCTGTGGGCAGAGCCTTTGTTGTGGGCACGGATGTTGCACGGACACCTCTCTGTGCTCTTAAGAGTGGCATATTCACCTGGCGTAAGAGCCACCGAGCTGGACCGACTGTCAGCTATTGCAAACAGCAATTTCCTCACTGCTCAGAGTTCAATGAAAGCCCTCCCTGCGCTGTTCCAGTTTTCAGCCACCATTGTGTATGGCAAGACAAAACTGCTGAAAGAGAGAACATCACTTGCTCAGAGTCTTCTAGAAACACTTGGATGACTGCGGAATATACATAACACAGGGGATGTGTATTAGGAATCTATTTTAATCTCACAGTGGTTTTCCGGTTTGCATGCAGGCATGACCACTTTTTTTTTTATGTGAATAGTTTATTATGCTTATTTGAATGTGGTTTTCATTTTTGTACAATGTGTTTGTGATACTGAGAATCTGAGAGGTTTTATTTTCCTCAGCTGTCTTTTCACATTGTGGTATTTGTGCAAACTGTTGAATTTAATGCACAGCTTCACTTTTTTTTAGTAAAATGAATTGTGCATGTTATGCAACTAGATAACTGTGCATGTGATGCAATAGAACACAACAGTGTGGTGTCTGTTTGAAAGTAGACAGCTGAGCTGCCTTCAGGGACCTGTAGTTGCAATGTTCCCTTTTTTACTGTAAAATGATGTAATATTTAGGAATGTCAGCAGCCTATTCCTCCCACACATGGGGTGGGTAAAATCATGTATACCATTCCCCTCACTAGGATCAGGAGGGTTTTTCATAGACGTGCTTTGCTGAAACCGTGACAATGGAATTTAAATGCTATAATAGTACTGCAGAGATATGCAATGGGAACTGGAGGAGGAAAAGCACATCATGCACTGTGAAGCAAATTATATTTTTTACTGTTATGTTTTTGCCTGTAGATGGCGCCCCAACCTTTAACGACGATAAGCATTGAGCACGTTAGGGGGCAGTATTGTATAGTTTTAAAAACTTGTCTTGGAGGGATTTGATTTTCAATGTTACGAAGGAGCTTGGTAAAAGGTTCTTATTGTGTGCATTTTCTGTTTAAATAAACGACACAACGCAAAAGTAATGCATATACATACCAAATGTATTTGTTTATACAGAGAAAGAAATAAGCAGAGGAAAACTTTGTCACGTGCAGATAAGCGTCATGGTTTCTCACTCCGTGCATCAGATCTGGCACAACTTCAAAGTTTGGCCTCTCGACCTAGATTATGCAATCGTACCAAACATTTCCTGATATAAAAGCGACCAGTCTGCAGGCGCGCGCGTGAATCTCGTGTAAAGTCAACAACATTTTGCGTGTGACTGACTGTATATCCTCTTCTAGGACACGTTCATTCATATTTCCCACAGTTACATATTACATGCAATACTTTTTTTTATAATGCACAATAAAAAACAATACAAAAATAACTATTAATAAGAACAAATCAATGAGCAAACTATTAACAGTTCTATAGTTTATAAAAACTGTGGCCCTGTGCTTTACTAAATACAATATATATTTACTTTTATTACAAACTTACATTTTCTATGGTAGTGTGTATATATATTATATTCGAGTATAAATTTTCTGGTTTTAAAATATACTGAGATGTGTCTGAGTAGTGCTGTAAAAGTGTGTGCACTGCACGAGGGGTCCAGATAGCGACCAATGAGATCTGAGTCCCGGCGACACTTGAAAAGCAGGGCGTAACTTTGAGGCAACTTTCTCAGTAAGTTTAAATGCTCCTCCTCTTTACGCGCTGACCACGAGCTTATATGTGCGGGATAGTGAAGCAGACTCTACTGTTCTGGCTCGGCAATGCACGGTGGGAGAAGACATTAACAACAAAAACACGAAACTGAGAACTCAACCTTGGAGTTTCAGACAACTTTGGAGACTAGCATTTTATATTCCGTATTTCTTGCACAAACCCGGAGCCAGTGGCAAACTAAAACCTTTGCATCCTCCTAAGGATCCAGGTCGGTCCGCAAATGAGAGATCATCTGAGACTATCTTCTTCCGAAGAAACAGAAATGTCTGCAACCATCCTATCCGCTTTCTACGACATCGACATGCTGTACAAGGTAACGTTACTTTGCTAATTTAACCCACAACTACTTGTATCATATCTCTGTTGAGACTCTATTAAGGCGTTTCCAGAAGTTTTACGTTACCTGTATAACGTTAAAGAACTTAATGCACGGCTGAAACAAGCAAGTTACATAAATAGTTTTGCAACTACTATGCCTTGATTTTTAACTGTTTCTCTTTCAACCTCTGCACAGCAGGAGAAGAGCCTCAACATGAACGCCATTCACATTAACAGCATGCTGGATAAGAAAGCCGTCGGGGCCCCGGTAACAACCTCCAGCAGTTTTGCCAATAACTGTAACTCGTACGCGTCAGGATTCTTACGTCGAAACTCCACCAGCAACATGGAGTCCATGACGAACGGCAACAAGTACCCCGCCAGCTCTTACAGCAACATGAAGGAGAACTCCATAATGAATAAGGAGAACAAGTTTCGCGACCGCGCCTATAGCAGCGAGAGCTGTGAGCGCGGCCAGCAGCAGCTGCAAATCCTGCAGCAGAAACCGGGCTCGCAGATCAACTCCACCCGCTACAAGACGGAGCTCTGCAGGCCATTCGAGGAAAACGGCGCGTGCAAATACGGCGAAAAGTGCCAGTTCGCGCACGGTTACCACGAGCTAAGAAGCCTGTCTCGCCACCCAAAGTACAAAACCGAGCCTTGTCGCACTTTCCACACCATCGGCTTCTGTCCGTACGGCCCGCGCTGCCACTTCATCCATAATGCCGACGAACGCAGACCAGCACCGACCAACGCCAACAGTATGCAGGGAGAGTCCACCAAGCCCGCCAGGGGGGATCTGGTGGGCGGCTACGGGCAGCAGCAGAACCAGCAGGCGGCGGGATCCTTCAGGGACCGACCGAAACTCCACCACAGCCTTAGCTTTTCGGGTTTCTCCAGCCGCCACCACCACGAACTCGACTCGCCCTTTCTCGAAAGCCCCACGTCCCGCACTCCCCCACCACCATCTTCCAATGGTTCAAACTGCTCTACTAGCTTCTACGAAGACGTTCTCTCGTCAAATCGTTGCCTTGGCAACAGTGCCTTCTCTTTCCCCGACCAAGACCTCAAAACCCTGTTTGCGCCGCTGGCCGTGCACACGCACAACGGTTACTATGGGAACCTGCAGGTCACCTTGGGCGACGGCATCGGTCACTTGCAGTCCCTCCACCCCCTGTCGGAGTCGCCGGTGTTCGACTCGCCCCCCAGCCCGCCGGACAGCATCTCGGACCGGGAGAGCTACGCTAGCGGCTCGCTAAGCTCCTCCGGAAGTCTCAGCGGCTCCGAGTCTCCCAGTCTGGACGGCGGGAAACGTTTGCCAATCTTCAGCAGGCTGTCGATTTCCGATGATTAATCCGCTTTTATAGTGAACTTTGGATTCGTATTCTCTCGCGATCCTCCCGTTAGATATGCAATTCAGCAATAGACTTTAATATCGAGGGAGATGGATTTGTTTGTCAGACTCTTGACATGTCATTCGTCTTTTTGAACTGCTTGATGGCATTTCACCGGTGCAGTTTGTTGCATTCTCTTGGTCTTTTTGGACCAACTACTTTCCAGATTTGTACAAAAGACTTTGTTTTTTTGAACGTGAAAGACAGAGCGGTTTCAGATTTCCTTCTATCAGCCAAGAATATGCCTTGACAAAAAGTATAGCCTACTAGTTTTCAAAGTATGTACTTCCATTCCAAAAGTTTATCCAGTTTCGCGGCGCCACCCAGTGGTTTGGTTGGTTTGTGCAGTTTGAAACTCTCGTTTGGTTTGTTGGGAAATCACTGCTGATGGTTGAATATCTCTTTTTCTTAAAAAAAAAAGATGTAAAAGATTACATAGCAGTGCATAACTGGCTATAAACTATTTAACTTATTTATTTTATCTTGTGAAAAGTATAGGCTACATTGTTAATTGTGTCCATACTGTATTTATCGAGTATGATGAAGCAATAGATAGATATATATTCTTCTATGTTTAAATTAAGATTGCCATTATTAATCTACATTTAAGTGGAGTGTATGTTCTTTTCACAGTAATATATATTTTTGTTTGGTCTCCTTTTTTTGTAACTTCACTTTATTTTATTGTAAATGAGTAAAAAAATCTTAATTTAAGAGATTGTATGTGATATTTATTTCATTAATTTTGTTTCCTTGTTTACGTTCATTAAAAAAAAGTTTGTGTGATTTTTGCTGTTTGTTGGGATGTTACTTTTTTTAGTAGGGTTTTTTGATTGTTTCGGAGGATTAGCCTATTAGACGTGTTCCTTTTTTAGATGTCTGTAGAATGTATAAACTGTATTTGGCAGAGGACCGTCTGAACGTGTTCTAGCCTTAGATTTTCATAGAAATCAGATTTCAAAGATCCCAAGTACATTGTTTAACCAAAAAGTATTTTCTTTCTTTTTTTTTATATATAAACGTATATGTAAAACGCACGGAAGCCACGTGCATGAGAATGTAGCAGTCAAGTGCCCCAGTATTACTGCCTTGTGCCTGTGGGGATTCGCCATCTTACATTGCCTTATGATTAACCAAAAAAAGTATTTTCATACATGTTCTTGTTTTGCAACAAGAGGAAATGAATGTAGTTTGTAATTTAAATTTCTTGGAAGGTTGTTACCACTTATTGACCGAGAGGAATAGAGGTTTAGAGCAACAATCTGAGTTGTATTTTCCTTTCTATTACTCCCTGTTCCTTGCATTGTTTTGCCTTTTTGTTTGTTCTCTTGCTTTCCTATGATATGGTAATGGTCTGAATCTTCCAAACTTGCTGGATGGGGAAGAGTTTGAACACATTTTAGTTTGTACATAGTAGGTACAGGGGATTCGCACTATGTACCTTTTTTTTGACTACTTTATCAAAAGTAAAGCTTTTTGAATGTAATGGAAAAAAATAACAGGATTTGTAACGTTTGTTTTTTGGGGAGTCAGTTCACTACAAATTGCGTGTGAGACTGTTAACTTTGTACTGTACATTTTTTCTTTTCTTTTTTTGTAGTTTTCCCAATAAAATGATTTTGGAAAGAAAATTGAACGTTGGAATGTAGTACATGTGCTTTTCATTGAAAAATCAGAGCTGTTTTGCTAGTCATTCTTGTGTATTAGCTCTTAAAGTCACACACGAGCCACTTCTATTCTTGGTTTTCCCTGAAAACAATCTCTCGCATGAACCCTGACAGCTTCTGCATGCTGAGGTTGAGTCTGACCGCAGTGGTCTGCATTCTGTCTGCATGCTTTGCTGCCTGTGAGAGGAGTTATAGGGTTTGCCCCAACCTAGTAGTTTTGCTCTCCATGGCTGACTAAGTCTGAACTCATCTGTATGCAGTGTCAAAGCTTGCTCAATGCATATTTCAAACAATACATGAATCATGACATGTTTGCTTGCTTTGGTTATTTGATAGCATTTGCCTAACACAGTGTTTCCTTAAATAAAAGAAGAAAAGTATACTGTTCCTTCATAAAAAAGGCTGAGAACTTTTAGTACGGTGCCATTCACACATTGCTCACCATTCATAAATGACCATGACACACACTCATGCAGCCTTAGATGTGGCTCGGGTTGGTTTCTGTAGTACACAACAGACATTGCAGGGCATTCATGCATCCTTGATTTGGTTTAGTCATTCAATTCTGGTTGTTTTTGCCAGTGACTGTGGTATCTGATAAAAACTATCACCACCACTGAAGTTATATATATTAAGAAAGATAACAGTGGGCAAATATTTATCAAAACCCACAGTGATTCGATTAGTGCCAAACAGGCATGTGATCTGTTTCTCCATTCGTTCGTCAGGAATGTGTGTTGTGAAAGTGGCTCTCCTCAGAGTTGTAAATCTGTACACTTTGTCTTATATGTGTGAGTGCAGATGGTTGAGTGTGTGTGTCTGTGTGTCAGAGTGGTAAATGCACTGGAGCTCCTACAATGACAGGAAATGCTCTGACTTCTGATTATGGCAGGAAAGACCCGGTTCCTCACCGCCTCCCATTTCCAGCCTCTCTCCTGCTGGTTTTGTCATCTTTATTGGTTTAGTCAGTCAGGCATTCTGAAAGTTTCTATTTGTGCCTCAGTGTGTTTAACAGGAAAAGTTGGAGAAGGAGGGAGTGCCGGATTCATAAAAACACTGTTCTCATGCAAACAAAAGGGTGTATTGATATATTTAAACATTTTATTATTATTATTATTATTATTATACATTTTCTGACTGAATCTAAATATCTAACTATCCATCTACCTATCCATCTATCTAACTGTCTGTCTGTATCTATCTATCTATCTGTGTTCTGTCTGTCTGAATCTATATATTTATGTGTGTATGTACTTGTCTACCCATCTATCTGTCTGTCTGTATATTTGTATGTACATGTCTACCCATCCATCTATCTATCTATCTATCTATCTATCTATCTATCTATCTATCAGGTGCATGGCCTTAAAACCTTCAAACTTCTTTATACTGAAAACCTTAAAATTGTTCTGATCTTACAATGTACTGTTCTCAATTTTATCTCCCATTTCCTGTGTGATGAATGAAAAGGAAGTGAGCTCATTGTTTTAAAAACACAAGATCAAATTACATATATAAAATATTTGTTTTTAGTTCCAAACCGTACACCAATTACTGAACATGCAATTCGATGAGGTCACTATATGCTTCTTAGAATTTATTGCTACTCTAATATTTCATTCCAAACAGCCATTGATTTTTCCAAATATTTGCTTTGCAAAGTAACAATTAATTGAAATTAAAAATCCCCATAAGAAAAACAAAGATTTCAAAGAAATCCTGCTGGATTTGCATGAAAGGTGCAGTTTGTCCATGACCCTTCACTATTTCACAAAATTGCAAATATTTACTCATCATGTGCAGGAGGTCATTGTTTACAGGCCAGCAGACGGAGGACTAGCAAAGACAACATCCATAAAGGGTAGAACAAGTCCAGTAGAGTGTGTATCTCTGCTTGAGTCATTCACCTCTCAGTTTTCTGAAACTGGACACAGTGAATAATATGCCATAATATAACTGCCATATATCACATGCTGCTAATAAAGTTGTTCTTGCTCATGTGAATATGAGTGTACACGTAACTGTTGCCAATAATGATGGTGGTGAAGATGTGTGTGCGTACCTATGCTCCTTTGTGCTAGATAATTACTCAGATTGCTCCCTGAACTGTGATTCAATTATATGGGTGTAGCTCTATCAGTTATCTTGTTCACTTTAATGAACTGATCAAAAAAAAAGGGAAAAAAAGCCTGGGATCAAGGAAAGAAGAAGAACCAGGTTATCCATGCCAATAAAAAACAAACAAAAACATACACATCGAAAACTCATAAAGTGGTTCCAAAGGGAGTTTGGACACTGAAGCCACTTAACATGTAAATGTCACTAATTTATATAACAAAATATAGATTTATTTTAAAGACAAAAACAGTACTTACGATATAATTTACTATATGATTTTAAGAAAAAATAATTGAGCAAAAACGATGATTTTAAATGAGAAAATATATATATATTTTTAAAATTAATAAGTGTGAAATGAAGGTCGTCAAATGTTAATAGATCATTATTCATAGTTAATGTGATTCTCTACTGCTATGGTTACTCTGATAGGACTTAAAGGTGCCCTAGAATGGGAAATTGAATTTATTTTGGCATAGTTAAATAACAAGAGTTCAGTACATGGACATGACATAGAGTGAGTCTCAAACACCATTGTTTTCTCCTTCTTACTTAAATCTCCCCTGAAAAATAGGCGAATCTCCACATAACACCGACTGTGACGCAACAGTCGGGATCATTAATATGTACGACTCCAAAAATTTACATATGCCAGCCCATGTTCAATGACAGGCGGAACTGGGCAGCCGAAGCATGGCAGTTGTTCAGTGTTTGGATGTTCAAATGAACAGAAGTATTTAGCTCCTTCATCCGAGCCTCTGAAGAAACAATGGGTTAATGTTATTTTCTATGGAAATTTCCAAACATTTAACCGACGAGACTGTTTTCTCATCTTGGGCCAATACAGAGCTGGCCTCGATGAACGGCTGAAAATATATTGATCGAGCTACCAAGCAACACTTTCTGATGTGTAATTGTTCAAGTTCAGACAGGTAATCTCTCTCAAGCTCTTACTGTATTTACATAATTGTGTTTGCATTGGTGAAAGCATGAGAGTGCAGAAACTGCGTTGCAATGATAAGATCTTCATAATTGCAATTTGCAATCAACAGACTTTGCTCAATGCTCATCACGGCAACATTTTATGTGATGGGAATAGATCTAAATACTTTAAAAACATCTCACGATTCGTTAATCTCGATAGCTGTAATAGTAAAAACGTATAATATCTGTAGTAAAAGTATTCGAGAGAGTTTCACATGTAGCTATTTCATATGCAAGCATGTCAGCCAATCACAGCAGAGGCCGGTTACACACAGCAGACACGCCCCTTGAAACAGAGCATTCACATCAGAGGCTAAAATCAGGCTAGGAAAAATGCCTTTTATTTCTAAATTATGACTATTTTTGATCTAAAAAACATACTAACATTATAAGGGCAACCCAGAAAACATACAATAAAAAACATTCTAGGGCACCTTTCTTAAGGGGCTTATAAAGGGCTTATAAAACTTATAGGACTTAACTTAAAGAAAACGTCTCGGTTACGTATGTAACCCTCAGGGAACCTGAGAAGGGAACGATACGTTACGTCAGTGACTGATCTAAAGTCTGTCACCTTCGAGTATTACAAAACGAGCCAATGGCAAGGAAATGCCATGGGTCTGCGGAATTTGCATAGTGTAACTCCGCCATACCTCGTGGGTATATAAGGAAGTACACTGCCAATGTGCAGTTATGTTACCTGCTGAGGATCCGAGACCGAACTCCAGGCGTTCCAGCGGTACAACGGAAGTGGCAGGGAGACGAAACCGTTCCCTTTCGTTCAGTCACTTCTAAGTATGAGCTCTCTGTCGTGAGCCTAGCACGTACAAAGGACTCCTACTTAACACAGGAATACCAAGGTACACTGGGAAGCATATCTCAGTGGAAATATGCAACACAATGCCTGCCCGAAGAAGGGACTTACAGAATACACATATGACCCGGGAGCGGGTAGCATATGGAGAACACAGGGGTATCCAGCCCGCAGGGTAGAATCTTTCAACCCCAGGAGTGGCAAGGTGGCTTGCCAAGGGAAAGACACACGCACGGTGAGGCTTATGGTGGAAATACACACATTGGGGTCGCACAAGGGGGGGAACCATGCACATGGAGGCACCTAGCCAACACAAAAGCTGCCGCATGCATAACTCTGGCGTTGATGTCAACAGTGCTGGAGGAACTCAGGGCTTCTCAGAGAAGCTCACCTGAGGAGAATATTGCATGTATCCAGTCCGAGGAGTGGAAGGCGAGCAAGCAATGACACCGAGCGGGTCCGTTACCGGCCACTGGGAGCGGTGTGTGTTGGGTGTCGCCCAGCTAGCACCATGCGCTAGAGCCCAAGAGGAAGCCACACTCTGGGTGGAGTGTGCCTTCACACCAAGGGGACATAGTCGACCTTGCTGCTGGCATGCCAAAGCAATATCCAGTGAGACAACCTTTGCTTAGAGAGAGCCTTTCCCCTCAGCTTCCCACCATAACAGACAAAGAGCTGGTCTGAGATCTTGAAACACTGCGTTCTGTCTACATAGGCACGGAGGGCCGTACTGGACAGAGCAGTGCCAAGGCTGGGTCTGCCTCCTCCTAAGGCATCACTTGCAGGTTCACCAGCTGATCCCTGAAAGGAGTGGTGGGAACCTTGTATCCAGCATGTATCCAGGCCAGGGTCTCAGGATCACGTGAGAGTTAGCCAGCTCGAATTCCAGGCATGCTTCGTCAACCGAAAATGCCTGCAGGTCCCCTACCCTCTTGATGGAGTTCAAAGCGACCAGGAGCACTGTCTTCACAGTGTCTTCTAGACAGGAGCTTAAAGTCAAAATTAACTGTGTTCTGAGTTTGTCACACCACAGAAAAATGTGTTATTAGCCACCCAGCCAAATTTGAATGAAAAAAAAAGCCGCCAAGTAAATAAAATAAGCTATCAAAATCTTGAAAAAATGCTCTCAAAAGCTGGAGACGTGTCCGCTGGCTGTGCTGAAACCACGGGATGATGAAGGCCAAGGCGGGAGATAGCCGGTTGCACCCCAGCTCGTGGCATTGGTTGACATAACAATATACCTGGAAACACGTTCTAAGGGTTCTCCGGCCCGTAGAAAGCTGAGGTTCAACCACGGGGTGAAGGTCTGATGGCAGGCCAGAGTAACTGGTGCCCTGTTGCCATGCCCATCTCAGGGACTCGATCGAGAAGCCAGTGCTGAAGCGTTCTCATATGAAGCAGTGCGAACAGTGTGGCTGCTGCTACGGATGCCATATGCCCCAGGAGCCTTTGAAATAACTTCAGTGGAACCACACTCTTGTCCTTGAATTGTCTCAGGCAAGACAGCAGTGACTGTGCACGCTTGCTCGCAAGATGCGCCCATATGGCGACCGAGTCGATTTCCATACCGAGAAAAGAGATCTCTGCACGGGGAGTGCTCTTTTCCCACTTGACCCGAAGGCACAAGCGGGCTAGGTCCTGGATCACTAGGTCCCTGTGTTCGCAAACTTGGTCTCAAGAGTGAGCTAGAATCAGCCAGTCGTCGAGATAGTTCAGGATGTGAACCCTGTGTTGCCGTAGCGGCACAAGGGTTGCCTCGACGAGCTTTGTGAAGACGCGAGGAGGCAGGGCTAATCCGAATGGGAGAACAGTGAACTGATATGTCTGCCCCTCGAAAGTAAACCGTAGAAACGGTCTGCGTCTAGGAAGAATGGAGACATGAAAGTAGGCGTCCTTCAGGTCGATCGCTGCAAACCAATCCAAGGGACGAACGCATACGAAAATGTGTTTCACTGTCAACGTATTGAACGGAAGCCTGTGAAGGGATCGGTTCAAGACGCGCAGGTCCAGGATTGGCCGTAACCCAGCGGTTTTCTTGGATACAATGAAGTAGGGGCTGTAGAAGCCAGACTTCATTTCGGCTGGAGGGATAGACTCGATCGCACCCTTCACCAGTAGGTTGGCGACCTCCGCACGCATGACAGGGGCATAGCCACCGACCATGGTGTAGTGGACTCCCCGGAAGCGAGGATTAGACCGTGCAAACTGAATCACATAGCCGAGCCTGATGGTTCTCATGAACCAGCGGAACAGATTGGCTCCCAAAATCTGTGCCGGCGGCTGGGTGGAGGTAGCTGCTGGCCACCGGGGGAGAAATGTTTAATAGCCTCAGTCTGCTTCTGGGAGGCTGAGAACTGTTGGGCAAAGTCCTCGACTGCGCCGCTGAAGAGGCCAGCCTGGGATATCGGGGAGTTGAGGAACCGGGTTCGCTCAGCCTCCCGCCTATCAACCAGGTTAAGCCAAAGATGTCTTTCCTGGACCACAGCAATGGACATCACCTGACCCAGGGAGCGTGTGGTCACCTTCGTCGCTCGGAGAGCGAGGTTAGTGGCGGCACGCAGCTCTTCCATGAGCCCTGGACCAGCTCTATCCTCGTGCATGTCCCTGAGCATCCGGGCCTGGTAGACCTGTAGGATGGCCATGGCATGCAGTGAGGCTGCGGCTTGCCCTGCAGCTCTGTAAGACGTCGCCACCAGGGTAGACGAAAATCTACAGGCTTTGGAGGGGTGCTTAGGATCACCACGCCATGTTGAAGCCCTCTGAGGACACAGTTGCATCGCAACAGAGCATTCAACAGGGGGAATCCCAGTGAACCCTTTAGCCGCGGCCCCACAGAGGGAAGAGAAGGCAGAGGATGCCGCGGAACGATCACGGGAAGACAATGGTGACTTTCAGGACATCGTAACCTCCTCATGCACACCTCAGAGAAAAAAGGTATTGGGATATATATCGCCCCCAAAAACCAATCATCCCCGCTACCAGCGCTCAGGACAGGGTGGAGGATTCCATTCCAGGTCGATGCTCGCAGCTGCCTGGGAAAGCATGGCTGTCAATTCAGGATCAGACTCAGGCAATGCTGGCACACCCGAAGGCGGTGTCTTCATCTCCGGAAGACTCCAGCCCACCTTGTGATGCGGCTATCAACATCGTCTCATCATCTCGAGCGCCGTATGACCAGCCAGCAATCTCATCCTGCATGCTCACGGGTTGCAGTGCACAAGAGGGGGGTGTGGCCCGGGGAGGAATCGCCGGGTTTTGTTCCACACCGTAACCCTCAGGTCACCCTGGCCACCAGTCAAAGTATTGCCTTTCGCAGCGGGTTAGAATGGGGTGTGGTAGAGGGGACTCTACCTCCACGGAGGTCATTGAGTCTTGACCGAAGCACCGCGATGGTCATGTTCCCTCAATGAGAACATGAGTCATCTACAAATGCTGCCGCGTGATCTAAGCCCACACACGCAAGGCGACTGTCAAGTCAAGTCAAGTCACCTTTATTTATATAGCGCTTTTTACAATACAGATTGTATCAAAGCAGCTTCACAGTGATTACATGGAAAAACAAAAATTGTGCCCATCAGATGACAAAACAAATCGACTGCACCCAGAAGTGCACACTGGAGAGTGGCTCGTCTCATGGTATTGAAGATCTCAGATACAGGCTTGCAGAGGAGTGAGGAGATAACATAACTGCATATTGCCAGCGTACTCCCTTATGTACCCACAAGATAGGGCGGAGTTACGCTATGCAAATTCCACAGACCAATGGCATTACCTTGCCATGGGCTCGTTTTGTAATACTCGAAGGTGATAGGCTTTCTAAGCAAAACCCCATTTGTCAGTCGATAACTTCATCAGACTCGATGTGACTGAACGAAAGGGAACTGACTTTATACATCCATGAAAAATCACAATCCCCCATTTTCACAGACAAAGCCTAGTCCCAGACTGAAATGCATGTTTGAGGTGTTTTAACTGAAAGCAACTTGCACTAACATTTCTTAAATGATGTCATTAAATGATGTCTTAAATTGTTTTGTCTCAAGATGCACACCAGTAAAATATTTTTCCTAGGAACATATAAAAGCTACTTAAATGTCCTAATTTGAACTAAGGCCTTATCCAGGCTTAATCTGGCTTAATCTGTCTGTGTCTCCCTGTCTGTGAAACCAGGCCTAAAACACCATCTGAATTCAGTGTAATTCACACATTTCAAGTGTGGATTAAGGGTCCAAATACTTTTTGGGACACTGTTTCTAAAGCATTTTGGTTAACTAAATACTCAATTTAGGTTACACTTTATTTGGATGGTACACTTTAGATATTCTACGTACTATAAGTAACTTGTCAACTAACTCTCATTAGAGTATTATCTAGGTGTTAGGGTTCGGGTAAGTAGTTGACGTACAAGTAAGTAATAGTAAGACATGTAGTTGCGGTTGCAAAGTTATAGTCAGTATAATGTCTGTTGAGGGACCATCGATATAAAGTGTTGGCAGATATTAAGCAGACACTCTACTAACACTCTGAGAGTTAGTTGACATCTAGTTGCAAAGTTACTTGTACTGCATTTATCATAATGTCTAAAGTGGACCATCGATCACTTAAGTGTATGGCCAAAACGTTCACCTGAGCTTGATCCAGTAATTCCCCTCCAACCGGAAAGCTCCCTTGTTGTTTGGCCAGACTTCCCCATGACTTCTCATTGTCTTTGTCATTGTCTTGAGTGCTGGTCAAGATGTTCCTGCTGAGGTCGAGACAAACAGACTCTGGAAAATTTTGATTGGGGCTCTAAAATAGACCTAATATGCAGTTTGGCATTAATCTTTTTTTATGCAATGCTTCTTGTGCACTAAGACCTCAAGGTTTCAATTGGACAGTCAGAAAGATATGAATATGTACTGTCTATTTTAACGTAGTCCCAGTAAGATTGTTAGGGTTTCATTATTAATGTTATGTTTTAAATGAATAATTGTTTTTTTTTTTTATTAACTTTGGTGATTGTCAGGCCGAAATTAGAACATTTGTCATGCACAAAAGTTATACACATTCCCGCAAGTTTATTAAATATCATGAATACCCTTGTGAAAAAGAAGTGTGCTTAAATAAATTGAATGTGCACTTATAGTGTACTTCATATTTTAAAAGTATACTAATATATAATAAAATATTAATGAAATAAAAGATCACTTAAGTATACTTATAGAGAGTACACTAGAAGAAAAAATAATAAAACCTTAAAGTGTTTTGTCAGGCACTTCATATATAGACCCCTTGGGTCCCACTTTATATTAAGTGGCTTTAAGTACTATGTACTTACATTGAAGTTACTACTTTTATACAATGGACTTATTATGTACATACATGTTTTTACATTGTACTTATATTTTGAAAATACCTGCATGTAATTGTCACGAGGTGACGAAATTCCACCTTTTCCTCCGTGCAAGGCGTAACTGATGTTCGGCGGGAGGACTCATAACAATGGGACACCGGGTTAGTTCCGGGCTAGCGGAAACATCCCGCGAATGGGGTGATTAATCTGAATCACCGCCAGCTGCGCAAAGGGGGATTGAAGCCCCGCGATTGGGACACGTTGCCCTTGGGGGAGGATAAGAGGAGGGAGTACAGACTGGAGAGCAGCGTTGGGTGGCGTTGGGTGGTTTTTGGACTGTGATCTCGGAGGAAGCGTGAGCATTGGAGCAGAGGGAGTGGGGTCGGCAACGGGTGTGACACCGCGAGTTCGGGAGAAAGAACACAACGACGCAACTGGAAAGAGGGAATCAATGGACAGTAGGATCGTTTATGAGAGGCTGTGAGTAGTTTGATGAATCTCTGTCCTCCTCTTGTATCTACGGGACTCTTTGATGCGAATGCCAGGTCAGAAAGTGGGCGACGGCCTTCTATGTGTATATTTTCCACTGAGTGCTGAGATGAAGTGATGTGATACACTGTTTGGATGTGTGAAGTGTGAACTTAAACCCGCTGGATGTCCTTTCCTAACCTGAGCTTTCTGTCACGTCCTAAATACTTAAGAGGAGGTTACCACTGTTGTGTTTCACAGATGTTTGAGGGTATTTCCTGGCAGCCTATTGTGAAGAGGGACACGTTGGTGAACACCCAACCGACTGCTTTGCAGTGAAGCTCCCCAGCCGTAAGTTCTCTGTCTGTCATCTATGAAGAAGAAGAAGTTTTATTTATATAGCGCCTTTCCAAAGCTCAAGGTCGCTTTACATGGTACCTTTATAATACATTTAAACACTGACGCACAACTTTACAATCACAAAGGACACATATAATCACATTTAGACGAAGTACATGTTAAACAGATATGTTTTTAACTGTCTTGAAAGCAGTCACTGATGAAATATTTCGAAGTGAAAGGGGCAGTGAATTCCATAATGTTGGCGCATTAACACTAAATGACCTTCCACCTACTGTAGATAATCGAAAACGAGGGATGGACAGTAAACCAAGTTCAGTCGATCTGAGAGAACGTGCAGGACGGTAGGTGAAAAGTAGATCAGACAAATATGGGGGTGCAAGACCGTTTAATGCCTTATATGTTAAAAGCAATACCTTAAAGTGGATACGAGATGAAACAGGTAACCAGTGAAGGTCATGAAGCACCGGAGTAATGTGAGCAGAACGCCTGGTGGAGGTGAGAACTCTTGCTGCTGAGTTTTGGACGTACTGTAATCTTGCAATAAGTTTTTTGGGAAGGCCAAGAAATAAAGTATTGCAATAATCCAGACGTGATGTGATTGATGCATGAATTAAGAGTTCGGCGTCAGCTAAAGTGAGAGATGGTCTTAGACGAGCAATATTTCGAAGATGAAAGAAAGAGTTTTTAACAATGGAAGAAATATGAGAGCCAAAAGACAGAGTTGAGTCAAATAAGACACAGAGGTTGCGAGTCAGTGATGAAGGCTTTATATGGAAACCATCAATATAGAAGGACTGGTCCATCCTTTTGACTGAGGCTGGAGAGCCAATCACTAATATCTCAGTTTTATTATCATTTGAAGAAGAGGATTACGTGCCGTATACTCACCGTCTGCTTTGCAGCGAAGCCCTCCAGCCTGAAGCTCCCCAGCCGTAAGTTCTCTGTCTGTCATCTATGAAGAAGAGGATTACGTGCTGTATACTCACCGTCTGCTTTGCAGCGAAGCCCTCCAGCCTGAAGCTCCCCAGCCGTAAGTTCTCTGTCTGTCGTCTATGAAGAAGAGGATTACGTGCCGTATACTCACCGTCTGCTTTGCAGCAAAGCTCTCCAGCCTGAAGCTCTCCAGCCGTAAGTTCTCTGTCTGTCATCTATGAAGAAGAGGATTACGTGCCGTATACTCACCGTCTGCTTTGCAGCAAAGTCCTCCAGCCTGAAGCTCAGCCTGTGGGAAGAGTGGGGTGTCGCTACGCACTGTCAGTCCCGGCCCAGAGCGAGGCCATTATCTGGGCCCGCCTTCCTGTCCAGTTTCACGGGTCCCTGGAGTGGATCCTGGTGGAGCCTCATTCCGACTGCCAGGCTGTGGAAGTGGCCCGGGGATTGGCTTCCGTTTGTCGGGGCCGGGTCGCCGTAAGACTGAGGAACACGAATCCCTATGCAGTGGACCTCCATCGACACCAACGTCTAGCTCGAGTCACCATAGTGAGCCCCCAACAAGTCCATGAGGAAGGAGAGGTCCGGTTCTGCCAGGTGGGCCCAACGGTGGTGGAGGTGGCCTTGATACAGACCGAATCCCCAGCAACCAGAAAGAAGGAAACATTGCCTGCCCACCTTGCGGAGAATCCTTACTAGGTGACGGGTTGGAAGAGGGACAGGCGAAGCAACTCCGGGACTTCCTGGGGAGGTGGGAGCATCTCTTCTCCGCACATGAGGAGGATTATGGGCGGACAGACATCGTAAGGCACCAGATCCCTACGGGGGATGCTCCTCCGAGTCGGGAACGCTACCATCCCGTACCCCCGACTCTGTACGCTGAGGTTCATACCCTCCTACGAGGGATGCTAGAGAAGGGAGTTATCAGAGAGAGCAGCAGCCCGTGGGCAGCACCGATCGTCCTTGTTCGGAAAAAGACCGGAGCATGGCGATTCTGCGTTGATTATCGGAAGTTGAACCAGGTTACCAAACGAGACGCCTTTCCCCTGCCGCGGGTCGAAGACTCCCTGACTAGCCTTACTCGGGCCGCCTGGTATTCCACCTTAGACTTGGCTAGCGGTTACTGGCAAGTTCAAATGGAGGAAGGAGACCGGGAGAAGACTGCCTTCACCACCCCCTTCGGCCTCTTTGAGTGGGAGCGCATGCCGTTTGGTCCGTGTAACGCTCCCGCTACCTTCCAACGGCTCATGCAGCGCTGTTTGGGAGGCCAGCTTATGGACACCACGCTTGTCTATTTGGATGATGTCATTGTGTACTCCCCCGACTTTGAGTCTCACCTCCGACACCTGGAGCAAGTATTCCAGTCCCTAGAACGGTATGGATTAAAGCTACAGCCCGAGAAGTGTCAGTTGCTCAGAAAAGAGGTAAAGTTCCTGGGCCATCGAGTCAGTGCGGCTGGGATTGCAGTAGACCCCGAAAAGGTGTCGGCTGTCCAGGATTGGACGGCGCCGAGGACGGTGCGCCAAGTAAGATCATTCCTGGGATTCGTGGGATATTACCGGCGGTTCATTAAAGACTTTGCCAAGATCGCTAAACCCCTGAACCAGCTGCTTGGAGGCTCGGGGTGGACCCGGGGTCGTGGGTCCCCTACCATCTCGTGGGACCCCGCCTGTGAGTTGGCTTTTCAAAAGCTAAAGCAAGAACTGCTCCAAGCCCCGATCTTGGCCTACGCTGATTTTTCCCAGCCCTTTACGCTCTACACGGACGCCAGTAATCTGGGATTGGCGGTTGTACTAGCCCAGAGACAACAGGGGGAAGAGAGGGTCATTGCCTATGCCAGCAGGAGTCTGCACCCAGCTGAGCGTAACGACGCTAACTACAGCTCCTTCAAGCTTGAACTCCTCGCTATGAAGTGGGCCGTCAGCGAGAAGTTCAAGGATTATTTGTGGGGAGCGAAGGTAGTCGTGGTTACAGACAACAACCCGCTGGTCCATCTCCAAACAGCAAAATTGGGAGCCGTCGAGCAGCGATGGGTGGCGCAGCTGGCCAACTATGACTACCATCTTCAGTACCGGCCAGGGAGGGAGCATACCAATGCCGATGTCCTGTCTCGGCTCCCTGAGGGTCAACCCTTGAGATCAACTTTGCCCTCGAATGTAGTACCGGAGGAAGGACTTATGGTGGGAGTCATAGAGGCCCCTGGGCTCCGAAGGGAAGGCGTTCCCTCGAGTTGGGGTTGGGACCCCCTACGGTGGAAGGACCGACAGGCAGGGGACCCAGGTTTGGCCCAGATACGGGACTGGCTGCAACAAGGGACTTGGCCAGAAGGGGGAGCACGACGTGAGCAACCCCAAGGGGTGAAGCAGCTCCTTGGACAACAGGAGAGACTCTTCCTGAAGGAGGGAGTCGTCTGTCAAAGGTTACAGGACCCAGCACTAGGGGAGGAAGTATGCCAAATAGTGGTACCTGGAGATCAATTCCAAGCTTTGCTCCAAGCTTACCACAACCATTTGGGACATCAAGGGCAGGAGAGGACGACCTCATTGGTGCGGAGACACTTTTACTGGCCTGGGATGGAGAAGGCCGTAAGGACGTTCGTTTCGCAGTATCCACGTTGTATTCTCTTCAAGACTCGGAGAGAGGTACGAGCCCCGTTGGTCCCCATTCAAGCGAAAGCCCCACTACATATGGTGGCGATGGACTACCTGACGTTAGGCCGGCCTACCGACCTCATCCAAAACATCCTCGTGGTAACAGACCTCTTTACGAAATATGCATGGGCCATTCCAACTAGAGACCAGACCGCTACCACCACTGCTAGTGCCCTTTGGAAGAATGTGTTCCAGCCTTTCGGATGTCCAGAAGTCCTTCACTCGGATCAGGGTCCCAACTTTGAGTCCCGGGTCATCAGAGAGCTGTGTCAGCTATACGGGTGCAAGAAGACCCACACCACGCCGTACCACCCCCAAGGGAACGGAGGGTGCGAACGATTCAATCAGACCCTGTTGGGTCTGTTGGGGACGCTGGAGGTGGAACAACAGGGTAATTGGATGGCGAGTCTCCCGGCCGTAGTCCAGGCTTATAATAACAGCGTGCATAGCACTACTGGATACGCCCCGACGTACCTGATGTTTGGACGACACGTACGGTTACCCACGGACTTGCTGTTGGGGTCCAGCCCCGCAGAGGAAGGGACCAGTCTAACGGAATGGGTAAGCAACCACCACCAGCGCCTCCACCTTGCTTATGAGCAGGTTTCCGCCCGAATTGAACGAGCCGCACAGAAGAACAAAAAGTTGTACGATCGGACAGCTCGTGAGGCCCCCCTGCTGCCGGGAGAGAGGGTCCTGGTCAAGGACAATCGGCGCCAGGGAAAAGGGAAGTTGAGTGACCGTTGGGAGCCCAGACCTTACGTGGTCCAACGACAACCCCGACCTGACCAGCCCGTGTACGTCCTTCGCCCTGAAGGGGACGCCGGCCCAGAGCGGGTATTGCATCGGAACTTGATCCGCCCGTGCCCCAAGTATCCCAGGTCTGCAGATACCATCATCCCCTCCGATGATAGGGTGGGCATTGGTCCCAAGGGGACCGGCCATTGAACCTGAGCAAGCAAATTTCCCCTCACCCCCAAGACGATCCCAGCGGGACAATCGAGGCCAGCCTCCGGCACGGTACGGAGACTGGGCGGAGTCGCCACGTTCTAGGGACTAGAACGGTTTGGTAGGGGGGTATGTCACGAGGTGACGAAATTCCACCTTTTTCTTCGTGCAAGGCGGAACTAATGTTCGGCGGGATTGCCTCTACCTTTAAACCTTTTACCTCATTTTATATTAAATAAATTATTATTCATTTAAAGTTTGTTGTCTGTCCTCCTTGCCCGGCCTCTGTCCGACTCCCCAAGGGTGGTGCTGGTCCCGAGGGGTGGGTGCAGGATTGGCCTGCCCCGACCTGTGACATAATTACAACTGTAATTAATCGATGTAATTACAGTTGACCCTTCCCTTGCACCTTAACCTACCCTTTAATCGACCCATACCACCACACCTGACCCTAACCTTACCAGTATCACATCTCAATAGCAGCAAAAGTTTGTACATAAGTACATTGTACTTATTTTTCTATGTAAGTACATAGTACTTAAAGCCACTTAATATAAAGTGGGACCTTATATTTTAATAAAATGTAATTAATCAAATGAAATAACCCCTTAAACATGAAAGTATTATGCGATCATTTAAGTAAGGCCTTATAAAGAACTTTTTTGCCATCAAGTGTTTTTAAACACTTTGAGAAATTAGTCCTTTAGCAGTTGTAAAAAATGAATACATTTTTTTTTTGTCCCAAAATCAGTGCAGAAAATGTGAAGAAAAAAAAAGCCATCAGATTGTGTTGGGCCAGGTGATCAGTGCAAATCTGAATTGAGTAACATTCATTTATGTAAACTATTTACAATATCAAAACAGTAAATTTTATGTCCAGAAAATGTGGAAAACATGCTTCAGTGTGGTGGTCTAATAGTTTGCAAGTAAACACAACCTCCCACTCTTTGCTCTGAACATACACAAATTCAGTGGTTCGTAAAATCAAGCAGCTTACGCTCGTAAGTGGAAGCCTTATTTGAAGACGTTTAATTGGAGCACACACTCCGGCAATTTCTTGGCAGCATGACGTAGATAACTGTACTTATTTGCGTTATTACTGAGTAAACAGTTTTTCGGATCCCAAACAGAAACCCTTGAGATCTGTTGGTTTATGATGGAGTGGAGGAGTGTGTGTGGTGTGTGTGTGTGTGTGTTTATGAACCACAAAGTAATTGCATGCAATCATCCAAAATGTTTATACTGTACCGATACTGTAGCTAGGCTAAGAGTTCTTGGTGACATTGGTTTGAAGCTGGTGAGAAAGTCACTATGGAAAATTTGTGAGAAAGAACAACAAGGTCTTCAGGTTTCAATGTGTATATACGGGAAGTTAAAGAGGTCAGAGGTGAGCGCTTGACGGATATTAGGTGAAGTTGAGGGTGAAGGACAACTCAGCGGAAGGTGCTTCGGAGGTGGTGTGCTTGGTCATATCGACCGCTTTTTAGACAAAGGCCACGTTGATAAGGTCTGTGAGGGAAATGTACGCTGGAAATGAGTTTTTCTGCTCTTCAGGATGTTTATTATCCCTCTCTTTTTTCTCGTTCTCTCATACTTTCTCTGCACAGGTTCTTCAATGTCTTCTATTATATTATATGTTATTGAGATTGATCCTTAAAGATCACAAAAATAATTTCGCACACTCATAATTTTTTTTTTAAAAAGGACTTTGCTTCTTTTGTAGAACACAGAAGAATAACTTGTGAATAATGTACAGGCTATACAATAGTTTGTGTGACAGAAAATGACATTTAAGTAATTGGAGTAGAGATCTCTGGATCTGGTTTGATCTTTTAATCCACTTCACTGGTCTGATAGATTTGTTCATTCTTTTAAATGATCCGGTTATAGCATTTAATGGGTTGTTAATCATCCTTGATTTTCTTCTTTTACATTTAGTTATAAACCTAAATTTTCCAATTTTACAAACGTGTGAACATATCGCCGATACTATTCCTTATAAAAAACAATCAGATTGCTTTGATATCGCTACTTATATCCAACTTTCCGAACTTCTGCTACTAGCCTTAGCCCGCTAGCACTGCACGCGTGGTCTCTCGCCTGTCGATCGTCTTATTTACACCCGTATAACTGAAAGCTATAATTCGCCACTATAGCACATCTGCTATAATGGCGAATATATCGGATGTGTGTCTAACGTTACCTCTGAGTGCAAGTGAAGACACCTTTGAGCTGCATTCGGTGCAGTTGGAGCTCGAATCGGTCGAGAGACGGATCCGCGAGCTGTTGGAGAGACAGGCTGAGCTGCGAGATCGACGGTCCGCGCTTGAAACATCACGCGCAGATGCTCACAGGTCAGTGGTTAATAATTTTTTGACTCCGACCTCGTCTACTCCGTGTGTTTCTCTGCACAGGTCCCGAGCAACCAGGACGCGATGATCCCTGGCTTCATTCACTCCGGCACCGACACAGCACCACGGACCCTGGGTGATTCCACGGCGGAAGACGCGAGCCAGGACCAGACCAAGGACCTCCCCACCCCTCCCGGCCTTCGAGATCTCCACCCGGAACCGCTTCTCCCCTCTTCGCGAGTCGGAACGCGACGACGCCGTGATCATCGGCAGTTCCATCGTCCGTCATGTCCGCGCTACCTCGGGTAAAGGTAAGGTGCGCACTCACTGCTTTCCTGGTGCTCGTGTTCTCGATGTCGCTGCGCAGGTTCCCGAGATCCTGAACGGTGACGAGCGCGTCGGAGCTGTCGTGCTGCATGTGGGGACGAACGACATCAGGCTGCGGCAGACGGAGGTTCTGAAGGAGGACTACAGGAGCCTGATCGAGACCGTACACAGCACATCGCCTGAAGCAACGATCGTCGTGTCTGGACCGCTTCCCACGTACCGACTAGGACAAGAAAGGTTCAGTAGATTATTTGCTCTAAATGAATGGTTAATGTCATGGTGTAATGAACAGAGACTGCTCTTTGTAAATAATTGGAATCTGTTCTGGGAGCGACCTAGGCTCTTCCGTGCTGATGGCCTGCACCCCAGCAGAGTCGGAGCGGCTGTGCTGTCGGACAACATCTCCAAGACGCTACACACCATATGACTAGTAAGTCAAAGTCCAAATCACAGTCTTTGCTGTCCCAACTTAATTGATATAAGCACCAATGTAGAACATTATGTCACCGGGTGATTATGAAGAGGAGCAGCAGGTGTTGGGTGGGAGGAGTTTGCCTGGTGATTGGGGCACATGCTCCCAAGTGGAGTATAAAAAAAAGCCATTTTGAAGAGGGAGGGAGACAGGAACGGGGACGGAGCGTGCACGCAGCAGGGGAGAGGCCGAGGGGCCGAGGGGCCGAGGGGCCGAGGGGCAGAGGGGCCGAGGCTGAGGCCGAAGCAGCGGAGGGAGGCTGTGAGACAGAACGAGATTTCGGTTGGATTGCGGGTGTAAGCCCTGATTGCACAGTGAGTCTGTTGAATTGCAGTTCTATTGTGAGCACGAGTGCGGGAATGGTGTTGTTGCTGTCCACTCGCCGTCCCAGCATGTTTTCAGCTCTCTCTCTGCCCGAGCCTTGAAGAGGAGAAGCTGGAGAAGAGAATGCGGAAGCGGTTTTTAACTCTCCCTCTGCTCGAGCCTTGAGAAAGAGACCTTGTGAATCATTCTCCTGAAGTGAGTCTGCTGACTGCGGTGCTGTCTATGAACGAAAGAGACCCTGTGAATCATTCTCCTGAAGTGAGTCTGCGGACTGCTGTGCTGTTCTATGAACGAAAGAGACCCTGTGAATCATTCTCCTGAAGTGAGTCTGCTGACTGCTGTGCTGTTCTATGAACGAAAGAGACCCTGTGAATCATTCTCCTGAAGTGAGTCTGCTGACTGCTGTGCTGTTCTATGAACGAAAGAGACCCTGTGAATCATTCTCCTGAAGTGAGTCTGCTGACTGCTGTGCTGTTCTATGAACGAAAGAGACCCTGTGAATCATTCTCCTGAAGTGAGTCTGTTGACTGCTGTGCTGTTCTATGAACGAAAGAGACCCTGTGAATCATTCTCCTGAAGTGAGTCTGCTGACTGCTGTGCTGTTCTATGAACGAAAGAGACCCTGGGAATCATTCTCCTGAAGTGAGTCTGCTGACTGCTGTGCTGTTCTATGAACGAAAGAGACCCTGTGAATCATTCTCCTGAAGTGAGTCTGCTGACTGCTGTGCTGTTCTATGAACGAAAGAGACCCTGTGAATCATTCTCCTGAAGTGAGTCTGCTGACTGCTGTGCTGTTCTATGAACGAAAGAGACCCTGTGAATCATTCTCCTGAAGTGAGTCTGTTGACTGCTGTGCTGTTCTATGAACGAAAGAGACCCTGTGAATCATTCTCCTGAAGTGAGTCTGCTGACTGCTGTGCTGTTCTATGAACGAAAGAGACTTTTAATATTGTTTTTATTATATTAATAAAGAATTTATATTTATTTTAAATGCTGTCTGCCTCGTGTGTTCCACGGCACGCTCCTCGGGCGGTGGTCTGGTTCGAGGGGGTGGGCGGCCCGCTGGCGTTCCCCCCCGACCTGTGACAATTATATAGAAACTGTGTCTATTCCTCGTTTAGTAAGGCCAAATAATATATATAATGTAGGATCTAGGAAAAATTTTATTGTAATTAAACCAGAAAATCTCAATATCAGTGATAAACAATTTCTAAAGCTAGGTCTTCTAAACATTAGATCGCTCACACCTAAGGCGGTTATTGTAAATGAAATGGTCACAGATAATAGTTTCGATGTACTGTGCCTTACTGAAACCTGGCTTAAACCAAATGATTATTTCGGTCTAAATGAGTCTACTCCGCCAGGATACTGTTATAAGCATGAGCCCCGTCTGATTGGTCGTGGCGGCGGTGTTGCAACAATCTATAGAGATATTCTTAATGTTACTCAGAAAACAGGTCACAGGTTTAATTCGTTTGAGGTACTTGTGCTAAATGTTACACTATTAGATTCAAGAAAGAAATCCCTATTATCTCTAGCCTTGGCTACTGTATATAGACCTCCAGGGCCTTACGCCGATTTCCTAAAAGAGTTTGCAGACTTTCTATCAAATCTATTGGTCAATGTCGATAAAGCAATAATTGTTGGAGATTTTAACATACACGTAGATAACACAAATGATGCGTTAGGGGCTGCGTTTACAGATTTATTAAACTCCTTCGGGGAAACGCAAAACGTCAGTGGTCCCACTCATCGCCTAAATCATACACTAGATTTAATTATATCATATGGAACCAATCCAACCGATATAGATATTGTACCGCAAAGCGATGATGTAACTGATCATTACATGGTAACTTGCATGTTACGTACTGCTGAAATTTGTCATGTTGCGCCACGTTATCGACCAGGCAGAACAATCCTTCCAAACACTACAGATAGATTCTCAAATAGCTTACCTGATCTATCTCAGCTGCTCAGTGAACCCAAACAAACAGATGAACTAGAGGAAATGACTAGCAGTTTGAGCACCATTTTCTCTAGTACATTAGAAATTGTTGCACCAATTAGATTAAAAAAAGGTTAGAGAGAAAACTAGAGCACCATGGTACAACAATGCTACGCATGCTATCAAGAGAGAAACTCGTAACTTAGAGCGTAAATGGAAACAAACAAATTTAGAGGTCTTTAGAATCGCGTGGAAAGACAGTATGCCACGTTACAAAAAGGCTCTTAAATCAGCCAGGGCTGAGCATCTCCGCAGACTAATAGAAAATAACCAAAATAATCCAAGGTTCTTATTTAACACCGTGGCCAGACTAACAAATAAACAGGCATCACCTGAGCAAAATATTCCGTTACAATTTAGTAGTAATGATTTTATAAAAATAATAATAATAAATAATAATTAAAGCTGCTAGCAGCATTTAGCGGTGTTCAAGCAGTTAAGGCAGTTAAGGCAGTTAAGGCAGTTAAGCTCAAAAGCATCACAAAGACATTAAGGCTTATGTAGCAAGCATTGTTTTAGCATGATTTACTATGATATACCACATTTTATTGTGATATTTCATGATTTACCATGTTCCAGTAAGATTTACCATAGTTTACCATGATATACCAAGTTCTAGTATGATTCACCATGATTTACCCTGTTGTAGCATGGTTTTGCACAATTCAACACATTCTAGTATCATTTAACATGAGTCTAGCATGATTTACCATAGTTTACCATGATTTTTCTTAATTTACCTTGGTTTACCATGTTATAGGATGATTTACCATGATAAACCACATTCTAGAATGATTTACCAGGATTGTACCATGATTTACCATGATACACCATGTAAGATAATTATTTACTATGATTTACCATGATACACCATGTAATAGTATTATTTACTATGAGATACCATGATTTACCACATTGCTAGCATTGATGTGAAGTGTCAATAGCAATGACGTGTTAAATTTACAAAATATGATTGTCTTATAGTTAACATGGAAAAATTGGTTTGCTTTAGTGCAGAATACTGGTGAAAAACAAGTCTGTCAAAATGAAAGTGAGCCAATAAGTGGTCTTCTACTGCCCTCTGCTGGACATTATACTTATTGATAAAGTGTTTTCACAGGTGGTTTTGCACTCATATTTAACTTATATGCTTCACACACACACAAACACACACACACACACACACACACAAAGACAAATGTTGTAGTTGTTTCCAATGCTATTGGGATGTGTCATTATGAAAATATACTTTAATGGTCATAAGCATTTCACATAATAAGACTCAGAGTCAGACTCAGTAGTAATACTTTAATAGAGGTATTTTCACTAAATGTCAGTGTAAATGTTAAAATAGTGATTTTATAAAGTCTAAATAAGAATTATAGTATACTTTTAGTTAGTAGAATGACAAAATGACTATTTTAAACAGCAGGGGGCAGTATAATACCACTTATTGGCTTAATATGCCATTATGTTCATATCATTTTCACCTTTTTAACTGTTATAGAGGCATATTTTGTCCGATCTGTCTGAAAATTGTCGTGCTTATTTAGTTTCACATGTTTTAACTTGTTTTTAAGAAGATATGAGCATTCATTGAAGAGATATAGGCTTTCAGGGACACCTGGTCAAGGCTACGTATTGAAGTGTTACTATTATAGCCATCTAAATGAATAAGTTATGTCTTTTCTGATAATTATTGATCTAGAGAGTCCAGAGAATTGTACTGCACTGGTTTTGAACATTATGATATAAATATTAATATGATCATAGATGGAAAAGACCATTTACAGCCAATGCAGGCATTTTACCATAGAAAATCTATGGTTTTAAAGCTTTTTGACAGTTATAGCGCCACCTATTGTCCGATCTCCATGAAACTTTGTAAGCTTCTTCCCCATGGCATGGCACATATACTCAGCAATTTTTGTGAAGTTTTGAGTTTTTATGTATGATTTATAGGCTTTTGAGTGTATTTTGTCCCGCCCCTATTCTAAATAACCCTTTTACAGTCACTCAAAATGCAAAAGTTCAACTTTTTTTCGATAATTATTGATCTAGAGAGTCCAGAGAATTGTCCTAGACTGGTCTGGTTTTGATCGGGCAAAAAACCAGGGACTAGTTCGCAAAAGTAGGTTTTAAACATATTCGTGAATATTTAATGAACGATTTGATTGGCAGCAATGGTTCTAGAGGCAAAGTTGTTCAGCATGAGGAGATATATCAAATGATATGCATTTTGTGGGTATGTGTGCAACACCACGTGATTAAAGAGCCATAAAACTCGTTAGCGCCAACTAGTGGCCGATTTCTTTCAAAACTCTTACAGACCTCTTGGGCCATGAGTCGAACATGCCCATCGAGTTTCGTTCCGATCGGCCTCCGTTAACCTCGTCTCAGAGGGGCTCAAACTTCATTGGCCGATGGCGGCCATGTTTTTTGAGATACGCCAATATCCTTTTACACATACATGGTACCTTGGTCCAAGACACTGCATACCAAATTTCAAGTCAATCGGACTAACGGTCAGGTGGCCACACCCCCTTTTATGTTTTTTTAATGTTATAGCGCCACCTAGTGTCCGATCGTCGCGATTTTTTTACTGTGACCTCAGACTGAACTCATGCACATGTGTACCAAGTTTGGTGAACCTACCTCATTTACTTTTGGAGTTATAGCCATTTTAGAAAAATAGGCTCCTCCCACAACGTTCATTTTGCGCCCCCTAGCGACCGGAAATCGAAATTTCAACTTTTTTTCGATAATTATTGATATTCAGACTCCAGAGAACATTTCTGCACTGGTTTGGTTCCGATCGGGCGAAAAACCAGGGACTAGTTCGCAAAAGTAGTTTTTCGACTAAATTCAAAATGGCGGAAAATCCATCATGGCGGAAATGAAATCGGAGATATACGTTTTTTACGTCACGCCCCCAGCTTTCCAATGATATAAGACACTTGAGTCTACGACTTACGGTCTAGGAGTTATGAGCAGTTACGCGCAATTGATTGCTATAGCGCCACCTATGGGCCAATCGGGCTCATAATTTGATAACCTCTCCTCGATTTTTGTACTACCATCTGACAAAGTTTCAAGTCTCTAGCACTTACGGTTTGGGCTGCACGATGCGTTTTACGGCAGAAGAAAAATAATAATAATAATAATAATTAAAGCTGCTAGCAGCATTTAGCGGTGTTCAAGCAGTTAAGGCAGTTAAGGCAGTTAAGGCAGTTAAGCTCAAAAGCATCACAAAGACATTAAGGCTTATGTAGCAAGCATTGTTTTAGCATGATTTACTATGATATACCACATTTTATTGTGATATTTCATGATTTACCATGTTCCAGTAAGATTTACCATAGTTTACCATGATATACCAAGTTCTAGTATGATTCACCATGATTTACCCTGTTGTAGCATGGTTTTGCACAATTCAACACATTCTAGTATCATTTAACATGAGTCTAGCATGATTTACCATAGTTTACCATGATTTTTCTTAATTTACCTTGGTTTACCATGTTATAGGATGATTTACCATGATAAACCACATTCTAGAATGATTTACCAGGATTGTACCATGATTTACCATGATACACCATGTAAGATAATTATTTACTATGATTTACCATGATACACCATGTAATAGTATTATTTACTATGAGATACCATGATTTACCACATTGCTAGCATTGATGTGAAGTGTCAATAGCATGACGTGTTAAATTTACAAAATATGATTGTCTTATAGTTAACATGGAAAAATTGGTTTGCTTTAGTGCAGAATACTGGTGAAAAACAAGTCTGTCAAAATGAAAGTGAGCCAATAAGTGGTCTTCTACTGCCCTCTGCTGGACATTATACTTATTGATAAAGTGTTTTCACAGGTGGTTTTGCACTCATATTTAACTTATATGCTTCACACACACACAAACACACACACACACACACACACACAAAGACAAATGTTGTAGTTGTTTCCAATGCTATTGGGATGTGTCATTATGAAAATATACTTTAATGGTCATAAGCATTTCACATAATAAGACTCAGAGTCAGACTCAGTAGTAATACTTTAATAGAGGTATTTTCACTAAATGTCAGTGTAAATGTTAAAATAGTGATTTTATAAAGTCTAAATAAGAATTATAGTATACTTTTAGTTAGTAGAATGACAAAATGACTATTTTAAACAGCAGGGGGCAGTATAATACCACTTATTGGCTTAATATGCCATTATGTTCATATCATTTTCACCTTTTTAACTGTTATAGAGGCATATTTTGTCCGATCTGTCTGAAAATTGTCGTGCTTATTTAGTTTCACATGTTTTAACTTGTTTTTAAGAAGATATGAGCATTCATTGAAGAGATATAGGCTTTCAGGGACACCTGGTCAAGGCTACGTATTGAAGTGTTACTATTATAGCCATCTAAATGAATAAGTTATGTCTTTTCTGATAATTATTGATCTAGAGAGTCCAGAGAATTGTACTGCACTGGTTTTGAACATTATGATATAAATATTAATATGATCATAGATGGAAAAGACCATTTACAGCCAATGCAGGCATTTTACCATAGAAAATCTATGGTTTTAAAGCTTTTTGACAGTTATAGCGCCACCTATTGTCCGATCTCCATGAAACTTTGTAAGCTTCTTCCCCATGGCATGGCACATATACTCAGCAATTTTTGTGAAGTTTTGAGTTTTTATGTATGATTTATAGGCTTTTGAGTGTATTTTGTCCCGCCCCTATTCTAAATAACCCTTTTACAGTCACTCAAAATGCAAAAGTTCAACTTTTTTTCGATAATTATTGATCTAGAGAGTCCAGAGAATTGTCCTAGACTGGTCTGGTTTTGATCGGGCAAAAAACCAGGGACTAGTTCGCAAAAGTAGGTTTTAAACATATTCGTGAATATTTAATGAACGATTTGATTGGCAGCAATGGTTCTAGAGGCAAAGTTGTTCAGCATGAGGAGATCTATCAAATGATATGCATTTTGTGGGTATGTGTGCAACACCACGTGATTAAAGAGCCATAAAACTCGTTAGCGCCAACTAGTGGCCGATTTCTTTCAAAACTCTTACAGACCTCTTGGGCCATGAGTCGAACATGCCCATCGAGTTTCGTTCCGATCGGCCTCCGTTAACCTCGTCTCAGAGGGGCTCAAACTTCATTGGCCGATGGCGGCCATGTTTTTTGAGATACGCCAATATCCTTTTACACATACATGGTACCTTGGTCCAAGACACTGCATACCAAATTTCAAGTCAATCGGACTAACGGTCAGGTGGCCACACCCCCTTTTATGTTTTTTTAATGTTATAGCGCCACCTAGTGTCCGATCGTCGCGATTTTTTTACTGTGACCTCAGACTGAACTCATGCACATGTGTACCAAGTTTGGTGAACCTACCTCATTTACTTTTGGAGTTATAGCCATTTTAGAAAAATAGGCTCCTCCCACAACGTTCATTTTGCGCCCCCTAGCGACCGGAAATCGAAATTTCAACTTTTTTTCGATAATTATTGATATTCAGACTCCAGAAAACATTTCTGCACTGGTTTGGTTCCGATCGGGCGAAAAACCAGGGACTAGTTTGCAAAAGTAGTTTTTCGACTAAATTCAAAATGGCGGAAAATCCATCATGGCGGAAATGAAATCGGAGATATACGTTTTTTACGTCACGCCCCCAGCTTTCCAATGATATAAGACACTTGAGTCTACGACTTACGGTCTAGGAGTTATGAGCAGTTACGCGCAATTGATTGCTATAGCGCCACCTATGGGCCAATCGGGCTCATAATTTGATAACCTCTCCTCGATTTTTGTACTACCATCTGACAAAGTTTCAAGTCTCTAGCACTTACGGTTTGGGCTGCACGATGCGTTTTACGGCAGAAGAAAAATAATAATAATAATAATAATAAAAATCAGTACAAATACAATAGGTTTTCAGCACTTCGTGCTTGAACACCTAATAAAAATCAGTACAAATACAATAGGTTTTCAGCACTTCGTGCTTGAACACCTAATAATCCGTTACATTTATATAGCGCTTTATCTGGGACCTCAAAGCGCTTTACATAGAAGGGGGTAATCTCCTCAAACTCCTTTATGAATTTCTTCACTGAGAAAATAGAAAACATCAGAAACACAATTGTAAATGTACAATCTCTTATGGTGTCTTATGATTCAGCCTCAATTATCGGCCCTCAAGAACAACTACACCGCTTTACAACTATAGGACAGGAAGAGCTAAATAAACTTATTATTGCATCTAAACCAACAACTTGTTTATTAGATCCAATACCCACTAAATTACTTAAAGAAGTGTTACCTGTAGTGGAAGAGCCTCTTCTCAATATTATTAATTCATCTTTATTTTTAGGTCACGTTCCAAGAATATTCAAGCTGGCAGTAATAAAACCTCTTATTAAGAAACCACAATTAGATCCAAATAACCTAGCAAATTACAGACCCATTTCAAATCTTCCATTTATGTCTAAAATACTAGAAAAAGTTGTGTCCGCTCAATTGTGCTCTTTCTTGCAAGAAAATGATATCTATGAAAAATTTCAGTCAGGATTCAGACCGTATCATAGCACAGAAACTGCGCTAGTTAAAATTACAAATGATTTACTTTTAGCTTCTGACCAAGGCTGCATCTCAATACTAGTTCTACTCGATCTAAGCGCTGCATTTGATACTATAGATCATAAAATACTCCTGGATCGACTACAAAACTACACTGGTGTTCAGGGACAGGCATTAAGCTGGTTTAGATCGTACTTATCAGACCGTTACCACTTTGTCTGTTTAAATGGGGAAAAATCAAAGATAACGTCAGTAAACTATGGAGTACCGCAAGGATCTGTGTTAGGCCCTCTACTATTCTCAATATATAGCTGCCACTTGGTAATATTATAAGAAAACATGGAATTAATTTTCACTGTTATGCTGATGACACTCAATTATATATTTCATCACGGCCAGATGAAACCACTAACTTATCTAACTTGACAGAATGTCTTAAAGATATAAAATACTGGATGACGTGTAATTTCCTGCTATTAAATTCAGATAAAACAGAGGTATTACTTATTGGTCCAAAAAACTACCCACAAAATCCCTTACAATACAACTTTAATTTAGAAGGATGCCCTGTTACTTTATCCACTACAGTAAAAGACCTGGGTGTCATACTTGACCGCAACTTGACTTTCGAAAATCATATTTCATATGTTACAAGAACAGCCTTTTTCCACCTCAGAAACATTGCTAAGCTACGTAACATGCTATCCGTTTCTGATGCAGAAAAGTTAGTTCATGCATTCATGACCTCGAGACTAGATTACTGTAATGCTTTATTAGCTGGTTGTCCTGTATCCTCAATAAACAAGCTACAGTTAGTCCAAAATGCAGCCGCTAGAGTTCTTTTCTAGATCAAGAAAATATGATCATATAACACCAATTTTATCATCTCTACATTGGTTACCTATTAAGTTCCGTATCAATTACAAGGTATTGCTACTGACTTATAAAGCCCTAAATGGTTTAGCTCCAGTCTATTTAACGGACCTTCTATCGCCCTACAATCCGTCGCGCTCTTTAAGATCACTAAATTCGAGGCTTCTGGTCATTCCTAGGATATCCAGATCCACCAAAGGAGGGAGAGCGTTATCACATTTAGCTCCTAAACTCTGGAATAGCCTTCCTGATATTGTTCGAGGCTCAGACTCGCTGTCCCAGTTTAAAACCAGATTAAAGACGCATCTCTTTAACCACGCATGCACATAATGCTTACCTTTTATACTACTGCCGAATCAGATCGAATGCATTAATATTATGAACATCAGCTACGCTAATTATTTCTCATCTGCCTTTCTGCTGTTATCTCGGGACGCAAGTCCCGAGGTAAATAGCGTTCGTCAGCTCCAGTTTGTATCCAGCCTCTCACGGAGACTTCGGATGATCCAACACCTGTGATGAGACGACTAAACGCCTGTGGAGAGACGACTCGACGCCTGTGAAGAGACGACTCAACGCCGGCGATATGTTATGCCCTAAATTAATACATGATGAACTAACTTTAATGCACTTTCTGTAAAGCTGCTTTGAAACAATGTGTATTGTGAAAAGCGCTATACAAATAAATTTGAATTGAATTGAATTGAATTGTTTTAGGTTAGTAGCCTAGTAGCCAATCATTGAATACAGAAACTGATTTTTGTTCTCTTGCTCACATGAATCACTTTTAAGCTACTTTTATGATGCATTTGTGTTTTTTTTAAAGCTACTTTTGTAGTGTATACCTTTTAAGATACTTGTATAATGCATTTGTCTTTTTAAAGTTTCAATGGCTCAGTCCAAAAAATTATTGTAAAGAAAAGAGCAGCCAGTGCATGCTTAATATATTATCTTTCTGTGCCCCATAAGTTTGGAAAGACATGATGATAAGTAAATTTAGTTTTGGGGTGAACTATCTCTTGATGGTCAATGTTAGAAAACAGGCATAATATACTGTACATCTACAATTTGGTACTGTACTGTGACTGTTTAGTGCTAAACAAAAAAGTTCTGCCCTCATTACCCTTGAGAGCACCCTTAAACAGACCCTGAGTAAAAGTGGGTTATACCACGTAAGGGATCGTATTGAAAGAATGTCTTTAAATAAACTATGTCCTATCTCCATGCACACTACACTCTCATGCTCACGCCCACTAAAACACGCCACAAATAAACTTCTATCTCCCAGTTCACACACACCTCATGTACTGACACAGAAACAGCCCGTAACTAATTCAGCCCTTATATACATGCACTCTTCCACACATGGGAAAGGCACAAACATCGGTATAGTCACTTTCAGCCTTTGTCAAACATGCTGCTATCACATGCTAACATGCCTATATCCTAATGCGACATAAACAGAAAATGGCCATTTCATACTGTAAACTGTTTGTGTTCTTTACTGTGTTTAAAATCACGTGAACATGTAGTTCTCTTATGAGAGGTTCTCTCGTACTGCATAATATCTTACGCTAGGGGAAAATCCCTTTTCCACGAGATATTGAAGCCAAAAAAATTCTACAATTCTAAATATCCTTAATTTTGAATTAATGTAAAACGCGTTGCGGCAGCATGCAGACATAGGCAAGACGGCTCGCGTGCTCTCTCCCTCTGCTGGACGGCGTGCTAAGACGGCGCTACCCTCTAAAGCCTGCCGCACTAGTTCCGCTATGCACAGTCACACTTACACCGCCGCTGGGCAGGCTGTATCGGCACTACACTCCATAGCTGTGTTGCAGATCTTCCAAGCCGACTTTCTCCGAAAGCTGGATGAGAAAGGACCGGAAGTAATCTGCGTGCCGGATCTAAGGAGCGCCACGGACCTCGCCCTGCGCGCCACTAAATCCGCTGCACAGGCCATTGGGCGGAACATGGCCTCTCTCACCGTTGCTGAGAGACACCTGTGGCTGACGTTATCCGAGATGCTGGACTCTGAGCGCTCTACGCCCGTCTCCCCTGCTGGCCTCTTTGGATCTTCCGTCAAAGATTTCGCGGATAGATTCGCTGAGGTTCAAAAGACTTCACAGACTATGAAGCACTTTCTGCCAAAGCGCTCTAGCTCTGCAGCAGGCCGCCAAAAACAACTGTCTGCTCGTAGCTCCCAGCCACAGCCGCCGCCTAGCCCGGGACCAGAGACAATGCTCTCGCTCTTCCGGCCCGCCGGCCCCCTCCGCGTGGGCCACGGCAGAAGATTGAGCTGAAGCCCGAGGCCTCAGAGCCTTCCTAGCCCTCCTAGGAAAGTGATGGTGTTCAGGTCTCGCCACGGCCAGACTTCCACCAAAACTGTTCGCCTGTTCAGTTCCAGAGAATGTGACTGTTCCAGTGTTTTTTGCAGAAAACAAGTTGGTACCACGGCCCGCTTGCCTGCACACAAATGCCGTTTTTACGGCGACCCAGATAAATCACATAAAGAGTGCAATTTCTGGTATTCCGGCCATGGCCGACGGTGTTATGAGTGTAATAAAAATTCCCACGACTCAGTGTTCATTCCTAGACATAAACACAGCCAGTGTTGTGCCTGAACGCGTTCATTGAACGATAGTTCATGAACAATTTCATATTTTAGGCGAACGTGAACTGAACGTACTGTATTAATGCCTGATGAACGTTACTGTGAACTCGTTCATTCTGGTGTCTGTGAACGCACGCTCTCTCAGTTTAACTTCGTTCAATTGGGTGCCATATTTCTATAGAGCCTTCCAGGCAAAACCCAGCTAAAACACACCGTAAACAGGCCTTAATATGTAGCGAATAAAACACCCAATCTGGCAACACCAGCCTCGCACCGCCGCATGCGTCATCAAAACAAAAAGCAGCATGTAGTCGACAAAGCAGCGAGGACTGGATGCGTCGTATTGTAATGCGTTGTGTCAGGAGGGAAAGGAAACCGGGATAGCTCACATCCGAAGCCACTAGGCCAGACAAACTCACGGAGGCGATTGGCATATCACAACAGCCCACGCTTTATTTCCCCAATCAAACTTGGGGCAACTGTCTGTCCCACGCTCCGTCCACAGCGCTACCAAACAAAACATAAACAGATCAAATAAAATGAGCCCCATTACCCGCATACATCGAGGCGCACGGTACAATACCATACAGATAGAGTGTAGACAGTTTAACAGGGCGCGCACGCAGCTCTTAAAGGGGCCACATCCACTCGTTACAGTATGATCATTTAAACGAGTTTTATGACAAGGTCGGTGAGGATGGGAAAAATCTTACATTTCTGTGCAAACTTTGCCCGCCGATAAAATAATCGCTGTCTGTGGTTGTGGGCTGTGGCAATAATAAAAAAAAATAGCTCGCAACAAATTTAGGCCAAAAAAGAACTATTTTTGGAATTGTGACCTGTGAACTGAACTAGTTAATTTTCAAATGTGTGAACTGAACTTTGAACTAGTTCATGTAGAAAGTGAAAGACTTTGTAGACTTTGCTAAAGTCCCAAAGCCTTCAGACCCAAAAAGCCTGAATGTGAATTAACACACACACAAGCACATGAAACTTCCCCCAAAAATCGAGCTAACACTGGGAATCGTTCGACGTCCTGTTACGAGTTTACGACCCAAAAGAATGTGCATGGACGTAATTCTTTCTGAGAAGGAGAAATGAAACCTGTTCAATCCTATATATATAACCATGTGATAAAGGTATTAACATGTATCTAATGTTCCATGATCTAATGTTTATGAGGTTTGTTTTCGTGTAAACTCTAATACTTAATGTTTCAATTTTTGCAAACTATGGTTAACCAAATCTCACCTATAGCGTGTTTGGTTTTGCTAAATTGGTACTTTGAAGATTGAAAAGACTGTGTATATGATATGTTGGTAGATATGAAATATGATACAACATATTAGTATCACAACAATCTTTCATAGTTCTTCAGCGATTGACAAACCCGTCTCCCCCCCCCCCGAGGCATGCATGCAAGGAGCTCCCTCTTTCAGACAAAGAGCAATAAAAACCAAAATCCCGCCTGTGAATTCCAACCCTCTTATTGGCCAAGCCAACAGGAAGAGGCTGGATTTCGCCAAGGTGATAAATGGTCCGCTCTCTCTCTTCCCTCTTACCTCCGGCGTCAGGATGTGACTTCTTCGTGATCTCCTCCGGAGATCTTTTATCTTTTCTTTGTTTAATTCTAAGTTCTTTTAAGTATCCTACCGAGTTCATTTCCACAGACGAGGAATGAACTTAGCCTGAATTGTTTCTTTAGTAAATTTACCTCAAAGACCTTCAAACATGCGTTTGAAAGTCCGCGCTCTGAACCATCAGGAAACCACGTGGGACACATGGACAACTGTCAGATGTGATACAAAGGATCCAAAAGCAAAGGTAATTCAATGCAAAGTCTTTAATGTCCAACAAAAACAGCTTCAAGAAAGATAGCTCAGAACTAGAACACAAAAAGGTACTCTCCAGGAGACAGCTTTGCACAGGATACTTTGTCGGGAGAGATAGCGATGAACAGAAAATACTCTCAGAGAAAAAGGTCCTTGAAGTAGGCAGCCGAGCAGAGAGATCTACAGATGAGGCTCACCATAGGCAGGTAATGAGACAGGATACAACTAGGCGAATACTGCTACACAAGACAAGACAACGATTAGATTCCAAATAGCAGACAAAAATGAGAGAGCGTTACTCACACAATAATCCGACACAGAACAGAGAGAACAAACACTAGAAGTAGACTGAGTAATCAGACAAAACAAGACACAGGTGTGAGCGCAACGCAGCGAGAGCGCTGATTGAGATGATCAACAGGTGAATGCAGAGTGAAGACTAGAGAGTATGTGTGTGCGTTGGAGAGTGAGAGAGATGGGTGTGTAAATGTGTGTGTGTGGTGGTAAGAGAGTGAGAGAGAACAGAGAAGTAACCCAGATCCTGACAGTACCCCTCCCTCAACGAGCGCCACCAGGCGCTCCCAAGGAAGGGGCCTGGCGAGACCGATAGAAATCCTCGATGAGCGAGCGATCCAGGACGTCCAGGGCCGGAATCCACCGCCTCTCCTCTGGACCGTAGCCCTCCCAGTCCACCAGGAACTGGTGGCCACGCCCCCGAGGACGAACGTCAAGAAGCTTGCGAACTCTGTAAATGTGGTCCACCTCGTCGAGAGGCGGAGGAGGAAGGGCAGGACGGGTGGGAGCGCGAATGACAGGCTTGATACAGGACACATGAAAAACAGGGTGTACCCGACGTAACTGGCGAGATAATCTTAGTTTGACGGCTACCGGACTAAGGACCTTCAAAATAGAAAAAGGACCAACAAAACGGGGCATAAGCTTTTTAGAGCCCTCGTGAAAAGGTAGATTCTGGGTGGAAAGCCACACCTTCTGCCCACAAACGTAGCGAGGAGCTTTAACCTGACGACGATTAGCAGCTCTACGAGTGCGCGCCCTAGTACGACATAATGCAGATCTCACTCTCCTCCAAGTACGCTTGCATCTCAGAATAAAAGCCTGGACGGATGGCACGGAACTCTCAGACTCCTGAGAAGCAAAAAGTGGAGGCTGATAACCGAGACAGCTTTCAAATGGGGATAACCCAGTGGCGGACGAGGGTAGCGAATTATGGGCATATTCGGCCCAGGCTAGTTGGTCGCACCAGGATGCTGGGCTCTGTGAAGTCAAGCAGCGCAACATACGTCCGAGAATTTGATTGGATGTTCGGCCTGACCATTGGTCTGAGGATGGAATCCTGACGATAAACTGGGGGACGCCCCAATCAGTCGGCAGAACTCCCTCCAGAACTGAGAGGCGAATTGGGGCCCTCTGTCAGACACAATGTCCGAAGGGAGACCGTGAATCTTAAAAACGTGATCTACCATTATCTGGGCGGTCTCTCGGGCGGACGGTAGTTTAGGAAGTGGGATAAAATGAGCAGCCTTAGAGAAACGGTCGACTACAGTAAGAATAACCGAGTTGCCGGCGGACGATGGAAGACCGGTAACAAAATCCAAAGCTATGTGCGACCAGGGGCGTGACGGAATAGGAAGTGGTCTGAGGAGACCCGCAGGCGGAGTATTGCTTGACTTGGTTTGGGCACAGACAGGACAAGAAGCTACAAATTGACGTATGTCACGTTCTCTAGTGGGCCACCAAAATCTCAGACGAATAGTGGCCAAAGTGCCCTTAACACCAGGATGAGCGACTAACTTAGAGGCGTGGCCCCACTGGAGGACGGATGGACGAGCGGTCGTGGGAACAAATAACGTCCCTGTCGGGGCATGAGGGGGTCTGACAGTGAGAGAGAGAGCCTTCTTCACAGTCTGCTCAACTCCCCAGACAGCAGCTCCGACCACGCAGTGTTGGGGTACCTCCTTGGTCGAAGCTGCTTCTGTGGAGCCGAACAGCCGCGAGAGGGCATCGGGCTTAACGTTCTTGGAACCTGGCCTAAAAGAGATCGAAAAATCAAAACGACCAAAAAATAATGCCCAGCGGGCCTGACGAGCATTAAGCCTCTTAGCGGAGCGGATGTATTCGAGGTTACGGTGGTCAGTCCAAACGATAAATGGAACACTGGCTCCCTCTAACCAGTGCCGCCACTCCCCCAAGGCTAACCGAATCGCCAAAAGTTCCCGATTACCAACATCATAATTGCGCTCCGCCGGTGAAAGGCGATGGGAAAAGAAGGCGCACGGATGAACCTTGTCATCTAGAGAAGAACGTTGCGACAAAATAGCCCCAACCCCTACGTCGGAAGCGTCGACCTCGACTATAAATTGTCTCTCAGGATCCAGGGTGACTAAAATTGGCGCGGAGGTGAACAACCTCTTGAGTCGATCGAACGCGTCTTGTGCCATCTCTGACCAAACAAACTGAGACTTAGTCGAGGTGAGGGCGGATAGAGGGGCGGCAACCTGACTAAAGTTACGAATGAATCGTCTGTAAAAATTAGCAAAACCTAAAAATCGCTGGAGAGCAACTCGAGAATCTGGAACGGGCCAATCGAGAACCGCACGCACCTTCTCGGGATCCATGCTGATACCTTCAGCAGAGACCACCGAACCAAGGAAGGTAACAGATTGAGAATGAAAAGCACACTTCTCAGCCTTGACGAAGAGACGGTTCTCGAGTAATCGTTGTAAAACCCGACGAACGTGTTGAACGTGTACTTCGAGTGAGGGTGAGAAAATGAGGATGTCGTCCAGATATACGAATACAAAGACGTTTAACATGTCCCGCAAAACGTCGTTGACCAACGCCTGAAATACAGCGTTGACCAGCCCGAAAGGAAGAACGCGATACTCAAAGTGCCCAATAGGGGTGTTAAACGCGGTCTTCCATTCGTCTCCCTGCTTAATGCGAACGAGATGGTATGCGTTGCGCAAGTCCAGTTTAGTAAAGATCTTTGCGCCCTGCAAGATCTCAAAAGCCGACGACATAAGGGGCAAGGGATAGCGGTTCTTGACCGTTATGTCGTTCAACCCCCGATAATCAATGCAAGGGCGCAACGATCCGTCCTTCTTCTTTACAAAGAAGAAGCCAGCGCCTGCTGGCGAGGAAGACGAAACAATAATACCGGCGTCAAGAGATTCGGTGAGGTATTTCTCTAAAGCTTCTCGTTCAGGCGCCGAGAGAGAATACAATCTACTGCGGGGTGGCATGGTGCCAGGAAGGAGATCGATGCAACAATCGTAGGGGCGGTGAGGCGGTAGAGAAACGGCCCGGGAACGACTGAAAACCGCCCGCAGATCGTGGTACTCCTCCGGGACCCCAGTCAGATCAATAATAATAATAATAATTTGTTACATTTATATAGCGCTTTATCTGAGACCTCAAAGCGCTTTACAAGGAAGGGGGGAATCTCCTCAACCACCACCAATGTGCAGCATCCACCTGGATGATGCGACGGCAGCCATATTGCGCCAGAACGCCCACCACACACCAGCGTACTGGTGGAGAGGAGACAGAGTGATGAAGCCAATCAGTATATGGGGATGATTAGGAGGCCATGATGGACAGAGGCCAATGGGCAGATTTGGCCAGGATGCCGGGGTTACACCCCTACTCTTTCGAAAGACATCCTGGGATTTTTAATGACCACAGAGAGTCAGGACCTCGGTTTAACGTCTCATCCGAAGGACGGTGCTCTTTGTCGGTATAGTGTCCCCGTCACTACACTGGGGTGTTAGGACCCACACAAGCCACAGGGAGAGCGCCCCCTGCTGGCCTCATAACACCTCTTCCAGCAGCAACCTGGTTTTCTCATGAGGTCTCCCATCCAGGTACTAACCAGGCTCAGCCCTGCTTAGCTTCAGTGGGCGACCAGTCTTGGGCTACAGGGTGACATGGCTGCTGGCGATCACCAGGATCCTCCTGAAAAACAGACACAGAAGAAACCACAGGAATAGCAGACACTAAACAATTAACATGACACGAGAGACTCCAAGACAAAATGGTATTCTTGACCCAGTCAATATGAGGATTATGCTGGACTAGCCAGGGATGTCCTAACACAATGGGGGTATAGGGAGACTGAAAAATGAGAAAAGAAATAGTCTCTAGATGGTTTCCTGAGATAGTGAGACTCACCGGACAGGTGACACGGTGAATACTAGAAAGGACACTACCATCCAGGGCAAAGACGGTGGTGTTACCCTTTAAGTCCACCAGGGGGATGTTATGTTTCCGAGCCCATCTCTCATCAATAAAGTTCCCCTCAGCCCCTGAGTCGATCAACGCGGGGCATGAAACGGTGGAACCGGCCCAACGAAGGACGGTGGGCAGGGTGGTACAGGATCTGGATGGAGAGGACGTTACAGTCGCGCTCGCCAGTACTCCTCTGTCTACTGGCGAGCTCTGGCTTTTACTGGACATGAAGCAGCGAAGTGGCCAGCCGTGCCGCAGTAAAGGCACAGTCTGTTGGAGATGCGACGTTGTTTCTCTTCAGGAAGAAGACGAATGCTACCCAACTGCATGGGCTCTGGATCAGGTCTAGCAGTGACAGGGAGAGGAGACTCGCGAAGAGAGGTGGGAGCTGCACGAGCACGACGCCGTTGTTCAAAGCATTTATCCAGGCGAATTGCCAGCTCTATCAGTTGGTCGAGCTGGGCCGGTGAACCGCGAGCATAAATCTCCTCCTTCAGATCCACATTCAAACCCTCCAGGAAACGTGCGACCAGGGCAGGTTCATTCCATTCAGCTGTGGTGGAAAGGGTGCGAAATTCAATAGCGAAATCAGCCACTGTTCTCCTCCCCTGACGAATCGCGGTGAGAAGACGCGAAGCCTCGCGTCCGAAAACCGACTGGTCGAAAACCTTAATAATTTCCTCCTTAAAGAGATCAAAACAGTGACAACAGGAAGTCCCAGCCTCCCAAATGGAGGTTCCCCACTCTCGAGCGCGCCCAGTCAGTAACGAAATCACATAGGCAATGCGGGCACGATCCTCCGCGTAAGTCTGTGGTTGCAGGGAGAAAACTACCTCACACTGAGTCAAAAAGGCTCTACACTCAGTCGGCTCACCTGCATAACATGGAGGATTGTTCACACGGGGTTCAGGAAGAGATGGATGACTCTGAACAGCTGGTGATTCCTTGTGAGCATGAAGGAGGCGAACAGACAGATCATTAACCTGTGCGGCCAAACGTTCCACGGCATTTCTGGCAGCAGATAATTCCTCCTCGTGACGACCCAGCATAACTCCTTGGATCTCTACAGCAGAAAAAAAAGATTCCTCCTTCGCTGGATCCATACTGGTCGGATTATTCTGTCAGATGTGATACAAAGGATCCAAAAGCAAAGGTAATTCAATGCAAAGTCTTTAATGTCCAACAAAAACAGCTTCAAGAAAGATAGCTCAGAACTAGAACACAAAAAGGTACTCTCCAGGAGACAGCTTTGCACAGGACACTTTGTCGGGAGAGATAGCGATGAACAGAAAATACTCTCAGAGAAAAAGGTCCTTGAAGTAGGCAGCCGAGCAGAGAGATCTACAGATGAGGCTCACCATAGGCAGGTAACGAGACAGGATACAACTAGGCGAATACTGCTACACAAGACAAGACAACGATTAGATTCCAAATAGCAGACAAAAATGAGAGAGCGTTACTCACACAATAATCCGACACAGAACAGAGAGAACAAACACTAGAAGTAGACTGAGTAATCAGACAAAACAAGACACAGGTGTGAGCGCAAAGCAGCGAGAGCGCTGATTGAGATGATCAACAGGTGAATGCAGAGTGAAGACAAGAGAGTATGTGTGTGCGTTGGAGAGTGAGAGAGATGGGTGTGTAAATGTGTGTGTGTGGTGGTAAGAGAGTGAGAGAGAACAGAGAAGTAACCCAGATCCTGACAGACAACCACGCGCAAACGCTCAACGAACGGGCATGCGCGCCCCAAGGACACACACGCACGCCTTCTCCTCGGCAAACTAAGAGACGGTGCAAGTATTTATTTCTTATCCAGATTTATTATGCTGTACGGTTGTTGCCTCAAAAGGGGCGATTTTGTGATTCCTTGTTGTCTGGTCTGAGGTTCCGTTGTCCAGGTGAATTTTGCCAAACGGTTGACCCTTACGGATCTCCGTCCCCCTCTCTCTCTCTTGCAAAACTGCAAATCTCTCCGTGATCTCTGATCCGATCTCTCTCAACTTTTCCTCTCATGTCCCTGTCTATGCATCTCTCGTTCATGTTGGTTGTTTATTATGTTTGTAAATACATGTAATATTTTGTAATGGTTAATAACTGTTATAACTTATAGTTTCGATATTAAATATTTCATATTCATAAACTGAATCATCTCTTTTTATCCGAGTTACTAAAGTGCAACATCAAAGCTACGAGCTTTACAAATTAAAGATGCTTTAAAGAGTACTTGTTTATAGGGTGGGAAGGCTAATTCTTGTGGCCACAGAATTGATTTTCCTAAACTCTATAAATTAATTGAGCTAATTAATTTTACCTGTTTTGTGAAACGTGGTCCGTGTAATTAATTGCAATCAACTTGTGGTTAATTGCAAGGATTCACATGTATGCAAGCAGGTAAAATAACATATCATCCCAAAAAGGGAGATGTAATAACATGTAAGACTGATCTGATACAAATTATTAATTAGGAATGATTAATTATGATATGCAAATTCCCCGCCAGAATTTGGCGTAAACAGAATGAGAACATGTATCCATCATGCCTTGTTACCACTGTGCAGGCTGGTGGTGGTGGTGGTGTGATGGTGTGGGGGATGTTTTCTTGGCACACTTTAGGCCCCTTAGTGCCAATTGGGCATCGTTTAAATGCCACGGCCTACCTGAACATTGTTTCTGACCATGTCCATCCCTTTATGGCCACCATGTACCCATCCTCTGATGGCTATTTCCAGCAGGATAATGCACCATGTTGCCTTTGGCTTGCTCAGTTGGGGATATTCAAATTAATTAACCAATCATTAATACCTGAGGTATTCATTAATGACCTGAGGACCCAACTGGCTAAGAGCACTTAATAATAATAATAATAAATTTTATTTAGAAAAGCGCCTTTCAAGGTACCCAAGGACACTGTACAGAATTGGTATAGTAAAGAACATACAAAAGTACAAAAAAGTACATAGTACATAAACAGTTCACTGTGAAGTACACAGTACATAAAAATGCCAAGATGGAGAGAGAAATATAAACACCCTGAAATGGCATACATGAGTGCACTGAACAGGAGGTAAGAATAGTGCACGCAAAGTCAGCGGGCTGACAAGTAAGCTAGATTAAAAAAATTTATTTTTAATTTGGTTTTAAAAATGGTTACACTTGTACTTTGGCGCAACTCCAGTGGTAAGGCATTCCACAATTTAGAACCTGCCACACTAAAGGCCCTGTCACCCATGGAGCGAAGTCGAGATGTAGGAACTGCTAAGAGACAAGCATCACTAGAGCGAAGGGCGCGGGATTGCAGATATGGGGTAAGGAGATCTGATAAGTAGGATGGGGCCAGATTATGTAGAGATTTATAAACAAGAAGAAGGACTTTATAATGGATGCGGTAGTGGACAGGAAGCCAATGCAACTGCTGGAGTATCGGAGTAATATGGTCCCAGGGCCTGGTGCGGGTAAGCAACCTTGCAGCAGAATTTTGGACATACTGCAGTCTATTTAAAAATTTTTCCGGAATGCCGAGAAATAGAGCATTGCAGTAGTCAAGCCTTGATGTGATAAATGCATGTATAAGTGTTTCAGCTGCAGATGAGTTTAGCGAGGGGCGTAGTTTGGAGATACTTTTGAGATGAAAGAAAGATGTTCTGATGATATTTTTAATATGTGACTCAAAAGAAAGAGTAGAATCAAAGATTACGCCCAGATTTCTGACTTCCGCAGAAGTTGTAGTGAAATAGCCAGGGATAGATAGCTGCAGATGTTTAAATTTTTTTAGAATGTTAGGGGTGGAAATAAGAATAGCTTCTGTCTTATCTTGATTAAGTTTGAGAAAGTTTTGAATCATCCAGTTGTTAATGGCATTCAAGCAGCTAACCAGATTGGGTAATGACAGTGTGTCAGTGGGATTGGTGTGAATGTAAATCTGAGTATCGTCTGCATAACAATGGTAATTGATACCATAACGTTGTACTATCTGGCCAATAGGAAGGATGTAAATTATGAACAGCAGGGGACCTAAGACAGAACCCTGGGGGACACCATGTAAGAGGGGTGAGTTTGGAGATCTGAAATTCCCAATTGAAACAAACTGTTGTCTATCAGTGAGATATGATTTGAACCAGGACAGAGGAACACCAGTGATACCAAGCAAGGTCTCCAAACGAGAAAGTAAGTGGTTGTGGCAAACAGTGTCAAAGGCAGCTGTAAGATCGAGGAGAATGAGAATACTAACATGGCCCGAGTCAGCGGCCAACAGGAGGTCGTTGACAACCTTAACCAGGGCAGTCTCAGTACTGTGCATGGCCCTGAAACCAGACTGAAACTTTTCCCAAAAGCCATGACAATTGAGGTACTCTTGGAGCTGTTTGGCAACTGTACGTTCAAGGAGCTTAGCAACAAACGGAAGGTTTGAGATGGGCCAATAATTCTTATAATCCTCTGCAGCTACCCCGGGCTTTTTCAAAACGGGAGTGATAGCTGCCGTTTTGAGAGACAGAGGAACAGAGCCCAAAGCAAGGGAAGAGTTTATTATTTGAACCAAGAGGGGACAGAGGACAGATAGGCAGACCTTAACCAGTGGGGTGGGCATAGGGTCAAGGAGGCAAGAGGTAGGCCTAGATTTACTGACAGTGTCATAAACATCCTGTTCATCAACAGGTGAGAAAGCAGAAAAGGATCTGTTTAGTGTTGCACATAGGGTGGGGGGAGTATCATCTTGAGTGGTCTGGTTTGTCTGAAGCTGATCATAAATCAAGCTAATTTTGCTCTGAAAGAATTCAAGGAATTCACAGCAGAGTTCATTGGATGTGGTAAGTGGAAAAGTTTTATTAGGTCTGGTCAACTTATTTATAGTAGAGAAAAGGGCTCTCGGATTGTTACAACCTCTGTCAATGATGGTGGTGTAATACATGGTCTTAGCCTGGTTGAGAGACTCTTTGTAAGTGGAGACATGATCACTGTATAACAGGGCATGGACAGTTAGGCCAGTCTTTCGACTCAGTCGCTCTAGCTGACGTCCAGCCGACTTCATTTTACGAAGCGCCGGTGTAAACCAAGGAGCAGAGTGAGTGAAGGAGACTAGGCGTGTCTTCAGGGGTGCAAAAAGATTAAAAGAATCAGCAAGATGTGTGTTGTACAGCAGGACTAAGTCATCAATACAAACATCCAATGGCTCCATGATGGATTTCAAATTTAAAGTGTCTAACAGAGCAGCTGTATTAATATTCTTAGTGTTCCTATATGTGATGGAGCGAGAGTCACGTTGGCGATGGAGAGGCTCAGGAACAGCAAGATTAAACATAACGGCTCTATGGTCAGACACATAAAGATCTTTAGGACACACCTTAGTTGGCATGATGCCAGCTGTGCAGACAAGGTCTAATATATGACTTTTTGAGTGGGTAGGGAAATCAACATGCTGAGTGAGGTCAAAACAGTCTAACAGATTCAGAAATTGAACAGCAAAGTTACAGTTTCCAGAATCTACATGTATATTGAAGTCGCCAAGCACCAGGATGGATGAGTACAGAGGGCTAACAGATGCAAGTAATTCAGAAAATTCCTTAATAAAAACAAAGGACATTTTTGGAGGCCGATAAACAAGTAATAACAGAAACGGTGACGCACTAGTGAATTTCAAGGCTAGACATTCAAATGATGCATAATCCTGCACAGGCACCGATACAACCCTGTAGCTGGATCGAAAAACCACAGCAAGGCCACCTCCTCGGCCAGTTAAACGTGGCTTAGCAACAAACTCATAACCAGGAGGAGTAGCTTCATTCAATGTAATAGGATCATTTGGTATCTGCCAAGTTTCAGTCAAACAAAATAAATCAATACCCGCATCAATAATGACATCATTAATAAAAGGTGCTTTGTTGTTAAGAGACCTCACATTAAACAAGGCAAACTGCGCATTTCTAGAGGCAGGGTAGCCCAGAGAGGCTTTTATCAGTTTTATGGAGTGTAAGTTCTCAAAGTCAACAGTTCGTCCAGCAATAGGCGACGTCTCTCTACGAGACAAACTCCACAGTGAATCGATGTTGTTAGAGTGGTGGTAGCGAGCAAACTTCCGACCAGAGCCCCTATGTAAGTATTTGGGACGACGCAGCAGACCAAGATGTTGTTGTGCACGGAGAACATCTGGAATTTTATAGACTTTGTTCCCTAGGTAGTGGAGATAAGTTGACGAGTATCTTAATGCCATACCAGAGTCATAGAGGAGCCCATGCGTATAATTGGGCTCTCCGTAGGATAAGTATTCTGGCCGATAGACAAGAAACCAGAAAAGCGTCACTATTGTTAAATGCATTAGGAAGGGATATGTTTTGAGCACCATTTAGCTCAGTCCAAACAAGTGTACCAAACACAACAGCAGATAGCCACGCACTCAGACCCAACCTCTGTAAACTTAACACGTTAGCCAACAGGGCAACCACTTTGCACTCTAAGGGACAAGCAACGGGTGGCCAAATCCCTCAGGTGGCAACAACAGTTCAAATAGGCAAAACTCTCTTACAAAGCAAAGCAAGCAGAGACTTACCAACGAACGGTGTTAGTGGATCACTCCTGAGAGGGCTCGCATAAAGCAAAACAGGGAGAGGGGAAGGGTTGCGCGGCAACCGCCCGTCAGCTTGGAAAACACTTAGCAGTCTTGATCAGGCCAAACAATCCAAGCAGATGAGTGAGATAATTCCACGTTTAGGTATCAGTCAATATGCATAGTACGTTAAATCTCCTAGCCGGGTCTAACGATCCAGCATGAAGTAAGCAAGCCTCCAGGGAAACAGGGCTCAATCCAGCGCTACAGTGATGCTACAGTGATGTGATGAGCCAAACCGAGTCAAACAATCCAGGCAGATTAATGAAATAATTCCACGTTTTGGTAACAGTCAATGCGTTGTAGGTCTCCTAGCCGGGTTTAGTAATCCAGCACGAAATAAGCAAGCAAGCCTCTGGGGAAACAGGACTCAGTCCTCAGTCCAGCACTGACTACAGCGATGTTATGCTGTGATGCCATCAAAGATCTGGTAATGTTTAAAATAGCGCCCGGAACATAAAACAAAACATAAAACAAACATATTGTGAACAAAACAAACAAAAACACCGGAGAGTAGCGGCAGCCAAAACGCGCCAGCGTTCACTCGTGACTCGTGAATGCTAACGAACCTACCACTTGAATGGTAGGACTTTGTACTGATACTTCACACCTTTCAAATGCAAAAACACAGGATGGCCTGTGGTGCGGAAGGATCGAGATCTGAAGTACATGTGTCTCAGGTTGAACACTGCAGACCAATCTTGGGAATGGAGCATTTGGAAATGCATCTCTGTGTGTTCTCATCTCTTCGAAAAAGGGCCCGTCTCAGTTTACACAGGACCAAGATGGTTGTGACCCACCTCTTTAGGTTACAATGAAGTACAGGCATATAGATGCGGGCTAAGGTGGAGGATTCCACTCGAGCCCGGCAGCCTCGGTGGCCTGGTTTAGCATAGCTGACAATTCTGGATCTGGCTCGGGCAACGTTACACTCCCAGAGGGAGATAACACAGCCGAGTCATCATCTCCAGAGGCCAGCTCACCCTCCGATGTTGAAACAACACACCGATTTTGTGATGCGGTTCTGAGACATGTTACTGTAAAGTATCCTACAAACACATGTATTTCCAAAAACACTATCGTTAGTTGCATGTAAATTGTACTTTAAACGCACAGTATGGAACTTTTGGCCACCAGGGGTCACTCAATCAAAATAACAACAAAAGACGTACTTTGATGACGTCGGGAAAGAGCGTGGGCTCATGGGAGTTGTTGTCGTAATTATAATTACGTTTTATCGAACACGTAGTCCGTCTGCGTTTTACACATGACATCATCGTTTCACAAAATATACAGATAGATCGTTAGCTGAATGGGTGCTTACCTGTTTATTAGAATGCAAGCACGATCATAAACATTATCAGTTTTGATGAGGGAAAAAAAACTGTACGAGTGCGGATTAGAACCGAGAACCTCCGACACGCTTGGCAAAAATTCTGCCACTGGACCATTACTATTACATATAAAGTATTACATATATGTACTGTATACAGTACATACGCACATCAGGCTGATCTATGTATTTATTCACAAGGAAAATTCACGACACAAACAACATATTAGATCTCATACGACCAATTAAACCCAAATTATTATTTAACCCCCCCACACATCACATATTTGGTCGGACATCATCACATCTTTGTATACAATTTTTATTTATTTACATCAGTAAGCTACAGGACATCGTCTTTCAAACCATAACCTGTGCGAAAAAGAAAAAAATGAATGCGTCATTGTACCCAGCACATTTCAAACCAAACTGACTCCCATGATAATCATGGTCCATAACTATTGATTGAGGTATACAGACTAATATAAAAAATATAAATATTAAATATAATAGTCTCGGTCAAGTTCGTGCAGTGGTGTGATGCTAGCTACTACTTTTTCTTCTTCGTCGTCTTCTTTGCGGGCGTCCGGTCCGGTGTTCCCCTTTGTGTTTCGCGGTTTCGCGTTTCGCAGGAAGTTAGAGAAACTAGAGTCAAAGGTTAAATGACGCCATAGACAGGCGACGAAACGGAAATAAAGAAACGGTCCGTGTCTTCGATTTAAACTATAAATTTCTCCGGATTTGAAAGTTGGTGGAAACTGTCGGGATAATGTAAGTGCACAACTAAAAGAAATATATAACATAGATACAGTTATTTTTGCTATTTTTAAAGCAGAAAAATTACATATTGTGCCTTTAATCTTTATGGCACATTTCCAGTCAAGTCACCTTTATTTATTATACTTATAGTTCTATACGCTATACAATACAGATTTATAAAGCTATACAATTTAGTATACGCTTATACAATACAGATTTCAAAGCAGCTAGTGATAAACAGGAAAATAATGATTCAGTGATGCAAACAGTTCAATGCTTCATTCAACAGGGCTATAAAAAGACAATGGTGTCATTGTTCAACTGAAGTCTGTTTATGTCTATTCAAATTTGTTCATTAACAGTATAGAGGTCATCAAATATGAAATGAGTTAAAATCGGGTATACAAATTTATTTATTTATTTTTGGGCAATTTTAGCATATCATGTAAATTTTATGCTGACAAATATAGCCTATTTTCACAATGGCATAATCTGCCATAAATCTTAAGATAATTATTTGTGATGTTTTGGAAAACCCAGCTATAATTTATTATTAAGCGTTATATTACCTAAGCGTTCTACACAGTAAAAGGTGGTAGGTGTTCTTGTAAGGAGCTTATCTGAAACCTTAAAATTACCTGACCTAATGTAGTCAGTTTGATTCAAACTAATTTTTAACTTGAGTCAAACCAGGTAATTTGTTACCACATTTTTATGTCAACATTTTTTCAATGTACTTTTTTTTTGTCGAGCAAAATATAATAACTGATTTTAAGTGAAAAAAATTATTTAAATTCACTGAATCCACTTGACTTTACACCAACATAATGGGTTAGATTAAGAATGTTGATGAGGACAGTCATCAAAAGACATTTTCACTCAGGTTTCCGCATAAAAATAGAATGGTTAGCACATTTATTTGTAACATCCTGGACAGCTGTGCTGAAGTAATGTTCAATGTTTGTCATGTGACAACACTGTAACATTCTACTCTGAAACATTATTTGTTGCATATTATATACTATTTCACACACTATTCTTAAAAAAATAGCAGGCAATATACACTGTAAGCAGTAAGTTAGTGTGCCATTTCAAACACAGCCTAACAGTCTGTCTAAGGTGAGCGTTTTGCTTATAATAAACCCATCGAACATATTAATGTGATACACCCTTATACCCCAAAAAATGTATACTAATACATTTCAGTGTTTGATTGTGAGTAAAACATTTTGTACATTTTGTAAACTATTTTGTTACTGTGTAGAGTCTAAACTTAATGTCGTCATGAAACAAAAGTAGCAACAGATCTTTTATCTGTATTGTTGATCGGATTTTGAGATGTGGGCGTTGCACTCGAAAATGAAAGAGAGCTTGCAGTCGATTGTAAGAAACAGGCAAAGTTTTGATCAGAGAAAGGTCACGGTATGACATTTGAATAAAAAATCTACGGTAACACTTTATTTGAAGGGGTGTGCATAAGACTGAAATGACACTGTCATAAACATGACATAACACCTGTCATGAACATGAAGGAGTCTTTATGAATGTTTATGACTGTTGTCATTAAGTGTCATTCGGTAAATTATGACACTTTTAATGCAAAGTTGACATTGTTTAAAATGTCTTTGTTATGACAACTTGACATTACCCAAGACAGAAATGTCTTTGTTATGACAACTTGACATTAACCAAGAAATCATAACCTGTCAACCTGTCACAACTTTGGCCGTCATGACACCATTATAACTGTGTCATGAATATTTTACTTGTCCTCAAGTAAAGTGGAACACATTGTACTAGTTATAAAGATGTCATTAAGGGTTATTACACTGTCAAATGCTTTAAGTTTGATAATTAGACCTGTTATGACATATTTGTGACAGGTTGACAGGTTATGATTTCTTGGTTAATGTCAAGTTGTCATAACAAAGACATTTCAGTCTTTGTTAATTTCAAGTTGTCATAATCAAGACATTTTTGTCTTGGGTAATGTCAAGTTGTCATAACAAAGAAATTTTTTGTCTTTGTTAATGTCAAGTTGTCATAACAAAGACATTTTAAACAATGTCAACTTTGCATTAAAAGTGTCATAATTTACCGAATGACACTTAATGACAACAGTCATAAACATTCATAAAGACTCCTTCATGTTCATGACAGGTGTTATGTCATGTTTATGACAGTGTCATGTCAGTCTTATGCACACCCCTTCAAATAAAGTGTTACCAAATCTACATTTTGAAACATTAAACAAGAAGATCTAAAACATGCATTTACATAATAAGATGAATTTTCATTTCATGCCGACTTTAAACGAAATCAGCTAAGGACCATTTGGCTAAGCAATAGCGTACCTGTTTCTAGATTCTATGCAGGTGTGACATCTCAGGATACCAATTTGATTGATATCTGTCAGGTACCGGGACATTTCCAGCTTGCTGTACCATAAAATGGCTTACAGCACCTTTAGGAAAGCATATAGGCAGGGATTTGGGTGACCTAAAATATACACAGAGCTATGCTATGCTAACTGATTTATCACTGTTATATATGGTGTAGCGTCTAAGTTACCCACTTTAAATATCAGAGACTGTTAATTTCCCTCCCTGGTTTTCCCCTACTGTTGCTCATGCTATTGAGCAGAGCTCTATCCTGTTGCACTGTCATCAATTGACTCCTTCACAGGTCATGTGACTCGGCAGGCCAGGAGATCTGTCACATAGATCGTCTTTATGTGGAGACTGAGGCAGGTCATTCATGGAGTGGAGCAAGGGAGCTCTCTGCCATGCCTGTGTGTGTGTTTGTAAGCATCCTCTTCACTCCTTAGGCCAAGCAAAGAGATCCTTCTATGGCTGCCAACAGAGCACACACATTAAAACACACAAATGTCTGTTTCTCTCTCTCACTTACTAGAAAGTAAATAAGTAAACACTGATTATACATATATATGCCCAATCTCTTTTTTTTAAATGGCCCGTAAAAGTCCAAATAGTGTATAGTACACAGAAAAGTTAATTGAAGCACACTCACTTGACATTGGTAGCTCTCTTTTTTTTAGAATGCAATTCCTTTGTTTAACCAATAAACTTAGAACCAGAAAATAAAGTTTAATCATTAACTATCATCACTTACACAACACGCATTTAAACAACATTACTGCCGCACTGCTGCAATATCGACCTTCAGTTCAAAAGTTGAGGTTAGGAAGCCTACTGACCTGAGTCCATAGATCTGGGAGTCTTGCAAATATCATGGTCAGTTAGGTTTTAACCTAATAAAGGCTCTACATCTCTTTTCAGATAACCTAATTAAAAGCCTGCAGCTCTTAATGAGGAAAAATGTTACACAAGTTGTTGAACACCAGTAAGTTTGGTTTTAGAAGTATCTGTAATTTTAGGAACACAGTGCTTAATGCTTTTACAGCTGGTTAAAGTCTACTTGAGAGCAGACATTAAAATTGGTCCTTTTGTTTGTGGCAATAAAACTGAGGCAGGTCAAAAGAGACATGGAAAAGTTAACCTGGAAAGTCTAACATAGTATATATACAAATTCTCTTGTCCTCTTTTCTCATTTTCTCACACTTATGTCATTCTAAATTTGCATAACTTTTTCCATGAAGCAAAAAAGGAGAACTTTTGAAGAATGTTCACACTGTTGCTCTGCGTGTAGATGATATTTTCATCAAACATGTTCAACAATGTCACTGATTATTTTAGTTATTTTATGTTGATTTCATGTTATTGAATCAATGCTTGTTACATTGAGATCTTTTGTTGCAATATTGAAAATACAACTGAACTGAAATGTAATGTCAACTTAAAACAATGTTTTATTTATTGCATCTCATTTTACATGAAACTTCATAGCACTCAAATCTCAAAGTGTACCAAGTTCATCTTGTTGAATAACAGAGCTCGTTAACATAATTAACATAACATAATAACATAATTGCGCTCGTAGACGCTAGGGAAAACTTGAAAACAAACATCATGGCGACGAGACGCTGTGTTCTAAAGTGCGAAGCAAAATACACACTTTTGGTTGCGGTCAGGTGGTTTCGTCATCTGATGGGCACAATAGCTCACGCTAAAGCAGCTTTTGTGGATGCTTCATTTTCTCATTCTGGGAACATGACCATCGCAACACTGCGGTCGAGAATCCATGGACTCACTAGAGCGAGAGTCCCCTCATCCACACCCCGATCTACACCCTCCTCAATGAAGTGGTACTTCGGCTGGTTGCCAGGGTGACCTGAGGGTTACAGTGTGGAACAAAGTTCCGGCCCACACCCCCCTCTTGCGTGCCGCAACCCGTGAGTGTATCGAATCGTCCTCTGAGATCCCGTGCATGTCATTTGGTCCCCCAGATGATGATGGCATGTCCGTCGCTGCATCACAAGGCGGGCTCGAGTAGTCGGGAGATGACGACTCGGCTGTGCTGCCACCATCTGGTGTGCCAACATTGTCCGAGTCAGATCCTGAAATGACAGCCAAAGCACCCCTCCAAAGGCTATAGGTTTTCGTTGACCATTGTCGTGAAGTCCTATAGAGCTGCGGGGCAGGCTGCCGCCTCTTTGCATGCCATGGCCATCCTGCAAGTGTATCAGGCATGGATGCTCAGGGACATGCATGAGGGCAGGACTGACCCAGGGCTCTTTGACAAGCTGTGTGCTGCCACCGACCTTGCTCTCCGAGCAACGAAGGCGACCGCACGCTCCCTGAGTCAGGTGATGTCCATGAATGTGGTCCAGGAGAGTCACCTCTGGCTGATCCTGGCTGATATGCGATTCGCTGAGCGAACCAAGTTGCTCGTCGCTCCCATATCCCAGGCCGGCCTCTTCGGCGGTGTGGTTGAGGACTTTGCCCAGCAGTTGTCAACCGCTCAGCAGCAGACTGAGGCAATTAAACACTTTCTGCCCCGATGGCCAGCTGCTGCCTCCACCCAGCCGTCGGAACAGATGCCTCAGCCTGCTCGCCGCCAGGGACGCCAGGGCCGCACCGTGAAGATAGTCGCAGGGAGGTGTCCCAGCCTGTCCCAGCCCTGTGCTCTACTAAATGCCAGGCCAAGTGGCGCTCCTGAGACAGGCTGCTCAGAGATGGCTCTCAGTTCTTCCCAGGAGAGAGTAGCAGGCGCTCTCCTCCCCCCGGTGGAGGGCCGGGGGAGAATCTTTTGTTCTTCACTCCCCGCTGCTCACCCCCTGGCGGGCAGCACCCTAATGTGGTTAAAGAAAGGACTGACATGTCCATCTCTGAGCTCCCAGAGGGCACGGATGACAGTGTGCGCCACTTACGAGCCTCTCCGCTCTCGTCCCCCTCTGGAATGCTGGTCCTTCCCTGGCCGGTAACACTTTATTTTGATGGTCCCTTTCAAACATTCTGTTGACTATAAGTAACTTTGCAACTATATGTCAATTAACTCTCATTAGAGTATTAGTAGACTGTCTGCTTAATATGTGATAACTCTTATTGTGATGCTCCTCCAACAGACACTCTACTGACTATAAGTAACTTTTCAACTACATGTCAACTTAATGTAACCCTAACCTTACCAGTCTATTAATGCTCAACTAAAACTCTAATGAGAGTTAGTAGATGTGTAGGTGCAATGATACTTATAGAGAAGAATGTGTTAAATCAAAATAAAGTGAAACCCCCTGGTCTCCTCTGTCAGGACACGGTCAATGATTCTACCCCCACGCCGGGACGCTGTGCCTCCTCTGTCCGGGTCAGTCAATCTGCTTCGCTGCCCCTCTGGCGGTATGTCTGTGGTTCGTATGACCCCACTGGTACAGTCTTTGGGAGCCTGGTTAGAGCCTCCCAATCTGTCCCGCTGGGTCGCGAGAACCATCAGGCTCGGCTACGCGATTCAGTTCGCGCGGTCAGTTCGTCCGTTACACCATGGTTGGTGGCAATGCCCCTGTCATGTGTGCGGAGGTTGCTACCTTACTGGTGAAAGGTGCGATTGAGATTGTCCCTCCAGCTGAAATGAGGTCCGGCTTCTACAGCCCCTACTTCATTGTACCGAAGAAAACTGGTGGGTTACGGCCAATCCTGGACCAGCGCGTCTTGAACCGTTCCCTTCACAGGCTGATCAAGATGCTCACGCCCAAACACATTTTCCAGTGTGTGCAGCCGCAGGATTGGTTTGCAGCGATCGATCTGAAGGACGCCTACTTTCATGTCTCCATTCTTCCTCGACACAGACCGTTTCTACGATTTGCTTTTGAAGGGCAGCCATACCAATACGTGGTTCTCTCATTCGGGTTAGCTCTGTCTCCTCGCGTCTTCACGAAGGTCGTCGAGGCAGCCCTTGTTCCGCTACGGCAACACGGGGTTCGCATGCTGAACTATCTCGACAACTGGCTAATCCTAGCTCACTCTCGAGATCAGGTTTGTGAACACAGGGACCTTGTGCTCCGGCACCTAGCCCGTTTCGGCCGTCAGGTCAACTGGGAGAAGAGCAAGCTTTGCCCAGTGCAGAGGATCTCTTTCCTCGGTATGGAAATCGACTCGGTCGCCATGTGCACGCAGCTTACGAGCGAGCACGCGCAGTCACTGCTGACTTGCCTGAGACAATTCGAGGGCGAGAGTGTGGTTCCACTGAAATACTTTCAGAGCCTCCTGGGGCATATGGCATCCGCAGCCGCGGCAACGCTGCTCGGTTTGCTTCATATGAGACCACTTCAGCTCTGGCTTCGCGATCGAGTCCCGAGGTGGGCATGGCAACAAGGCACGTTCCGAGTGCTGGTTACTCCGACTTGCCATCAGACCTTCACCCCGTGGTTGAACCTCACTTTTCTACGGGCCGGAGTGCCCTTAGATCGAGTTGCTGTCTCAACAGATGCCTCCACCACGGACTGGGGCGCCATGTGCAATGGACAATCTGCCACGGGCTCCTGGACGGGACCCCAGCGCCTTTGGCATGTCAATTGCCTCGAGTTGCTGGCAGTATGTCTCGCTCTGCACTGCTTCCATTCGCTGCTCAAGAACCAGCATGTATTAATCCGATCAGACTATACCGTGACAGTAGCGTACATAAACCGACAAGGTGGTCTACGCTCCCGCCGTATGACACAACTTGCCCACCACCTCCTCTTATGGAGTCAGAAGCATCTGAGGTCGCTACGAGCCATTTACATTCCGGGGGTCCTGAATTGTGCAGCCGATGAGCTCTCACAGTTTCAGCCTCTTCCTGGATAATGGCGACTCCATCCCCAGTCGGTTCAGCTGATTTGGGATCAGTTTGGCGACACACAGATAAATCTGTTTGCCTCCCACGACTCATAAAATTGGGTCCTGTTTTACTCCCTGACCGAGGGCACGCTCGGAACGGATGCACTGGCGCACAGCTGGCCGCAGGGCCTCCGCAAGTATCCATTTCCCCAGTGAGCCTTCTTGCCTTCAGACCCTGTGCAAGATCAGGGAGGATGAGGAGCAGGTCATTTTGGTTGTGCCTCATTGGCCCACCCGGACCTGGTTCTCCGAACTTGTAATCCTCGCGACAGCACCTCCCTGGCCAATTCTTCAGAGGATGGACCTTCTTTCTCAGAGACGGGACTCCCTATGGCACACTCATCCTGACCTTTGGAACCTCCACATGTGGCTCCTGGATGCGACGAGGTAAGTTTGAGTACACAAACACCTACGGTGGTGGCTACCATCACTTCCGCTAGAGCATCGTCCATGAGACATGCCTATGCGTTAAAGTGGAACCTCTCTGTCAACTGGTGCTCTTCTTACCGAGAAGAATTCAGGGCGGAATTCGTGCCTGGAATTCGGGCCAGCCTATTCTCATGTGATCCTGAGACCTCAGCCTGGATATGTGCCCAAGATTCCCACCACTCCCTTTCGAGATTAGGTGGTGAACCTGCAAGCGCTGCCCCTGGAGGAGGCAGACCCATCCTTGGCACTGCTCTGTCCAGTACGCACCCTCCGTGCTTACGTAGTAAGAACGCAGTGTTTCAGGACCTTAGACCAGCTCTTTGTCTGTTATGGTGGAAAGCTGAATGGAAAGTCTCTCTCCAAGCAAAGGTTGTCTCACTGGTCCCGTCCAACTTTGAGAAATATAAAACGAGCCCACGGGCTCACGAGATCCTGAGACACCAGCCTGGATATGTGCCTGTAGGGACTCAAAACTCAAATAAGGGGAATAGTATAATCAATAATTAATAATTAATAATGATTTCCATTACACGAGAGTAGATGTTAAAACTTCATGCTGATTTGTACTCGGCTTTCGCCAAGATAAGCAACACTAAGACGTAGCTTTACAGTAAACTATGCTTCTCCATCCATTTACGCTTCTTTCCATATGAGGGTGTGACTCCCCTTCTGTCCGGCGTTAACGGCTGCAGTGTACTTGGCGCGTTAGCACACACGACGGCTGCAACTACAGTGTGGTCTCCCTAGTGGACCAACACGACAACCGTCTGGATTGAGCCGAGTAGGGGACATCTCTAGGGTCTTCAAGTGGGCACCTTCCATCCTCAGTGTTTCGTCGACTAGCCCACGACACCTCAAGAGGGCTCGACAGTGACTCTGGCGTCCCAGAGTCACCCCCCTCCGTCCCCCACTCAACTCAGCCCAGCTTACTGACCTCTACATCCCTCCTGCTGCTGAGACCTAACCACAATCTCACTATCTCTCCGCAACCCAACCATACGCGCCAACCCGATTGACTAAGGCTGTCGAGCCCCACTGGTGCGTTAAAGCAGTTACAGTGGCAACGGTTCCGTATGGCATACCACCTACCGCAAAACACAATATCTGCCCAACCACCCGTCATTCTATACTATACAACCTATACAAATTGAATAGTATACTATACAACCTATACTACACAACCTATACAAATAAACCAACAGACTCTTCAAGTTTTTCAAGAATTCTACGAAACCGTAGCGTGGCGGCCTGTACCTTGCCAGCTAGAATCTTTCCGTCTCAACCACAGCCAGTTGCTGCTCCTTTCTGCTGCTTCAGATAAGTTCTTTACTGTGCGACGCAACTCTTGGCCGCTGAATCCGACGTCTCTGAGGAACCGGGTTGTAGAGTGTGCCACAAAACCTCGACAACCCACTTCCACTGGATAAACCTGGACTCTCCATCCTCGCTGTTCTGCTTCAGTGGCCAAATGAGCATACCGCAGTTTCTTCCTCTCATATGCCTCATCTACAGCATCCTCCCATGGCACTGTCAACTCTATCAGTTGAACAATGCGTGCTGATCCAGACCACAAAACAATGTCTGGTCGTAGGTTAGTGGTGGCAATCTCAGGTGGAAAAATAAGCCGTTGATCAAGATCAGCCAGCATCTTCCAGTCCCTAGCAGCTTCCAGTTGTCCTGGCCGAGAATTGGTGTTAACACCTTTTCTTGGTGGTTGCTCGCCTGGGCGGAGGAATGTTGTCTTCTGCGTGTAATGTTTTGCTAGAACATGCGGCAACTTATTGGTCATACTACGCTTGCCTTCCAATGCTAAAGCCAAACATCTCAGTACTTGGTCATGGCGCCAAGTAAACCGACCTTGGCTAAGAGCCACCTTACATCCTGTCAAAATGTGCCTTAATGTGGCAGGTGATGAACACAAAGGACAAGAGGGATCCTCTCCTACCCAGAGGTTTAGGTTCTGCGGTGATGGGAGAACATCATATGTTGACCTAATAAGGAAACTGATCCTACTCTCTTCCATTGACCAAAGGTCTTGCCAGCCCATTTTGCGTTGTTCCACACTCTCCCATCTCATCCACTCTCCCTGCTTAGCCTGGGAAATGGCCTTTATACTCCTCATCCTCTCCTCCTGCTTTCGCACCTCGTTGACTACCAGCTTCCTCCTTTGAGCTGGGCCTGCCTTGTGCCATTTAGGAGGAGCTAAACTGAGCCCAAAACCCCCTCTTCCATGCTGTACCTGTCCCACGATATCCCCTATTTGAAGGTCAGCCTTTGCCTCTACTACTGATTTCTTTGCTGACCACTTTCTACCAGTTTTTAACACAGGGGCTGCCTCCCTTACACATTTGTCACGTGACTCTACTAATGTCATTTCCAGTCTGACCTTGGCACACTTAAACTCCTCGGTTAAAGCAGAGACTGGCAGCTGCAATATTCCTTTACTATAAAGTCCCACTCTGCTGAGGCAGCGTGGAACTCCCAACCATTTCCTGATGTATGAACTTATTAACGCTTCCAGCTTATCCACTGTTGTCAAAGAAACCTCGTACACAGTCAGTGGCCACAGCAACCTCGGCAGTAGACCAAACTGAAAGCACCAGAGTTTTAGTTTGCCTGGTAGAGCACAACTGTTTATGCTCTTCAACCCTTCCACTGCTTGTCGTCTAACTTCTCCCACTCGAACTGTGTCCTTTAGATCTCCATCGTACCATCTCCCAAGACTTTTCACTGGCTTCTCAGAAACTGTTGGTATTGCCTCACCATTAATGAAGAATGTTTTATCTACTACCTTTCCTTTAACTATGGAGATGCTCCTTGATTTAGAGGGCTTAAATTGCATTCGTGCCCATTCAATATTATCTGTTAACTTCCCCAATAACCGATTAGTGCAGGCTACTGTTGTAGTCATGGTTGTCATGTCATCCATGTATGCTCTGATTGGTGGTAGTCGCAACCCAGAAGCCAAGCGCTCTCCTCCTACTACCCATCTTGATGCCCTAATGATTACTTCCATTGCCATGGTAAAAGCCAGTGGAGAAATTGTGCATCCTGCCATTATTCCAACCTCTAAGCATTGCCATGCAGTGCTGAATTTTGGAGTTGAGAAACTAAATTGCAAATCTCCAAAATAGGCTTTCACTAAATTTGTTATTGACATTGGTACTCTGAAAAAATCAAATGCTGCCCAAAGAAGCTCATGTGGCACTGACCCATATGCATTGGCCAAATCCAGGAATGTCACATGGAGCTCCTTCCTCTCCTTTTTTGCTGACTGAATTCGTTGCCAGATAACATTGATGTGTTCTAAGCATCCTGAGAACCCTGGAATGCCCGCTTTTTGAACTGAAGTGTCAATGAAGCCATTCTTTAATAGGTAGGTGGACAATCTCTGGGCAATAATGCTGAAGAAAATCTTACCTTCAACGTTTAATAGTGAAATAGGACGAAACTGACTGATGCTTGTAGCATCTTTTTCTTTAGGTATAAAGACTCCACCTGCTCTGCGCCATGCTCTAGGTACAACCTGTTTTTCCCATGCCACTTTTAACAATTTCCACAGAATTCGCAGAACTCCTGAAGCACTCTTGTACACTCTGTACGGAACTCCATTAGGCCCTGGAGATGATGAAGCCCTTGCCTTTCTCACAGCCTGCTCTACCTCTTTCCACTTAGGTGCACAGACCTCCATTTGGTATTCTGGTGGGTTGATAGGTGGTATGTCTGATGGAATTGACATATGCTCGTGCCTTTTTGCATCTGTATGCAATAACTGATCATATGGGTTATGAGTTATCACCTACAGTTTTAAATCGCCCGTAAAAGGGGATACGTTGCCAAGGTCCTCATGTGGGCAACTAAACGCAACAGATTGCACTCAGTTGCACATATAGGCAGGCAAAAATAGAGCAACTATATATATCAATATTCAATCACAACTAATTATAATTAAACGTTAATATATCAATTGTCTATTTTCTCATGATAAATTCTAATGGAATTGATTCGTTATCGAATGGTCTGTTCGTCCCGTGAGCCGACCATACGATCTTTTATCAAACTCCAAGAAAAGTTATTATTACAGATTTTCAAGAAAGACCACTTCTCTGGGCACAAAAAAATAGCTTTCCTGTTCTAAACAAAATACCATTTAAAGTATCAACAATTCATAAAGCTCGCAGCTTGATCGAACATTCCAGGGACCTAAAAATTATGAGCAAATTAGACAGTCAATAAATTAATACAAGGTATTTTAATACAGGAAACCGTCTCGGTTACGTATGTAACCCTCGTTCCCCGAGTAGGGAACGGAGACGTTCCGTCGGATGACGACGATTGGGGTTTCGCTTAGAAGCCTATCATCTTCGAGTATTACAAAACGAGCCAATGGCAAGAAAATGCCATGGGTCTGCGGAATTTGCATAGCGTAACTCCGCCCCATGCTGTGGGTATATAAGGAAGTTCGCTGGCATAACGCAGTCATGTTTTCCTGCTGAGGAGCCGAGACCGAACTCGGGCATTTCCAGCGGAACAGCGGAAGTGGCCATAAGACGGAACGTCTCCATTCCCTACTCGGGGAACGAGGGTTACATACGTAACCGAGACGTTCCCCATCGTTGTCACTCCGAGTTCCGTCGGATGACAACGATTGGGGTTACCAGTCTAATCCCGCCACCTTCACAGCTGTCTTCCAGTGCCCTGCGTAAATCTGAGATCCCTGCCGTGAAAACTTAGCACGGACGAAGGACTCCTATTTAGCACAGGAATACCAAGGTACACTGGGAAGCATATCTCAGTAGAAATATGCAAACACACTGCCTGCCCGAAGGGAGGACTTACAGAATACACATATGACCCGGAGGGATGCATATGGAAGAACACTGGAGTGTCCAGCCCGCAGGGTGGAATCTTTCAACTCCAGGAGTGGCAAGGTGACATGCTCAGAGAGTCTTACAGTGGAATACACATGTGGGGGTCGCCAGAGGGAACCATGCACATGGGGCACCTGGCCAACACGAAAGCTGCCGGCGGCATAACTCTGGTGTTGACGTCAACAGCGCTGGAGGAACTCATGGCGGCCACATAGACTTTTAGAGTGGAGGGAGACAGCCTTCTCTCCAACCCATTTTGAAGGAATGAAAGCACAACACTGATAGGGCAAGTACTGGGGTCTTCTCGGTGAGAAGAGCACCAGGAGATGAAGAGGTTCCACTTCAACTCGTAGAGGTGTCTCGTGGATGACGCTCTCGAGGAAATGATGGTAGCCGCCACCGCTGGTGGTAGGGTACTCAAACCTGCCTCGTCCCGTCGAGAAGCCACACATGTAGGTTCCATAGATCGGGACGAGGGTGCCAAAGGGTGCCCCGTCTCTGAGAAAGGAGGTCCTCTCTCAGAGGAATAGGCCAGGGAGGGGCTGAAAGCGAGGAGCATGAGGTCTGAAAACCAAGTCCGGGTGGGCCAATGGGGCGCAACCAGATGGACCTGCTCGTCGTCCTCCCTGATCTTGCACAGGGTCTGTGCGAGAAGGCTCACTGGGGGAAACGCATACTTGCGGAGGCCCCGCGGCCAGCTGTGCGCCAGTATGTCCATTGCACATGGCCCCCCAACCCATGGCTGAGGCATCCGTTGATACAACAACATGCCTGGAAACTTGGACTAGGGGCACTCCGGCCCGTAGAAAGTTGAGGTCTGACCACGAGGAGAGGGTTTGACGACAGGTCAGGGTAACTGGTACCCGGAGCCTGCCTGAGTGCCATGCCCACCTCGGGACTCGGTCGCGGAGCCAGTGCTGAAGCAGTCTCATATGAAGCAAACCCAGCGGAGTGGCAGCCGCTGCGGATGCCATATGCCCCAGGAGCCTCTGAAATAACTTCAGTGGAACCGCATTGTTGCTCTGGACTTGGCGCAGGCAAGTCAGCAGTGACTGCCCGCGCTCGCTCGTAAGCTGCGCGGACATGGCGACCAAGTCTATTTCCATACCGAGAAAAGAGATCCTCTGCACGGGGCAGAGTTTGCTCTTCTCCCAGTTGACCCGAAGGCCCAGACGGGCTAGGTGCTGGAGCACTAGGTCTCTGTGTTCGCAAACCTGGTCTCGAGAGTGAGCTAGGATAAGCCAGTCGTCGAGATAATTCAGGATGCGAACCCCGTGTAACCGGAGTGGCACAAGGGCTGCCTCGACGACCTTCGTAAAGACGCAAGGAGACAGAGCTAGCCCGAAAGGGAGAACCGCGTACTGGTATGCCTGCCCCTCGAAAGCAAACCGAAGAAACGGTCTGTGTCGAGGAAGAATGGAGACATGAAAGTAGGCGTCCTTCAGGTCGATCGCTTCAAACCAATCCTGTGGCCGAATGCATTCGAAAATGCGTTTGGCGGTGAGCATCTTGAACGGAAGCCTGTGAAGGGATCGGTTCAGTACTCGCAGGTCCAGGATTGGCCGTAACCCACCGGATTTCTTGGGTACAATGAAGTAAGGGCTGTAGAAGCCGGACCTCATTTCGGCTGGAGGGACAATCTCGATCGCACCTTTCGCCAGTAAGGTAGCGACTTCCGCTCGCATGACAGGGGCATTGCCACCGACCATAGTAAAGCGGACTCCCCGAAACCGGGGAGGAGATCGCGCGACCTGAATCGCGTAGCCAAGCCTGATGGTCCTGGCGACCCAGCGAGACAGCTGGGGGAGCCGAAGCCACGCGCCCAAAACTGCACCAGCGGGGTCGGCAAGTTTAAAGGTCCCTTGTAGATGAAGTTGCCAAAGAGATAATTCAGGCTAAGTTTGTTTCACTCGTGTGGAAATGAACACTGAGAATTGTCTAAGAATGAAAACAAAGACCAAAGAAGACAAACAAAAGAAAACACCTAACAAAAACTGACGAGAAGAGAGGCTGAAAAGACAGAAAAAGACCCAGACGCTCCTGCGTCAACATCTTTTAAGGAAAGCAGTTCACACCTCTTTCAGAGCAACCTGTCCAATGCCATTCAAAAAACTTTGGCGGGAAGAATTCCCTTTTGTCTTGTCACAACGCTCATTTGCATGTTTTATGACAGCGTCAGAATTTGGTCAGAATCCCCCCAAAGATGGTAAAACATAGTAGAATACATTTTACGGTATGTTCATATACAGGTCCTTCTGAAAAAATTTTGCATATTGTGATAAAGTTCATTATTTTCCATAATGTAAAGATAAAAATTAAACTTTCATATATTTTAGATTCATTGCACACCAACTGAAATATTTCAGGTCTTTTATTGTTTTAATACTGATGATTTTGGCATACAGCTCATGAAAACCCAAAATTCCTATCTCAAAAAATGAGCATATCATGAAAAGGTTCTCTAAACGAGCTATTAACCTAATCATCTGAATCAACTAATTAACTCTAAACACCTGCAAAAGATTCCTAAGGCTTTTAAAAACTCCCAGCCTGTTTCATTACTCAAAACCGCAATCATGGGTAAGACTGCCGACCTGACTGCTGTCCAGAAGGCCATCATTGACACCCTCAAGCAAGAGGGTAAGACACAGAAAGAAATTTCTGAACAAATAGGCTGTTCCCAGAGTGCTGTATCAAGGCACCTCAGTGGGAAGTCTGTGGGAAGGAAAAAGTGTGGCAAAAAACGCTGCACTACGAGAAGAGGTGACCGGACCCTGAGGAAGATTGTGGAGAAGGACCGATTCCAGACCTTGGGGGACCTGCGGAAGCAGTGGACTGAGTCTGGAGTAGAAACATCCAGAGCCACCGTGCACAGGCGTGTGCAGGAAATGGGCTACAGGATCCGCATTCCCCAGGTCAAGCCACTTTTGAACCAGAAACAGCGGCAGAAGTGCCTGACCTGGGCTACAGAGAAGCAGCACTGGACTGTTGCTCAGTGGTCCAAAGTACTTTTTTCGAATGAAAGCAAATTTTGCATGTCATTCGGAAATCAAGGTGCCAGAGTCTGGAGGAAGACTGGGGAGAAGGAAATGCCAAAATGCCTGAAGTCCAGTGTCAAGTACCCACAGTCAGTAATGGTCTGGGGTGCCATGTCAGCTGCTGGTGTTGGTCCACTGTGTTTTATCAAGGGCAGGGTCACAGCAGCAAGCTATCAGGAGATTTTGGAGCACTTCATGCTTCCATCTGCTGAAAAGCTTTATGGAGATAAAGATTTCATTTTTCAGCACGACCTGGCACCTGCTCACAGTGCCAAAACCACTGGTAAATGGTTTACTGAGCTCAATTGGCCAGCCAACTCTCCTGACCTGAACCCCATAGAGAATCCGTGGGATATTGTGAAGAGAAAGTTGAGAGACGCAAGACCCAACACTCTGGATGAGTTTAAGGCCGCTATCGAAGCATCCTGGGCCTCCATAACACCTCAGCAGTGCCACAGGCTAGAGGTCTTCACAGTGCACCCGAGACCCGTCGACCCGGGACCCGACCCGGGACCCGTACGGGTTCGGGTCTAAATTTTAAATGATCGGCCGGGTCCGGGTCGGGTCCGAATTTATTACTTCGGGTCCCGGGTCTGTTTAAAATTGTGTGTAATACCCGTGCGATCGGACTCGATCAGAGCCAGAATGAGTCAGATCAGCACTGCTTGTGTTTTTTTGCAACTTGTAAAAGTAGGTAAAGAAAAGAGAAATAATAAAAAAAAGCGATCTCTCTCTCTCTCTCTCTCTCTGCCGTTAGAAGCAGAGCGCGAGGCCGCGCCCAGACTCAGTCAGAGAGAGTTAATGCAACTGCACGCACGGTAATGATGGATACCTTCATATAATATTTTATTTCTATATTTTATTTTTTTCTTGGTAGTAATTATTGATATGTAGGTAGGCTACTATGTATAAGTGTCATTTTGAGTTCGTGTTCCTATTATGTGACATAGTAAATGGTTCAAATCTCAAAAATGCTTGCAGACTTTGAGTTACACACTCATATTTAAATATATTTCAAATCAGCAACAAAATCTGAGGTGAATTGTCACATAAATGTTTTCTATGACTCTCAAATTCGTTAAAAAAAACCCCAACATCTTAGGCTGATCCAGCTAGCGCGCATGTGCAGTCTCAAGTTTGTCGCATGTCATGTTTCTTTGGCAACCGGAGCTTCCAGCAGAGAGCACATATGATAGCAAATAAATAATGTCAGTGGCCATGGCACTGAACGAGCAATTGTTATTATAAGTTAGTTCAAAAGGACAAACGGTTAAGTTAGTTATTATGCGAGTTAACTCGAGTCAGAATGCACATGTGCAAAGTTGCATTTGTCATCCATCACCGTGACATCAAGTGGATTTTTAAAGCTGAAATACTGAGTGGATTAAGCTTGGAATAACGAGAGAAATAACATGGATAGAACTTTCTTGTCAGTGGATTGTAATGCATCACAGTCAGTCAGGTAACGTTACAAGAAAGTGAGACGACGACTACTAAAATTATGTAAGACAAAAAGTTTTATTTTTCGCAACTTGTGTGAAATAATATGTGACAATCGGGTCCAGTCGGGTTTGTGTCTTCCCGTCGGGTTCGGGTCCAGTTTTCAAATAATAGACGGGTCCAGGTCGGATCCGGGCACGGCGTTTCTCGGATCTGCACGGGTCCGGGTCTAACTTTTGAAATAATAGACGGGTCCGGGTCGGTTCGGTTTAGCACATTACGGGTCTCTTCCGGGTCGGGCATGAATTTTTGGACCCGTGAAGACCTCTACCACAGGCTGATTGCCTCCATGCCACGCCGCATTGAAGCAGTCATTTCTGCAAAAGGATTCCCGACCAAGTATTGAGTGCATAACTGAACATAATTATTTGAAGGTTTACTTTTTTTTAAATATTAAAAACACTTCTTTTATTGGTCGGATGAAATATGCAAATTTTTTTAGATCGGAATTTTGGGTTTTCATGAGCTGAATGCCAAAATCATCAGTATTAAAACAATAAAAGACCTGAAATATTTCAGTTGGTGTGCAATGAATCTAAAATATATGAAAGTTTAATTTTTATCATTACATTGTGGAAAATAATGAACTTTATCACAATATGCTAATTTTTTTAGAAGGACCTGTACATATGTGGTTTGGTCAGCCCCAGGGAACTCTGTAGGTATCACAAATGACATGTATAGAGGATAATATTGCAAAGTTACATTAAAATGCATAATATAGGCATTTATGGTTCCTTTAGAACTACGATACACTCCCAGGTATTGCAATAGGACCTGGGCCATCAGACACACATAAAAACATATCAAATATATCTCAGCAAAGTCTTTAAATGAGGGAGTTAATGAAAATTCCATGAGTGTGTGTGTGTGTGTGTGTGTGTGTGTTTCCTCGGCCTCGAGAACTGATTAGAATCTCTTTGAAGCTGGGACCTAAAGTTGGGGAATGTGTGGGGGTATTCTGGTACGAATCGCAGAGTCGTAAATGGTGTCAGAAAGCAATCCAAAACCCAGACAAGGTGTCTCTGTGACAAGGTGTCTCTCGTTCTGATTTACATTCACTGAGCTCAGAGTCTAAGAGCTTTGGGCTTTAGGAGGAATGTGCATTATTTGTGTTGTGATGAAGGAACCATGATTTTGGCTCATACGCTACATGCCCAAGGTTCCCACCACTCCCTTTTGAGACCAGGTGGTGAACCTGCAAGCGTTGCCCCTGGAGGAGGCAGACCCAGCCTTGGCACTGCTCTGTCCAGTACTGTCAAGTCTGCTCTGCTTACATAGACAGAACGCAGTGTTTCAGGACCTCAGACCAGCACTTCAAGACCAGCTCTAACTCCTCTTCGTGTGTTAACTCTCTGGGGTCCGAGGTGTTTTCTGGGTCCTGGAGGTGTTCTGACATGCTCTGACATTTGTGCTTATTTCTGATACTTGTGACATTTTCATTGCTAAATTACACTGATTGTATTGTTAAATTGCATTGTCTGATTACACTGTATTCAGCACAAACTCTGCTACAGTAATATGTCAGCAGCATGTATGTACAAGTTTTTAGTTTTGAGATAATGACGTTTATGCGTGGTTTGTGAAAAAACAAAAAAACATTGTCACTGAAATAAGGTCATAAAACCCATACTAATTATTTCTTCACAAGACTTTTGAAAATTGTATCATGTGGCCTAGAATATTTGCTTCAAAACTATGTGAAAATCATCCTGACTACTTATTCAGATAAGACAATATATTGACTTAAAATTTGTAAGACGTGTTTTGTGTAAGAAAGCTTTATGCGGAGGGGCGTTAACAACCCATGAATATATAGTGTTTTCACACCTGAGAAAGACAAAGGCCCTCCCCTAATGGCCCTATAAGGTGCTATCAGGTGCTGTCATTGTGAGAAGCCTTGCACAAAGAATCAGGAGAGACTTAAAAAAGAATGGCTTTTAGATTGTTTGGATTTATTTACAACACAACCAAGTTATTTACAACACAACCAAAAAGTTACACAATCAAAGACAAAAAAGCACATTAGTAAAACACACTGATCTAAAGACAGAGACTTGGACAATCACACACATTTGTGCCATTCCTAAAACATATAGGTTACATACCTGTCATCTCCAAGGTGTTTGATTTTTCACCATGATCATGCACAGAGACTCACGTGAATGTCAGCTGGACTCAGTGCTGGTCCCTGTAAAAACATTTTTTAGAAAAAAAACAACAGCTGTGAACATGCTGATATCAGGAGAAACTATTTTAGATTTTTATGGTTCAAATTATGAAATTTACTAAATACATACATACACTAGCCTATATATATGAACTCCCAAGTGTGTTGTGCCTTAGGTATATGTGTAGGGCTGCATGAAATAATAACAATAGCCTATAAATCACTAAAAAGTTCAGTAACACTACATTAGAGAAAACTATATGGATTATCATGTTACTTCAAACGTTTCCATTCGTTACGACGTTATGAAATGAGATTGCTGGAGTAAAAACATGAAGCCTAATGTTTGTTTTGTTTTGTTTTGTTTTTCAAACCCACAGCGTGCGTGACCCAAACTCAGCGCAAACATTTACTGAATGCGATCGAGCTGGACCAAACTATGAAGCATTATTCTTACATAATTATACATATCTACGTGTGAGCAGATATCCACATTCCACTAACACAGTATTTAACAATAAACACAGGTCTAAACATTATAATATTCACAATCATACGAGCCTTCTGTTATATCGTGCTGTGTTTAATTATCGAACATTAACGAGTTCGTTTGCCCATAGAATCTTTAAGATATTAGGTTAAACTTATTTGGCTTGCTGTCCACTGGAGAGGGGCTCGATGAAGCAGCTTCAACTCGAGCTCTGATATACCCCCCCCAGTGGCTAAATGTAGGACCTGATAATTAAAAGGGCAAGGTACCTAAGATGAAGGTGGAGTTTGGGGAGGTGGAGGGATACTGGAACAGCTGATGCTATAGGGAGAGGTAAGTGGCTGCTTATATACTCAGCTGTTGATTGAAAGATTAGATTGGCTCACTCCTCCCTAACTTACATTTAAGAACTTCATTTAACGAGTTCGTTTGCCCATAGAATCTTTAAGATATTAGGTTAAACTTATTTGGCTTGCTGTCCACTGGAGAGGGGCTCGATGAAGCAGCTTCAACTCGAGCTCTGATATACCCCCCAAAAGTGTTGAATAAATATTTGGTAGAGCAAGTTAGAATAACGTGATCAAATACAGGATGCCTAAGAGCTTAAAGTATTTTACCCCCCAAAAAGAGTGGAAATTGAAAGCTGTATGGAGCATGGATGGACGCTGCTGCGGCAGTGATGTTTAATGGGGCTCCTGGCTGGACTGCGTCTCCAACCTACTCCAACCTACCTCGTCCCTAAAGGCAAACGGGCCACCATTATCTGAAGCGAAACTCCCTACGCAGCAAGAGGGAGCCTACGGTATACATGGGAAATGCAGAACTACCATCCCTCTGACGCAGGGGGCGGAGATCACATAAAGACATAATGGCCCATCGCGTTCGAGGGACGTACGATCCTTGGTACCTCCAGTCCTGTTTTTCGGATAGGAGGGCCCACACTGCGATCCGAACGGGAGAGCCTCCATGGTTAAAAACATGAAGGATCACACAGCGATTCAGAAAGGGAGAGCCCCCACGGCGCCCGAACTGAAAGCTCATACTGCGATTCGACCGGGAGAGCTCCCGCTGCGTTTCGAAGGAGAGAGCCCCCCCATATGTATAAATAGGGAGTTCACTCGGCGATCAAAACGCCCACACAGCAAGTCGAACGGAAGAGCCTATGATGCATCTGAACGGGGGAGCCCACACGGCGATTCAGATGGGAGACCACACTCCAGGAGTGGTAGGTCACGCACATCTGAAAAGGGAGAGCTCTCACTGCATCCAGATGAATACACGCCCTGCGGGGCTAGGTAAGCGGGGAGATGCAAAATAGTAGGGAGAAGCAGTCCAGACTCAGAGGGATGCTGGTGTTTGTTGTGCTTGTCTAATGTTATGCAGATCTGAACGAACGTATGTTTCGAAGGCGAGGGACGACCATCGACCTAGCATTTTGATTTAATGATCGGAAGAAAGCCAAATTGAACATGGCGTCTAGGGTCCTTGTTTTGTTAGGAGAAAAAGACGTGAGCGGAGAGTGGTTAGGCAGACGCTAAGAATGTCGACGGTAAAAGTTAGCTGAGGAGCGGCGCACAGGGCACATAGAACGGGCGTGAGCTCCGCCACAGAAATTACAGACATGGAGGAAGCAACATCGTTGTGTGTTGCAACCTGATGAATTAAAGCTGTTGCACACTTGTCTGCCTGAAACTGAGGCGGATCCCATCCACCCGGGAAATGGACTGTTTGTACCACTTCCTTCGGGAAGGCGGTACAGAAACATCAAGACCACCACAACCAGACTCAAAAACAGCTTTTTTCCCAGAGCTGTGAAAGCTATCACTCCCCTCCATTCCCTCGCAGTCATACAAACATGCAACTTCTCTATGTAGCCACACACTCACTCACTCACTTGTACACCTATTTCTACTGATGAAAAAACTTACAGGAAACAAAACTCTGATTTTTCTGCACTGCTGCACTACGCTAAAAACTACTTGTAGCGACGCTGCCCAACACTGCTTTTTTTCACTATTATTTCCTATTATCTTATACCTTGGGCCATCACAAGTTGATAATGACCACCCTCAACTCGGCCCGTTTGGTCTCAGGGGCCAAAAAACACCTTTTTTGGGAAAAGCTTTTGGCGGAATGATGTAATTGTGAATATTAAGGCACTGCAGCTACATAAATTGTCATATAACCCTACAATTTTGCATGGTGTATCCTGACACATAGGGGTAACTAGCAGAAAAAGATTCTGGGGATTGCTGCCTTTTTGCTGTCAAATATCACCCTCAACATAACCCAAAAGACAAAAAAGTGTCTGTCCGCCTGACAAATTGTCATCAAAGGTGATCATTTTCAAGCATTTTATTATACATATCACTGCCTCAAATGTACATGAAAAACTTCCCAAGTTTATAAGCTTCAATTTAAGTCCAAGATGACCTTTCTATCTAGAGGATTACAGCTGGTATAAACAAAGTTCTCCACTGTATCTCAAATCGGAGAAAACAGAACTTTCAAGCATTAACATTCCATATGGGATTAAGCATATTTTTTTGCATATGATCAATATTTCTAAATAGAGTTGAGACTTGACTTATGTACTGCTATACTATACGAAGTGAAGTGCATGTGAAGTGAGTAATATTATGCCCCTAGGAGGACTGGGGTCAGAGTGCAACATAGGGTACATTCACACAAAATCAATTAACCAAATGTGAGATTTATTAAAGCCCACAAAGTCCTTGTAACACAAGGAATAAAGATTACTCTAGTGTGCAGTCTGTTGTCAAAAAGCCAACCTTCAATAGAGTAAACATTAGTAACCTTCTGTAAAGATAATCATTCTTTACAGCCAAATGGCTAAACTTATTTACCTTACAAGTGAATAATATTAAGCCCCCAGGAGATAAAACATTGGTGACCAGGTTACACACATAAAACATTGGTAACCAGGTTACACACATAAACAAACTAACCAACCAACAACACTAATCAACCAACACTAATCAACCAATACCCTTACCCTTCTTGTCACATCCTGAAGTTATTCAGCAAAGACAATTTGAGGTAAGTTAATCTATTTTTCTAATTATAGAAAGATATTGATTCTATTGGGAGATTGGTGTGCTATATTTTTCTACATGTAAGGCTAGATAACATTAGCTAGTTAAATTGTCAGATTGTTAGCTTAGCATAGCCAGCCAAATGTAGCAAGATAGTGAGAGCAGGAGTGGGAGACTAGAAATTATGGTGTGTGTGTGTGTGTGCGTGCGCGTGTGCATGTGCGTGTGCGTGTGTGTAATGTCACTGTTATAAATATAACGTTACTGATTTTCTGATGGTTGTCATCAGATCATCAGTCTGTGTTTGAGGGTAGACTTCAATGAAATATGAAACATGGGATCTTAATGTATTTAATTGACATTGAATACTACACATGATTTCATTGTTGTAATGAATAAACTGATTTACAGATGGGTGAATGCAACAATATATCTAAACCAGTCAACATGTCAAAAAAACGACAAAATGAAGAAGACTGTACAGCTGGCAGAGTTCTTCAAAGCAGAAGCCTCCACCTCAGCCATCTCTGGAAAACTGCATCCTGCATGGTTACCAGGGGACAGTAAATGACAAGTTCATACCTTTGTCTTCTAAGGCTGATCCACTGAGTGCATTTACTGCTATCCATGAAATGAAAAAGAAACTTAAAACACAAACATTTGATTGTGGTGGCATGCAAGATGTTTTAGAATCAATTCCTGATGAATTGTCTTCTGATTGTGGGTATCATGAAAACTTTCCGCAATGCTATCCAGTGTTGGGCAAGTTACTTTTAAAAAGTAATTAGTTACAGTTACTAGTTACTTCTTCCAAAAAGTAATTAAATTAGTTACTCAGTTACAAATTTTAAAAGTAACTAGTTACTTAAGAAAGTAACTATTGCGTTACTTTCAAGTAAAATTTAATTTTAAATGCTCAAATGTGACCCCACCTCTACCCCTCTTTAACGGAACTTAAAATACATGTGCATGTTCAATTATTTATGATAAATCTGAATATTATAATGAAATGGACACTTAATACAATACATTATTAACAGAAACATGAAACATTGTACACACATCTAAAAAATAAAAAAATAAAGAAAATGTTGCTGTGGGACAAAGTGAGACTAGCCTCCAATCAGATTCGTTCCTTTAATTTTTTGAAGGAAAAAGTAATGTCTATACTTCCATTTAGAGAAGGCTACTTTTGGATTATTTGGGCTCGTCGCCATACCTGTCTCTCGTTGACTGACTGGCTTGTGTTGTTCCTGTCCTGTCCGACTATGTGTTATGATGGGTCGTTCGCAATTCATGAGCGTTTGCCGTTAGTGATGATGGGTCGTTCGCGAATGAGCGTTAGTGATGATGGATCGACTCGTTCGCGAATGAGCTTTTGATGGGTCGTTCGCGATTCGCGAATGAGCCGACTCTAACTGTGCGTTCACACCGGACGCGAATAGCGCGTCAAATTCGCGTCTCCCGCGTCTAGTTTGACGCTTGACCACTTTGTGTTAATTCGCATTTCAAGAGTGAAACTGACGAAATTCGAAATCTGTTGGCGGCCATCTTTTTTATGTTGATCGAGCATTTATCGAGAGAGTCACCGCTCTGTATTTGCTCTGAAAAGCAGAACAGCGGCGTTCGGATCATCGTCTCTGTATTTGGGTCCACCAGACCATTCGGAGACGAACTCAGTTTGGCGAGTTTCACCATTTTGATGACCTGTTGTCCCGCATCGGAGTGAGGATCACCCTCGCCCTCACCGACCTAATCTGTCAAATATATATAACAGACCAGACACTGTCGGGTCTAGAATAATGATGTACTATGTTGGTTGTCTTTACTTTATTATTAGAATAATAATGTTTCATATAATCTAGAAATGGAATAAAAAGCATTCAATACAAAATGAATATGTCTCATATATTTAAATCAAGTTTTTATGTGATAAAATATTTGCTTTGTTGCTGCATTAGAACAGAATATAATAAAATAGTCATTTTATTCCATTTAGTCATATTTCAAAATAATGTATTGATAATCGTGTTTACAGGATGCTGGAGACACCCGCCCAAGGCTTCTAAGAAATTAAAGAGAAAAATACCCCTAGAGTCTGCGAGAGCGGGGGCGGAAGATGACTCGATGTTGGACAACATGGTTAACGACTTAGGAATGGAAACGGATATGAGTATGGAGAGTAAGACTAGTTCAAGATCTGCAGTTAGTAAAGTCATTGAACTCCAAGTTTGTGTCTGTGGCTGGAGCAAGGCGACAACGGTCAGGGGTTTGAAGGTTCATCAAGGGAAAATGAAATGCTTGAGGGAGAAGGGACAAGGGCCTCGCATTGATCAGTACTTCTTACGAAGTCAGTCAAGTCAGTCGAATGAAATCCAGCGACAGGAAGCAAACCACAGCTCGCAGGATATCAGCACCCCTGTCATAGAGGAGAGGAGGGCTTGCACAGTTAGTGATGAACATATTCATACTTGTGAAACCGGTCAGACTAACCAGCATAAGAGAGAAAAGAACCTCAACGGGCATAGGCCTGGAGTTAGATGGCCAAGAGCTTGTGAGAAAACTGCATGGGACACGGTAAACACAGATCTATGCTTTGCATTGGAAAGATGAACTGGTACAGTTGAAAAGAAGCTGGATAAATTTGGGGACATCATTTACGCATATGGAAGTGAGAGGTTTGGTGTGGAAAAAAGGAAGGAAAAAGTACAAACTGCTCCTGGAATGTCTAGACGGCAGCAGAAAATTGAAGGGTTAGTTAGAGAAAGGACACAGCTGAGGAAGCAATGGAAAAGAGCAGAACAAAGTCAGAAGGAGGGACTCAATCTCTTACAAAGGGACATAAAAGATAAGCTGGCAACATTACGCAGAGCTGAGCGTCTACGGAAACGCTACAAAAAGAAGGAACGTGCGAGGGCTAATTTCTATAAAGACCCATTCAAATTCGTAAAGAAGTTATTCACCAGTGAGAAGAATGGCACTTTAAAAGCATCTAGAGTTGAGCTAGAAAGATATTTGGAGGAAACGCATACAGATGCAAAAAGGCATGAGCATATGTCAATTCCATCAGACATACCACCTATCAACCCACCAGAATACCAAATGGAGGTCTGTGCACCTAAGTGGAAAGAGGTAGAGCAGGCTGTGAGAAAGGCAAGGGCTTCATCATCTCCAGGGCCTAATGGAGTTCCGTACAGAGTGTACAAGAGTGCTTCAGGAGTTCTGCGAATTCTGTGGAAATTGTTAAAAGTGGCATGGGAAAAACAGGTTGTACCTAGAGCATGGCGCAGAGCAGGTGGAGTCTTTATACCTAAAGAAAAAGATGCTACAAGCATCAGTCAGTTTCGTCCTATTTCACTATTAAACATTGAAGGTAAGATTTTCTTCAGCATTATTGCCCAGAGATTGTCCACCTACCTATTAAAGAATGGCTTCATTGACACTTCAGTTCAAAAAGCGGGCATTCCAGGGTTCTCAGGATGCTTAGAACACATCAATGTTATCTGGCAACGAATTCAGTCAGCAAAAAAGGAGAGGAAGGAGCTCCATGTGACATTCCTGGATTTGGCCAATGCATATGGTTCAGTGCCACATGAGCTTCTTTGGGCAGCATTTGATTTTTTCAGAGTACCAATGTCAATAACAAATTTAGTGAAAGCCTATTTTGGAGATTTGCAATTTAGTTTCTCAACTCCAAAATTCAGCACTGCATGGCAATGCTTAGAGGTTGGAATAATGGCAGGATGCACAATTTCTCCACTGGCTTTTACCATGGCAATGGAAGTAATCATTAGGGCATCAAGATGGGTAGTAGGAGGAGAGCGCTTGGCTTCTGGGTTGCGACTACCACCAATCAGAGCATACATGGATGACATGACAACCATGACTACAACAGTAGCCTGCACTAATCGGTTATTGGGGAAGTTAACAGATAATATTGAATGGGCACGAATGCAATTTAAGCCCTCTAAATCAAGGAGCATCTCCATAGTTAAAGGAAAGGTAGTAGATAAAACATTCTTCATTAATGGTGAGGCAATACCAACAGTTTCTGAGAAGCCAGTGAAAAGTCTTGGGAGATGGTACGATGGAGATCTAAAGGACACAGTTCGAGTGGGAGAAGTTAGACGACAAGCAGTGGAAGGGTTGAAGAGCATAAACAGCTGTGCTCTACCAGGCAAACTAAAACTCTGGTGCTTTCAGTTTGGTCTACTGCCGAGGTTGCTGTGGCCACTGACTGTGTACGAGGTTTCTTTGACAACAGTGGATAAGCTGGAAGCGTTAATAAGTTCATACATCAGGAAATGGTTGGGAGTTCCACGCTGCCTCAGCAGAGTGGGACTTTATAGTAAAGGTATATTGCAGCTGCCAGTCTCTGCTTTAACCGAGGAGTTTAAGTGTGCCAAGGTCAGACTGGAAATGACATTAGTAGAGTCACGTGACAAATGTGTAAGGGAGGCAGCCCCTGTTTTAAAAACTGGTAGAAAGTGGTCAGCAAATAAATCTGTAGTAGAGGCAAAGGCTGACCTTCAAATAGGGGATATCGTGGGACAGGTACAGCATGGAAGAGGGGGTTTTGGGCTCAGGTTAGCTCCTCCTAAATGGCACAAGGCAGGCCCAGCTCAAAGGAGGAAGCTGGTAGTCAACGAGGTGCGAAAGCAGGAGGAGAGGATGAGGAGTATAAAGGCCATTTCCCAGGCCAAGCAGGGAGAGTGGATGAGATGGGAGAGTGTGGAACAACGCAAAATGGGCTGGCAAGACCTTTGGTCAATGGAAGAGAGTAGGATCAGTTTCCTTATTAGGTCAACATATGATGTTCTCCCATCACCGCAGAACCTAAACCTCTGGGTAGGAGAGGATCCCTCTTGTCCTTTGTGTTCATCACCTGCCACATTAACCCTCTGGGGTCTGAAATCACGCCGGCGTGATTTGCTCGCTTTTTTTCTTATCAGTGCAAAAGAGACTCAAAATACTCTGTTGATTTTGATCTTACATTTAAGTGTTATACATCATTAGATCCTGTTAAGTGTCTTTTTTTTTTGTGGATACTCGCAATAAAAACAAAGTGTTGTGCTTTTCGCCAAATAAAGAAAAACGAACATGATGCGAGTTCTGCGTTCTCTCTGTCTGTGAAGTCCATTCTGAAACACGTCCTAAGATTAACTGTAACTCCGCGAATACTTGTCACACAGGCACGAGAGATTTTTCTTTATGAAGCTTGAATTCTCTTCTTTTAAATGAAGTAATTTATATAAAAAACAAATACTCACAGTTTATGTAATCCGTTTGAAACCAAGGAGAGGTCCAGTTTTTTCTTTCTCCCCTCATTATTTTCAATGAGTTGAGGCCGCCACGCCCCCGGCGCTATTCACATGTAAATAGTTTAGGTGATCTATGCATCGCACACGCCCCCGATCAATGCCATAAAAACACAAAATTTCTTCATGAGATTCGCTGATAGTTCATTGCGTTTTGAGGATGGCACAGCGGGCACGCTACTCCGGTAAAGAGGCCGCCAGATGATTCTGTACAGCGAGGAAGAATTCACCTTTTTTCCTCAGAGGAAGATTATTGCAACTCAAGACGACGAACGGCTGCATTTTGAAGAGAGAATTGATCCCGCCGAGGATACAAGTTCGGAGTAAGTGTTATTGTCACGTTTTGATGTTTTCTGTTCAGTTCTGTGATCTTGTTTTTCCCCTGTCTTTTGTGATTTTGGTTCAGTCCTGTTAGTTTTCCCTCTCTGTCTGATTACCCTTTCTCTCCACCTGTTTTCAGTTAATTATCTCGTTTGGTTCAGTTCATTTAAGCCCTGTGTTTTCCCTCAGTGTTTGTTGGTCGTCGTCAATGTATGGTTGTGTTTCTTTCGAAGTCCTGGAGTTTTGGTTCTTTTGTTTCTGTTTTGTTTTTGGAAGTTTAACTTTGTAAATAAATCTTCTAAACTGCAACTACGGTGTCCTCGTCTTCGGCTACCTGCACACAACCTGACAGAACGACCAACCTAAAAAATTAAGAAGATGGAGAGCTGGAGGCAGGCCTTTGTGGGAACCCGCCAGGCTGTGTTCCGTGGGAGCCGTGGGGGTCACAGGGGAGGATATGGGCGATATAGGCTAGTTCCAAGCCCGCCTGAGCCCATCGCCAGCCTGCCAGAGCCAGTCTTCGAGCACGAGCCAGAGCCAGTCTTCGAGCACGAGCCAGAGCCAGTCTTCGAGCACGAGCCAGAGCCAGTCTTCGAGCACGAGCCAGAGCCAGTCTTCGAGCACGAGCCAGAGCCAGTCTTCGAGCACGAGCCAGAGCCAGTCTTCGAGCAAGAGCCAGAGCCAGAGCCAGTCTTCGAGCCAGCGCCTGAGCCCATCGTCTTCGAGCAAGAGCCAGTCTTCGAGCAAGAGCCAGTCTTCGAGCCAGAGACCGTCCAGCCAGAGACCGTCCAGCCAGAGACCGTCCAGACAGCTCTGGAAGATACAGTGCTAATTACGGCGATCTTGTGTGTGTGGGCTACACACACATCGATCATGGCCCATCCGTCCAGTCCAGAGCCTTCGCCACTGGTCCCGTCCAGCCCAGAGTTTCCTTCGCCGCTGGTCCCGTCCAGCCCAGAGTTTCCTTCGCCGCTGGTCCCGTCCAGCCCAGAGTTTCCTTCGCCGCTGGTTCCGTCCAGCACAGATCCTGAGCCTTCACCGCTGGTCCCGTCCAGCACGGATCCTGAGCCTTCACCGCTGGTTCCGTCCAGCACAGACCCTGAGCCTTCACCGCTGGTCCCGTCCAGCACAGACCCTGAGCCTTCACCGCTGGTCCCGTCCAGCACGGATCCTGAGCCTTCACCGCTGGTCCCGTCCAGCACGGATCCTGAGCCTTCACCGCTGGTTCCGTCCTGCACAGACCCTGAGCCTTCACCGCTGGTTCCGTCCAGCACAGATCCTGAGCCTTCACCGCTGGTCCCGTCCAGCACGGATCCTGAGCCTTCACCGCTGGTTCCGTCCAGCACGGATCCTGAGCCTTCACCGCTGGTTCCGTCCAGCACAGACCCTGAGCCTTCACCGCTGGTTCCGTCCAGCACAGACCCTGAGCCTTCACCGCTGGTTCCGTCCAGCACAGACCCTGAGCCTTCACCGCTGGTTCCGTCCAGCACGGATCCTGAGCCTTCACCGCTGGTCCCGTCCAGCACGGATCCTGAGCCTTCACCGCTGGTTCCGTCCAGCACGGATCCTGAGCCTTCACCGCTGGTTTTGTCCAGCACGGATCCTGAGCCTTCACCGCTGGTCCCGTCCAGCACGGATCCTGAGCCTTCACCGCTGGTTCCGTCCAGCACAGATCCTGAGCCTTCACCGCTGGTTCCGTCCAGCACAGATCCTGAGCCTTCGCCCTCACCGCTGGTTCCGTCCAGCACAGACCCTGAGCCTTCACCGCTGGTCCCGTCCAGCGCTGATCCTGCGCCAGAGCCCGCTGATCCTGCGCCAGAGCCCGCTGATCCTGCGCCAGAGCCCGCTGATCCTGCGCCAGAGCCCGCTGATCCTGCGCCAGAGCCCGCTGATCCTGCGCCAGAGCCCACTGATCCTGCGCCAGAGCCCGCTGACGTCAAGTCTGTTCCCGTTCCTGAGCCTGTCCTTCTCCCCAAGAAAATTTTGGGGGGGGGCTATACGCCTTCGCCATGGCCGGCCAAAGACCCACGGAGGCCTGAAAAAACACCACCACCGTGGCCGCCCGAGGGGTCCTCACCGCCGTGGCCGCCCGAAGGGTCCTCACCGCCATGGCCGCCCGAAGGGTCCTCACCGCCATGGCCACCCGAAGGGTCACCACCGCCCTGGACGCCCGAAGGTCCGACAGCTCCGCCGTGGCCACGCCCACGTCCTGCTCCGCCCTGGTCACGCCCTCGTCCTGCTCCGCCCTGGTCACGTCCTGCTCCGCCCTGGTCACGCCATCGTCCTGCTCCGCCCTGGTCCCCTGACCAGCCTGTGTTGTGGTTTCAATCTTTTCGGGTCAATGATTTCTCAGGGATCCATGATAACAGAAAATAATTAGACTTTATTCAAAGAACAAAGCCGAATGACTCTTGCATCAGAATCACTCCCGAGCTGTGTTCAGCTTCTCACATATATGCCAGTGATCCTTTCCAAAAAAGGTCATACATACATATAGATATTTTGAGAAATACTTTTGTACCATGTGACATACTGAAATAGCACTCTCTGTTGTCTCAGCATTCAAGGTCTTGTTACAGCACACACAGAGGAAATAATTGTGTATTCTTATATAGCTAAATTACTTGTTTTCTAAATAATAAAATCTTCAACATTCCCTCCTCTGGGGCTTATCTAAGCCCCACATTCACTATCCTTTTCCAGAGTGTAGTTTCAAAATCCAGCCCCCTCAGTTATGCTATCTAGTGACTAAATCAAGTCACCCATCTATTACAATGACTGGATTATGCCACCATACTCCGGAGGAGCAAGAGAACCAAACATCTTTCTCCATACATTTTTCTTTCTTTCAGTTGTTTTGCTTTTCTTTCAATGGAAAAAGTAAAAGATTCTCTGCTCCCTAATCAAACAACAATTTAAACATTGTTACAAGTGCGAGGATGAAATTGGTTCAGCATTGTCAGTTATTATCACAGTTATGTAGAATATGTCAAACATAATTATCCATTATACAATTAAAAGTGTTCTTGCGGTGTAGTCTTTTTCCCGCTTCGACCCAGACACTTTACGTGTCGTAGAGGGTCACCACTGGGGAGAGGGCAGGCTAGTACATACACCCAGGGTCTGGCTCATCATCATCATGTTCGTCCTCCTTCTTGAGGTACTCGAATCAACATCCAATGTTTGAAATATCAATTTGGTTGCCCTCTCAAATTAGTTTTCATTTTATTTTTTTCCGCATTTCCATTCGTTTAACTGTGGTTTTTCAACTAGTGATCTTAATATGCAAAGTACACAACAGAATAATAACCCACTCTTAATATTGCAACTCAAAACCATGACTCATAATCCTTCAAACTTAAATCAAGTTTTCCTTAACTTTTTACCACTGTTAAAAACCCTTTTTTATTTTTACCAATTCTAATAAGTAATTTAGAGTAATAGGCCTGTCAATTGTAACTTTTCAAATGCATTTTTTCTTTTCTAATTTTTCTGTTCTGATTTTTCCTATTCTTTTGGTTTTTGCTCATGAGCTGTTTTAAAAATAAACTTAGAGATCTCTGCATAATCTTGGATCCATGCATGGCCAATAACATTTCCATCTCATTATCCCAGTAATTTTTCTTCAATCTATCTCTAGAAAATTACCAAAACAAGATGGAGTGACCAGTGTATCTGTTTTATCAACAATATTATCATTCTTTGATATTGTGTATCTTTCTTTATCTTTGTCATATAATAATTATATCATGCTTTTAGCCCTAGCTTTGTTTAATCTAATAGCCCTCACTATACCAAATCCAGCCTCTGTTTGAGTTGAGCATTTGCTTGTCTCTTTCAGTGTATTTTCTTTCTTAAATGGCTGGACTTGTACCTACTGAAAGAGCAGAGAGGGTTAGTTTAGCAGAGAATATAAAAGAATTGCTTTGAGACCAGTGAATAATCAAAATGAATAGAGTTAACATAATTATTAACCAAATTTGAAGCAGTCTTTAGAGTGATCATAAGGTTTTCAGACCTGTGGTGCCCGTTCGAGGAGGGGTGTCAGTTCTTCTGTTTTTAGATAACCTTCTTGGCTGTCGCTCTGCATGTGTCGTCAGCCTATAATGTCATTCAAGGCCTGGTGTTCAGGCTCCATTGTTGTTCTGCCTCTTCTCAGTTTAGGCATTGAAGTTTCTCTTTGTCCTCAGGAAAGTCTCAAATGAACATTTCACCTTTTTCAACATTAAAGGAGAACTCCGGGCAATTTTTAAGTTAATCTTGATCGTTAGACCTTTATGAGTACTGTCTATAGAAAAAAAAACGAACCGGATTGGTGCTTGCGACGCGGAGCTGCGACCGCGAATGCCCAGAGCTCCCACTCAGCTAAAACGGCAGCTCTGGGGGCATAACATAAAGAGCGTTTTTGTGCCTCTTAACAGACACAAAATGCAATTAAAATGTCTGTCCAACATGAACAGGGGGCTTACCTGTGAACAAGATGCGTTTAGAAACTTAGCCATGGTTTAAATAGTGTTTTAGACGGCAAGCTGTAGTCTCGCGCTGAAGTCTCGCTCCTCCCACCTGGACTCGCGCTGAAGTCCCGTGATCTCAGTTGTAGCCGGGAAAGGTCAATAGTGTCCAGGTGGGAGGAGCGAGACTTCAGCGCGAGACTACAGCTTGCTGTCTAAAACACTATTTAGGTGAATTTAAACCATGGCTAAGTTGCTAAACGCATCTTGTTCACAGGTAAGCCCCCTGTTCATGTTGGACAGACATTTTAATTGCATTTTGTGTCTGTTAAGAGGCACAAAAACGCTCTTTATGTTATGCCCCCAGAGCTGCTGTTTTAGCTGAGTGGGAGCTCTGGGCATTCGCGGTCGCAGCTCCGCGTCGCAAGCACCAATCCGGTTCGTTTTTTTTTCTATCGACAGTACTCACAAATGTCTAACGATCAAGATTAACTTAAAAATTGCCCGGAGTTCTCCTTTAAATCAGTCTTTTTCCATGCTGAGCTTTCAGAAAGTGGTCAACTTCAGGAGGGAGATGAAATCCCCTCACCCACTCCTGTTCTCTCTGCAGTCTTCTTCTTTCTGCAGTCCTGTCTCTGACCTTTGCCCTCTTGTTGCTTCCATTCGACACTGAAGCCATCTGAAATTTGAACACTCAGAGAACTGCATAGATCAAATTGGACTTTTACAAATACTAATTTAAACTGTCCTTGAGCTATTAGCTCTTTATCTATATTCCCAAAAATTATCCAAAGATTTAACCATCTTTTTCACTAGTTCTTTAATATAAAAATCTCACTGGTTGACAACAGCAGTTCCTCCATTGTATTTTTAGTAAAGCAAGTTCTTCGTTGCAGAAAAAAAGCAATCTATTTCTTCTTTGCAATATCAGCAATAATCTATCTTTGATTATCTTAGTATAATCCAATTAAATAATTTTCCCTATCATAAAATCAGACTTCATTCTTTCTTATATATTTGCATGCTGTGTTCAAAATAATCATATATGGTGAATAATCTTTTCCCCAACCAACATCAAGGAATTACTCTTATTTTGAATCAATAATTCCTTTTTACTACGATTCTAAAATAGATTGTTTAACCGTGGTCACCCAATCTCGCTCACCTTCAACACATTGTACAGGTCATTTCTTCTTAACACCCACTTAATTATCTGCAATGGGATACTTTTTTCCCATTCTGTTTTCAGGGATAATGAGATACAAATTTTAGACGTCTTCAGATATAAGATATAATATATTAAGCACGTGCATTTTTATTTATCTTTATCTATTAATATCTTCCATTATATTTCTTAATTAAATATATATTTTATAACTTATTTCATACTACAATAATCTCATAGTTAATATCTTGAAACAATTGTTTTCCTTTACGTTTCCTTTACTTTTAATATTCATTTATACTCATTACTTGTCTCTCAAGCTCATACACACATTCCTTGTCACCTATTTTTACCCACAGTCACAGTCAAGCAGACACAGGATCCCACAGACACACACACAAAAACTATATTCTACTTACAGTGTTACTCACTGTCTTTATAACAATACTGATACAATTCTAACACAGTGAGACTATATAAAACTTTAAAGCCTACCCGAGCAGTCCTGCTCATCTTGAACAGCGGTAACCGCAGGCTAAACATCTGTGCGCATGCTTTACCTGTCATCCATCAAGGCCCACTTGACAAGGTAAACACAAATCAATAACTGATACCCCTATCAGTAAGTATATATCCTGTGTGCATGCTTTTGCATTATTATCCATCAAGGCCCACTTAATAAGCAAACACAGGTCCTTAGCAGTACCAGTAGTTCAAACAATCCACACAGGATTATTTAAGCACTGGCAAAGACTATTGGGAGCTCCCCCGCGCTATTACAAACTAGACATACAAAGACAATGCATACAATTATTTCCTGTTAATCATAGACCCCTTTTCATTTTAATTTGGAGAAGCTTTTCTTACCATTTCCGAGCAACCGGTGACTCGCACAAACTTGAAGAAAAAGCAAAAAACTGCTCACCTCTAAGTACATTGGACACTGCTGTTTGTGCCAGTCAACGGTGACGCCCATCATGGTTTCTTCAGCCCCTTCCATGTCCCTTCGTGGTCGCCAAAATGTTGTGGTTTCAATCTTTTCGGGTCAATGATTTCTCAGGGATCCATGATAACAGAAAATAATTAGACTTTATTCAAAGAACAAAGCCGAATGACTCTTGCATCAGAATCACTCCCGAGCTGTGTTCAGCTTCTCACATATATGCCAGTGATCCTTTCCAAAAAAGGTCATACATACATATAGATATTTTGAGAAATACTTTTGTACCATGTGACATACTGAAATAGCACTCTCTGTTGTCTCAGCATTCAAGGTCTTGTTACAGCACACACAGAGGAAATAATTGTGTATTCTTATATAGCTAAATTACTTGTTTTCTAAATAATAAAATCTTCAACACCTGCTCCGCCTGGACCGTCCTGGAGTCCAGGATGCCCACCCTCCCACCCCTTTGGATGTTATACGGCGCGAGGACGCACCTTCGGGGAGGGGGGAGGTACTGTCACGATTTGATGTTTTCTGTTCTGTTCAGTTCTGTGATCTTGTTTTTCCCCTGTCTTTTGTGATTTTGGTTCAGTCCTGTTAGTTTTCCCTCTCTGTCTGATTACCCTTTCTCTTCACCTGTTTTCAGTTAATTATCTCGTTTGGTTCAGTTCATTTAAGCCCTGTGTTTTCCCTCAGTGTTTGTTGGTCGTCGTCAATGTATGGTTGTGTTTCTTTCGAAGTCCTGGAGTTTTGGTTCTTTTGTTTCTGTTTTGTTTTTGGAAGTTTAACTTTGTAAATAAATCTTCTAAACTGCAACTACGGTGTCCTCGTCTTCGGCTACCTGCACACAACCTGACAGTTATATTGTTTAGTGTTATATAATTATTTTTCTGATCATATAGAACTCATGTTTTCAGACTATATTTTGCTTAGTATTGCCTTACAATATAACATTCGTGTACATGCTCAAGTGTAAACTTTCAATATGATAACGTTACTCTCTAAACATTTGTATATTAAATATATTTCACTCAGTTTTGATTAGCTTATGCGTAATGTAGCTTGTTTGCGAATATCTGCTTAGGTGTAGCCTAAATATAATGTGATTTAGTGCAAATATATTTCAGCTTCCGGTAAAATACTGTCTAAATACTAGACATTATATTTTTATATATAAATGTTCTGTTTTGGTTAGCCTATGACACTGCTTATCCTGCTAAAATACTGCACAGATGATTGTGAATACAGGTGTAAATGTTTGAAATGCTCTAAATGCGCGCGGTCTATACGTTATGGCCCATCAGCAGATTCTCGCGGTGTATGGCCCATAAATAGATATTTCTCCGTCCTATGGCCCATCAAGAGATATACATTGTGCGTCCATACCCATTAATTGCCCACAGTTTACTTTGGATTATGTATGCTAACAGTTTTTGTTGGTGGTTTTTTTTTTTCTTTTTTTTTTCTTTTTTTTTTTTCACAAATATCTTTATTGAATTTTAAACGTTTTTCAGACATACAAAAGAAAGAATGTACAAAGAGAAACATAAAATAATCATAATAATAATAAATAAAATAAAAAAAAATAAATAAAAAAAAATAAATAAAAAAAAAACTCCCCACCCTAGAACCCCATGCTCACTCCATCAGCAAAAAATATAGTTTACATATCACATGCTTTTACAAGGCGCAAGAAAGGCAACCACATATCTTTAAAATCCTCAAGTTTTCCTCTCGCAATGTAGGTCAGTTTCTCCAGTGCCAGGTTGCTAGACATTAGTTTAATCCACTGGTTTATCTTTGGTCTTTCTGTGTCCTTCCAGTTCAGAGCGATTACATGTTTAGCCTGCAATAAGCAGAAACTAACAAGATTCCTCTTTTTTGTAGTCCCTTTAGGAAAGATGTGCAGCAAGCAGAGTTTACCGTCCATTGGCATGTTACATTCAATCAAACGGGAAATAAATGTAGTAACCTCCTTCCAAAAAGTCTGAAGTTCCGGACACTGCCACATACAATGAAGAAGAGTGCCCTTGTCTACACCACATTTTACACAGACATCAGGAATATTAGAATTAAAATGGTGAAGTTTTACAGGAGTAATATAGGTTCTAAATAACCATTTATACTGCAGCAATCTAAACCTGGTGTTAATAGTTTGCGTCTGTGCCAACAGGCAAGAATTGTTCCACTCATCATCTGAAATTTCTGTTTGTAAATCAGTTTTCCATGCTTGTAAATACGAAAGACTACTTTCTTTTGAGGAAAGTAGTAAAATGTTGTAAAATTTAGAAAGCAGGCCTCTACTCTGATGATGGTTAACGGCTATGTTCTCTATAGTGGAGAGAGGGGGTTTCATAGTAGACTTTAGTTGGGTAGTAATGAAACTTCTAACCTGTAAGTACTTAAAAAAGTGTTTTTTGGGCAAACCATATTTATTTACCAATTGCTCAAAAGACATCAATACTCCTTCACTATATAGGTCCCCGATTTTATTCAAGCCATTATTCAGCCAAATTCTAAACCCCCTGTCTGCTCTTCCTGGTTTAAATCTATCATTTCCCCAAATTGGCGACAAACATGAGAGCTTAGATACCTCCGACAAGGCAGAATGACATTGGTGCCAGATTGATATTGTATTTTTGAGAAAAGGATTTTTCGTGTTTTTTACTAATTGTTTGATTTCGGCTGCATAAAGATAATTTGTCAAAGGTAGCTTCAATGTATTGTTCTCAATGTGTATCCAAGATGGTGTATCAGTGGTAGAAAAATAATAAGTAGCAGCACTAAGTTGAGCTGCCCAATAATACAACTTAACATTAGGCAATCTAAGCCCCCCTCGGTCATAGGGCAGATATAGAAGGGAGAGCCGCAGCCTGGGGCGTTTACTATTCCATATAAATTTGGTAAAGGTTTTATTCAAGGAGGAAAAGAAGGAGGCTGGAATGTGTAAGGGGATGGACTGGAAAAGATATAAGAATTTTGGGAGAATGGACATTTTAATAATATTAATGCGACCTATCATAGAAATTGGCATCCCACCCCATCTTTCTAAGGAATCCAATACATTTTTTACTAAGGGATCATAATTAATAGATACAATTTTCTTTATGTCAGGATTTATTTTAATTCCCAGGTAAGTGAAGCCTTCAAAGGTACATGTAAATTGTGTCTGTATTGTAGGGTTATTTTTGTTCAGCATTAACAGGGAGCTTTTCTTTTGGTTAATTTTATACCCTGAGAATTCACCAAACCTCTTCAGAATTTGGCCAGCAGCCTGGACAGACCTCCCTAGATCAGTTAAGAACAAAACGATGTCATCTGCAAAAAGAGACAAGCGATGTTCTGTTCCCCCGATTTGAATACCAGTAATATCAGGGGAATTACGTATTGCCATAGCGAGTGGCTCGATAGCAAACAAGAAAAGAAGGGGCGATAATGGGCATCCTTGTCGTGTCGATCTACATAGGCTAAACGGTCTCGATAACTGGCTGTTTGTTACAACTTTGGCTATGGGCTCTGTATAAAGTAATTGAATCCATTTCAAATATTTTTCTCCCAAGCCAAATCTTTTGAGTGTTCCAAAAAGAAAACACCATTCGATCCTGTCAAACGCCTTTTCGGCATCTAATGACAGAAAAGCATGATCCATGGCAAACTGTTTTTCGTATAATATATTCAATAATCGGCGGGTATTATGAAAAGCTTGGCGGCCAAGAACAAATCCATTTTGGTCGTTCGAAATTAAGTTAGGAATATGTGATTCAATCCTCTGAGCTAGAGCCTTGCATAGTATTTTGGTGTCACATGACATCAAGGATATAGGCCTGTATGAGCCCATGTCTGTTGGAGCTTTACCTGGTTTTAACAGAAGTGAAATAGCTGCCAATCTTAAGGATGGGGGTAGGATGCCCTTCTCATAGGACTCATTATACATTTCAAGTAGATGAGGTAATAATTTATCTGAAAATCTCTTATAAAGCTCAATAGACAGACCATCAGGGCCAGGGGCTTTGCCTGTATTCATATGGGCAAGTGCCTCCTTGAGTTCTTGAATGCTCAGTTTTCCATCTAGATCATTTTTAGTTTCCTCAGACAAGGTTGGGAATTGAAGTTGGTCCAGAAACTGATCCTGTTTATCCATATTATCTGGATATTGGGATGTATATAAATTTTCATAATATTCTGCAAAAGCGTCATTTATACATTTTGGATCCACTAAATTCTCTCCACTGTCAAGTACAATTGAATTAATAGCCCTACTTGTCTGTATTTTTTTAAGCCTCCAAGCCAGGAGTTTTCCTGCCTTCTCACCCTGATCATAGTATGACTGTTTCAACCACAGTAAACTTGTTGCTATTTTATTGGTAGTGAGTTCATTATATTCAGATTTTAATAGGAGAAGCTTTTTATACTTTTCAGTGTCATCACAGTAATACAGCAGGTCCTGAAGTTGCTTTATTTGCTTGTCAATATCTTTCAATTTATTTAGATGTATTTTAGATTTATGCCGAGTGTAGCTCATTATTTCCCCCCTTATATAGGCTTTAAATGCCTCCCATTTTGTTGATGCACTGGTCTGGTCTTTATTAAAATTAAAATATTCCGTTATTTTTTCTTCAAGAAATTCCTCAAATTCTGCGGACTTCAGCCATTTAGCTTGAAACCGAAATGGAAGTGGAGATGAATAATAATTGGGAAACTTAATTGATAAGATAATTGGGGCGTGGTCTGAGAGTAGTATAGTCTCATACCAACAATTCTGAATCATAGATACCAGACCAGAAGAAACCAAAAAGAAATCTATCCGAGAATACGTTTTATAGGTAGCAGAAAAACATGAATACTCAATCCTGCTCGGATAAAGTTGTCTCCAAATCTCCACTAAATTAAGATCTTTCATAAATTTTCCAATCGTTTTCCTGGCTTGTTGGTGGGATGTGTCGGTGCTATTTGAACGATCTACTGCAGGATGTAACACACAATTAAAATCTCCTCCGATGATGAACTGGCCCCTATAACTTGACACAGTTAAAAAGAAATGTTGGTAAAAGGCAGGATCATCCCCATTGGGGGCGTATAAACATACCAAGTTGACTAATGTAGAGATTATGGTTCCACTAAGTATAATAAATCTCCCAGATGGATCCAAATATTTATCTTTTAGATCAAAGGGAACTGATTTATGAATCAATATTACGACTCCTCTTGCATGAGTCGTAAAACTAGAGGAGAATACCTGACCAGGCCACCTAGATTTAATCTTATTCACATCTTCATCTACCAAGTGTGTCTCTTGTAAGAAACACACTGTACTCTTCATTTGTTTAATTCTGCCCAATACCTGTTTAAGCTTGACAATTTTGTTCAGACCTCTTACATTCCAACTAGACACATTTATAACTGAGGTATCAAACATAAATTATGTAATTGAAAATATCTCAGGCCATGTAAAGTCATCAAACACAAAAAAATATGGAGTGAGCCCCTTATTACAAAACCCCACACATTTCCCCAAACGAAATGTGATGCTAAACCCTTTAAGACTAGGAACTTTGGTTATATAAAACGTTTCATCCACATAGTGGGTAACGTATAAATCTGCACACATAACATAGCCACACATGGGCTAGCTGTAGTAGAAATAATTGGACCATAATAAACCTTGACGCACATAAACGAGCACCCAGTGCGTGATAAATCAAAAATATATAGGCTATCAATAATACAAAAAATATATAAAAAATAAATAAACATATCTTAAGACAATTGTGCCAGTAACGTATTTTAACAAAAAGGCAACTTACTAAATTATCCGTTGAATTTTGTCCATTTTTATGGCCATACTCGTCAGTGGCTCATTGCAAGAGGAACGAAAAAGAAAGATTTAAGTCACGGAGTCGTCACAAGTCTGCAAGCTTATTTCCTGAACGTATTCTTCAGCCTCAACAACCGATTTAAAAATCCTGCGTTTGTCATTGTGCGTTATGATCAGATGAGCTGGGTACAGCATGCCATACCGAACATTCAGTGCACGAAGCTGGGTTTTCACACCGTTGAAGCGCTGCTGCAGTTTACGTGTCTCTGCGGAGAGGTCAGGGAAAAAGGCGACTCGTTAATTCTCATAGCGTACCTCCGCCATCTTCCTGGCGGTTCTCAGGGTTGCTTCCCGGTCCCGGTAGTTCAGAAACTTCATTATTACCACCCGTGGCGATGTAGATTTAGGGTTAATAGGCCCGATCCTGTGTGCTCTCTCTATGATGGGGGGCGAGATGAAACCTTCACCTAGTGTATCTCGGAGCCACTTCTCCAGAAAACCACACAGATCTGAGCCCTCCGATTTTTCGGGTAGCCCAACCAGTCTCAAGTTAGAGCGTCTGCTTCTGTCTTCTTGCTCTGTAATTCTATCGCAAAGGGTCTCCACAGTTTTCTCCAGTATTTTAACTTTGCCTTGAAGAGAAGTTACTTCATCTTCTGTTTGCGAGATTCGCTCCTCCGTCTCATTTATTCTTTGAGAGTGTAACTGTATATCCCCTTTTATATCGTTAATTGCTTTCAGCATGTCGGTAGATTGTTTGGCTATGTCACCTTTTAACGACAGAATTTCCTTGAGAATGTCACTATTTGTCGGACTCGGCGCCGCCGGCGCCTCCGGCTCCGGTGTTTCAGGTGTCTCTGTGCCCGATGCCTCATCCAGCGGTGTTTTGCTAGCATTAGCCGTGTCCACATTAGCCCCTTTGCCTTGTGAAGCCGTTTTACCCGGTTGTTGGCCAGTTTTAGCGTTTTTTGGTGGCATATTGTCCAGTAAAAGCGCGTGGGTCAAGAACAAGTAGAATTATGTTTATTGGTCCTAGTTAAGGATAGTTTCAAGGGATTTAACAGCGAGCCTCACGCACATGCAGCCTCCCACTAAGACGCCATAACCGGAAGTCCGTTTTTGTTGTTGTTGTAGGATTGTGTCTGCATCACGCTCTCCTTCTCCAGCACCGCAGAGGAGCACGCAGGTATCGTTCAGTTCTCAGTGCGATCGAGAATCATACTGAGTAAGTGCACAGACGTAATATTTACAGATGAAATGTAATTGTGTTTACATCGTCATAATATACAAGTACCCATTCTTGTGTGAAATTACAAAAACTTTTTGTCTTTTTTTTTTATCCATGGCCATTAGTGATTGATAATGATAATAATACAACTTCTTTGATTGTGTTATCAGCAAATATAAATGGATGGGTATATGTAGAATTTTATACAGGTATCCATCAAAAGTTTGCAAACTTTTTTAATGTTTTAGAAGTCTCTGATGCTCATCACGTCTGCGTATATTTGATTAAAAAACAAACAAACAAAAAACCCAGTAATATTGTGAAATAGTATTACAGTCTAAAATAGCCTAACTGTATATTTTAAAATGTTATTCATTTCTGTGATTCATCATTACTTCAGTCTTCAGTGTCACATGATCCTTCAGAAATCATTCTGATATGATGATTTATTTTTAAAAAATCAATGTTGAAAACAGTTGTGCTGCTTAATATTTTAAAAAATATAAAAAATAGTAATGTGTTCTAGGAATTACAATAAAACAGATTGAAAAACCAAACCTTTGCATCTCCTGTCATTCTTTGTTCAGGTTGCCTCACAGCACATTGATGGGGGCATTAGCCTTTGGGGGAGTGTCTTTTGTCTCCCCTGGTGGGAATCTCATTAATATTCATGGCCATTGACACTCCCACGCATACAGCAGTGCTGACACAAAAACTGACTTACAAAATTTTAATTGTTATATTGTTGTTTGTGAAAGAGTGGTCAGAATGATTTTCACATCATTTTGTAGTAAAAATTCTAGCCTACAAGAATAGTAACTCAAAAGTCTTGTGGACAACTGTTCAGTATGTGTTATATGGCCTTATTGCGGTGACAATTTTTTTCCCAAAACTTACTAACCACGCATAATATTTTTTTTCTATAAAATGCAAACATGTACATCTATTTTGCTCACATATTATTGTAGCAGAGTTTGTGCTGAATACAGCCAAATTACATGTTGGCCAATGGTATGTTGTAAGTAGCTGAAATAAGCACAAATGTCAGAGCATGTCAAAACACCTCAAAGGCCTTAAAAACACCTCAGACCCCAGAGGGTTAAGGCACATTTTGACAGGATGTAAGGTGGCTCTTAGCCAAGGTCGGTTTACTTGGCGCCATGACCAAGTACTGAGATGTTTGGCTTTAGCATTGGAAGGCAAGCGTAGTATGACCAATAAGTTGCCGCATGTTCTAGCAAAACATTACACGCAGAAGACAACATTCCTCCGCCCAGGCGAGCAACCACCAAGAAAAGGTGTTAACACCAATTCTCGGCCAGGACAACTGGAAGCTGCCAGGGACTGGAAGATGCTGGCTGATCTTGATCAACGGCTTATTTTTCCACCTGAGATTGCCACCACTAACCTACGACCAGACATTGTTTTGTGGTCTGGATCAGCACGCATTGTTCAACTGATAGAGTTGACAGTGCCATGGGAGGATGCTGTAGATGAGGCATATGAGAGGAAGAAACTGCGGTATGCTCATTTGGCCACTGAAGCAGAACAGCGAGGATGGAGAGTCCAGGTTTATCCAGTGGAAGTGGGTTGTCGAGGTTTTGTGGCACACTCTACAACCCGGTTCCTCAGAGACGTCGGATTCAGCGGCCAAGAGTTGCGTCGCACAGTAAAGAACTTATCTGAAGCAGCAGAAAGGAGCAGCAACTGGCTGTGGTTGAGACGGAAAGATTCTAGCTGGCAAGGTACAGGCCGCCACGCTACGGTTTCGTAGAATTCTTGAATTCTGTTGGTTTATTTGTATAGGTTGTATAGTATAGGTTGTATAGTATACTATACAATTTGTATAGTATAGAATGACGGGTGGTTGGGCAGATATTGTGTTTTGCGGTAGGTGGTATGCCATACGGAACCGTTGCCACTGTAACTGCTTTAACGCACCAGTGGGGCTCGACAGCCTTAGTCAATCGGGTTGGCGCGTATGGTTGGGTTGCGGAGAGATAGTGAGATTGTGGTTAGGTCTCAGCAGCAGGAGGGATGTAGAGGTCAGTAAGCTGGGCTGAGTTGAGTGGGGGACGGAGGGGGGTGACTCTGGGACGCCAGAGTCACTGTCGAGCCCTCTTGAGGTGTCGTGGGCAAGTCGACGAAACACTGAGGACGGAAGGTGCCCACTTGAAGACCCTAGAGATGTCCCCTACTCGGCTCAATCCAGACGGTTGTCGTGTTGGTCCACTAGGGAGACCACACTGTAGTTGCAGCCGTCGTGTGTGCTGACGCGCCAAGTACACTGCAGCCGTTAACGCCGGACAGAAGGGGAGTCACACCCTCATATGGAAAGAAGCGTAAATGGATGGAGAAGCATAGTTTACTGTAAAGCTACGTCTTAGTGTTGCTTATCTTGGCGAAAGCCGAGTACAAATCAGCATGAAGTTTTAACATCTACTCTCGTGTAATGGAAATCTTGAGGCATCCAGCATCCAGATACTTCACCACGTGACAGCAAGCAGGCTCCTGATTGGATTTTTCAACTCGGGCGGCAGACGCGAATTCGCGTCAAACGCGTGAATGCACAAATAGCACTAACTAAATCATTCGCGCGTAACGCGCTTAACGCGCCAGATGCTCAATTCGCGCCATTCGCGCGAACTTGAAGCGCGAATGAGGCGTATTCGCGTCTACCGCGCCACGCTCTACGCCTCATTCGCGCTGCAGGAACTTTTTACGCGCGTAACGCGTCTTTGCATTGACTTAACATTTAAATCATTCGCGCCTGACGTGCTATTCGCGTGCGGTGTGAACGCACCATAAGAGCCGGCTCTTTTAGGTGAACGTCAGGAGCTGGCTCGCATATCTGATGAGCCGACTCTATTTTTACAAATTTAGCCTATAGAAATTAAATAATTATGTAATAAAAATTTTAATATTATAGTCAAAGTCATTTAAAGAGCCGTTTGTGAGCCAAAAGAGCCGGCTCTTTTCAGTGAGCTGAGTCAAAAGAGCCGAATGCCCATCACTACTATGCGTGCTTTCGAGCACCCGCCCAACTATACCTCTGATTGGCTTACAATGACATTTTACTCTACCTCAGCCAATCGTCAGCATTTATGCGCTTGTCTCGTGCTCTGCCCACTAACCAAGGAAGAACAGTAAAAAAAGTATTTGCCTCTCGCTCAGAGATCTAGTTGTTCTGATGAAAAAAAAAAACAGCTTCATCAGTTATAGTAACGCGCCGCATTTTTTGGCAGTAACGGTAACGGCATTATTAAGATGAGAAGAGTAATCAATTAGATTACTCGTTACTGGAAAAAGTAATGCCGTTATTCCCATCACTGATGCTATCCGTGCTTTAAGCAAGTGTCAAACAGAAGATGTCTCCATTAGACAGACACGTGAGCATATGGATTCTTCAGTTTTGTTCAGCAGTTATTGCATATTCTGCAGAAAGCGCAATGAAGCAAGTGTCCGGCAATAGGTACAGCTTGAAGAAATTCCAATCAAATGCATACAAAAATATAGAGAAATAAGCTACAGAACTCTGTAATGAAGACTTGCTGTGCAAAATCAGAGAAGTTGACCTGTTTGCCAAGGAGGCACAGTTTCATGAATGCTTGAAAAGGGCCATGTTGTTAAACTTGCTCATCTCAAAGCTTTGTATAATGAAACCTTAACAGAATTTGGAGAAGAAGCTGTTGCTGAGATCACAAGCCACAACCTGAGAAAAAAAATCGAATGCTGCCCTGATCTAAAAGATTATATCGACTTCTCATCCTGCCCATTCAAAGACACATTTTTGTTTTGTACATCCCTAGAATCCATGAAGATGACAGTGCGTTCAGCTTATGAGTTGGGAATTACTGATTGGAGCAAAGAGGTCAGCCATGGTCTTCACAAGAAAATTATAACAGCCAAAATCATCAGATACTGATTTAATTTGGGACTTTGCTCGTAAAATCAACTCTAAGGATCAGCACATCCCTGGTTTGTCAGGCTGGGTGTCTCTAACTGGCCAGTCTCCAAAATGCCTCACCACAATTGGCTACTATCCCATGATCAATGCTCCCATAACTGACTTGACAACTATTCAAGAATGCCTCAGATGCAGCCAAGCTGCATCATCTGAAACTGGACAACAGTACACCATCTGTATGTTTGATCAAGGTGTTTGCATGAAAGCATATCCTCTAGTGTGGAATGAACCTGAAAAATACCAAAACCATATCATCCTCATTGGTACGTTCCATTGCTGTGGAGCATATTTGAAAGGCATAGGCAAAAGATACTGTCAAGGGAGTGGATGGGTAGAAGTGGCTTTGGAAGCAAATCTGATCACCACTGGCTCTGTGGCTGGGGTCACTGATGGGAAGAATTGGGACAGAGCAATAAATACACACAAATCCATGCTGGAAGCTCTAGAGAGGCTCCTCTATGACAAGTATCTGGAAACTCATGAACCACTCTCTCCAGAAGGAACTGCTTTACTGGAAAACCTCACTCTGAATTAATCTATTCTCACTGATGTTCTATCATCAGATGAAGTAGGCCTATCTCACCACATGGAAGAATATCATGCATTCAGAGAAGCAGTGAGAAATGGGGAGCTGGGAGAAACTGGACAGTTTTGGATGGAATACATTGACTGCATCTGGCTCGTCCTGTCAATGAATAAGGCAATCAAAATGAATGACTATGAAGGATACAAAGCTGCAAAAACATGCCAGACCTCTTCTTCTGCTCAGACCAGCAGAACTATGCAAGATTCCTCACATACTTGGGATATTTTCTTGAACACGTTGAAGAAACACATCCAGGATCAGAAAAACTTTTGCGCGCTGGAGCAATCAGTGTTTCCAGATCACATATCCCAGGCAACCGCTGCCACACAGACAAAACAATAGAGGAGACAGCTATGAAATGGCTCAAGTCAAACTCAGGGTCTGGGACATATTCTGCTGGGATCTGTGGAATAACCAGTAATTATGAAGCGAGCCAAAGTCATATCCTGACTGCCCATGCCAAAGGATAGTTTGTAGAAGCCATGTGGGAAATGACAAGTGGCCAATGTGAACATACAGAGAAGCAACAAAGAGATCTCCGACCACGTGAAATCTGAGGAGCAAGTGCAGCAAACAGTACAAGCTATTTTTATCAACCCATTTCATCTTGAGACTTCTCAGCCCTTGACAAGTTTGAGTTCAGGAGCAGCTATGCCAGAAGAGGTGCGCTATGATGTGCTGAATGCCCTAAAAAAATGGCAAAACTCAAAAAGAGAAGTTCATCCGTGATCGACTTCAAACAAAAAAGGTCCTTTTCTTTGAACCCATCAAGAGGAACAGATTCAAGACAATGTCGTCTACCACACCTAAAAGGAAGCTTGTGGCATCAAACCAGAAAGTGATCCAGTACAAGGCCACAAGTGGGTTTATCTTTCAGATCTTCATCAAATCACAAATACTTAAGTCACAAATAAGCATCTCTGACCTAATGACCTATCCCTTGACTCTGACGTCATACTCCATCTCAACAATCGATGGCTTTTTCGCAAAAAACAACAAAGAAAAAGGAATGAATCACATGATCAAAGATGCTGAGAATGCACAACTTCCTTCTCCAAGCCAATGTGCTCTCATTCAAGATGGAAATTCCTCATTCTACATGTGTGATGTACCACGGACAATGAAGACTATATCAGAGCGCACCTTCAAAAGTCTACCTGCTGCAGCTGAAACAGTATTCAGCACAGACACTTACATTGACTGTCTTTATTCACCAGAATCAGCTGAGAGAGATCGCAGAGGTTGTGGTGAACGTTTATTAGTTAATGGGCTGAATGTTCATCGACCCGCTGATTGGAATGGTTTTCTCACAAATGATGAAAACAAGAAGGCACTCATTCATTTACTTTTGGATCACTGGAGCACTCATGATATGATGGAGGACATAATCCGAAGGCCTGTCATTTTCATAGAGGCTGGTCAAGCTTTTAAGATAGAATGCAATGATGGAGTTATATCAAAATAACTTCTACCAGAGATCTGTTCAAAACATGAAGAAACGGATGTGAGGGTGATCATTTACATGCAGTATATCCAAACCAAAATGCCTCACATCAGAACAGTTAGAGTCAGAGCAAAATACTCTGATATTTTCTTCATCCTCCTGTATTATGCCAAGTCATCAACTGTTAACATCATCTTTGACATGGGAGATAGACTAATCAACATCAACCAGCTGGCTGAAGATTATTCACAGGAACACATTTCAGCTTTTCTGGCCTTGCATGCGTTCACTGGTGCTGACTGCACTTCAGCATTCAAAGGCAAAGGGAAGGTCCTTCCGATGAAGATTCTTAATCAGAATTCAAAGTTTATTCAGATCTTTGCTGAAGTGGGGAACTCTTGGGAGCTTGATGAACAGATTCTCAGCGGTGTTCAAGAGTTCACCTGTCGCCTCTATGGTTTCAATCGTCGAATCAAGAGAGATTAAAGTCAAGAAGATGTGTGAGCTTCGACAGGATCTCTCCGTTGATCTCTCAACCTTCCCACCTTGCAAGAGGGTCCTCTTACAGTATGTATGCATCTGGAAGAGGGCTCATGAGCACTACCCAGAAATCCCAAGCCCTCTCGACCATGGGTTTCACATAAAACACAGAGACAGGCAAGCTAGAACCACTATGGTTTGAGGGCGACGTCATCCCCAAAGCCTTTGTTGATGTCTTGGCAGAAAATGAAACATGAAGATGAGTTGACTGATGAAATCCATACGAATATAGGTGAAGATGAGGAAGAGGAGGAAAATTATGATTGAGAGTTTATATTCTACACTAATACAATACACTAACATGACCAGTCGTCTAAGTACAGCATGGATAAGCAGCAAAACGATCTAAGAACCAAATATTTTTCTTCTATTTTATGATTTAATAAATCTCACATTTGGTTAATTGATTTTGTGTGAATGTACCCTATTTTGCACTCTGACCCCAGTCCTCCTAGGGGCATAATATTACTCACTTCACATGCACTTCACTTTGTATAGTATAGCAGTGCATAAGTCAAGTCTCAACTCTTTTTAGAAATATTGTTCATATGCAAAAAAATATGCTTAATCCCATATGGAATGTTAATGCTTGAAAGTTCTGTTTTCTCCAATTTGAGATACAGTGGATAACTTTGTTTATACCAGCTGTAATCCTCTAGATAGAAAGGTCATCTTGGACTTAAATTGAAGCTTATAAACTTGGGAAGTTTTTCATGTGCATTTGAGGCAGTGATATGTATAATAAAATGCTTGAAAATTATCACCTTTGATGACAATTTGTCTGGCGGACAGACATTTTTCTGTCTTTTGGGGTATGTTGTAGGGTGATATTTGACAGCAAAAAGGCAGAAATCCCCAGAATCTTTTTCTGCTAGTTCCCCCTATGTGTCAGGATACACCATGCAAAATTGTAGGGTTATATGACCATTTATGTAGCTGCAGTACCTTAATATTCACAATTACATCACTCCGCCAAAAGCTTTTCCCAAAAAAGGTGGGAAAAGACCAAGACCGTCCCCTGAGACAAAGACAAAGACCGTCCCCTGAGACCAAACGGGGCCGAGTTGAGGGTGGTCATTATCAACTTGTGATGGCCCAAGGTATAAGATAATAGGAAATAATAGTGAAAAAAAGGTAGCAAAAAACATTCTGAGGAGTGGACCTGGCTCCCAGCCTAAATGGCCACCAAAGCACTTTACATTTTTGCCTCTCATTCACCCATTCACTCACACTCATGCAAGGCACCATCCAGCTCATCGGGAGAATTCCCGACGAGCCAACTTTGAAGTTGACATTGTTTAAAATGTCTTTGTTATGACAACTTGACATTACCCAAGACAAAAATATCTTGATTATGACAACTTTACATTAACAAAGACAGAAATGTCTTTGTTATGACAACTTGACATTAACCAAGAAATCATAACCTGTCTACCTGTCACAACTTTGGCCGTCATGACACCATTATAACTGTGTCATGAATATTTTACTTGTCCTCAAGTAAAGTGGAACACATTGTACTAGTTATAAAGATGTCATTAAGGGTTATTACACTGTCAAATGCTTTAAGTTTGATCATTAGACCTGTTATGACATATTTGTGACAGGTTGACAGGTTATGATTTCTTGTTTAATGTCAAGTTGTCATAACAAAGACATTTCTGTCTTTGTTAATGTCAAGTTGTCATAATCAAGACATTTTTGTCTTGGGTAATGTCAAGTTGTCATAACAAAGACATTTTTTGTCTTTGTTAATGTCAAGTTGTCATAACAAAGACATTTTAAACAATGTCAACTTTGCATTAAAAGTGTCATAATTTACCGAATGACACTTAATGACAACAGTCATAAACATTCATAAAGACTCCTTCATGTTCATGACAGGTGTTATGTCATGTTTATGACAGTGTCATGTCAGTCTTATGCACACCCCTTCAAATAAAGTGTTACCGGTATGGTATTGTGTAACAGGGAGACTGAATCCACTTAGGAGGATATCATCCACCCATGCTTAGTTTATCAACCACCCTCCCCTTTCTTGTTTGATATATAAGGGATGCGTGGTGGCCACTTGGTATGCGTTTTGGTATCGCCCTTGTGACGTCATCCGTGGTTGCCGCAGGTATGTGATTGTTTGGGGTGAACTCGTGCTTTCTCGTTTTGTGCAGGCGGTTTATATGAATTTCTCTTGCTGTCAGGCTTAGACGGTAGGCTGTTTTTCCCGCCCACATCTCACAGGTACGTGGAGTCTTTTGTTTAATGAGAAGAAATTGGTCATGGTTGGCAATTTATGATCTGTTATGTCTTCAGTGGCATTGATAGCATGCCATCCATATGTTCCTGACTGAGAAGCTGTATTACATTATGGTGCGCGACTACGAAGCAGTTTGTGTGCAGTGATCATCATATGGTACGTAAGATTATAGTTTTGGGTGTTAATAACTTGCTGCTGTTCTTCCACAATTATCTTTCTGCTCGGCAGGCCCCCCCCTGCATAACTGAGAGTCTCTTGGGCTATTTGTGAGAATCGAGAATCAATGCTGAATTGTTATATCGTATAATTACAACTGCGTCGCTGTTTTGCCTCGACATCCATGATGATGGAAACCTTTTGCTGCTGTGATTCTGTCGCACGCCTCTTGTTAAGATTGTGCATTCATCTAACTTTGTGGGCGGGCTGTCTCCGTTGGCCGCCGCCTATTGAAATTTCTGTGTTTCTAAGCATCTTGTCAAGCTTTGTGTAAGCTGGCCGTCTCTTTTGGCCGCCGCTATGAACTCCATATTCATAAGCATGTATGTATGATTATTTGTCTCTTTTCTTTTTTTTTGGTTTATTTCGTGTCTTATTTCTTGTGATCACTATAAACCAGAGTGAACTTAGTTAAATTTTTTATGTTAATTTGTTTTCATGTGGTATTGTGAGTACCACTACTAAGTCAAGTGGTTTAAATCCTTGAAGTATCTGACATCTAATCATCTTGGCTTGTGTGTGTGTTTTTGTTGTTGTTGCAGGAGATGGTTGGGGTTTCTGGAGGGTGAAGGCAAAGCTGCCATTTGTGTGGTGTGCTCACACCTAGTGTCGTGTGTCTTCTGGCATCTAACCCTCACGTGCGTATTTGGGTATTTGAAGTGGACTATTGCAGGGGTGCTTGTTTTCCAATTTGGCAGCTGGCCCGTACCTCCTGACACCTCCGCTCTAAGTTAATTTGTTTCTTTAAATGTTATTGTGTGTGTGTGTGTATATGAGAAGATGTGATTTGATGGTGTTCCTCAATATTATAATGCTAGTGTAGTTTTAAACTTTGAATTTCGAACTATTTATTATTCCTCATTGACGAACAAAATAAAAACTTTATACGTTTTTATATATATGAAATCAGGGTTCGAAATGAGGGGGGTCTGGGGGGGTCCCGGACCCCCCATAAGTCATTAGGGACCCCCCATAAGAATTTATTTGTGGATTTTGGGGGGTCCCCGACAAATATATTTTCACATTAAAAATGATTGTGAAAATTATAGGTCTTTAGTGACGTTTTATATTTATAACAGTAATTAATATTAATTTATTTCCTAGTGCGAGGCAGCAATCAGGGCAGCTATTAGCCGAGAGAGTTCCTAGTCTGTTTTGGTGCTCCCGCTAATGTACGGACGGTAACAAAGTTGCGCTGTTGAGGCTCGCGCAGTTATTTATAACATTAATTTATAGTTAAGAAACAATATATAGGCTACACACGACCAGAGTGCTATTTTCCTGAATGCCATCACAATTGAAACCGAGATATTGATTTCATAAGTTCAATAGACAAATAGTTTCAATTAAGTTACTTACATTTTTAGACGGAATGACTGTTTTTGTTCGGTTTCAGCAGCGAAAAAAGTTCCAAACAACAGAAGCATAGCGCATCTCAGAGCAACACTCATCCTGATTCATTACTGAATGATTCAGCGTTTTGAACTAATCGCTCGAGTCAAAGATTCAATTACCCATTATTAAACGGCCTCATTCTGAATAAATCAGCCGTTTGAACGAATCGTTTAAATTAATGACTCAATGATTCGCTCATTAAGACGACCGCCTGCGCCTCCTACTGGCGGGTTAGTTTCAAAGTATCATTCTTTTCAAAATACCTTATTTGTATTCAAAAAATATTTAAAATAATCTCATTTAATACAGTTATAATTTTTCAATGTAAATTATTTAATTTGATTACAGCCTAGTGTCTTATTATTTTAATTGAATGTATTAATAAAAAATTAGAATTTGAAATGAAATTTAGAGCATACATTAAATAAAATTAGAGGGAAAATGCCCTTTATAAAAGGTACACATTTTTTTTCCGATAAGAGTGTTTTCAAAAATGAAACATTGACCATTTAAGTTTAAAGGGAGTAAAGCCTCTGTTTAGGCTATAAAGGAAATGTAATTTTGCCAAAAGAAGAACTTTTACTTCAGTGTAAAATGTTACCATATTATCATGCTTAATTGAATAATTGTAATGTGATGATCAGATGCAGATATCTAAATCAAAGAATATGGGTGGTTGGCGGGTGGATTATTATTTATTTTTAACAAAAGATTTGAGTGTCTCAAAGTACACCAAATTAATGAATTTATCTTTAAAATGTTACAAATTTTCTCCAGGGGGGGCATGGCCCCGGACCCCCCTAGTGCTATGATTTTACCACCTCCGCCTCATTTGCAGGAAAAAAACTGACATTGGTCCATATAATTTGTCCTACAGTATATAGTGTAGCAAGGTATAGTCTTCGGTAGAATTTTTAAATTTTTTTATCATTTAATAATTACATACATTTTAGGGGACCCCCCAAGAGTCCTAAGTCATTTCGAACCCTGTATGAAATATATAAAAATTTATATATTATAAATACTTAACTCATGTCTTTTCACCCATCCACGCAAAACGAACCTGTGTGTCCTTAGGGCTATTTCCCTGGTTTTCTGAGGTGGCGTAGTCGATCATATATTGCCTTTTTCTTTTTTTTAAGAGTGTGGTCAAATATCTTTCAGTTCTCTTTACTCTTGCACCGCAACACTACATTTGCAAAACATTTTTCTCTAGTTACAGTTTCATATTTAATCTATTACAGTGTGACTATCATAAGCTGTCAAATGCGGCTTTGCCGAGCTCAATCAAAGGCTTTGGTCAACCTGTGATATAAACAAAACAGCATTGTCTATTTATTTATTTTTAATGGAGCTGTTCGATATTTCTCTCTCTGTTTCATGGGAAATTATGTCGACACACTGAACAATCCCACACTTTTCAAGACACTTCAGTTTGGACTTTAAGCCCTTAGTTCCCTTTGTTCAGTGTGGTTGTGCTAAACCAATTCCTGTGTGTTTTATTAACTTTTTGGATTGATTGATTAAAGTTTTGTTGATCTCTTTTATCTTCGTGCACTCATTACAGCCACAGCATTACAGGAGCACTGTAAAGTAATAATACTTGAGAACCCCCTCACCTAAACCCTCTGATCTCTTGCAGTGGTTTAGTCCAGAGTGAAACCAGACCGCTGAGACCCCTTCAGCCTGGCGATAACTGTTCATAACTGTTTATTACTTGGTGACCCTGGGACAAGCACAGCACTACTGCCATGTATCAGATGACTTCCATTTTAAGGCTTTACCTTCTCGTTCCTATCCACTTTTCTTGTAGATGAGGTGCTGTATAAACTGTTAGTGAAAATGCCTCCGGATTTTATTTGAGGAAAAATATATGGGGTATTTTATGACTGTCAGAGTGGTTTGGCAAGACTCTCTGGACTTTTTTCCATGTCATAGCAGAAATAGGGTGTTAGGTTCACAAAGCCCTTTTCAACCCACCAGATTTCGAGGCACCATGTTTTACATGAAAAAGAATGTATACTCTTAATTTATAGCTCTGCTTAGCACTGACGAGTAGGTCTTCTTTCACATTCTCTATCCTACCATCTGTCAAAAGCCTTAAAGAGATAGATAGTTCAACCAAAAATGTCCAGCGATAGCCATTGTCATCACACACTTTCATTGTAGCAAAGAGCTGTTTGGACTCAATGTTTAGCCCAGTCTTCCAATTATTGGCAATACCATCTGTGTGAGTTTTGTTGCCCACCTCCTATAACATTTTAGTTGGGGTAAATGAGAAGGATGTTTCTAGGATACTTGCATTAATAGGAAGCATGACACGATTGTACAATGACATAGTTGCACATAACAATATTGCATTATGGATATGAATAAGTGATTTTGAATAGTTTTCAATAGTCATGCGATAAAAATGCTTCAGAATCAATATGCATGCACAGCAGTGTGGCAGCATATTACACAGACCTCTCCACTATTTATTATGAGATCAGCCTATAATTCTTTTTATATTTTGAAATGAATTTACACTTGTTTATGGACCTTTTGTTATGATGATGGTGGCGGACGAACCCAGGCGTAGACAGTATGCAATCACAGAACGTTTATTGTAGACAAAAAGGGAAAACAAAGCCCACGAGGGGGCAAAACAAGACAGGACTATGGTGACTAACTAGACAAAGATACTGACAAAATACTAGATGGTGACTAAATAGACAAAGATACTGACAAAATACTAGAAGACAAATAACAGATAAGCAATAGCTCAACAGGACGATTACTCTTGACAGGTTACTCACAAACTTGACCCGGATAGACAATGAACCGACAAAGGACAGCAAACACAAGGGAATAATATAGAGAGAACACTAATGACGAGGACAGGTGAAACTGACTAGACAATAATCACAAGACGAGGATAACAAGGGGGCGGGGTAACATAAGGAGACACCACAAGCACATGGCCAAACAATTGGCCAAGCGCTTGTACACAAAACATTGGTTCCGTCACGATCCTGCCACAAGACTAGGAATAATCAATAACATGGCAGAATCATGACACCTTTACCCACAATTCTTACATATATTTCTTACAAAGAAGTATACATGGACATATTTAAAAAAACATGAATTTATGCTAAAGAAATTATTACATTTTTACATTTAACTGAACAAAAGGGACAATAAAGACTTGACAATAAAAATTTGTTTTGTTTCATCCAACAAATGGTGAGCAAAAGAGAATTTCAAAAACATTTTAAAATCTTACTGACTTTTGAACAGTATATTGTATATTGCATTGTAACAAGATTTTTATGACAGTTAAGCACAAAGGCAAGGCTATCTGCACTACATGCTTTGGCTCTGTATGGAATTGACGGATGAGCCCATTAACCAGACCGTGTTTGTACACGTCCTGACTGTCGAGCCAGCATTTTACTTACCAAATAGTGCACATTCCTCACTATGATAAACACCAAGTCTCATATGCACTGGCTGACTCAGAGATGAAGACTTGTAAACTGGTGTGCAGGATTGCTGTGCATTCTAGCATGTGTTGTTCCAAATAATGATCCTCATTTTTCAAAAAATTTGATGAGTTATGAACCTTTCCTCTGTTATAAACTGTGCTGAAATGTTATGTTATTTCTGTGTAATATCTGCTCTTTAAGATTACTTCCCCTATTAATACACACAACACTGACACACACCAGTTCAGATGCCAGGTAACCAAAGTCTGAAATCTTCCCCCGAAATCCGAAAGAAGTCATTTAGTATGGAGTTAGGATCATGCCAAAACCTCACACACAAACAAAACGTGTTTTACTCACACCCAACAATTCACAAACAAACTCAGTGTGATTTGCAAATACAAAACATCACTCACAAACTAATGCATTTTGTTCTGCAAATGAAAAACTTACCTATCAAACAAATACAGTATGTTTTACATATACATAGAAACGTATTTCTTCAATGACAAAAATATCCTCCAAGTACAAACTAAAATCTTTCAAGTACAAAAAAAAATCCTTCAAGTATAAAAAATAAACCTTCAAGTACAAAACAAAATTCTACAAGTACAAAACAAAATCCTTCAAGTACAAAACAAAATTCTACAAGTACGACAAACTGCCACGTGACTTTTGGCACAAATTTTTCGCCTTGCTGATCCACACACAAATGCCTTCAGATCCACACACATATGCTAGTAAACTGTCATGTAATTCACACTCCACAACAGCAGGTGGCGCTGTTACCGACTTGCTTGGCGCCACCACGGACATGGAAAGAGAAGAGAAGAAGAAACGCTAGCATGGGGGACGTTTTAAACACGATGAGTGGCCAACAGGTGAGTTTGCAGTCGTTGCTGGTGAAAAATCAAATGTTAACTAAACTCCAGAAATGTTTGTCGTGGTATATACACTCACCTAAAGGATTATTAGGAACACCTGTTCAATTTCTCATTACTTCAATTATCTAATCAACCAATCACATGGCAGTTGCATCAATGCATTTAGGGGTGTGGTCCTGGTCAAGACAATATCTTTAACTCCAAACTGAATGTCAGAATGGGAAAGAAAGGTGATTTAAGAAATTTTGAGCGTGGCATGGTTGTTGGTGCCAGAAGGGCCGGTCTGAGTATTTCACAATCTGCTCAGTTACTGGGATTTTCATGCACAACCATTTCTAGGGTTTACAAAGAATGGTGTGAAAAGGGAAAAACATCCAGTATGCGGCAGTCCTGTGGGCGAAAATGCCTTGTTGATGCTAGAGGTCAGAGGAGAATGGGCCGACTGATTCAAGCTGATAGAAGAGCAACTTTGACTGAAATAACCACTCGTTACAACCGAGGTATGCAGCAAAGCATTTGTGAAGCCACAACACGCACAACCTTGAGGCGGATGGGCTACAACAGCAGAAGACCACACCGGGTACCACTCATCTCCACTACAAATAGGAAAAAGAGGCTACAATTTGCAAGAGCTCACCAAAATTGGACAGTTGAAGACTGGAAAAATGTTGCCTGGTCTGATGAGTCTCGATTTCTGTTGAGACATTCAGATGGTAGAGTAAGAATTTGGCGTAAACAGAATGAGAACATGGATCCATCATGCCTTGTTACCACTGTGCAGGCTGGTGGTGGTGGTGTAATGGTGTGGGGGATGTTTTCTTGGCACACTTTAGGCCCCTTAGTACCAATTGGGCATCGTTTAAATGCCACGGCCTACCTGAGCATTGTTTCTGACCATGTCCATCCCTTTATGGCCACTATGTACCCATCCTCTGATGGCTACTTCCAGCAGGATAATGCACCATGTCACAAAGCTCGAATCATTTCAAATTGGTTTTTTTGAACATGACAATGAGTTCACTGTACTAAAATGGCCCCCACAGTCACCAGATCTCAACCCAATAGAGCATCTTTGGGATGTGGTGGAACGGGAGCTTCCTGGATGAGCATCCCACAAATCTCCATCAACTGCAAGATGCTATCCTATCAATATGGGCCAACATTTCTAAAGAATGCTTTCAGCACCGTTGAATCAATGCCACGTAGAATTAAGGCAGTTCTGAAGGCGAAAGGGGGTCAAACACAGTATTAGTATGGTGTTCCTAATAATCCTTTAGGTGAGTGTATATATATTAGGGCTGGGTAATAAATATCGATTTCTCGATATTAATCGATTCTCATTTTTACGAACCGATATCGATTCTTAAATCTCAAGAATCGATTAGTCATCCTGTTTCATTTGAATGAATGGAACATTGTAGCACGCATACAAAACATCGCAATAATCTTTGTCCTTTGTTTTAAATTGGTTTTAAATTGGTTTAAATTGGTTTTTATCATATCTTAGTGGTAGAACATCTGCAGTATCTATTAATAATACCTTGTCTGAACATTATGAGGTACATTGTGGAGTTCCTCAGGGATCAATTTTGGGACCACTACTTTTTAATCTATATATGTTACCTCTCGGAAGTATCATCAGGAGACATAGCATCTCTTTTCATAGTTATGCTGATGATACACAGTTATATGTAGCCGTATCTCCTGATGACACTCCAGGGCAAATTGATTCACTTGCAAATTGCATCCAAGACATAAATGATTGGATGTCGCACAATTTCTTACAACTGAATAAAGATAAAACAGAAGTTTTGATAATTGGATCAAAAGAACAGAGAGAAAAAATAATCCCTAAACTAAATATCCTTGGATTAAACCCAAGTAAAGTGGCAAAAAATTTAGGTGTTGTCTTTGACTCTGATTTTAATTTTAAAGCACATATACGTAATGTTACTAAAATAGCTTTTTATCATTTAAAGAACATTGCTAAAATTAGACCATTTCTCTCACTGAGCAATACAGAAAAATTAATGCATACATTTATAACTAGCAGGCTTGACTACTGTAATGCCCTCCTCTCTGGTCTACCAAAGACTACAATAAATCAACTACAATTGATACAAAACTCTGCTGCTCGAGTATTGACAAAGACAAAGAAGAGAGAACACATTACACCTATACTGAAATCATTACATTGGTTACCTGTTAGTTTTCGTGTTGACTTTAAAAACCTTTTATTAGTTTATAAGGCACTGCATGGACTTGCTCCAGACTATCTTTTAAAAATGCTTACAGTTTATAAACCTGTAAGGACTCTCAGGTCATCGGATTCTTTACTTTTAACAATACCAAACAGTAGAAGTAAAAGATTTGGTGATGCTGCTTTTAGCCGCTATGCTCCTCGTCTCTGGAATAAACTTCCAGAAGAAGTAAGACGTGCTGAAAATATAAATAGTTTTAAGTCTAAACTAAAAACATATCTCTTTAGTCTGGCCTTTCTATAAATTTTTACAATGTTCGTAATTTTATTTTATTCTATCATTTTAATAAGTCCTTTATACCTTTTCATTTTATTATTATTATTATTATTTGTGTATTTTACTTGTATTTTGTATTTGCTTTTAATTTTTGTGCCTGTAAAGCACTTTGAACTGCATTCATTTGTTTGGAAAAGTGCTATATAAATAAAATTTGCTTGCTTGCTTGCTTGCTTTGTCACTATTGATATGAAACTTCCATTTTGGAATATTACGTCCATTTTCTTTCGAAATTCAAAAACATAAATACCGTTTTGGCGCTGTGGCGAGATCGCTCTCGTGCAGCTCAAGAGAAGCAGCAGCGCGGGGCGCTTTGATCTCTTCCGCCTTAATAATACCAGTTACAGCGCGAAATAAACATGAATGAGAATCTGAAAGTGTGTTAAAAGATAGAGTACAACTTATCGAAATCCGTATCATGTCACACTGATTCGCTCAATCAGTGTTTCAACCGTGGAAACCGTGGTTAAACAGCTTGTAATCAATGTCATGGATCGTCATATTTACCTCTGAAAAACAACATGTGACCATAAACTCGTTAGTCAGCCAGAAAAATTTACTCTAGAGAGGAGCATTTTGCTATATATATGCACCATATTACATATGCATTATAATCTTAATGTTCTTCAATATTTAATGCATATTTGAATAAATCTGGCAAGTTTTTATGACAGCCACCATTTAAATGTTTATATTTCATATAATCTTCTTATTATAAAAATAAATAAAAGTGTAATTTAAAGTCCCTGTAAAGGCAATTAAAAAAAAAAAATTCTAAACACATTATTAATGTTAGAAATGTATTGCTAAAACATATTACAAAGACTGAACTGTGAAGTAGTGTTTGTATAGCTACAAAACAGTTCATTATTACCTTCATATTAGGCTAATGAAGCCTAGTAGGCTACAACTAGACTCCCATAGTTTACAGAATTAGTTAAGAGATTTGATTTCCTTGAGAAAATGTGCCATTTATTGTAACTGATATCCAAAATAATCAATATTGAATCGAATCGAATCGTAATCGAAATCGAATCGAATTGCAAGCTTGTGAATCGAAATCGAATCGAATTGTGAAATTTGTGTCAATACCCAGCCCTAATATACACTCACCGGCCACTTTATTAGGTACACCTGTCCAACTGCTCCTTAACACTTAATTTCTAAGCAGCCAATCACATGGCGGCAACTCAGTGCATTTAGGCATGTAGACATGGTCAAGACAATCTCCTGCAGTTCAAACCGAGCATTAGTATGGGGAAGAAAGGTGATTTGAGTGACTTTGAACGTGGCATGATTGTTGGTGCCAGAAGGGCTGGTCTGAGTATTTCAGAAACTGCTAATCTACTGGGATTTTCACGCACAACCATCTCTAGGGTTTACAGAGAATGGTCCGAAAAAGAACAAACATCCAGTGAGCGGCAGTTCTGTGGGCGGAAATGCCTTGTTGATGCCAGAGGTCAGAGGAGAATGGCCAGACTGGTTCGAGCTGATAGAAGGGCAACAGTGACTCAAATAACCACCCGTTACAACCAAGGTGGGCAGAAGAGCATCTCTGAACGCACAGTACGTCGAACTTTGAGGCAGATGGGCTACAGCAGCAGAAGACCACACCGGGTGCCACTCCTTTCAGCTAAGAACAGGAAACTGAGGCTACAATTTGCACAAGCTCATCGAAATTGGACAATAGAAGATTGGAAAAACGTTGCCTGGTCTGATGAGTCTCGATTTCTGCTGCGACATTCGGATGGTACGGTCAGAATTTGGCGTCTACAACATGAAAGCATGGATCCATCCTGCCTTGTATCAACGGTTCAGGCTGGTGGTGGTGGTGTCATGGTGTGGGGAATATTTTCTTGGCACTCTTTGGGCCCCTTGGTACCAATTGAGCATCGTTGCAACGCCACAGCCTACCTGAGTATTGTTGCTGACCATGTCCATCCCTTTATGACCACAATGTACCCAACTTCTGATGGCTACTTTCAGCAGGATAATGCGCCATGTCATAAAGCTGGAATCATCTCAGACTGGTTTCTTGAACATGACAATGAGTTCGCTGTACTCAAATGGCCTCCACAGTCACCAGATCTCAATCCAATAGAGCATCTTTGGGATGTGGTGGAATGGGAGATTCGCATCATGGATGTGCAGCCGACAAATCTGCGGCAACTGTGTGATGCCATCATGTCAATATGGACCAAACTCCCTGAGGAATGCTTCCAGCACCTTGTTGAATCTATGCCACGAAGAATTGAGGCAGTTCTGAAGGCAAAAGGGGGTCCAACCCGTTACTAGCATGGGGTACCTAATAAAGTGGCCGGTGAGTGTATATATTTATTTATTTATTTTTCCAAAATATTCATATAACCCATATCTTTTAAATGTATTGTCTGCATTAAATTAAGATTTTATGTTTGGTATTGAACCTAAATTAATTTAAAATTAATGTGCTATATTTCAGATCAATATATTTGTTTTCCTTCATTTTAATCAACACTAACTTTAGTCTCATCTGAATTATTAACAACTTATTTCTGTATAAAATAAAAAATCCTGAATAATCCAGACCAACCAGAGCACACTATTTCTACAACATCATCAGTGCTGAAGCGGAACTACCAGAGCCGTTCGGCAGATAGCGAGCAGATGCAGCATATGTGTTGTAACGAGGCAGGGTCAGGCCAGGGGAATCCATTTGCAGCTTTTTATTAAGAATAGTCAAGAAAGGCAGGGTGAATAATGGCAAACAGGGCAGAACAGAAAAGGCAGAGACAAACCAGGTTGACAGGTGCTGCAAAACATATTGACCTATGACATTAAAAATGATTCTAAATTTAAATGATCTCATATATGTGGCTATTGTGGTTCACGATCATAGGCCCTTTCCCAGATGGCACACTTCATATGAATTTTCAGTCTTGTGTACTTATTTCATGTGTCCGTTAAATCCATGAGACTGTAGGGTGTCTAATTTTTCATTTTAGGTTTCAGAAGGTTGCTCATGCATACTTTGTGGTTGATATGTGCCCTCGATGCGCACTTTTGCAGAGCCCACACTGATGCAAGCTCTACAGCACACTTCTTTTCGACAGTCAAAGCGGGGTTTCGTTTTTGCACGTCGTGCACAATAACCCTAAAGGCACCAGGGTGGCGTTGCCACCGGCTTTATATATATATATATAATAAATATAGCTGCAAGCAGCGATTGCGGGCCAAAGCCGGCGGTACCGCCACCCCGGTGCCTTTAGGTAACTAAAGGAACGGGGTTGCGGTGCCACCGGCTTGGGCCCGCAATCGCTGCTCGCAGCTATATTTAGGGCCAGAGCACCGATGGTGAGAGGACCCTATTGTTTTTGCTCCGTTTATTATTATTTTTCTTCTCTAATAAGAATCGCTTTTTAGAGGGCCTAAACATGCTCGAAAACTAATGAAACTTTGCACACGCTTCATACGTGTGATGTGGTTGTACTTTAACAGTACAACTTGTACTGTGATGTAAATTTACGTGTGATGTTGTACTTTAACGAACTCCTCCTAGAGATTTAATGAGATCCACATCATATTTTGTCAGTCTAATCTTAAGGCCTTTGCCTTGCAGGGCCACGCAAAGGGCCACGTAAACCTGTTTTAATTACTAGTGTAGAATTATTCTACAATATTCACTAATGACAGTAAAATAGACCATCCTAAGTCAATTTACTGCAGTAATTCCTCTCAACCAGTAGAAAATGCTTTGAACACCTGATTATGCATAAAAAAATAAATTAAAAAAACGTCATAAACCGGAAAACCGGCATAATTTTGAAAAAAAACGTGATATACATTTTTGGTCAAACCGCCCAGCACTACTACTAAGTAAGGGCCTGTTCACATATCGCGTCTTTTGCGCGCTCAAGTTAGTTATTTCAAATGTAGGCGCGCGGTATGCGCGCTCATAATGGAAGCGACGCGCTCGTTATTTCCAAGCGCGTCCGAGCCGCATCGAGATAAAAACATCTCAACTTTTCAGAAAGCCGCAAGCGCACCGTAGGTCACGTGACAAGAACCTTAACAACAACAAGCTTAGCAATAGGCTTGGGTATCGAGTATCGAGTATCGATTGGAACCGAGACTAGCTTTGCGATTTTCCCGGAATCGTTCAAAAGTTAAAATTTCTATTCCTAGTTTCGATTCCCAGTCCGCCGACCGGAAGACACGCCCGCGGTGGCAGAGGCGCGGCTGTCTGCTTTGCGAGTGGCAAAACGCATTTTCCAGCTGCACAGAGCACGGTGAGTGTCTGGCTCAATCATTGGCTCTGCTGCGGCAACTGCACATCCAATGGCGCGGGCGCCTCCAATGTGTGCGCCAATGAGCTAGCATTACATCATACACGTCAGAGCACGCCCCCGAAATATCCATTATAGCAACAGTTTACCACAGCTCTCTAGGAGCGTTCAATGTCGGTTCTATATACTGTAAAACTTCAATTAATGTTAATTATATTTGTTTCAATCACAGAGAGCGTGAGGGCGAGAGAGAGAGAGAGAGAGAGAGAGAGAGAGAGAAAGACTGCCTGCGAGTGCGAGCGAGAGTAAGGTCTGCGGTCTTGGCCATTAGTTGATTTACTTGTTTTTGTGCAAGTTAATACGTTGTCAAATATGTTTAAACTTAAACTACCTATACAAGTAGTTAATGCGCGTCATTGACAAAATGCGCAACCAAGATGTTCGAATAGTTCTAATAGTGGTTTCTTTAGAGGGAATATTCGAACATCATTTTTGAGCAATTTTGACAGCCCTAGGTTAGCCCATCAGTGGGAGCACGGTAACATGTTTAAGTACCTGTAGCATCATACACTCATGTGTAAATGTGTTTTCATGAGGTTTTCAAAAATAAAGCTCTCTTGAGGAATGTGTCCCCTGTGAAAATATACTCATAATTTATACTCATAGATTTGATATTTATATTGTAGTTGAAAACAGCCCTGTGAGAAATTCATTGTAAAGTTCATAAAAAGTAAAAAGTTCATAGAATTAAAATTGATGGAGAAGGTCAGACTATTTACTTCAGAAAGAATGTTGGTTAGCTAGCTCATTTAAAATATCCTAAACTTTTTTGACCCTGCCTCTTAAAAGAATCGGAATCGAGAATCTTTAGGAACCGGAATCGAAACAAGGAATCGGAATCGGAATCGTAATCGTTCAAATTCAAACGATACCCAACCCTACTTAGCAATGACAGATGCCTCTGGAGCGCAACCGCCCTAGCGCTTTGGAAAAAGTAGAACGCGGCGCGCCCAGCGTTTTCTACGCGTTTTTAGGCACTATATGTGAATCGGCCCTAAAGTATTTATTTGCAGTGGTGTTGTTCCAATATCGTATTACTTTTTTTTTCTTTTCTGACCACTAAAGGAGAATACAAAAAACTGTCACACTTGCCAGTGAATAGTGACTAGCATCAAGATTTTAAAAAAATATGCAAAAGTATCTCAGAATGATCCCATGCAATGTGCCATAAGTGTTCTGTGGGTATACGATAGGGTTTGATGAAAAATAAACTGTCATTTAATGTATTTTTGGTTTAATTAATTAATTAAATTAATTAAAATCATTAGTTAAAATGACCTAAGTGTGAACAATACTTCAGCATTTATTAATCTTAGATTACATTCATTTCAACATTTACTAATATATTATTAAAATCAAAGGTTGTATTTGTTAACATTTGTTAATGCACTGTGAACTTACATGAACAAACAATGAACAGCTGGATATTTATTAACTAACATTAACAGAGATTAATAAATACTGTAACAACTGTATTGCTCATTGTTAGTTCATGTTAGTTAATACATTAACTAATTAACCTTATTGTAAAGTGTTACCGTATTTTTTTTTTTTTTTATGAAAATCCTGACATTGACTGTTGGTCTTCTGTGCTCGAATGCTTTTTCATGAGACTATTAGTGCCGCAGTTGTGTGAAATTAAAATTCACAACAAACAAATATACTATCCATGTACATTCTTTTATGAGATTAATATATCCATTGTGTTTGTTGTAACAATAAGTTTTCACGTTCACATCTGTCAACAGGGTTTCCGCGGGGCATTAAAAAGCATTAAAAGTCATTAAATGGATTTTGCGAAAATTAAGGCCTTAAAGGTGCATTGCGCAGGTTTCTGAGTTTTTGCAGAACTACGCCCCCTCTGGCGACAAGCGAAACTGCAACCAGAGTTGTGCACGCTCATGAACCAGACGCACACGCATGCATGCACGAGCACGAGCTGTTCATATAACTAAAGGAGCATCTGCCGCACAGATCTTTGGTGTACAGCCAAAAGGTCTTCAGGGGTAATAAAGTTATAAATCTGCAAGTCATTTCAAATATATGGAAGGAAAGACATTTGAGTAAATTACTCTTATGTGTGAGGGGAAAACGGGGGTAGTAGAAAACTTTGTTTATGTGTTTACTGTATCCTATGATTGTATTGTTATGAAAACACGTTCATGAACAATATAATTGATTACTTCGCAATAGCTCAAAATAATAATCATACCGTACACGGTTGGTCAACAACGTTCACTCAAATGTCTCAAGGTAATAAACAATCAAATGTCACCATGACGTTTTCATAAAAGCAGGCAAATCCGCCGAAAGACTTGCGGGGTTCAGCCTGTTTTATTGATCTGCTAAGTAGAATATTCCAATAACAATACATCCTTTTTCTGTTAGAATTTACTCAAAATTTGTGTCTAATTATCGGTCATATTTTTCAGCATGTTATATCACACTCAAGAATCTTGAACTGTTTTGCTAATCACTAAACTACATGTAGCGCTGATTTATTTAGTAGATATTTTGACAGGGACAATACACACTGACAAACATTAATGTGAAATGTGTCAATACTTTATTTAGTAAATAGGCTAGTTAGTCTGCTAAACAGTATGAGTAAAGTAAAAATATTTACCCCTTTACCATTGTATTTCCCTTCCTGCAATGTTCAGAATAAAACATGTATTTTATCACAATACCAAAATATTTTACGTTTTCCTCGTTTTGATAGAATACGAGCTCTGACCAATTTGATGTTACTGTGGAGAGAAGCACTCGATCTCGTCTTACTCCGACGCCTGTCTGACTCCAATTTGGCCCTTTTGGTGGCACTAGACAACATTTTTCTTTTCTTTACTTTACGTGGAGTTTGCGTTGGGGTTTGGAATGGACTACAAGCCGGTCTCTTTGAATCGATCTACCTTTGACGCACGAGTTGTCTTCGCTGATGCGGAGAATGGCGGCTTATACACAAACCTGCGAGACATAGCCTGGTGAGCGTGAACGCGCATGACGTCACGCCCAGTCTCAAATTCGAGCCCGAATCCCTCTTATATATTTTACTGTACAGGATTATAGAGGCAATCTCAGTGAGCAGAGAAGGGCTCATTCAGCCCATCAGGCAGTTCTTTAAGCATGTATAGGATAGAAAACAGGTATTTTTAACATGAAAAGTTGCGCAATGCACCTTTAAAAGGCATTAAAAAGCATTAAATTTGATTCTTAGAGGCATTACATTTTTTTATGGTTTTGAAGAGAATTTTATATAAATGTATTTGAATATAGCCTTCATAAATAATCATTTGTATTTGCTGTCGCAAAATATGTACGTTCGTGTGATAAATACGCGGAACCAGTTTAGTAATTGCTTCCGGCCGGAGCAAAAGTGCCGTGATGCGGAGGTGACGCGGGTCTGTTGTACAGCGGTGGAGAGGTCTGAACCATGGTCTGAACCTTGAAAAAATGGGAACGTGCAAATTCCAGCCAAAGTGCCTGGAAAACAAAACTTTTAAGGCATGGTTGCAGCCTGTTAGTGGTGAAAATGAAGGATTTTGCGGCGTTTGTAAAAGAGTATTTAAAGTTGGGAACAATGGGAATCAGCGCCGTAAAATCCCATATGCCGCGTGACGGCCACAAATCGGCGTTAGATGTAAATAGTACATTGTGTTTAATTTGTCGTTTAATGAGATATAATATATGTTGCTAGTAGTGAGAATAGACCCGACTGTTACACGCATGTACTTTAATGGTCCAGTTGCAGAACTTTTGTCAAGAATGTCAGAGGTTTTGGGTTTTGGGTTTTTTTTTTTCGTCAAAACCGATTGTTTATTAGTGGTTGTATATCAAGCACTGACATGTTTGTGTGCATTATGTTTTGTGATTTCACCGTAACAAAAAGAGTCTCTCCGCAACGGATTGAAGCGCGCGTCCGAGAGAAGAAGTGTTGTGCACGAGCCACAACAGAACGCAGGCAAAGAACGTATATTGTTCTTCTATACTCTTTTACGCAGGGCTCTCAAGTGTCACGCATTTCGGTCTTTTGTCATGCTCACATTGTATTTCTTACGCTGAAAAACTCTTTATAATATATTGAATATGCCGCAGCGCCCCACATGTCTCTGGCCGCGCCGCTCTCACTATGGAACCGACAGGAATCAAGCGCGTCTCCCCTGCAGTTCTTACTAGTCGAGCCTGCCACTTATCAGCCAATCAAAAAAAAGAAAGGGTCTACACATTAGCCAATTAGAAAATAGCACTATTGTATCTGGGTAAGATTCAAGATAAGTCATGATCTCCTGTTTTAATGTTACAAAAAATTCACAACTTGTTTGACACAAACAATGGTAACTTGACTGCGGTTAGAGAAACGTTTCCCAGATAGTTTTTTAATGAGTGTCTGTAACTTAGACAACAGTTCTACAGCCTGTTCACTGACAACACCTGCTCAGAACAAGTAGTCTAGGCCTAGTCATATTTTCGTTATCACACGATGACTGACATATTGTCACATTATAAACATCTCTCTCTCCAAATAGGCTTAATAATTTTATAAGCACTAAATAAATTAAAGCGTATTGCATAGTCGATGTTATAGGTCACTTTTAAAATCATGTCATATTTTATAATTATATCCGGGCCATGGATGCATTAATCATTGCATCTGTCTTTCAAAGATGTCTGGTAAAAAGCAATTAAGCATCCTCTCATCCACCCTGAGAGGAAAGCCCCCTGATAAGGCCAGGTTAGAGGATGCTGGCCCAGAGAAGGTGGAGGAAAGGGCCCATTAGAGGAGGAGACGGTGCCGGTAGAAGAGGAAGAGAATAAACACTTTTTTATTTGGTTGAATTGTCAGTGCCATGTCAAATCTTCTCTTTTGCAAGTGTGAGCAATTATTAATGACAACAACAAAAACACTAATAATAATATTACTAATGAAACACCACCATTCCTGCGACCCGTCCTATACGCAGCGAGATGTTTAAAAAATGGTGGGGACAATCGACGTGTCCCACCCGCAAATTACACCTATGTGTTCCAGAAAAAAAGAAAAAAAACTTTTTATATATATATATATAATATATATATATATATATATATATATATATATATATATATATATATATATATATATATACGTGGTTAGTCATGGGTCGTATATGGCATTAAATCCTTTTAAAATGGCATTAAAAAGGCATTAAAAAGGCATTAAATTTCATTTGAAGATACTTGTAGAAACCCTGTGTCAAGTACAGAAGACCCATGGCCAAGGTCAGGATTTTCATTAAATATTACATTACGGTTTGATTTTTACCAAACCCAATTATATACCCCAGAACGTTTGGAATATACAGCATTTGTCACATACTATCCATTCTGTGATCATTTTGCATATATTTTTTAAAAGCTTGATGCTGGTTCCTATTCATGTGCACAAAAAGTTTGGGCAGAAAAACGATCAGTTATTGATCACAACATCCAACATGCATTTTTTTTCATGTTGTTCAGTTTTATCCAAACAAACTAGTCGTTAAAACAGATATCTGATTTCTATTTACACATCATCTGTGCTGTGTCTCTCTCTGTCAAAATATATACACTCCATACTTTTTCGTTGTCTTTTTTTCTTTTCTGCCTTTTAGATGCTTTCTTGTCATCAATCCGTGGATCAAAAACAAAGAAAGGACAAGTAACTTCAAAGAAAACTGGCCAAATTGTGCAAAAAAATAAAAATAAAATAACAACACCACTGCCTACAGGTTTCCTTACTTCTGTGAAAACTTGCAGACTTTGAATTGGATTTTGTTTGCACTATTATGGACTTTAAAACAGAAACAGCAATCCACTGCCATTATAAAGCTAGAAGAGCCAGGACTGAAAGAAGAATGTATTCGTCTGAAAGAAGAATGTCATCTTAAACACTTAGGATGTTTATTAATTGTTTTGTTTAAATGTGAAACAATAAAAATTTGTTAGAATACTGTTGTTTTTCAGACATTCTTTAGCTGGGCCAAGGGTGTGTATAAAGTGGCTAGATCAAGGTTTAGTTGAGGCTGACATGTCACATAGCAAAATTGATATGGCCCAGTGATGGGCCACACGACCCACTTTCACTTGGCCCATGTACAGCAATGAATTACGGTACATGACTGGACCAGGTCTGGTTGCCAGAACTCGGGCCACAAATGGCCCATGGCATAGCCATATCTCAGCCAAATGTATGACTATAGCTGGCCCTATTCTGGCCCTACAAAGGACCCGAATAGGGCCAGTTCTGGCAACCAGACCTGGTCCAGTCATGTACCATAATTCATTGCTGTACATGGGCCTTGCTGTAAGTGGGTCGTGTGGCCCATCACTGAGCCATATAAATTTTGTTATGTGGGATGGTACAACAGTGCAGTGTACTTTATTTGTCGCCAGACTGTAGATGTTCAGCGGCTGGTAGTGAAGCAGAATAAAGCACATCATCCGCATTCATACAGGACACTCAGATCTGCAGTAACTGCTCAATCTTTTCATATCTTTTATGTTTAGGGCCAAATTATGGAGAATATCAGTGATTAAATCATACTTAAACTATAAACAAATTTTTTTTTATTCATGGTTACCCTCTTCATTCACTGATTATATTGTTTAATTTATGAATTGATGTGTTCAGTTTTCTATACTAATGACTTACACTGCACATGGTTAAAGAATATATGTTCAAAATGTGGCTTCTTGTGTGTAACACTGAATAAATACATGCAGTGTACATGAAAACAACACAATTCCCTATAAAGTTAGCATTAGATGGTTTGTTTTTTTACAGCAGAGAATAAAAGCCTAAATTTAATCTGTTCATCATATAAAGCGATCAAGTCTCTTCAGGAGATTTGGACTAAACCATTCGATTTAAATAGATTATAGTTTAACAATCTCTTTAACTCTGTTGCGTGGAAATCTGTCAGATCTTAATTTGTGTTCTGAAGATGATCGAAAGACTCACGGGTTTTGAACGACATGAGTGTGATTAAATGATGACCCTTTTTTAATTTTCGGCGAACTGTCTCTTTAAATGTGTTCGCGCGATCATCGACAGCATGCAGAGCAGCTGCTGTGACATCACCGGCAACGCGAGTTCCATTTGACGTCACAGGCAGAGTAGTTCGGGTCAGTGCAGCGATTATCAGACTCAAGAGTTCGTCTAACACTATAGAAACACAGTTGCAGTTGTAAAGCCCAGTATAGCAGTGGACACGATGTTTGCACACACGCCAGTGGATGAGGAGATCTGCAGTGAAGTGTTGGAGGAGAGAAACACAACAGAGGAGTGTGAAGCTCCCGCTCCCCCTAGAGTCGCGTGGGGGAACAACACCACAGGTTCATTCTCTCACACACACAATCAAACACACACACAACTTCAAGAGATATAAGTCACAGTCAAAACCTCTTTCACAATTAACTTTTCATTTCTGATGAACAGCAGTACTTTAATCATTATCAAATTCCTGTGACTGGAGGATGATGCACCCTCTCCTCCGTGACAGAAAACATGTTTTCTGATATCTTTCAGAAGCATATAATCAAATAAAAAACGTAATAATATTGTGTCAAGTCCATTTATTTCTTTTGTTTATTTTTTAAATGTCATGTCACCACATCTTATTTTTAGTTTTAAAGTGAGCAACAGCAAGCCTTTTACTGTTTTTCATACTTATATTTAGAGATTTTGAGCATGAAATAATGTCTATTTGGTTTTTTGAGCTAAGGTGATACTAACTTCCAGTTTGACCTACAAAAACAATGTAAACACTGCAGAACTAGTAAAGAATAAGTGTGTGTGTATGTGTACTGTGGAGGCAGTTGGTCTGGTTCACCTTGAAATTCTTCACACATCAATTATCTCAAATACACACACCACACCTTCTCATACATACAGCACAGTCCATCTTCTGCAACTGTCAGGCACCAAAATAATGAGACAACAAACGTGCTATGCAGAGAGGTAAAGTTATAGAAGCTGCAGGTCACAAATGATATGTAGCTGACTGCAGAGGTGTGTTTATGGCTGTTTTAGGTCTAATTGTGGGGGCAAGTCCGATATTTTGTCCCATGCCTTTTTTGTCATTAATTCCAAGTAACTCGCTCAAGTAACAGATGTCCATAATTCCAATTTTATAATTCTATCTATCTATCTATCTATCTATCTATCTATCTATCTATCTATCTATCTATCTATCTATCTATCTATAATAATAATTCGTTACATTTATATAGCGCTTTTTCTGGGACCTCAGAGCACTTTACATGGAAGAGGGGGAATCTCCTCAACCTCTACCAATGTGCAGCATCCACCTGGATGGTGCGACGGCAGCCATATTGGGCCATATTGCATACTGAGTCAATGAAATGAATTGTTTTTCAAACAAGTCACAAGCCGTTTCATCGTGACGTCAAGACGAAACATTAGCCCGCCCACTTATTGCGCGCGCAGACACCAGGGAAACTTAAACCTCAAACCGCCAGCTGAGTCCTGTGGATACTGGATAGCATCATGTCGAGGAGACGCTGTGCTCTACAATGTGACGGTAAAGACATTTTTTTTCCACAAGGACGAGCATGTGAAGAATCTGTGGTTAAAATTAATCTTTACCATGATACTACAGCAGTACAATCCTAAACTTTTCCTGTTACCTTTATTTTACTGATACAAATATCGGAGTCAGTCAGCTGTGGCCCACTATTACATACAACTCTGTCTATCAATGTAGATTGTCTGTCGTTCTTACTACTTTGAGGAAAGATTAAGCATGAAGCATTTGCTTTACCAATGTTTATGTTACATCAGTCATTCACGCTAAGCTTGGCTATTAGTTACCTCAAACTGAGTAGTGAATCACTGAAACGTCCTGCTCGAGTCGTCCTTGCGATGGAGGTTCAGGTTGAATGAATGGTTCTTCTAGTGTTTCATCATCGGACTCACGCTCAGATTGATATGGTAAAATCAACGTCATTGTTCGCTACTGTGTTTAGTATACGGTGTAGGAAGCCTCAGGACACACAGAGCTGTCAATGTTATGGCAATGGGATTTACGTGGTAAACCAATCACAACAGACTGAGCTGTCTGCCCAATTAGAGCAGAGTAGCTCGCGGAAAGGAGGGATTTAGAGAGATTGATTCATTTGGCGAGTCGTTTGAGAATCATTGAAAATCTGGTGATGTGCAAATGTATATTATGAGAAAAAGAAACAGTTTTTTGACGTTTGATGCATGCAAATCTGTTTTAGGAGACTCCAAAACAACATTAGGAAACTTTAAAAAATCCATGATTGGGGCCCTTTAATGACCACAGAGAGTCAGGACCTTGGTTTAATATCTCATCCGAAGGACGGTGCTCTTTGATAGTGTCCCCATCACTACACTGGGGCATTAGGATCCACACAGACCACAGGGTGAGTGCTGGCCTCACTAACACCTCTTCAAGCAGCAATCTGGTTTTCTCATGAGGTCTCCCATCCAGGTACTAACCAGGCTCAGCCCTGCTTAGCTTCAGTGGGCAATCAGTCTTGGGCTACAGGGTGATATGGCTGCTATCTATCTATCTATCTATCTATCTATCTATCTATCTATCTATCTATCTATCTATCTTCCTTTCGGTAACACTTTATTTGAAGGGGTGTGCATAAGACTGACATGACACTGTCATAAACATGACATAACACCTGTCATGAACATGAAGGAGTCTTTATGAATGTTTATGACTGTTGTCATTAAGTGTCATTCGGTAAATTATGACACTTTTAATGCAAAGTTGACATTGTTTAAAATGTCTTTGTTATGACAACTTGACATTAACAAAGACAAAAATGTCTTTGTTATGACAACTTGACATTAACAAAGACAAAAAATGTGTTTGTTATACAAGAAGAAAGTAGAATACAATGGGAATGGATTTACAAATAGATTTATAAAATATGGTTTAAGCAAAGTAAAGAATTAGGCTACACATTACTATAATAATATGCTGCTCATTGGTCTGTGCTCCTCAGACCATCTCTCTCTATCTGTACTCCTCACTGAACAGATCAGAGGTGAGCCGAGCTCTAGAGAAACATTTCTTCCGCCAAGTAATACAGTGTATCGGTTCACACAGTGTTTTTTTGCGTTTCACAAATCTGTTTTTATGTGTCCTGTAAATAAAATGCTAAATGTACTGTATATATGATAATTATAGGCCTAATAATTATTTTATTTTTGTCTGCAAGTTACAATACTAATAATAATTGTCTTAAAGTTTCAAATGTTAAAATCTTCAATCTTTTATTTTGGAGTAGTACTGATGAAATACTGTAAAGTTATCCACAGAAATGTTAAAAATTATGCGAATGTGTACATAAAGGGAACTTAGTGCCCAATGTGGCCCGCAATTTATGACTCACATTTTTACAATGCACTGCAATGATGATGTGAATGATTCTGTATTGATACATACAAACAACAGAACGCGAACTAATCCTTTAAGCTAGATCAACATTAGAATAACATACTGATCATATTCTAACATTTCATCATGTTGAGCTATATAATATTGATTTGTTTTATGCACATTTGCTCACCTGTCTAATAAAGTATGTGCAAGAGCGATGTCTCTGTCAAGTCATGACTTGTGAAGCTCTGTCGAGTCCAAGTTAGTTGCGGACATGGAGCTCTCGGCATCTCGAAAGATGTTGATGTCACAGGTCGGGGGGGCCAAGCCAGACTGCACCCACCCCTCAAACCCAGGACCACCCAGAGGAGCGTACCAGAGACCAGACAGACAAGTGGAATTAAAATGAACAATCTTTATTGAATAAAAAGGGGAATTCAAAAGTCTTGATGTGGATTTTGTCTCTTCCCAGGAAGGGGAACCCGCTTTTGGACCCTGGGAAGCGAGGGGTTCACCCCACCGATCCGTGCCACCGACAACCACTGAGGAGGAGGGATTCGACCGCTGTTCCAGCAAGCAGGTAAGTAAACCTTCTTGGGCGTGATACAGGCGGACAGATGTCCGGACGGGCCTGGACCAGGACTGAGGACTAGGAGGGGACTCTTCCACCGGACAGGTGAGTGGCAGGTACGTATACCTCTCCAAAGGACAAAGCAGGGCGGAGGAGCCTCACTGGAGGACAGGTGGATAGATGGGTCGGTATGTTCCTGGACCGTTAATCGTTCCGGATGTGATCAGCACGGGGGCTGTGGGCCAGGAGGGAACTCTCCGCCAGTCAGGTGGATAGCCGGGTACGTATATCTCCTCAGGGCAGGGCGCACTCCCGTGTCGTTGCTGGACAGCAGGTGCGGGGTCCCTCGTGTCTCTTTCTCCTTCGGCGGGGTTCAGTCGTTAGCAGAGGTATCCTCTATTCGAAAGACAGAGACAATTTTACAGGCTCACTTCCCTTTACAATGGGGCAAGGACTTGAAGGACAACAGGCTGGAGCGGATGGCTGTGCTGACACGATGTGGCCAGGGTGAACCTCTGCTTCAGACAGGCATCACACAAGAAGGCAGTAACGGAGGAATCATCTATTTAAACAGACAGAGCAATTTATACAGGTGCAGGCACACGCCTCTGTAAGATGGAGAATCGGGCTTACGGCTGGACTGTGTGGCTCCAAGCAGCCAGCGCTGAGGCTAGGGTGGGTCCCTCCTTCAGACAGGCATCACACAAGAAGACCGTAGCAGAAGAATCATCTATTTAAACAGACAGAGCAATTTATACAGGTGCAGGCACACTCCTCTGTAAGATGGAGAATCGGGCTTACGGCTGTATTGTGTTGTTCTAAGCAGACAGCACTGAGGCTAGGGTTTGTCCCTCCTTCAGACAGGCATCACACAAGAAGGCAGTAGAAGAAGAATCTATTTAAATAGAAAGAACAAGTTATACGGGGCAAGCACACTTCTCTTCAGTATCGAAGCGGGGGCTTATAGCCCGAGCGGGACATGCACATTCAACACTGAGGCTTTGTTCAGCAAACACTGGGCAAGAATATGAACTGAAGAATACTGGCAGTTAAATATACATATACATCCACACACTGCAACTTCACGTCAAGTCCAATACTGTGTGACACTTCAATTCGGGCACCGCATATCCACTCTCACTCTCAGTGCAATAAGGCCAGCACTCACCCAATGATCAATCCTTCCACTGTTACGCTGAATCAGCACTCAGGAGATGAAGAGATGCAGATGACTTCTCACAGCATGGGAAACAGCATCTTCAATACTCTCTCACACTCAGACGAAGATATCAGGATTTCAATGATGACTCAGTTCACACTCTTAAGTGACAGTTACACTCGTGATCAACACACTTCACAATTCCTTATTCAACTCAGTGCAAGGCATGCATTCACACACATCCGATGTTTCATTACTTAACTTCCTCTCAGGAATGATGGCGCTCTCCAGTCTCGATTGTATCTCCACAATTCTCCCACTTCCCATCCAGTTCACGTTTCCAGCTTGTATTCACACAAATCACCGTTGCACCCTTAATCCAGCCAAATCCTCGCAGCCCTCTCCAAAGATCCCAGCGAATTCAAGCTACTGCCAAAGGAACGATTTCTCCCGGAGGAGTACCACACTCAATTTCCTCTTCCTTTTCCTTTTAACTGCTTCATTCGGCCCTGTAGCCCTATCGCCGATCCTCACACCAATCGCCCGCACCTGATACCGTTTGCTTCATCAGCCGCCGCTGTCATGGAAACCAACAACAAGCGGAACCGGCTCGGTGTTTCACTGATATTGTTCCGGGGGGAACACACTTCCAGCGGACATTTGTTCCGCTTCCTTTGTCACTTGTGACATTGATCTTCGTTTTAGTCCTCTTTTTGTCTCAAAGTCTGCTTGCCATGGTCCATAATGTTTGACCAAAACAACAACAGCTGTGGTTACTATGGCAGTACGAGCGGAAACCATAGACGGCGGAAACCGAGGGTAACGCGGATATGACGCAATTGACTGGCGACTCCCAGCTCACCCCTGCTCACACGCCCCGTTCCCCTGGTTAAAATCGAAATTTTCTCACGATTTAAAAATAGTTGGAAACATTTGGAATATTGTAAGTTATCAACTTAACAAAATATATTTTGCCTTGTGATTTTGGAATATTTTAATGCAAAAATGTTACAGAGTGTACCTTTAAGACGCCTCTTTCAGCCAGCATGCGTTCACGGATTCCGTTCTCTTTAACCCTTAACGTGGCATTTAAGGCCCCATTCTCGCCAATTGTAGATTTAAAAATCTTGCTTCCCCATATTGTTGTTTAATTTCATGGAAACAGACACCAGTCATTCTGCCAAGAGATCTTAGAGAAGACATCGGAGAGAGTGACAACGGACCAAACAAATCTCTTCATTCCTGCATCTTGGTCATTTCTCTTTCTGCCGTAGACAAAAATTTCAGTTCTTATACGCTGACTGAAAAAAAACTGCATTACCAGAGAAACATGTGGTTCCCAATAACATAGGAACGTGTATCCAATCCCGGTGGAAACTATACACTGCATATACTTTCAGTCTCTAACTCCAGCACACACTGAAACTCACCCAAAGTCTCTCTCCCCCACATATGTATTCAGAACAGTATGTGACCAGTATGATTCATAAAATACAATGATTAACAACGATTATGAATGTACCTGTATATAAAAAGTATAAAACAGATACATAATACTACTGATTATGAATAAGTAATAGTAATACTAAAAACATAATACTAATACTGCACAATATCATTCATAGCTGATGATTTCCGAAAATAGTACTGTTGTCAACTAGTGATATAATCACAAGAACTGTTGAGGAATATGGAACATAATTTAGACAATTGTTTTTGTCATATGTATTATAATAACTGACAGACACTATCAGTGCAGCCGCAGTGCGAACGTGAATAGACGTTCACAGGCTGTAAATTGTCATTAACTGATGAAAATTAGGGAGATTTACGGGGATGAAAATTCCACTTTTCATGCAGTGGAAAGCGCCGCATTCAGCTCGTCTTAAACCCTCCACCTCCTCAACACTCTCGACTGTTGACAGCGCTGTCGAGAAAGGATACGAGAAAATATCGCCAAGGCCTGGGAAGCCATCCCTGGAATAACAGATTGGGTGTTGAACATAATAAAACGAGGCTACTCGCTACAGTGTGCTCACAGACCCCCGCGCTTTCTAGCTGTGGTCGAGACATCGGTGAGAAGCGATGTGGTTCATGTCCTTCGCACCGAAGTGTCAAAACTGTTTGTGAAAGGGGCTGTAGAGCCAGTCCCTTTAACACTAAGCGAGTCAGGCTTTTACAGTCGCTATTTCCTCGTTCCAAAGAAGGATGGCGGCCTCAGGCACATCTTAGATCTCAGACCCCTGAACAAAGTGCTTATGATGCGCCCATTCAGAATGCTGAGAACCAAACAAATCCTCGCGCAGATTCTCAGTGGATCTGAAAGATGCTTATTTTCACATTCAGATAACACCCCATCACAGACCATTCTTGAGATTCGCCTTCGAGGTGCAGGCTTATCAGTACACAGTCCTACCATTCGGTCTATCCCTAGCACCCCATACGTTTGCAAACCCTTGAGACAACGGAGAGTGCGAGTGTTGATCTACCTCAACGATTGGCTGGTTAAAGCCCAGTGACCATCTAGAATGCCTAGGTCTCAGGATAAATGCTTCAAAAAGCGTACTGTCTCCCAGCCAGAGTATTTATTTTCTGGGGACAGTCATAAATTCTATACAGATTAAAAGTCCCCCCGGGGGAATGGTCTCTTCACCGCAAACGGTTCAGCTGATATGAAGCATCTTCGGCAAAGAAAAGGACTCGCCTCAAAAGACAACGCTCGTTGCCAAGCATTTTTCTCCAAAAATGGGGACGCGCTGGCCCAGAACTGGCCACGCTGCCCGCTGTATGCATTCCCTTCTGTCACGATGCTACCTCAGGTCATCGCACGGATCAGGGAGAGCAAGTGTTCAGTGCTCTTGATAGATCCGCTCTAGAGGAACCAGCTATGGTTCTCACTATTGACTCAGCCCCATGGTCGATACCGCTGAGGAGAGATCTCCTCACGCAGGCGAACGGGACGATCTGGCATCCCTGTCCCGACTTGTGGGCCCTCCATGTATGGCCCCTCAAAAGCTATCCGGGAACCTTCCGGATAGGGTGCTAAATACCGTTACTGAAGCAAGAGCGCCTTCAACCATGCGTCTTTATACTCTAAAATGGGCAGTGTTCTCATTCTCATCTCTTTCCTTTCTAAGAGCTTTTGGGATCGCACTCCCTCCACGCTCAAAGTATATGTGGCGGCCAAGCACTTCACGCTCATGTGGCCGGGCAATCACAATCGACCCCCCTCTGTACCTACAGTGAAGAAAATAAGTATTTGGACACCCTGCTATTTTGCAAGTTCTCCCACTTGGAAATCATGGAGGGGCTTGAAATTGTCATCGTAGGTGCATGTCCACTGTGAGAGACATAATCTAAAAAAAAAAAATCCACAAATCACAGTGTATGATTTTTTAACTATTTATTTGTAAGATACAGCTGCAAATAAGTATTTGAACACCTGTCTATCAGCTAGAATTCTGACCCTCAAAGACCTGTTAGTCTGCCTTTAAAATGTCCACCTCCACTCCATTTATTATCCTAAATTAGATGCACCTGTTTGAGGTCGTTAGCTGCATAAAGACCACTGTCCACCCCATACAATCAGTAAGAATCCAACTACTAACATGGCCAAGACCAATGACCTGTCCAAAGACACTAGAGACAAAATTGTACACCTCCACAAGGCTGGAAAGGGCTACGGGGAAATTGCCAAGCAGCTTGGTGAAAAAAAGTCCACTGTTGGAGCAATCATTAGAAAATGGAAGAAGCTAAACATGACTGTCAATCTCCCTCGGACTGGGGCTCCATGCAAGATCTTACCTCGTGGGGTCTCAATGATCCTAAGAAAGGTGGAATACCAATTGAAGATATTTGTGCGGCGGCCGGTTGGGCCTCTCCTTCCACATTTATTAGGTTTTATAACATGGACATTCCCGCTTTACAAGCGAGGGTTCTTTCCGTATAAATAAAGTGTCTAAGCACATTCTCCTCAACTACAAGGCCCGACATCTGTCTGGTCCTGGGTAAACCTGAACTATATATACCAGTTCTATATACCATATAAGAAGGAGCTTGGCCCTTTATAAGGCCCATTCCTGTATGTCCCTATATGAGGCTCATTACTGATCTGGCCTCTATTAGGACTCATAACTTTACTCTTCTATGAGTCTTGGCCCCATGCTATAGTATGGGGCAAAGTCTTTTAAGCATGCACAGCGTTTTGAAAGGTGTTCCCATAGTGTAAGCTACCTTACGCAATATGAGAGACCTCTCAAAGGGGAACGTCTCAGTTACTAATGTAACCTCGGTTCCCTGAGAGTAGTGAACAAGTATTGCATAACCCGCCGTGCTACTGTGCTTCGATCAGGAGATCACTTAATTCGATTTAACTTGAATTCTATGGCGAGAATGGGGGCTTATATGGCTACAAGCCACGCCCATACTCTGACGCGCACTCGCGCACTGGTTTTAAAAACTTGGCTTAACCCTCTGGGGTCTGAAATCACGCCGGCGTGATTTGCTCGCTTTTTTTCTTATCAGTGCAAAAGAGACTCAAAATACTCTGTTGATTTTGATCTTACATTTAAGTGTTATACATCATTAGATCCTGTTAAGTGTCTATTTTTTTGTGGATACTCGCAATAAAAACAAAGTGTTGTGCTTTTCGCCAAATAAAGAAAAACGAACATGATGCGAGTTCTGCGTTCTCTCTGTCTGTGAAGTCCATTCTGAAACACGTCCTAAGATTAACTGTAACTCCGCGAATACTTGTCACACAGGCACGAGAGATTTTTCTTTATGAAGCTTGAATTCTCTTCTTTTAAATGAAGTAATTTATATAAAAAACAAATACTCACAGTTTATGTAATCCGTTTGAAACCAAGGAGAGGTCCAGTTTTTTCTTTCTCCCCTCATTATTTTTAATGAGTTGAGGCCGCCACGCCCCCGGCGCTATTCACATGTAAATAGTTTAGGTGATCTATATGCATCGCACACGCCCCCGATCAATGCCATGAAAACACAAAGTTTCTTCATGAGATTCGCTGATAGTTCATCGCGTTTTGAGGATGGCACAGCGGGCACGCTACTCCGGTAAAGAGGCCGCCAGATGATTCTGTACAGCGAGGAAGAATTCACCTTTTTTCCTCAGGGGAAGATTATTGCAACTCAAGACGACGAACGGCTGCATTTTGAAGAGAGAATTGATCCCGCCGAGGATACAAGTTCGGAGTAAGTGTTATATTGTTTAGTGTTATATAATTATTTTTCTGATCATATTGAACTCATGTTTTCAGACTATATTTTGCTTAGTATTGCCTTACAATATAACATTCGTGTACATGCTCAAGTGTAAACTTTCAATATGATAACGTTACTCTCTAAACATTTGTATATTAAATATATTTCACTCAGTTTTGATTAGCTTATGCGTAATGTAGCTTATTTGCGAATATCTGCTTAGGTGTAGCCTAAATATAATGTGATTTAGTGCAAATATATTTCAGCTTCCGGTAAAATACTGTCTAAATACTAGACATTATATTTTTATATATAAATGTTCTGTTTTGGTTAGCCTATGACACTGCTTATCCTGCTAAAATACTGCACAGATGATTGTGAATACAGGTGTAAATGTTTGAAATGCTCTAAATGCGCGCGGTCTATACGTTATGGCCCATCAGCAGATTCTCGCGGTGTATGGCCCATAAATAGATATTTCTCCGTCCTATGGCCCATCAAGAGATATACATTGTGCGTCCATACCCATTAATTGCCCACAGTTTACTTTGGATTATGTATGCTAACAGTTTTTGTTGTTGTTGTAGGATTGTGTCTGCATCACGCTCTCCTTCTCCAGCACCGCAGAGGAGCACGCAGGTGTCGTTCAGTTCTCAGTGCGATCGAGAATCATACTGAGTAAGTGCACAGACGTAATATTTACAGATGAAATGTAATTGTGTTTACATCGTCATAATATACAAGTACCCATTCTTGTGTGAAATTACAAAAACTTTTTGTCTTTTTTTTTATCCATGGCCATTAGTGATTGATAATGATAATAATACAGCTTCTTTGATTGTGTAATCAGCAAATATAAATGGATGGGTATATGTAGAATTTTATACAGGTATCCATCAAAAGTTTGCAAACTTTTTTAATGTTTTAGAAGTCTCTGATGCTCATCACGTCTGCGTATATTTGATTAAAAAACAAACAAACAAAAAACCCAGTAATATTGTGAAATAGTATTACAGTCTAAAATAGCCTAACTGTGTATTTTAAAATGTTATTCATTTCTGTGATTCATCATTACTTCAGTCTTCAGTGTCACATGATCCTTCAGAAATCATTCTGATATGATGATTTATTTAAAAAAATCAATGTTGAAAACAGTTGTGCTGCTTAATATTTTAAAAAATATAAAAAATAGTAATGTGTTCTAGGAATTACAATAAAACAGATTGAAAAAACAAACCTTTGCATCTCCTGTCATTCTTTGTTCAGGTTGCCTCACAGCACATTGATGGGGCATTAGCCTTTGGGGGAGTGTCTTTTGTCTCCCCTGGTGTGAATCTCATTAATATTCATGGCCATTGACACTCCCACGCATACAGCAGTGCTGACACAAAAACTGACTTACAAAATTTTAATTGTTATATTGTTGTTTGTGAAAGAGTGGTCAGAATGATTTTCACATCATTTTGTAGTAAAAATTCTAGCCTACAAGAATAGTAACTCAAAAGTCTTGTGGACAACTGTTCAGTATGTGTTATATGGCCTTATTGCGGCGACAATTTTTTTCCCAAAACTTACTAACCACGCATAATATTTTTTTTCTATAAAATGCAAACATGTACATCTATTTTGCTCACATATTATTGTAGCAGAGTTTGTGCTGAATACAGCCAAATTACATGTTGGCCAATGGTATGTTGTAAGTAGCTGAAATAAGCACAAATGTCAGAGCATGTCAAAACACCTCAAAGGCCTTAAAAACACCTCAGACCCAAGAGGGTTAAATATTCTCGAGAAAAGGAGTGTTCCCATAGAGTAAGCTAACTTATGCAATACTCGTTCCCTACTCTCAGGGAACCGAGGTTACGTTAGTAACCGAGACGTTAATAATTAATTAATTATAGGGCCGGGACTTTAACGCGTTAATTAAGATTAATTAATTACAGACTTTAACGTGTTAATTAACGCGATAACTGATTTTAATCGCTTATTTTTGCACCACGGAACGTTTCTCACTGGATGAATAACATTCTCATTTTCCACTAGATATTTTCCTATATCTCATCAGCAATTGTGATTTCGGCCCGCTCTGCAGCAGCTGACCACTAAGGAGCGAATGTACAGTGAAGTGACATCACTGCCAGATTCAAACTGTGCTTTCGCGCTGTGGCAGAGCCAAAGACGGACGCGCTCAGCGCTTGTCATAAGCGAATCGATCACAACTGTTCAGTGTTTTTAACCACATAATGTTTATTTTAGGTTTTAGACATTAATATAATTTATAGCAAAACACATTTATAGTTTGTAAAATACACAATGGTGTCTATGGAAGCAGCTATAACAACCAAGGAAAATATATTTGCCGACGTTTTTTATTCATATCAGACACACAGTGTAAATAACTATAAAGTCAACTCTATTCTACTCCCAGTTTACCGGCCACTTACTTTCATGTATTTCGGGAGAAACTGATGAATTCACGCGCTGTAATAAATCCAACAGAGACAGGAATCTCTGAACTGCGGCCCAAACACGGCGCCCATCTCACGTTACAGATCAAGATCATTTATAAAGATTTTTTAAACAACAAAACAAACTCACTTACACATATTTGAAAATCGGAAAAGAAAAAAGTTGATGACATGGTGAGCAAGTTTTTTAATATTTAGAAATAAAAGCGCTACATCTGTCATGCAGCGCTATTTTGGCTGTGGTGAATCACGTGCCAAGCCTGACGCGTCACCCTGGAAACCTTTTTTAACTTAAAAAAACAGTTTACAGAAGGTCTTCCTACCTATAGGCTACCCGAATTTCTAAAATGTAGGCCTACTATATTTCTAAATATGCTATTGCTACATTCAATGGAAAAAATTGCCCTGGTCTGCTGGACTTGGTTGAACAAAAATAAACAATATTTTGTTGCTTAAGCTTATCATTATTCAATGGTATACTAAAAATCCATGTGAAAAAAATTACTCCACACTGTTCTCAGGTCAAATATTTATGCGATTAAAATGCGATTAATTTCGATTAATTAATTACAAAGCCTCTAATTAATTAGATTAATTTTTTTAATCGAGTCCCGGCCCTAATTAATTATGATGAGAAACATGACAATGTGATTGTGATGATAAAGCATGACAATCTGGGGCTCAGGTCAGGAAGCAGACAGACTGGCTAAACCGACCGTCTGCTAGCGGCCTTACGTCACCAAGGTCAGATAAATCCTATCACATAGAGCCTCTTTCACCTAGATATCATCATATAGAGACTGTGTCTGTTCCCCGAATTTGGAAATCCAAAAAACGTCAGGTTAAAAATTTAATTGATGTTCAACAAATAAAAAACAGATATAATACAGAGGAGCAAATGATAAAGCTTGGGCTGCTGAATATTCGATCCCTTACTTCAAAATCGCTCATAGTTAATGATATAATCTCAGATTATAATTTAGATGTGCTGTGTTTGACAGAAACCTGGCTAAAACCAAACGATTACATTACTTTAAATGAGTCAACCCCACAAGATTACTGTTACAAACATGAACCTCGTCTGAAAGGCAAAGTGGGAGGTGTTGCTGTAATTTATAGTAATATTTTCAAAACCACTAAGAAATCTAGTTTTAAATATACTTCTTTTGAAGTGTTGGTGCTTAATGTAAAAATATATAATGAAAAGAATAAATCACGTTTGAGAATTCTGCTGGCTACTGTATACAGGCCACCAGGGCACCATAAAGATTTTATCAAAGAATTTGCAGACTTTCTATCAGAATTAGTATTGGCTGCAGATAAAGTACTAATAGTTGGTGATTTTAATATACATGTAGATAATGAAAATGATGCATTGGGATTGGCATTTAAAGACATTGTGAACTCAATTGGAGTTACACGTGTCAGGACCTACTCATTGTCGTAATCATACTCTAGATCTAATACTATCACATGGAATAGATGTTGATGCCGTTGAAATTCTGCAGCAGAGCGATGACATCTCAGATCATTATCTAGTCTCATGTAAATTACATTTAGCTAAGGCTGCAAAGCCGACTTGTTATAAATATGTTAGACCTATAACCTCTGCCACTAAAGATTGCTTTATCAATAATCTTCCTAATCAGTTTCATCGTCTCCGCATCCTGGATAGCTTAGAAGAACTTGATATTGCAACAGAAACTTTTAATTCTCTCTTTTCCAGCACTTTATACGCAGTTGCTCCGTTGCGCTTAAAGAAGATTAAAGAAAATAGTCCAACGCTGTGGTACAACGAGCACACTCAGGCCCTTAAGAGAGCAGCCAGAAAAATGGAGCGCAAATGGAAGAAAACAAAACTAGAGGTATTTCGGGTTTCATGGAAAGAGATTCGATTGCTTACAGAGAGGCCTTAAAAGCTGCTAGATCTGCTTATTTTTCAACCCTATTAGAAGAAAATAAACATAATCCTAGGTATTTATTTGAAACAGTGGCTAAACTAACGAAAAAGAAAGCTTCAAGCCCAGAAGTGTCCAAGCAACACAGCAGTAATGACTTTATGAACTTCTTCACTTATAAGATTGATAATATCAGGAACAAAATTCTAACTATGCAACCATCTACTACAGTATCGGATCAGGGAATGCATTGTAGGCTCCCTGAGGAAAAATTTGATTCATTTGTCGCTATAGGAGAGGAAGAATTTTGCAAACTCATTAATTCATCTAAATCGACAACTTGTATGTTAGACCCGATACCGACTAAGCTACTGAAGGAGATGCTTCTAGATGTCATAGATCCTCTTCTTAATATCATTAATTCGTCTTTGTCTCTAGGATACGTACCAAAAACCTTTAAGCTGGCTATGATAAAACCGCTTGTTAAAAAACCACAACTTGATCATACAAAATTAGTCAATTACAGGCCGATCTCGAATCTACCTTTTCTGTCAAAGATATTAGAAAAAGCTCACAATTGTGTTCCTTTCTTGAAAGAAATGATATCTGCGAGGATTTTCAGTCCGGATTTAGACCGTACCATAGTACCGAGACAGCTCTCGTTAGAGTCACAAATGATTTGCTTTTATCATCCGATCGTGGTTGTATCTCCCTATTAGTGTTACTTGATCTTAGTGCTGCTTTTGACACCATTGACCACAACATTATTTTAAATAGACTAGAAAACTATGTTGGCATTAGTGGAATTGTACTAGCATGGTTTAAATCATACTTATCTGACCGTTATCAGTTTGTAGCAGTAAATGAAGAGATGTCTTATCGATCACAAGTTCAGTATGGCGTACCGCAAGGCTCAGTACTAGGACCGCTGCTGTTCACTCTGTACATGCTGCCATTAGGAAATATTATTAAGAAACATGGAATTAGCTTTCACTGTTATGCCGATGATACTCAGCTCTATATTTCTTCAAAACCTAACGAAACTTACCAATTCACAAAACTAACGGAATGCATAGCTGATATAAAAAATTGGATGACTAGTAATTTCCTACTACTAAATTCTGAAAAAACAGAGATTCTGATTATTGGACAAAAAACGTCCACACGTAATAACCTAGAATACTGTCTAACACTTGATGGCTGCTCTGTTAAGTCTTTGTCGTCGGTTAGGAACCTGGGTGTGCTCTTTGATGCCAATCTTTCATTTGAAAGTCATGTGTCTAGTATCTGTAAAACCGCATTTTTCCATCTTAAAAATATAGCTAAAATACGCCATATGCTCTCATTGACAAATGCGGAACAATTAGTTCATGCGTTCATGACATCAAGACTAGATTATTGTAATGCTCTACTGGGTGGTTGCCCTGCACGCTTAATAAACAAACTACAGCTACTTCAAAACGCAGCAGCTCGAGTTCTTACTAGAACCAGGAAATATGACCATATTAGCCCGGTTCTGTCAACACTGCATTGGCTGCCTATTAAACATCGTATAAATTTTTAAATATTGTTGATTACTTACAAAGCCCTAAATGGTTTAGCTCCGCAGTACCTGAGCGAGCTCTTAATGCACTATAGTCCTTCACGTTTATTGCGATCTCAAAATTCCGGCCAGTTAATAATACCTAGAATATCAAAATCGTCTGCTGGCGGTAGATCCTTTTCCTATTTAGCACCAAAACTTTGGAACAGTCTTCCTACCATTGTCCGGGAAGCAGATACACTCTGTCAGTTCAAAGCTCGATTTAAGACACATCTCTTTGCCCTAGCATACACATAATACATTATAAACTTCTATAATTTAATGTTAGGCTGCATAGATTAGGTCAGCCGGAACTGGGAACACTTCCCTTAAATCATGATGTACTCGTTACATCATAAGAAGAATGGCATCTACGCTAATTTGAGTGTCTCTGTTTATCCCGAGGTTTTCCCGCAGCCTGCCGGATCCAGGCCGTATCCAGATCTGACGAGGAGCTTCGCCTTGACCCGATGACAATGCAGTGCTGAAGGGCCAACTAGCCTCACCCTATGGAGGATCCCTTTCCCACTCTACAGATAAAGCGTTGTGAATTTCGTTTCGCGTACCCACCCCGAAGTGATAAATAAAACTAAATTCTGTATCAAATTTATAGACAAAACAAGTAGTTTGATCAGGCATGGATTTGTAGGGAATTTCAAACCTGCGCACATATATTCAAACGCACATAACTATAGAATCAATTCTTAATGCGCATGTGAACGCCATCAGCGTTTATCACAGGTTTGCGTTTAAGTATACATTTTTATCTTCAGTTACTGTAAATCCGGCCTCTAGTTCATAAACGCCATAGGAGAACTGGCCCCCGACTGAGCCTGGGTTCTCCCAAGGTTTTTTTTTTTCTCCATTGGGTCACCTGATGGAGTTTTAAGACACTATTAGGTCACTTGATGGAGTTTTTCGGTTCCTTGCCACTGTTGCCTCTGGCTTGCTCAGTTGGGGATATTCAAATTGATTATTCATAATTAATTAATCAATCATAAATACCATTGATCAGCTCTACCAAATGTGGATGTTTTTCCACTAAGAAACGAACATTATGTTGTTTTGATTGACACTGTGAAGCTGCTTTGATGCAATCTATATTGTGAAAAGCGCTATATAAATAAACTTGACTAAGTCATGACACAATAATGCACTTACAAATCATTAACTAAAATATGAATAGACATAGGCTATACAATATGAGTACCATCCTTATTCCTTTACAGTACACCCATGGCACAAAAAAACTAAGATACAAAATGTTGTGTAGTTCTTTTATTTTTATTTATACAACTAAACATATATGGACTTAAAAGAATGCCCAATCATACCTATAAAGACACACATGTGGCATATTTACATGTAAAATATGGCATAAGCTAATGCTATTTGATGCATATACATTTAAACAACAAAAAATACAGTTAATTATTATACATAACCTCCTGAAAACTCCCAAATACAACATACATGGAAATTAGATTAAAATGCCAGCATTACCATAGGAACACAACCAAGGGGGTAATCCATCCGCCAGGAAACTGAAGCTTCCTCTGGGGGCCGCCATTGTAGCTGGCTATCACCTGCTATTAGCATCCCATTGACTCCCATTCATTTTGGCGTCACTTTGACAGCGAATAACTTTACATCTGAGACTCCATTTGTCCATTATTTATTTCTAAAGAAAGACGACAATGTATAAAAGGCTCCATTACTTTGTATCTTACTTTATGGCCCCGTAGAAGCTGTTTTTGTAAAAATAGGCTAACGATTGCGTCATGACTCTCTGTCGCACAGTAGAGAAGTTACGGTATAGACAGGAGGAGAAGCTCGCAGCAATCTTTTACTGTCTAAAGTCAGCCCATACTTCGACCTTGGAAACTTCTAATCATCATTCAAGACAAGTATTGTGTTATAGGTGGTTAAATTGCTCCAGGTCACGCTTCGCCCTCTGCAAGATTAGGTGATTCAGATTTGTCTTGGCACAGCTACTAGAAGATTTACAACTGTCAGTCAAGTTGCTCACGTCACATCTACATCGTCAAGCTCAGTTTGAGCCTGCGCAGTACGCTTGGCTATCAGGAATTGAGTGCTTCTATTGGGCTTCAGTTCTCTCCGTTGAAATCAATGGGGTCGCTGTGTCCATTTCTTTTACTGTCTATGAACACAACTAATGTGCTGAGCAAGCACCAAGTGCACCACTAATAAGTGTCCGACCAGAAACAAAACCTACAAACTGTCGGTCCTGGAAGAAAAGTAGCTATTACTACACATAGGCCTAAATTAACTATAAAAATCAGAAAACAGTTCAGATAAAATTAAATGTATTAGTGGTAGTTATTAGTCTATTTTCCACCTTTATTTAGACGGATCTGTTTAATTAATGGCTAAACAATCATGTGCTATTCCAATTGCTGCAGATGGCAGATTATGATATTACAGTTTAAATCAGGGATCACCAATCCTAAACTCTGCAGGACAGCGGCCCTCCAGGACCAGGATTGGTGACCACTGGTTTAAATGATAGCAGCATAAAATCATATGTTTAATTCAAAGTTAGATTACTTCTTATTTATTCACACAGAGCCTGATTGATTTAGTTTACCCCTAAACGTTAATTAATGCATTAACTATCAAACATGCACTAACATGTTGTTGACAGGCTGCTGTTTTTCAAGCATGAATCATTATGACTTTTGTATTGGTTAAGGATTTTCATTTGTTCATGATTAGTTGATATATTTTAGCCTGACTACGTCAGACTTCCTACTTCCGCTAATTTCATTTCGCTCCTGTAGTCAGTCTGAGATAGCAGCCTATCTTTCAGTTTTCCACCGGCCTGAAAACAGCCGGGCCAATCAACGAACAGAGGGCGGGCTGAAAGCCTTGACGTAGTCGCTAAGCGCCGAGTTTAAGATTAGGTCAGGGAAATCGAAAACGACCGCGGATATGGAGGATGCAATTCGCTCTGTTGTGGAGAATATTCCCGGCATTAGCTAACTGAAGCCAGAACAAGAAGAGTGTGTATTAAACATTTTGAATGGAGGTGATGTTGTGGCCCTACTCCCTTTGGGAAAAGTTTCATTTATCAACTATTACCAATCGTCAGCGAGAAACTGGGGAGCCTTTTGACAGGTCAGTGTCTCCTTTCTTTTCCAGGTCTTAAATACCGTAAAACTTCAAATAATAGCCCGGGCTTTTATTTGCCCAAATTGTCGAACTGCACCGGCTTGTATTTGAGACAGGCGTCTATGAGACAGGCCTTTATAATTTAGTGTTGAGATGTTGTTCATTGAGATGTTGTTCCTAGAGTCTCTAATCTCTAAAAATCTCCAAATGCTCCACGTGAAACCGCGGTCTTCCAACCTTTTACTATCTTGTCAATTGATTTTGATTAATATGCGCGAGGGAGAGAGAGTATAAGACAGCGCTCGTGTTGTTTGAAGACGTGAGAGTGCGCGCGGGCGCGGCTGGGGCTCTTTCTCGCTCTCTCTCTCTCTCTCTCTCTCTCTCTCTCTCTCTCTCTCTCGCAGCAGTCATTCTATTACATCACTCACCGATCAAAAAAGTTGTTTACAGCCATGTTCACTCCGGTATTTCGCTCGTATCATTAAGTGTTTACAGCAGGTTTACAGTGGAAGTTCGATCATAGATTTGAGTTCGATGCATGATGTCTGTGGTTCGATGCGGCTGTGTCGGCGCATAACATGTGTCATAAATAAACTTATCTGATTGGCTTAGGGGTAACCAATGATTTTAAACTTCAGAAATCGACCCCTAGCGAGAGAGAAAACCCTTCTCTATTATGCTATTCCAGACTCTGTCTACAAAGCAAAGTGAAGTAGCAGAGTCTGGTATTACCAGGCTAGATATCTTTACTAATCATGAGTTAATGTTGAAGTAACTATTATTCAGCTATTAGTACATGATTATTCATGCCCTGTTATTGTAAAATGTTACCCATAGTCAGTTATGTAGTTTGGAATTTGAGATTGTAAATATTGTGGCTAATAATCCTATTTAAAATATTTTTGCACTATATAGTTAATGCACTCTGCACTGCAAACCTTCAGTTGAGACGTTGTGCGGCGAGTTTGGTTCAGTTGAGACGCACAAGCAAAGCATGACAATGAAAATGACTTTGATTGTCAACAGGATGATGTAAAAGTGGCACACGTAACACTTTCTGTAAGACTACATAACCCAGCAGCTTCCTGTATGTTTGGGTGTGGTTGCATTATTGTGATAGCTTTATTCTCAGGTGCATTAGTGTCAATTTGCTTTTGCAGCACTGCACAGTCACAAGACTGTGTCAGTAACACAAGTCTCACACCCTTGTAAACACACACAGACAGTAAATAAAAAAACCACGAGTAACCCCAGCAAAGATATTGCACTGTTTGCTGATTCCTCTTATTTGCGTCTGTGAGCCAAGCAGGGGCTTGCATGTGTAGGATGTGGTTGCATGTGATACGCAGGCTGAGAACTCTGTAGCTCATGTTCTCGGAACTTTGGACATAGTTTCAGTCACCAGCACCTTTCAAATTTCTAATTGCTTTTATTATGGGCTGACTGGACAGAGGTATGAGTGAAAATTTGTGAGTAAGTGTTAGAGCAAGTCTAGAGCAAGTGGTAGTCTGGGTCATGAATTCATTTACCTTAGTTTTAGTCATGGTTTTCCATGTTAGCATCTGATAACTTTTGCGAGTTACTACTAAATGACTCCAAAATACTGTTTGATTGTGCTTTGATGAACAAAACAAATATTGTTAGTGATATCTCCTAAATTTTTGAACATTCAAAGTTGAAAAGTTTTTTTTTTATTTAGATTTTCTAACTATGCATGATTATATGGTTATTTGAATTTTTTATTAGCATTTAGCATTCTTTTTTCTAACTGTCCATGTCACAACTAGAACAGTTTTTTCTTGTGACCCATCACTGATTTAGAGCATACCCCTTAAACTGTCCACGCTGTTCTGACACCGTGATCCGTGCTCCCAAAAGATATTAGGAGAGAACGAATCCAAAATTGGAAGATGACAATATAATCCTGGGTACACAACTAAAGATAATCGGGCTGATTTTGGGCCGATTTCCCCCCTTCCGACAATCCTAGCTATGTCCCGATTATCTTGATGGTTTTAGATTATCTTATCAGATTTTCCTGTGGTGTGAGGTGTGTTAAGAGTGTCCGAACCTGCTCGGAAGAACATCGGAGCCGCCCCGATCGCGAATCGTAAATATTCAACATGTTGAATATTTACGATCAGAAATCCTGATGTGTGTGGGGAACCCCGAGGACAAACGCGCGCACTCTCTGGAGATTATCACGTGAAATGAAACAATATCCAATAGAAAGCGAGATGATGGAAGACGGAAGCATAACAAACGCAGTTGTGTGTGCGTGTGAGAGAGAGAGAGAGGGAATTAACCATGGTTTTATTATAGGCGTATTGAACATTTGTATAAACAAATAAATACTATAGTTAGAATTTTTCTTAGCAAAAATTATGGTTAATTTGTGGTTATCATGGTTTATCTACAATATCCATTTTGTATAGTGAAACCATGGTTGAGAGACAGGGCCAGCGTGTGTGCATTACCACAAACTTTATCTGAGAAGTTCACTAAATTCCCGCCGTCTCCACAACTTTACCTAAACCCTTTTCTTTTTTTACTGTACATTTTCTGTGAAAATCATTCCAAACACTACCATCGCAATTTCTTCCTGCATATTGTCCACCATACGTATTCTGAAGTCTCGCGAGATTTTACGAGATTTCCTGTGTTCACAGTCAAGACTCGGGTTGAAAATCTGTTAGTGTGAGGTGTGCTGTCTTTGTCACATCATGGCACACCACACACTATAGGAGCAAAACAGTTCAATCTAGGATTTTTTGTCCTCATGTTTGTGGTCTAAAACATTTTGAAAATCTTATAAGATGTAAAAAATCTTGTGGTGTTTACCCAGCATAAGCTTAAAGGGCACTAACTCTGTCCAAAATTTTGGAAACTTGTAAAGTTGTGCACGTCACAGCATCTTGGTGTAGATGGAGTTACAGCTCCACACAGGCTGTGTTTTTAAATATAGAATATTAGAGTGTATCAGGTGACACCTCTGTTTGAGATCATTGAGGTTTTTATGGTTTATAAACAGAGGAAATGCTGTTTTCTGCAGACTGAGGGTTCATGTCCCTTGTGAAAAAGAAGTGTGCTTAATTGTATTGAAAGTGTACTTTTTGTGTGCTTAAACTCATAAAAGTATACTTTTTGAAAAGTGTACTTGCAGATAATATAATATAATTAAAATTAAAGACCACTTAAGTGTACTTAAAGGGAATACACTTTAATGACAATATTTATTAACTCACTTAAGTGCACTTTTTACAAATGCACTTTGTAATAATATCTAATTAAGTTTAACTTAAAGTAAATACACTTTCATCACAATATTTATAAACACACTTAAGTGCACTTTTAAAAATGCACTTTGTAATAATATGTAATTAAGTTTAACTTAAAGAAAGTACACTTTCATGACAATATTTCTAAACACACTTAAGTGTACTTTTTAAAAATGCACTTTGTAATAATGTCTAATTAAGTTTTACTTAAAGAAAGTACACTTTCATGATCATATTTCTAAACACACTTAAGTGCACTTTTTACAAATGCACTTTGTAATAATATCTGATTAAGCTTAACTTAAAGTACACTTTCATCGCAATATTTCTAAACACACTTAAGTGCATTTTTTTTTAAATCACTTTTTTAATTGTGTCTACTTAAGTTTTACTTAAACGTACATTTTAAATAATTATGATTTTATAGTGTTTTAAAGTTATTAAAGTTATAAGTTATTAAATGAAATTTATTTTGATGTACTAACTAATATACTAAATAAAAATAATAATTTTAATGGAAAACATGGAAAGTAATTCACTTTAATTTCAACTCAAGTGTGTTGGCCAAAAATAATTTGTTCATGTATTTTAAATGTGTTTAGTCTATAATATATACTGTGTGCATTAATGCACTTGGAATGTGTTTTCCCAATAAATTTGCAACAGTATAATCCAGGACAATTTATTGTTGACATTTTTGTCAGTTTTCTACATAATATTTGACAATAAAATGTAATTTATGAGAGGAGTCTTAGCATAACAGTAATGTGTTGTATTTTACAACTGTGAACAGAATACTTTCAATATCATTATGTTGTTCTAAGTCAATTAAAGCCCATGTTGCAGGTTAAAAAAAAAAAAAAAAATTAATATAACCATGTATGAAAATATCATATGAAAAGTTAATGCAGGATTTAAAATTGTTTTGCGAGACATAAGGGTACAAATTTAGTAGAAAACGTACAGTTTCCTTGACCGTGTTGAAAAACCGCTTTTTGTCAGCATCGCGTCATATTACGTCACGGCCGGTAGTCGTTCGCCGGCCTCTGCGTTTACTCAATAGAGAATGCGCTGGGATTCAGTGTGTTTTCTGTGGTTGCTGTATTTCAATTAATTATCGTCGTGGTAATTATTGAGAATTATGGCCTGTCAGGACATCGACTCCACAGATTTCCGAACAAAAAAAGGACGGTGCGTTTTGTGCAGGTGAAGAGACGGACTTCACTTCTGCATCTGCTCCGAAACACGCGGTCGTGTGTAACTTAGCGTTCACTTTAGACCGGATGATTATCCAGGCGATATGATGGAGTTCAACATGGGATGCCGAAGCAAGAACCTAGTGAGCCTCCTTCGGTGCACACACACACACACAGACAGCTCCTTCATCGGGTCTGCCGGTCCATCAACATGTGGTTCGGCCAGCGGTGGGAAACATGACGCGCACGGATCCGTCAGAGATCACTTATTGTACATCTGTTTTACAAAATGTGCCTTGTCTTAATTTAATTCATGAACATATCCTACATAAACTTGTAATGTAATGCATTTATGTGTTTGTTATTAGTCTGCAGCCGAAACTTATGATATAGTATATCATAATATGTTATTATTATTATTATTATAACGTTAAATATAATATATTATGTTCTATAATTCATTTTCAATCTGTACAAAACCACTTTAATGTTTGTGTTGGCTGTTTAGATATTAAGTTTTTATACAGTTAGACAGCTGTCATTGTGATTAGTTTTGTATTCATTTATTCAAAACCTTTAAATATAAAGTCCCTCTTCCTCTGGAAACTGTCTCCTAATGACTTACATACACAACACATGCAGTTAAAGGTCTACTAGCTTTGTTATTGCCCGATACATGATAATAATCATTGCTTTCCTATTGTTTACTTTAAGACCGCGCTCCCGGCCGTTACGTCACTTCCGGCTTGGCGGTTTTCAAATGCGGAACTAAAATTTTCACACAAAAATGACTCTAGAAGCCTAAATATCATTTTATAAGTATATGTTTATATTTAAATCTAGTTTAAATCATTATTTTCTATACATTGGCTCACTGTGTACTCTAACCTGCAACATTAAGTCCTGCTGCATAGATTGGTGGCTGAACTGGGGGGCACCAAGCAGAAGAGAAGGGCAGAGCTGTCTGTTGTGGAACATTGGACAGAGCAGTGCCAGTGTAATTTCGAGGCACTTAAGGTCAAACTCGTTACGGCACCTGTGCTTGCGTATGCTGACTTCTCTTTGCCATTTATTCTCGAGGTGGACGCAAGCTATGGGGGACTTGGGGCAGTGCTCTCCCAGGAGCAGTAAGGTAAGGTTAGGCCAGTGGCTTATGCCAGCCGAGGTCTGAGGCCCACTGAGCGCAACATGCAAAACTACAGCTCTATGAAGCTGGAGTTTTTGGCGCTCAAGTGGGCCATGACCAAACAGTTTAAGGAGTACCTGCTGGGCCACAAGTGTGTTGTCTTTACAGACAACAACCCCCTTAGCCACCTATCCTCTGCGAAACTTGGCGCTACCGAACAACGTTGGGCCACACAGCTGGCCTCCTTCGATTTTGAAATCAAATATCGATCAGGGAGAAGTAATGGAAATGCAGACGCTCTGTCTCGTCAACATCCTCCCAGCATGCAGGATCTAGAGGCTGTGGTTCCAGATACCTTACAGCATGCCCAGGTGAGCCAAATTGATGCAGTTCAATCTGCTATTGTTGCCTTGCCAGAATATACACCGTTAGATCTTGGGGTTTTGCAACAGGCAGATCCGGTCATTAAAGAGGCCATGGTATTCTGGCGGAAAGGGAGTCGTCCCAATGGTGAGGAGCGGAAGGCAGTTTCACAGCCTGCCTTGGCATTGCACCGCCAGTGGGACCGGTTGACGGAAAGGAATGGAGTCCTGTATCGCCAGGCCTTTCGCCCTGATGGCCTCGAGGCGGTGTCTCAGTTAATCTTGCCAGCTTCCTTAACCCCCTGGGGTCGGCGGTCTCGCCGGCGATACCAGCTCACTTTTTTTCTTATCAGTGCAAAAGAGACTCAAAATACTCTGTTGATTTTGATCTTACATCTAAGTGTTATACATCATTCAAAACTGTTAAATGTCTTATTTTATTTGTGTACACACATAATAAAAACAAAATGTTGTGTTTTTTGTTAAATAAATAAAATAAACATGATGCACGTTCTGTCGTCTCTCTCAATGTGAAGCTCATTCTGAAACGCGACAGATCATGATCTGTAATTTAGCTAATGTTTGTCACACAAACTTGAAACGTATGTCTTGACAACGCTTGGAGTCTCTATTTTTAAGTTGATGTAAATTATATCAAAAACAAATATTCTATGTTTAAGTAATCCGTATGAAAGCAGCGACATATACAGTTTCTCAAACGGGCCTCATTAGCGCTAATGTGACCACGCCCACGCGAAACAGCTGTTCGCATTCTAATGAGCCACGTGGAGGAACGCGATCAACTCCCTCAACACAAAGAATCAGATTCAGCGACTTCAGTCCTACTCTGCTTTTCATGAGTGGGGATACTGGCCCTCATTTATCAAAAGTGCATACACCAAATTTCCAGCGTACACCTGGCGTACACCCAAAACCACGGTGACTTTGAGATTTATCAATATGGACGTTGGCGTACGGCACGCTCAAATCCTACGCCAGCTCAGGAGGTGGTGTACATGTACGCACGTTTTGAGTTAGAGCGGAAATGCGCAGAAAAACTATTCCTAACACCACAAAACGCACTGACAAACTAAAAGATATGATATATTATGCCCCACTGTAAAAAAACAACAGCATAGTAGGCTAATTATAAACTTCAGTGTAAAAATCTGTCACAAAGAACCGGCAAAAGTAATGATTATGAATATGTAAAATATAGCAAGGAGATATTTTAATTGTTTATTAATAAAGAAGTGTTTTCTTTGTGTCGGCTGCAAAGATGAATTTGACGATGCTGACTCACGATCTTCGCAGTAGTGAACGCGCCAGAGAGAAATCTTTCGTTTTGAATTGTTCTGTTTAAAAGTAGACATGTCTGTGATAGAGGCTTCCTTATGTTTCGGTTCATTTACGAGACGAGCTCCAGTTCACGCGCCGGCGCCTCCGTTTCGTGATTAGTAGGCCTATCGATCGTCTGATATATTTACTTCTTATTTATTAAATCCAGTCAATTGGTTGATGAAACATTGATTAAAATTAAGATACAATTAATACAAAACGAAATTCAGTTTAAAGAAAGGTTTTGTGCTTTCTGTTTGATGTCTCTGTGAAAGTTTTAAAATATCTTTTAGTGCCGCTTTCAGAGCGCTCACGTCCCTATCATTGTTTTTTCCTCATAAATGCGAACACGAAAAAAAAATAAAAAATGAATGGGCCTATTTTATGTTCTGTGGAGACTACAGTTACTCATAATTTTTATTCTGAATACGTAACGCCGGTGTATTCCGTTAGTCCCCAACAACACTGATATTAGTATACCTTCTGCAAGATGTTTTAATAACACGGTTTTGCAATTATTATCATGCAATTATTAATGTGAATGAATGGTACTCCACATCACATCATCATCATCACTATTGTACACCCCAATACATGTGACGTGATACGAAATGAAATGCTAATTGTTTCAAAACACGTGCTGTAAAGTAATGCATTGTGATAGGTCAAGTTTCTCTTCTTTGCCGTCTTCCGTGTGTCCATGGCGTAAAATGAGGGTGTGGGGGAAGCGGAGACTTGAATATATTGGGGCGTGTTATTCTAATGACGATCGTTTTCAGCCGCGGCATTTATCAAGGGCAGGTATTGCGTACACCTAGATTTCAAAGGTACGCACAGCTTCATACATCAGGCGGTGAGAGGAGTGTAAGCATAATCTTACGCCAACATATACGCCCGTTTCTACGCAACAATGATAAATGAGGGCCACTGTGTTTGTGCTGTGCTGTGCCCTTGGATTTACCTCAGAAGAGTTAGAAGAACAAGATTTGATTATGAGATTTTTAAGGTAAGACATGTTATTGTTATAGTAGCATGTTAGCAGCAGCATGTTATTGTTGCATAAACTTTACATTGTAGCTACTAGTTAAACTGGTGCCAGACTAAAATGTACGTTATAAAATGTGATTGGAGTTAAAAACATGAAGTCTAATGCTAAATGTATATACATGTAGCCTATGACACAATGACATCGCATTCAGTAAATGTTTGCACGTGCTAAGTTAGAGTCACGCGCTGTGGGTTTGAAAAGCAGAACAAATCAAACATTATAGGCTTCATGTTTTTACTCCAACATTTCATAACGTCGTAACGAATGGAAACAAAGTAACATGATAATCCAGTTTTCTCTAGTGTAGTGTCACTGAACTTTTTAACGATTTATAGGCTGCCTTCTATAGGCTATTGTTATTATTTCATGCAGCCCTACATATGCCTACAAGGCACAACACACTTGGGAGTTCATATATATAGTGTATGTATGTATTTAGTAAATTTCATAATTTTAACCAGAAAAATCTAAAATAGTTTCTCCTGATATCAGCATGTTCACAGGTGTTTTTTTTCCTAAATGTTTTCTTTTACAGGGACCAGAAGACACTGATGAGTCCTGCTGACATTCACATGAGTCTCTCTAGATGAACATGGTAAAAAATCAAACACTTTGGAGATGACCGGTATGTAGCCTACTATGTTTTAGGAATGGCAGAAAGGTGTGGGACTGTCCAAGTCTCTGTCTTTAGATCAGTGTTTACTAATGTGTTTTTTTGTCATTTGTTGTGTATCTTTGGAGAGTGTTGTGTTGTAAATAAATCCAAACCATTTAAAAGACATTATTTTTTAAGTCTCTCCTCACTCTTTGTGCAAGGTTCCTGATAATGACAGCTGATAGCACCTTATAGGGCCATTAGGGGAGGGTCTTTGTCTTTCTCAGGTGTGAAGAGACTAAATATTCATGGGTTGATGGTTCATGGTTCACGCCTCCTCGCATAAAGCTTTCTAACACAAAACACGTCTTACAAATTTTAAATCAATATATTGTCTTATCTAAATGAGTAGTCAGGATGATTTTCACATAGTTTTGAAGCAAATATTCTAGGCCACGTGATACAATTTTCAAAAGTCTTGTGAATAAATAATGAGTATGGGTTTTATTACCTTATTTCAGGGACAATGTTTTTTAGTTTTTTCACAAACCACGCATAACCGTCATTATCTCAAAACTAAAAATGTTTACATACATGCTGCTGACATATTACTGTAGCAGAGTTTGTGCTGAATACAGTGTAATCAGACTTTAGCCATGAAAATGTCACAAGTATCAGAAATAAGCACAAATGTCAGAGCATGTCAGAACACTTCCAGGACCCAGAAAACACCTCAGACCCCAGAGGGTTAAGGGAAGAGGTGTTGACCAGGGTTCATCAAGACCATGGTGACCATGGTGTGTTTGCTCCGGGACTGTAAGCTCCATCTAAAGCCTCGTATTTCTCTCTGTTTTGAACCATACATTTACGATCATTTCTAGTGTTTATACTACTAAAACAGTTTACCTAACATCTCAGACTAACCTAACATCGCTAGCTTCCGTTATTGTTAACACAACACGCTTGTATCTCGTTAGCCTGTTAACGCGCCGCCCGTGCGCTCAGTTATTTTTTTATTTATTTTTCTCGTGCGCGCCCGCGCCTCTGAGTTCATAAAAAGCCTAGGTGAGTAAGAATCAGTCAACAAACACGGTGAGTAATGTCTTGTCCTGTTATTGTCACCTGCACCTCATGCCACATGTTTACCATAGCCTTCCCCGTCGGCAATATAGGGTTTATATGTGATAAATGCAAGGAGACAGTCAGGCTGACGGAGAAGATTTCAGAATTAGAGACACGCATCCAAACTTTAATCGAGGATAGTAAGTGTGCTCGAGCCTTAGATACTACTTTGGATGCGCCTAGCATAGTGAACCATTTACATGATTCGGTTCCGGCTGAGTTATTGCCTGTGCAGTCAGGCAGATGGGTAACTGTGAGAGATCGCTCTAGTCACGGATCAAAAAACCACTCTTCTGTTCCGATCACCATAACAAATCGATTTGCCCCACTCAGTGAAACACCCACTGAGAATTATGTTGATTGTGCCCTGGTAATTGGCGATTCTATTACACGGAACGTGAAAATAGAGACACCAGCCACCATAGTCACATGTTTGCCGGGAGCCAGAGCGCCTGACATCAAAGCAAATTTAAAAGTGCTGGCTAATGCTAATCGTAAATTCTCTAAGATTGTTATTCACGTCGGCACAAATGATGTTCGACTTCGCCAGTCGGAGATCACCAAAATTAATATTAAAGAGGTGTTTGAACTCGCAAGTACGATGTCAGGCACTGTAATTTGCTCTGGCCCCCTTCCTGTTCGAAGGAGTGATGAGATAGTTAGTAGATTGTGTTCACTCAATGGCTGGTTGTCTAATTGGTGTCCGCAAAATAATATAGAATTCATAGACAATTGGAAAAGTTTTTGGGGCAAACCTGACCTGTTGAAAAGAGATGGTATTCATCCCTCCTGGGATGGTGCTGCTCTTCTCTCTAGTAATTTGGCTCATAGTCTTAGAGATAAAACATGACAACCTGGGGCTCAGGTCAGGAAGCAGACAGACTGGCTAAACCGACCGTCTGCTAGCGGCCTCACGTCACCAAGGTCAGATAAATCCCATCACATAGAGGCTCTTTCACCTAGATATCATCATATAGAGACTGTGTCTGTTCCCTGAATTTGGAAATCCAAAAAACTGCCAAACCTTTCTAAGGTTAAAAGTTTAATTGATGTTCAACAAATAAAAAACAGATATAATACAGATGAGCAAACGATAAAGCTTGGGTTGTTGAATATTCAATCCCTTAATTCAAAAGCGCTCATAGTTAATGATAAGATTACAGACTATAACCTAGATGTGCTGTGTTTGACAGAAACCTGGCTAAAACCAAACGATTACATTACTTTAAATGAGTCCACTCCGCAAGATTACTGTTATAAACATGAGCCTCGTCTGAAAGGCAAAGGGGGAAGTGTTGCTGTAATTTATAGTAATATTTTCAAAACCACTAAGAAATCTAGTTTTAAATATACTTCTTTTGAAGTGTTGGTGCTTAATGTAAAAATATATAGTGTAAACAATAAATCACGTTTGAGAATTCTGCTGGCTACTGTTTACAGGCCACCAGGGCACCATAAAGATTTTATCAAAGAATTTGCTGACTTTCTATCAGAATTAGTATTGGCTGCCGATAAAGTCCTAATTGTTGGTGATTTTAATATACATGTAGATAATGAAAAATATGCATTGGGATTGGCATTTAAAGACATTATAAACTCAATTGGAGTGAGACAACACGTGTCAGAACCTACTCATTGTCGTAACCATACTCTAGATCTAATATTATCTCATGGAATAGATGTTGATGCCGTTGAAATTCTGCAGCAGAGCGACGACATCTCAGATCATTAACTAGTCTCGTGTAAATTACATTTAGCCAAGGCTGCAAAGCCGACTCCATGTTATAAATATGTTAGACCTATCACTTCTGCCACTAAAGATGGCTTTATTAATAATCTTCCTAATCAGTTTCATCATCTCAGCATCCCGTATAGCTTAGAAGAACTTGATATTGCAACAGAAACGTTTGAATCTCACTTTTCCAGCACTTTAGACATAGTTGCTCCGTTGCGCTTAAAGAAGATTAAAGAAAATAGTCCAACGCCGTGGTACAACGAGCACACCCGGGCCCTTAAGAGAGCAGCCAGAAAAATGGAGCGAAACTGGAAGAAAACAAAACTAGAGGTATTTCGGATTTCATGGAAGGAGAGCTCGATTGTTTACAGAGAGGCATTCAAAGATGCTAGAACGGATTATTTTTCAACCCTATTAGAAGAAAATAAACATAATCCTAGGTATTTATTTGAACAAGTGGCTAAACTAACGAAAAAGAAAGCTTCAAGCCCAGAAGTTTCCAAGAAACACAGCAGTAATGACTTTATGAACTTCTTCACTTATAAGATCTATAATATCAGGGACAAAATTATAACTATGCAACCGTCTACTACAGTAGTGCATCAGGGAGTGCATTGTAGTCTCCGTGAGGAACATTTTGATTCATTTGTTGCTATAGGAGAGGAAGAATTTTGCAAACTTGTTAATTCATCTAAATCGACAACTTGTATGCTAGACCCTATACCGACTAAGCTACTGAAAGAGATGCTTCCAGAGGTCATAGATCCTCTTCTAAATATCATTAATTCATCTTTGTCTCTAGGATACGTACCAAAAACCTTTAAGTTGGCTATGATTAAACCGCTTGTTAAAAAACCGCAACTTGATCCGACAGAATTAGTCAATTATAGGCCAATCTCGAATCTGCCTTTTCTGTCAAAGATACTAGAAAAAGCAGTTTCATCACAACTGTGTTCCTTTTTAGAAAGAAATAATATCTGCGAGGATTTTCAGTCCGGATTTAGACCGTACCATAGTACTGAGACTGCTCTCATTAAAGTCACAAATGATTTGCTCTTATCATCCGATCGTGGTTGTATCTCTCTATTAGTGTTACTTGATCTTAGTGCTGCATTTGATACTATCGACCACAACATTCTTTTAAATAGACTAGAAAACTATGTTGGCATTAGTGGAATTGCACTAGCATGGTTTAAATCATACTTATCTGACCGATGTCAGTTTGTAGCAGTAAATGAAGAGATGTCTTATCGATCACAAGTTCAGTATGGCGTACCACAAGGCTCAGTACTAGGACCGCTGCTGTTCACTCTGTACATGCTACCATTAGGATATATCATTAGGAAATATGGAATTAGCTTCCACTGTTATGCTGATGATACTCAGCTGTATATTTCTTCAAAACCTAACGAAACTTACCAATTCTCAAAATTAACGGAATGCATAGCTGATGACCAGCTGATGAAAATTGGATGACCAGTAATTTCCTTTTACTAAATTCTGAAAAAACAGAGATTCTAATCATTGGACAAAAAACTGCCACACGTAATAACCCAGAATACTGTCTAACAATCGATGGCTGCTCTGTTAAGTCTTCGTCGTCAGTTAGGAACCTGGGTGTGCTCTTTGATACCAATCTTTCATTTGAAAGTCACGTGTCTAGTATCTGTAAAACCGCATTTTTCCATCTTAAAAATATATCTAAATTACGTCATATGCTCTCACTGACAAATGCGGAACAATTAGTTCATGCATTCATGACATCAAGGCTAGATTATTGTAATGCTCTACTGGGTGGTTGCCCTGCACGCTTAATAAACAAACTACAGCTAGTTCAAAACGCAGCCGCTAGAGTTCTTACCAGAACCAGGAAGTATGACCATATTAGCCCGGTTCTGTCAACACTGCATTGGCTGCCTATTAAACATCGTATAAATTTTAAAATATTGCTGATTACTTACAAAGCACTAAATGGTTTAGCTCCCCAGTACTTGAGCGAGCTCTTAACGCATTATAGTCCTTCACGTCTATTGCGATCTCAAAATTCTGGCCAGTTGATAATACCTAGAAAATCAAAATCGACTGCTGGCGGTAGATCCTTTTCCTATTTAGCACCAAAACTTTGGAACAATCTTCCTAACACAGTCGGGAAGCAGATACAGTCTGTCAGTTTAAATCTAGACTAAAAACACATCTCTTTGGCTTAGCATACACATAACACATTATAGATTTCAATGTTAGGCTGCATAGTTTAGATCAGCCGGAACCGGGAACACTTCCCATAATTCCTGATGTACTTTGTACATCATAAGAAGGATGGCGTCTACGCTAATATTAGTCTCTCTGCTTATCCCGAGGTTTACCGCGAACCGCCGGATCCAGGCCATATCCAGATCTGAGGAAGGACCATCACATGGACACGACGACAACGCATCCCTGATGAGCCAGCCCCATCAACACTGTGAAGGCCCATGAACACCTCAACACAGTCATCTCCTCACCGGCCGGATGACCCAACCCAACCAGATGAACTGGATAAATATCGTGAAAGTTCTGATCACATCTGACTCCTGACATTATGCTGCCTAACTCATAATCATACACTGTTCGTTCGTTGGCCAAAGGAGGACTGGCCCCCTGACTGAGCCTGGGTTCTCCCAAGGTTTTTTTCTCCATTCTGTCACCTGATGGAGTTTTGGTTCCTTACCACTGTTGCCTTTTTCGCCTCTCTTCGCTTTTGTCGCCATTGGCTTTTGGCATGCTTAGTTGGGGACATTTAACATTTAATTTTGAATTTAACAATACTATTACAACATTGTTTTCCTGTTATCTCTGTAAAGCTGCTTTGAAACAATTTGTATTGTAAAAAGCGCTATATAAATAAAGGTGACTTGACTTGACTTGACTTGACCATGGTCATCAGGGTGTAGAAAGAACTGCTGCCTTTCCGTCACCCCCTTCAGATCACTCCGAATCGTCGGAGGAGTATTTTGGTAATGGTGACCTGTTGGTTCTCAGGCAGGAGCCTCCATTAGTGGAACAAACTCAAACAAACCCAGTATCCCGGGGTTTGGATCTTGTTAGGGCTCCCAGTACTGCGAACGCACTTCCACCTACCACAAATCCTGACCTTAATGAAGTTGCAGTCCGACATACAGCCCGGCCAACAGCGGGCCACCATTCTAATATTAATTGCCTTCCGCGGGCTGTGGGGGGACCGGCAGGTGGTGCAGTAAATCTCCTGGACCCTCTGGTTAATTCAGTGTCACTCTTTAGTTAATTCACTCTTTAGACCATGGAAATAGTCGAGGTTAAACCTGTCATGGTTGCTCCATCATCGGGGCGACGATTCAAAAGTTGGGGTAGATTGTAGCAGGTTGATTGGTAGCAATGGGTTGGTTACACTCGTTCCCTCTGGACCAATCCGGATGTAACTGCATGCTATAAAAAGCAGGGGGTGTGCCCTCTTTATACTCTCTCACTTGTTGTTGCCATAGGCACACTTCCGCTCCCTATCCGTGTCGCGTCCATGGTACATTCGTGGTAATTCGACAGTGTCTCCCTGTCGTAAACCTGTTCCTTCCATAACGGAGCCGGGTTGAGCTTTGCTGCTGGCTTTGTGTAGTTGTACCATCGGCACTATTGTTGTTAACCTCTCTGATGGGGTTGTAAACTGCTCCGATCGCGCTGGTATCTGCACTAGCCCTTCCTTCCCTGCCATGCTGCTGTTTTGTCTCAACTGATCTGTTTTTACTATAGACTATTCAGGGTTGTAGCTTCATGAGCGCACCACTAATTTGAACATCTCCACGTGCCTTTTAACGCCAGGATTTGTTGCCCAATTGGGTATTTGGCAGGGCTGTATTCGAGTGATTGTGACACGAACGACAGCTTATCTTTCGTGGTTCGCCCGTGCTGATTAATATCTGTGTGGAGAGTGGGATTATTGTTTAGGGATTTGCTGCATTAAGTGATGTGGTTTTTTGTTTAAATAATCCTTATGTATTTTCTTGTAAGTTCTGATAATAAGGACTGTTAATTTTTGTTGACTTTATTTGTTCAGTTTTTCTTTTGGCCCTAGGCAGCTATCCAGTCACCTTTGCCTGCCTAGCTTTGCCTTAGACTGAAGCCGTTGTTTTTGTATTTTTTTATTCATTGATTTAAAGTATGATTTAATTATGTATTTTTTTGGTTGATGTATATTTCTCCTAAGTTTTGATAAAGCTTAAACTTCTGTTGAAACTTTAATTTTTTTTTGTTATTTTTGTCAGGCTCTAGGCAGTTAAAGCCTGGTTCACACGGCAGGATAATTAGGCCGATTTTAGCCCCGATTCACCCCTTAAGGATGCTCCGATTATCATAAAATAATCTGATCAGATATTCCTGCCGTCTGTGGTGTGTTAAGACTGCTCTCGTCTGCTCGGAAGGACGTCGGGACCGCTCCGATCTCAAATCGGGGATATCCAACATGTTGGATTTTTTTGGCCCGATTTCTCCTCGTGTGTGGTGTCTCCGTGGGACAGACGAGCACGCAGCCTGTGGACTGTGGCGTGTAGCCAATCAGAAAGCGAGGTGACGAGGCGCAGACCGGGAAACAAAATCAAAACAGCCGGCGGCATGGCGCACCAGTATGAGGCGCCGGACTGGTCAAAAGCGAAGCGAACTGCGCGAGAGAGACCGAGCTGTCGCTCGCGTGCAGACACCCTCGGTCTCTCTCAAGCGCTGTCGCTCGCTCGCGCACTCCGCTTTTGTCCAGTCCAGCGCCTCATACACCTGAAAATCCGGTGGACGTCGGTTAAAAACAAACTACAAACTATCGCCACTGCATCCTCTTCGTCCGCCATGATTGTTTACTCTGAAATCACGTTTGATCTCGAGGGATTTTGCGAGATTTTCCATCTGACCTGGGAATGCTCGGGAGTCAAATCGGCTCGTGTGTGATGTGTTGATTTTGCCGTGTGGCTGCGCACCACACACTGTACGACCAAAGCTGTTAGACCCGTGATTTTTTATCGCCGTGTGTGGGGTCTCTCAGGTTTGGAAAATCGGCCGACAATTTTAAAATCGTCCCGTGTGAACCAGGCTTTAGCTATCATCGCTGCCCAGATTTGCCTCAGGTTGAAGTTGTTTTTTATTTTATTTTTGTTTTTGGTTTATTGATTCATCCTTTTCAATAATTGAATTTGTTCTCCTGCAGTTGCTGAGTGCCGAAGGTGGTGGTGTCGGTGTCTTCGGTGGTGGTGCCTCCTCCTGTGGTTTCCCTTTTTGTTTTGTTTTTATCACTGTGTGTGTGTGTGTGTTCACGTGTGATTGGGAAATTCAGTCTAGAGACTACACCTTCTTGACCCTGATCCATGTCGCTGATCCACGCCGAATGAAAAGTCTTACTCGCCACACATAATTGGCACAGTGAATAATAAACAATTAAAATGGAAATTCCTGGTCTATTTCACACAAGCACTGGGAGGGGCAATTATGTCACTTACTTTTTTAAAGAAAGCTATAGACTGGTTTTCTCAGAGCTAAGCCATTTGAGAATCAGTGTCAATACGTATGCTGGTCATGATAACATTTAACCCTCTTTATATCTGACTCATTGTGTTTTCTGTTGCGCCCACTGACAGTGTCAACTCTCAATTTCAATCACTCACATGTCCCTACTAATACTGTGATAACGTGATCTGCCCTGTGTGGATGTATATTCTCAGAAGAGTTTTGAATATGCAGTCTCTGCATCAAACATCAGGACACTTTTGAGGTGTTTTTGAGGAGACGCCAGACTGCTGTTTCACCCACTTACCATGTCAAATCACAACTACTGATCTAGATGGAAATGCAAAAAAAAAATATATATATATATTTATAAAAAAATCCTACATTTAAAATAAATGCCTCCTCTTCTTTCTGAATAATAATTTGTCAAGGAATAAATCTGATCAGCGTGTGTGAAACAGTGAATTCAGCATTAGCCTTGTCACACTATGCCAATCCTGCCTTAAAGTCACTTTTAAGATGTGTTTCACACTTAGGTCTGGTTTCACAAACAGGGATTAGATTAAGCCAGGATTGGGCCTTAGTTAAATTAGGACATTAAAGTACCTTTTATAAATGTGCCTTCGGAAATAAAATAAAAAAACATTACTGGTGTGCATTTTGAGGCAAAACAACGGCACTTACATATTTTAAGGACTGTCAGTGCAAGTTGCTTTCAGTTAAAACAGCTCAACCATGCATTTTAGTCTTAAGCCTCATCTGTTGGGATTATCATTTTTAAATTGGGTTAGTTTCACTGCTAATCAATGAGTAATCAAGCCCTGATCCACAACAAGGTAAGCATAGCTTTTTGCTGTGCCACAGGTTTAAAAGCGTGAAACTACAATGTGGTACTAGAATGTAAAACTAGAATGTAATTTAGCAGACAACCAATGATAAATAAGACAATGTTCCTCATTGAACATACACAGGCTTTTTTCACACACTATAGCTGCATCTGAAATCACATACTGAGTAGGTACAACATTTAATGAAGAACTTACTTTGTGACAATAAAAAAAAGTACCCTGAGCAAAAAAAAAAACGAGGTTACTTTAACATCAAATAAAGCCTTTTGCTTTAGTCTCCTGCTTCTCACACTTGTCTCCTGATAGAAAAACTCTAAAACTCTCACAATAGCCTCCTTTAAAGTTTTAGAGGAGATCTCAACTTTAAACTCACTTTGCTCATATTTTTCTGCTTTGCTAGAGAAACTGGTGGTCTCACATTTGTCTCCTCTAATGTCTCCTCTAGAGATCTCAACAACATCACACACTGTGCTCAGATTCTTTTCCTCAGCTAGAGAAACTGGAGCTCTCAAATGTGTCTCTTTTAAAGTTTAGAAGAGACCTCAACAACTTTACAAATTGTGCACCAAGTCAAGTACTTGAAAGGCACTAAAGTAAAACCAGTCCATAAATTCAACGTTTAAGCCTATATCAAGAGTGAAGTTATGCAAAAATCAAGGTTAACGTTACTCTTAATTGCAGACACACAATAAGAGAAAAGAGTTGTAGAGTTTATGTGCATTAGGGGTGTAACAATACATCGATATGGATCGATGCATCGATCAAAAATCTAACGATACGATGCATCGATGCCACACATAAAATATCGATTATACGGTACCTTTATTTTGACACTCTCCACATCCTCACGTAACTTTTCTCAGCTGAAATAGACGCCTGACAAGATTGACTGAACCCTTTGTCATAAAAGCCGGTATTTTCCACTGTCAAGGTATCGCGAGTTCATCTTTTACAGCAGAAACGACAAGCACCCTTGTTTGTGAATTCAACCCGAAAAGTCTGTGTTAGCGAATCAGTGCGCAGTATTCAGGTCAGGTGACAAGCCTGCTAGTCACTTTGAAAAGACGCGCTAGCTGAGAGGAGTTTCGTCAAAGCTGATTAAAAGTGATCGAGGATTTCAACGAACTTGATGAACCCGTGATATCTTCTTCATGGTGTAAAAGGAAAATAAGATCTGAAACTTTTTCACGGAATCTTGCTAAAACAGCAGGTTAGTGGTGAGGGAAAAGCTCTCTGTATCGCGTGTAAGTTACGTTATTCACAACAACAAAGTTTGACAGGCGTCTAACTAGATGTCAGCTGAGGAGATTAATGTTACAAAGATTAAGTGTTTTATTAAGTATCATAGCAATTACTAGGCTTTGTTTAACTCTGAAACATGAAATGTGGAGTTATCTGCTTTTGCCACACACACACAATAAAAATATATATAAAAAAATACTTTCAGTTTTTTTATTTTATTATTACTTAATCAAAACAACCTCTTCTGTTAGTTCATTTGCAAAAACAGATAACTCCGTTCTTGTTCATTTTCATATATCATGTTTTTTTTTTTTACTTGTAACTTAACAAACAACTTGTAAATGTCCCAATTGGGAGAGGGTGTGCAAAGAGTTTAATTAAACTTTCATATATTTTTGGATGCATTTGTGAGTTAATAAATGTAACTGGTTGTGTAAACTTGGCACATAATATCTAAATATCGATAAATCGATTTATAACCCTGAATCGAATCGAATCGTAATCGTATCGCAGAATTTTTTGAGGTATCGGCAATAATCGTATTGCTGGCTGAGAGAATCGATATCGTATCGTATCGTGATGAACTGTCCGATTTACACCCCTAATGTGCATAGGGCACATAATTCATTCTTGGAAATAGTAATGTACACAATGCCTTTATCAAAACTGACTTACAGAAGTATTACTACAGGAACATTAACCATGGAGCTTTCTTTGCTGGAAGGCACATTAAATGTTATACAACTCAATCCAACTCAGTCCAATTCGATTATTAGAAATACATATAATACGAAAGAAATGTTTGAGTTCATACTGAGACATTTGATTTGTGAAGTTGTGATCTCTTACGAACTTTAGAGGAGACAAATGTGAGCGATCCAGTGTCTCTAACTAAGAAAAATACTGAGCACAGTGTGCAATGTTGCTAAGATCTCTTCTGAAACTTTAGAAGAGACAAATGTGAGTGATCCAGTTTCTAAGAAGAAAAATGTGAGTATAGTGTATGATGTTGCACCTACACAATTATAGCTGCATAATTCATCTAGATGTCTCTATAATATGCAGAAGCAGAAAACATGAATAAAGCCAGTATTTGCTTTATAGACCAAACCTGAGAAAATGGCACCATATGGTAGAATTTTTTTTTTTTTTTTAAAGCCTTGCCAGCAGAATGAAAGCCTATTAACAAAGCATCATTTAATAGTTAAATGGCCCTGGGATTAAAATGTTGTTTTAATGGATTTCAGTGTGGACATTGGTCCTCAGTGTAACTAGTTTGTGTTACTAGTGTAAAATATACTTATTAAAGGAAATGGGGGTGAAATAGTAAAATTCTAATAAAAAAATACACATTTGTGCCAAAATGTATGCAGTTGGCATTAACACTAACAAATAAAAAAAAACACAACAATGTCCATAAGGATGCACAAGGGTTAAGTGAACGTTTGGTTAACTGTTGGGGGAAAACATCTGATGTGTAACATCAGATTAGATCCATGAGGTCTTAATAGGCTGTCTGTTTCATTAATGTCAAACATGTGGTTTCTTGGAAAAAAAAGTTGAATATATATTTGTTGTATAGATATTTGGTTTTGACTTTGTCTGTGCCAAATCAGAAAACTGGATTTGGTAACACTTTATTTCGATAGTCCACTTTAGACATTCTACTAACTATAAGTATCTTTTCAACTACATGTCAACTAACTGTCATTAGAGTATTAGTAGACTGTCTGCTTAATATCTGCTAACACTTTATTTTGTTGGTCCCCCAACAGACATTCAACAGACTATAAGTAACTTGGCGACTACAAGTCAACTTATTCTCCTAACCCGAACCCTAACACCTAACCATAACCTACCAGTCTACTATAATATACTAATACTCTAATGAGAGTTAGTTGACATGTAGTTGAAAAGTTACTTATAATTAGTAGAATGTCTAAAGTGACTATCGAAATAAAGTGTAACCCTGGATTTTTCTCAAAATTGACTTTGCTGACTCTATCGTCTTCAATCAGGTGTAACTCAGTCAATTTGCTCATTGTGCCAGCACGGGTCACATACACCAAAGCCCGTCTACAGAAAGCCTGGCCACTCCCTATTAAGTCCTATTGTACCGAATTTTGGTTGTAGTTCCACCAGAGTTCCACTGGGGGCGATCATCCGAGTGCAGAATGAATGGGAGTCTATGGAGCTAGACGGCTAAATTTGTCTCTTTCACCCGATTGCCGTTGAGAAATCTCAGATTTGAATGTAGGTTTTGCAAGGTCAACATGGGTTATAGGTCGAAAGTTGAATGAACGAGTACTTATGTCCTTTCGATTTCTTACAGGTTGAGTTGTTGTTGCCCATAACACGCTAGCAAAAATATTTAATCCAGAATAACCTTAGCTCACCCGTTTACTTGCATTTGATTACAGTGCAGTCTTGCCCTCAGCAAAATGTCGATGAGTGACTGAAGGATTGCCGTAAAGCAGTATCTCTGGTCGTACGATGTGTATGACGTCATTGACATTTTAAAACACTTTTTAAAGCAAATAAGTGACTCTAAAAAATCTAACACCCGGCAATGTGTAATTTATTTGCATCTCCTTTCGAATACAACATTCAAATTACTAGACAAAAAATTATATCCTGAGAAAAGTGGATTTTGAGGGGTATAGCTCCATAGAGCTCCATTCATTCTGCACTCGTCCTGTGAGCGCCCTCATATGGAATCAGAGTGGAACTGCAACCAGTTCAGAACCCGGAAGTTTACTGAGAGTGGGAGTTCTCAGCATATTAGACATTCTCTGCATACACTCACCTAAAGGATTATTAGGAACACCTGTTCAATTTCTCATTAATGCAATTATCTAACCAACCAATCACATGGCAGTTGCTTCAATGCATTTAGGGGTGTGGTCCTGGTCAAGACAATCTTCTGAACTCCAAACTGAATGTCAGAATGGGAAAGAAAGGTGATTTATCGGTTTTGAGGGTGGCATGGTTGTTGGTGCCAGAGAGGCCGGTCTGAGTATTTCAAAAATAACAACTCGTTACAACCGAGGTATGCAGCAAAGCATTTGTGAAGCCACAACACGCACAACCTTGAGGCGGATGGGCTACAACAGCAGAAGATCCCACCGGGTACCACTCATCTCTACTACAAATAGGAAAAAGAGGCTACAATTGGTAAGAGCTCACCAAAATTGGACAATTGAAGACTGTAAAAATGTTGCCTGGTCTGATGAGTCTGGATTTCTGTTGAGACATTCGGATGGTAGAGTCAGAATTTGGCGTAAACAGAATGAGAACATGGATCCATCATGCCTTGTTACCACTGTGCAGGCTGGTGGTGGTGGTGTAATGGTGTGGGGGATGTTTTCTTTGCACACTTTAGGCCCCTTAGTGCCAATTGGGCATCGTTTAAATGCCACGGCCTACCTGAGCATTATTTCTGACCATCTCCATCCCTTTATGGCCACTATGTACCCATCCTCTGATGGCTACTTCCAGCAGGATAATGCACCATGTCACAAAGCTTGAATCATTTCAAATTGGTTTCTTGAACATGACAATGAGTTCACTGTACTAAAATGGCCCCCACAGTCACCAGATCTCAACCCAATAGAGCATCTTTGGGATGTGGTGGAACGGGAGCTTCGTGCCCTGGATGTGCATCCCACGAATCTCCATCAACCCTGTTGAATCAATGCCACGTAGAATTAAAGCAGTTCTGAAGGCGAAAGGGGGTAATCTTTAGGTGAGTGTATGTAGAGCATGGTAGTGCATAGTGGCAGGTAAAAATTAAACATACAGGCTACAGAATATTATACAAAATGATTAAACTACAGAATATTATCAAAATTAAAGAGTCTTCAGTTGACCTTTGTTCGTACAACGACAAGGCATTTAGGAGTCACAGAAGATTGCCAGAACAATCAATATGGAAATTATGGAATTGTCATGCCACAATGTAGCCTACTATCTTATTACTTTATAAATTCATTAATTCATAAATATTAAATTTCAATAAATGGAGCAAAATATGTCTTGCAATTTAAAGCAGCATTTCCCAACCGGGGTGCCGTCTGGCGAGAGCAGAGGTCTCGTGTACAGACTCCATCAAACATTTTAAAATTGCTAATGTCAGGTGTGGGGTTGAGGAGATGAAGCGAGGACTCAATTGCAGGAAAAATTAGGTTTAAAGTAGAAAAAATAAACCAAATACAAACAAAAACTAACCAGAGGGGGAAAACAAGACAGACTTGATTTGATAACAGGATCTAGGCAGGACACAAGGGGTACATTCGACGACGAAACAGCACAGGATTGCAAACAGGGAGAATAAATAGGGAGAACAAACAAAGGATGTAACAAGGGAGGACAGGTGGGGCAAATAAATCAATAATCAGGTAACAAGATGGGAGGGGCTAGACAATCAACAGGAGAGCACATGGCACAAGGAAATATAACAGCCATGTGCTCACACCAAACATAAATAAAAAAAATAAAAAAACACAAGCACATGGCCAGTAAAAAGTATATATATATATATATATATATATATATATATATATATATATATATATATATATATATATATATATGAAGAGTTCAGATGCAAAAGCCTCTAAGTGCCATCTGAAATTTTCTTCTAGAATTAGCATTTTTATCAAGCTCGTATATTGAAGTTCAGTAATTGCACTTAAATGGCAATGAAAATGACTTATTAATTGTCATTTAAGTGAAATTACTGAACTTAAATATACAAGCTTGATAAAAATGATCATTCTAGAAGAAAATTTCAGATGGCACTTAGAGGCTTTTGCATCTGAACTCTTCATATATATATATATATATATATATATATATATATATATATATATATATTACCATCAATCTCAGATGTCTCTAATAATGCAAATCGTTGAATGTTGAAAACGTTGAATTGCGCATTATTTCATTACTGTGCTTCCTTCCCAATAAAGCTACCTCTTTTTCATGGCTTGTTGCATTTATGGTCAAATAAACACGAAAATATTGTCACTACGTCTGTCTTGCTGCGTATTCACAAACGCATCGGTTATGTCCTGCTGTCAACACAGCGCATGCAATTAATGTTTTTCAGTTTAATGTGTTAAAAATATTTAACCCAATTGATGCAGCATCCATTTTTTTCTGTCATCCTTTGGCTAGCGTTACATTATATGATCACGTTCCTCTTCATGCAAATGCTTTTAAACCATTCAAGCACGGCATGACAAAAGAAACACAAGACGGCGGGCTCCAGAATAGACTTCTCTTTCGCGCTTGAACCAATAATAACACACAATTTCCGTTTTATTGAGTATCATAAGAGCAGTCTTAAATTAGTTAAATAAAGTCTTAAATGAATGTAAAGAGTTGTGAGAAAAAGGGCACAGGTAAATATAACATTTATTATGGGCTTATGTGAAGATTGTTTTAAGTTAACTTAAATTAAAAGTTTTTTTTGGGAGCCTAATAAATGTTAAAATTGATAGCTTTCAATGATACTATGATACTGTAATATTGAATGGTGATAATGTTTAAAATAGAAAACAAATAAATAATTGAAGTCATTTGGTATCATTGGTATACATGATACCACCCTTCATTCATAAAAAGATGCCATTAAACAATTATTTAAAATATACTGTCTTTATGTTGTTTCTACATTAATTTGGAGATTAACTGAAATTATTACATTATAAAATGTATTAAAAACAAGCTATTTTGTGCAATTACAACAAAATTATCCCAATATAAAAACACAAATACACTTAGTGAGCAAACATTTAAAGGTGAGTTTTGCAATGGTAATTGAGCAATGTTTATATATGAATAAAAGCCTTAATTAAATATGTCATCATATAAAGTGATCTCTTCAGAATAAATTACTGATTCCTAGACTTTAAATGGATGGACAAAAAATTTATAATATTAAAAATATCTATATGACAGTAGGCCGTTCTTCCCTGTGGTTTTAAAAATCGATAAATTTCAAGGTATCGTATCAAAGTAGTTTCATAACAACACTAGTGTAGGATGCCACAAATAAAAATAAAAAACATTTTTTAAAGGGTGCCGTGGCTGAAAAAAGTTTGGGAAACACTGATTTAAAGTAACGTGAGTTCTTAAGCATTTCCTGTTTTGCATGACAGTTTGAGAATTTTTCATGGTGTAACTCACCAACTCGCAAAAGACGGACTCAGATTCAGTTAAGAGTTATAAGCTCACAGAATATTTATGATTGTTTGTGTTTGTATGTTCTTCATGGTTGGAGGAGCAGACAGAAGTGTGTTCAGTCAAAACGGTCTAGCCCTTGGCTAAAGATGTGCTTGACTTTGTTTTCATATGTTCTTGTCTGTCTAATGTGACCACAAAATTTTCAGAACTTCCTGCTTGTCAAAGACAGCTTCTGGGAAGCTCTCAGAGGCAGTGAGAGACAGATGCGTGTTTCACACATACTCCGTTTGCTGTGCGTGCTGCAGCTATTGTGTGTTTTGACGCTATTGTGCTTTCACATATTTTGCAGTGCGATACTGATCCGCGGCTGTATACCCCAAACACAAACATTTATTAATTTTTTGTTTTATTTGAAATCCAAAAGTTATCAACTTTAAAAAAAAATAAAAAAAGTTGTCAGCATTGCAATTCTCTTTCTTTGTACACATACAGTTATAGCCTACAATCTTTCATAGACATATTCATGTTTAAATACTCTACATTTAAAAAAAAACGTATCATTCAATGCATTACATTATGGATTTATATATTAAGTTGCTCAAACAAGTGGCAAACCGTTTAAACATACTTTTCTTGTGTTAAAAACACCAACAATTTTAAATTAAAACTTACAATTAGGGATGCACCGATGTTGGAGCCTGTGTTAATGTATTTCGGGCTGTCACCAGGTGGGGGCAGTATGTGCACAGATGGTTTTTAAACTGGTGTTTTACACGTAGAGTTAGAGGGCTTGGTGGGGGAACGCATTTTAACCATAGACATAATAAATACATTGACGCCCTATTGGCCGCTTTGGAACGTTGCTGCGATACGTCAACGCATCCGGCATTTTGCTGAGGGCAAGACTGCACTGTAATCAAATGCAAGTAAATGGGTGAGCTATGGTTTTTCTGGATAAAAACAAAACATTTTATTACATTTTCAACCAATTTCAGTGATTTGTGTGTGGTGTACAAAAAGTTCCATCTCTAGTTATTTAAAGGGGACATATCATGCTAAATCTACTTTTTTTTAGCCCGTAAATGCATTTTGTTGTATATTTGGAGTGTTTAAGTACAGAAAAGTTGAAATTAGTCTCTTCAGGTGCTTTGTTGATATCTTTATATTCTGTTTTGGTCATATCTTGCAACCTGTTCCGATTTTTCTATTCTCTATGACGTTTTTTGAACAATTACGTCACAGTATTTGCAGCGGAACTTCCAAATAAGGACATCGACTCCCGGCCCAACACTTCGAGCAATCCGCCATTTTTATTTCTCACTGCGATTTTGTAGTCCAAGCTCAAGGATACAGAAGTTAAGAGAGGTTAGTCAAAATGTTCGGTTGTTGGATGTAGTGACCCACACGCTTCATTACACCGTCTCCCAGCATCAGAACCTCTTCGAAGTGCCTGGTTGAGTTTTATTTATCAAGGAAATGTACCCACATCTGTGGGTAAAGTCATTTTTGTGTTCGCGAAGCACTTCAAGGATACCAACTTCAGCAAACTCCGCCAGTATAAAGAAGGATTTGCCGATAGACTTCGTATGATTGAGCGGTCAGTTTCTTCTATCTTTGGAGAAGACGAACAGAGCACTTCGGTAAGCTTTAAAAATCGTTAATAAAAATAAAGTACTTTACTTTCTTAAAACACTCGGTGGTCATGGTTTAGCAGTAAGTTACCTTTGTCTTCCTTACACGTCTGTAGTATTACTGTTGTTGAGTTTCATCATGACAATGGTCATTTAGCTGCTGAGTTTTCTGATGCTTTTCTAAACGTACCATATTATCAATACAGATTTTTAGTGGTAAGATTAGAAAACAGAAAAAAATGCATCTAAAATTGTTTCCCTGGACTATAAACTTTAGACGATAAATTAACAAAAAGTTCACTATTACTTTAGTGCTTTTCTTTAATTTGTTATAATATAACTTATATTTTGTTTTGTGAGTGATAAATCGTTGTTGTAAAACATGCAGTATTGTAGTAGTGGGCATGGATGGCGAAGTTAGTGTAAATACAGTAATAATAATAATAATAATAATAATAATTCGTTACATTTATATAGCGCTTTATCTGGGACCGCAAAGCGCTTTACAAGGAAGGGGGGAATCTCCTCAACCACCATTGCGATACATACATATGAAGACGTTGTTCTGCAGGTTCGTCGTCTTCTTTTTCAACTCGCTCCGGCTCTGGCTCGAACATGCTCTGACTCGAACGTAAGGCTTGATGGACAAGTCTTCTGTTGTTGACATTTTGTTAACGTGTGAATAAAAAATTTCTGTGCCGCTAGATAATCGTATATCTCTAATCAAACTACTAAAATAGCCGAACGGGGTGGAGTTGAAACAAGTGTCAACTCTGCAACCTGGAGAGGGGCCGGGGTATGAAGTGTCTCATTTACATTTAAAGGGTCATGAAACCCCAAACCAAATTTTCTGAGATTTTAACAGAGGTATGTGTGTTGAACACCATTGAAGACAATGTTAGCATCTGTTAGATTTAATAGTATGATTAAAATGGTTAAAAAGGCTGTGACGTGGCAGTGCACTGTGAGTGCGTTGATGACTCATCGGTGTCTCATAATTATTGAGACTGAGTTTTCATATCCTATGAGAAGACACTGTCTCTTAATTATTCATGACACCACGTGGATCTTTCCAAGTTGCATGACATGTCAAACTGTGATATCGCGAAGTAGATGAGAGAGACAATCATGGGACGCAACAAATGTTTGTTTTCCATATGCAAAAGTCCAAGTGGGTTGAATATGTTTCCCCGCGATGCTGCCAGGGCTAGACTCTGGCTCTGGGCGGTTGGTTTGCCATCAACCACGGACACGTCTAAACTATAGTGTGTGCCGAAAACATTTTTTTCTGGAGAACTGGAGAATGGTGGACTTCGCCTTGTTGACAACCAATGCAGTTTGGGTCTTGCGAGTGATGCGGTACCATGTCCCGAGGACTTTTCTATCCCTTCAGAGGTGTGTGTGTGTGTGTGTGTGTGTCTAAAATGAGATATTTCAAATATATCCATTTATAGTATATATATATAAGGTAAGATTCTCTTCAGCATTATTGCCCAGAGATTGTCCACCTACCTATTAAAGAATGGCTTCATTGACACTTCAGTTCAAAAAGCGGGCATTCCAGGGTTCTCAGGATGCTTAGAACACATCAATGTTATCTGGCAACGAATTCAGTCAGCTAAAAAGGAGAGGAAGGAGCTCCATGTGACATTCCTGGATTTGGCTAATGCATATGGTTCAGTGCCACATGAGCTTCTTTGGGCAGCATTTGATTTTTTCAGAGTACCAATGTCAATAACAAATTTAGTGAAAGCCTATTTTGGAGATTTGCAATTTAGTTTCTCAACTCCAAAATTCAGCACTGCATGGCAATGCTTAGAGGTTGGAATAATGGCAGGATGCACCATTTCTCCACTGGCTTTTACCATGGCAATGGAAGTAATCATTAGGGCATCAAGATGGGTAGTAGGAGGAGAGCGCTTGGCTTCTGGAATGCGACTACCACCAATCAGAGCATACATGGATGACATGACAACCATGACTACAACAATAGCCTGCACTAATCGGTGCAGGCTAAGTTAAGTAAGGGTTAATGCCCGACGAGGTGTCCGTTGTAAGGTTTTAATGGACGACGGCGAGGTGTAAACCGGCCGACGCGCAGCGGACCTCCGCAGCAGAGCGGACCTCCGCCGAAGTCCATTAAAACCTTACAACGGACACCTCGAAGGGCATTAACCCGCTTATACCATGGTCACTTGCCAAATAAAACATTTTTAAGTTTTATGTAACAAAGTTCGGGAGGAGCATGTTCAGGTAATCATCCAATCAGCACAAGAAGAAGCCAGTATAAATAAAGCCTTCCCTTACCTCCCGTCTCATGACTACTTTCTCAGCATCTGACTCCGCCTCCATGCAGTCATGTCCGAGTTAGAGCTCTTCCCCTCCGACGATGAATCTTTCAACACGGAGTCATCTCAACCGCAAAGCGCAGATCCAGCGACCCTTCCTTCTCCAGCACCCAACGACAACATTGAGCCTCCATCCTCAACCAGGGGTCGTCGGCCCTCCAGATCCTCTCCGCATACTCCAAGACGCCGAAGACTCCCCTCACCACCGCCAGCGAGGAACTCATCATCTTCATCATCGTCTTCCTCTGCACCTTCCCACCTTCCTGCTCCCCCTAACATCCCTCCCATAGGGAAGTGGACAGTTAAGGGGCTAAGACAAGCCCTAATTAATTCTGATACAAATTTCTCCCGCAGGATGAAAAAAGCAGAATTATTTAATTTATATGTCACCTTACAATCTTCTCACCCTTCTGTTTCAGCTCCAATTCCTTCGGCTCGAACGAGCAAGGCTCGCCGGGCCCCGATCGCTCGTCCAGCAGTACCTCCTTCCTCACTCGCAGCGCTGGGCTCCGCCACGTCGCCACAGACCTTCCGCTAGCCTGGGCCGCGCCCCGGAACCAGTCACGGATGGGTGCCAATCTCCTCCAGGTCAACTCCCCTCCTCTGCCCCTCCCATTGTGGTACCTCACACTCTAGATCCCGGCAGTTCCACTTTCTTACACGATCCCCAAACGTTTTTCTTCCCTTCTACTTCTTTCAGTTTTCCTCCTTCCCAAGCGTCAGGTGCTCACCCTAACGTGAGGATGCCTCCGTTAGTCGGTCATTCACCGGCGCATTTCTTTCCCCTTCCCTTTCCACACTATGCTCTTCCTATTCCTCCCCCTCCGCCTAACCCGGGGGCCGATCTCCGCGTGAGGATGCCTCCGCAAACGGCCACAGCCCCGATTTCCCATCCCTTTAACCCTCTCCAAGTGCGTTCTCCTTTCTCTCTCTTCTCAGCCACTCCTTAACCAGCCCCTCCGAATGCAGTAGCAACTGAACCTCCTCCAGTGACGAACAACATCAGAGCTCAAATCCTAGCAGGTGCAGATGTTGATTTGGGTTCTCTCCTGTCCTTGTTTCCTCCGGCCGAGTCCAATCGCCAAGTAGACTGCGGAGACATTTCAGTCACACTTAAAAATAACTCACAGGTTACATCACGTTCATTGTCACTAGCCGAATTCTGTATTGCCTTCAGCCGCTATACAGAAATCATATGCTCGTCTTTTCCCCATAGACGGCGCGAGCTGAACGACTATCTGTCTATCATAGCGGAGCTCGCGTTGTCTTACGGGGGTAGTCACTTTTATACATACCACAAGCTGTTTTCCGCAAAATGCGCCGTCCGCGTTTCCCAATGGAATCAGTGTCCCTATTGGGGAGCGTTGGACACCGATCTCCATAACCGAGTCTTCCTCGGGTGCAGAAATATCTCCTGCGCAATCTGCAGATCCACAATCCATGCCACCACGGCATGCCCCCAAATGAATCCATCGATCCCTCCCTGCCCGGAGCAGAATGCCATAAAATCCACAAGTTACGTTCCGCGTCACGCAAGAGAAGATTTTCCAATCAGAGCACCATACTCGGCACCCGATAGACAAGTCTGTAGGAACTTCAACGAAGGGAGATGCCCAAGACAACGCTGTCGTTTTCTCCATGTCTGCGATTTCTGCGGCGGCGCACACGCCCGCGTGATATGCCCAGTCAAAAAATCTGTCAATAAAAATGCAAAAAACTATCTCTCGACTCCTGTGAAAGTTTTCCGTCTAGCCGAAGAATTATCACACCACCCAGATGCCAACTTCACAAATTATTTACTGACAGGTCTCAATCAAGGCTTTAAACCCGGCGTAGAAAGCCTTCCCACGCAAAATGTTATCTGCGCTAACCTTCAGTCCGCCTTAGCGGAGCCGGGAGTAGTAAATAAGCTAATCAAAAAAGAAATTGAATCCGGTTTTATGATCGGTCCATTCGAAGCCCCCCCGTTCGACAAATTTCGCATCAGCCCCATCGGCGTGGCTACCAGGAAATTCTCTGGAAAAAAGCGGTTGATAATCGACCTTTCAGCCCCCCATAATTCTCCATATCCGAGCATCAATAGTCTCATCCCTCTCGAAGAGTATTCTCTCAACTATCATGATATCGAACAAGCCATAACCATGATTAAAATAGCTGGACGAGGTGATGGCTTGCAAAAGTAGATATCTCCTCTGCTTTTAAAGTAATGCCAATCCACCCCAATTCATGGCATTTATTCGGCGTAAACTGGCAGAAAAAGTATTACTTCGCCGTGCGCCTAACTTTCGGCTGCAAAAGCAGCCCAAAAATCTTTGACACTCTCTCCGAAGCCATATGTTGGAATCTTTCCAATAATTATGCAATTCCTCATCTTCTCCATCTGCTCGACGATTTCCTAATAATTTCACCTCACGACACCATCCCCGAGGCTCACCTCCTCATAGTGAAAAAAGTTTTCGCCGAACTAGGGATTCCGTTAGCCCACGAGAAAACATCGGGTCCAACTACATCCATCGAGTTCTTAGGCATCAATCTGGACTCAGCAAAATTCCAGGCCTCACTGCCTAAGGAAAAAATCGATCGCATCATTTTAATCGCATCCAATTTTACAGACAGCACAGATTGTTCAAAACGCGAACTTCTCTCGCTGCTGGGCCACCTAAATTATGCGATGCGCATTATTCCACAGGGCCGACCTTTTATCGCGCATCTCCTAGCCCTCTCTTCATCTGTTCATGCGCTGGAAGATCGGATCATCCTTTCCGACGAGTCAAAAAACGAGCTAAAATTATGGATTAATTTCCTCAATCAGTGGAACGGCTTAACTTTTTTTTACGACGACTTTGTCTCTCTCCCCCTCGATATCAAACTGTTCACAGACGCAGCTCCCTCGATCGGCTTCGGCGGCTATTACCAAGGACGCTGGTTCGCGTCCCCCTGGCCCCCTCAGCTCCTAGACACACCCCAGTCTTCAGCCTCCTCTGCCCTTTTCGAGCTCTACCCGATCGTCGTCGCAGCTTCCCTATGGGGGAAAGAATGGTCAACCAAAAGCATCCAAATCCATTGCGACAACGAAGCAACCGTGCACTGTATCGTTCTCGCTCACCTGCGCTCATGCCACTCCTAAGACGCCTCATATGGATCTCCGCATGTGACCAGTTCTTAATAACTGCAAATCACGTCCCAGGGGCCCAAAATCAAATAGCTGACTCTCTCTCCCGTTTCTCTTTTCAGAAATTCAGGATGCTGGCACCAGAAGCAGACCCCACTCCAACTCCAGTACCTCCTTATTTTCAGCTGATCTTCCCATAAACCATCCGTTAAAATCCCTCCTAGACACGTCCATCGAATCCATCCTCCAAGCCGTTTCTCCCAGAACCCTGCAAACTTATTACACCGCATGGAAATCGTTCAAATCATTCCACCTCTCTCACAACCTGTCGTTTCCCGAACTTTCTCTTTTAACAGTTACTTAATTCATATCTCATCTTCATAGTATTAAAGGTCTTCAAGCCGGATCCATCAAAAGCTATCTAAGCGGCATTCAATTCTTTCATAAATTAATCCACGGTAAACCTTCACCTGCAATAAATAACTCCCAAACGTCCCTCCTAATTAAGGGAATCCAAAGATCCCGCCCCACGCGCCCAGATACCAGACAACCAATCACAATCGATTTACTCTCCACATGCAACTCATCACTCCGTCTTGGATACCACTCCATCAACACCGCCAATACATTAGAAGCTATGTTCATCCTGGCATTCTTCGGTTTCCTCCGCTGTTCCGAACTGACCATCACTTCCCTATTCGACCCAAATATCCATCCCACTATTTCAGACCTTCAGATCGTAGATAATGAAACCATATCTTTTTTCATTAAACAAAGCAAAACGGACAGGGACAAAAGAGGTCACTTCGTATATATTTTCAATCTATCTTGTCTTTTTTTTTTTTTTAGTAGGCCTATAGCCTGGATTTTATAATTCATATTTCAAAGTTAAGGATTCATTAGTTTGATATAGTCTACATTGGACCAAACATTATAATAACATCTTAGATTATGAGCTTATTTTTGACAAAACATTCTAACGTTATATATTTAACATATGAGCAAAAACTGGTTAACTAAAGCTTATTTGATATCTATTTTAGAGTAAAAAACGTTATAATCTATCCCAATCTAGTCAACTAAATGTTGTCTTTCATATTTCGTCTGTAACAACAACAACAGTGCGAATTCGTGCCGTTCATTCATCACACAGAGAGAAACACGCGATTCATATTAAAACAGTATTCGCGATTAGAACAAAACACTTAAGAATAAAAAACTTACTATGATCCTCGCTGGATCCATGGCTCCTCGAAGTGAAATTAATCCAGCACTTCTGAGGTAAATTATCCAGAATTATTCCTCACAGCCTCGCAAAACGACACAGACTACCGGTACATTAATCTGAACTTGGTGTTTTATCGAGCTCGTGTGGGCATTGGCAAGTTTCAGATCATTTGCGTTTGAATAGCGCGCGCTCTCTGTGGGCGTGGTCACATTAAAAGATAATTAGCTGAAATGAGAACGCCTGGCATCTCTCTCTTTTTATATAGATTACATAAACACAGAATATTTGTTTTAGTTTTGAATTAGATAATTTAAAAGTACACACTTAAATGATTATAAAGATATATTGATCATGCCTGTGTGACAAGTATTCGCTGAGTTTTGTTTACATTTAGAGACGTGCTCCAGAAAAAAGTTCACGGAGACGGAGAGGCAGAAAGCACACCCTGTTTATTTTCTTTATTTTACAAAAGCACAATGTTTTATTTCGATTGTAAGTGGACCCAAAAAAAGTAGACATTTAACAGTTTATTTTTTCATATTTCTTAAGTGTGTATGACCAAAAGTGACTGAGTATTTTAAGTCTATTTTGCTGCTATGTGAAAAAAATCGCGCAAAACACGCCAGCGCGTTTCTCGACTCCAGAGGGTTAAGTGTGCCAAGGTCAGACTGGAAATGACATTAGTAGAGTCATGTGACAAATGTGTAAGGGAGGCAGCCCCTGTGTTAAAAACTGGTAGAAAGTGGTCAGCAAAGAAATCTGTAGTAGAGGCAAAGGCTGACCTTCAAATTGGGATATCGTGGGACAGGTACAGCATGGAAGAGGGGGTTTTGGGCTCAGTTTAGCTCCTCCTAAATGGCACAAGGCAGGCCCAGGTCAAAGGAGGAAGCTGGTAGTCAACGAGGTGCGAAAGCAGGAGGAGAGGATGAGGTGTATAAAGGCAATTTCCTAGGCCAAGCAGGGAGAGTGGATGAGATGGGAGAGTGTGGAACAACGCAAGATGGGCTGGCAAGACCTTTGATCAATGGAAGAGGGTAGGATCAGTTTCCTTATTAGGTCAACATATGATGTTCTCCCATCACCGCAGAACCTAAATCTCTGGGTAGGAGAGGATCCCTCTTGTCCTTTGTGTTCATCACCTGCCACATTAAGACACATTTTGACAGGATGTAAGGTGGCTCTTAGCCAAGGTCGGTTTACTTGGCGCCATGACCAAGTACTGCGATGTTTGGCTTTAGCATTGGAAGGCAAGCGTAGTATGACCAATAAGTTGCTGCCTGTTCTAGCAAAACATTACACTCAGAAGACAAAATTCATCCGCCCAGGCGAGCAACCACCAAGAAAAGGTGTTAACACCAATTCTCGCCCAGGACAACTGGAAGCTGCTAGGGACTGGAAGATGCTGGCTGATCTTGATCAACTGCTTATTTTTCCACCTGAGATTGCCACCACTAACCTACGACCAGACATTGTTTTGTGGTCTGGATCAGCACGCATTGTTCAACTGATAGAGTTAACAGTGCCATGGGAGGATGCTGTAGATGAGGCATATGAGAGGAAGAAACTGCGGTATGCTCATCTGGCCACTGAAGCAGAACAGCGAGGATGGAGAGTCCAGGTTTATCCAGTGGAAGTGGGTTGTCGAGGTTTTGTGGCACACTCTACAACCCGGTTCCTCAGAGACGTCGGATTCAGCGGCCAAGAGTTGCGTCGCACAGTAAAGAACTTATCTGAAGCAGCAGAAAGGAGCAGTAACTGGCTGTGGTTGAGACGGAAAGATTCTAGCTGGCTGTGTACAGGCCGCCACGCTACGGTTTCGTAGAATTCTTGAAAAACTTGAAGAGTCTGTTGGTTTATTTGTATAGGTTGTATAGTATTTACAGTCATTACGTTCCTGTGTATATTGCGTGAATGATGGGTGGTTGGGCAGATATTGTGTTTTGCGGTAGGTGGTATGCCATACGGAACCGTTGCCACTGAAATTGCTTTAACGCACCAGTGGGGCTCGGCAGCCTTAGTCAAACGGGTTGGCGCGTATGGTTGTGTTGCGGAGAGATTGTGAGATTGTGGTTAGGTCATTATGTTCGTCATTACTTACGTTAGTCATTACGATCCTGTGTATATTGCGTGAATGACGGGTGGTTGGGCAGATATTGTGTTTTGCGGTAGGTGGTATGCCATACGGAACCGTTGCCACTGAAATTGCTTTAACGCACCAGTGGGGCTCGACAGCCTCAGTCAAACGGGTTGGCGCGTATGGTTAGGTTGCGGAGAGATCGTGAGATTGTGGTTAGGTCTCAGCAGCAGGAGGGAAGTAGAGGTCAGTAAGCTGGGCTGAGTTGAGTGGGGGACGGAGGGGGGTGACTCTGGGACCCCAGAGTCACTGTCTTTGTCTTTTTTTTTTTTGAGTGTCTTCTGAGTGTAATGTCTTCTGACATTTTGTCTTCTGAGTGTAATGTCTCTTGAGGTGTCGTGGGCTAATCGACGAAACACTGAGGACGGATGGTGCCCACTTGAAGACCCTAGAGATGTCCCCTACTCGGCTCAATCCAGACGGTTGTCGTGCTGGTCCACTAGGGAGACCACACTGTAGTTGCAGCCGTCGTGTGTGCTGACGCGCCAAGTACACTGCAGCCGTTAACGCCGGACAGAAGGGGAGTCACACCCTCATATGGAAAGAAGCGTAAATGGATGGAGAAGCATAGTTTACTGTAAAGCTACGTCTTAGTGTTGCTTATCTTGGCGAAAGCCGAGTACAAATCAGCATGAAGTTTTAACATCTACTCTCGCGTAATGGAAATCATCATATTAACAACTATATATTTTATAATGACATTATAATTATGCATGTAGCCTACATTAAAGGTGCTCTAAGTGATGTCAGGTCAAAACAGTTTTTGTCACATACAGCAAACATCTCCTCACTATCCGCTAGCTGCCTGTCCCCTGAACACACTGTAAAAAAACGTGGTCTCTGTAGGCACCACAGGCTCCACAAACGGCAACAAAAACAAACTGCGTCGACCCGCTCCACGAAACATAACAAACAGTGTTCCAGCCAATCACTGGCAAGAAGTATTTGAGGGTGGGTCTGGGGGGTTAGTGCGCGTGCACATGAAGGGGGTGTGTGAAGGAGAGAGAAGCATCAAGAGGGAAGTTTGAATAATGGCCGACACACGACCAAAGAGACGACGTTCCGATGATCAACTTACAAAGAAGAGGGAAAAGGATAAAGAACGCGCGAAGTACCGAATTTACATCGGTAAAGCATTCGAAAGATGGCGAGAACTCCGCCGGCAGAAGGGCTTCCAGTCCGACATTCAGGTAGGAAGGGAAGGGAGGGGGAGGAGACGAGATGTGGAGGAGGGAGGGTCTAGCTAGCCTCCGTTTTGTTTGACAACAATTCGAATGTCAACAACAAGTTACGACTCCCGGCATCGCTTAGAGCACCTTTAATATGTTTTAAATAGAATTACGATTACTGTAGGCTAATATGTCTATATGTAGCAGGGCATTCAGTTACTTTTGAAAGGACAATAATAAAGTGTCAGTGTATTTCATTAGACTTGAACTTTGCCAGCTATAAAAAAAAATCTAGCATTTCCTCACGTTTTACCATTGCTTTTTAGTGATAGTCGATATGCATGGCCCACTGGCGATGACCATACCACACCCACTCCCTCCCTTCTTCTCACAGCCATCCACGCCCATTTAAGTTGCGTTTTTCAAAAAGATTGTGGGCTAGACTTGAGCTGAAAGAGGGGGGTTTCATGACCCTTTAAAGTGACCGCACCAAAACCAGTTGCTCACAGGCGCACATCAGAAAAGGGGTAGAAAAGGGTCCTGTGGAGCTATAATAATGAGGAATTCAGACTCAAGCATTGCAGTTCCACTTTATATAGACCACAAATGTATGATTTATATGTAAAAAGGAATGATTTAAAAGCATGATATGTCCCGTTTAAAATCTCAATAGTTAGACTTATAAAAAAAATAAAATTTAATAAGGAATTGTCAAAGCTCAGGCTTGTCATGTATCTGGCTTTTTATTCTTGGATAAGAATTGTGAAGACCCCCATACTGAGATATAATTTAAAGCTGCTGTCCGTAACTTTTTTAAAGTTAAAAATAATCCAAAATAATTATAAAAAAAACAAACATATTCAGCCAGTGTTCAAAACTATCTGCTTGCCATAGCTAGATTCAAAACGGTTAGCTTGTAATAATGATTTTAATTCCAGTGGTACTGGTGGGTTTCCGCGGGAAATTCAAGCATGTCTTTGTGTCATTACATCACACCCGTACACATAAAAAACGAGTTTCGGCTAGCCCGCTATACTGCGCGTGAGGAGATGTAGAGATAGGCTTTTCTCGCAGCACTTTACATAATTAAACTTATGGCGGATCCAGAAAGATCCAAATGACAATCATCAGTGTCAACTGGAGATTCACCAGTTATAAAACCCAAAAGACTTCGTACTTCGGATTTAAGATGGCAAGAGAAAGAGAAAGAAACCATCTCATGCGAACACAAGGATTTAAACATCGGCGGGGCTTTTGAAAGGTGCGTGAACTCCGTGTTTTGAAGGGGTTCGAAACGGAAGAAGAGATGGCTTTTTTCTGCTGACAAAGTAAGACATTTCAATAGTTCAATCGTGTAACAGTACGTTTTCTTAATTCAGTTATGGAGTTTCCTTTGTTGTGCCTTTCTCGTTTAGCTATTATGGAGAATATGAATTCTGAACTACACAGGTAATCATAAAACACATTAAATGTAACGTTAGTCACGCAATGCTGATGTTGTTAACATGAACAATTTGAGAACAACATATAATTTGCACGGTTGCTGTAACTTAAATCGCGCTGATTAAATCTAACGATCGCTTGTCATGTTGAATGCTTTTTTCCCCTTATCTGATCAGAACAAAAATGGATGTTACTTACTTGTTCAGAAGACATTTTCCGGTGAAAATTCTTATGTCGGTCAAACTTTCAAAAAGTGAATCTGTGATTCTGAATGACAGTATCCACACAGCGCGGTGATTGACAGCAGCACTCGCCTCAAAACACTGTGTTCATCCGCATGTTTCATGACGATTTACAACCCACGTAAAGATGATAATTCCGCGAATAACTGCAGTTACAGATTTCGAACAGTGATGGTGACAAAGAGGAAAAGTTGCGGACTGCAGCTTTAATTTTCACAATAAATGAAATAATGGTTTCTTATTGTGGAAAAAGCATTTTCTGTGATTGACTATATTGACTATTTATATGATTTCTAGTGAGAACCGAGGTCAGGGGCGGACTTTACCATTAGGCAAAGGTTGGCAATTGCCTTGGGCCCCGAGCTATCTAGGGGCCCCCAAAATGGCCCATTAACTTATGCTTAAGTTTTTTTTTTTTTTACTTTTCACAAATTAACGTTATATAAAATTTTTTTTTAAAAACTCCATTTGCGAAAAATGCCATCAAATCATTAGTGTCATAGACAGGATAGGGCCCCCCACCTCACTACATTGGACTATTCCATTATCTCACTTACTGCGCATCTGCAAAATGCGCCAAAAAACTGATGGAGAAAAAGAAGCGAGTTGCTGTCGACAGTGCCAGCCCAGGCTGTAGGGTGACCACCCGTCCCGCGTAGCGCGTGCGCGCACAGCGTTTGAAGCCCAATTCATGCGTCCCGCAAATTGAGACCGTGTCACGCATAATCAATGCTTGCTCAAAAAAAAAAGTTGGTCGCTCTATATCCTCGAGCCCCAGGCAGCCAAACGAACATTACTTGACAGTTCAGCAAGCTACTGTTGCCACACCTACGTGACCCACCCGTCAGTTGAACTGCTGACTAGGTTGTTGTCAACTTTTTCGTTGTTGTCATGACAGCGCACGCACGTGCACACCAGACATACTGGGAAGGAACTTTTAGATGCGCGCTTTCCAATTCGAAAAATGGAGATACTGGTCTGAGGCACCGCACCGCCATCATCAATTAAAAAGAGGGGTTTAAGGGTAGCAGTTTGAAATTGAATAAATAATAAAGATAGCAGTTTGAACTCTTCTCCACTTTATTATACCCCACATATCAGATCACTTACTCCAAAAACCCGTGACACTCCAGTACCAAGTGCGCGCGACCCATTCCTATCTACGGCAAGCCCCGAGGGGAAAAATACATTGCATACACACATACAACGAGCGCCAGTACAACCGGTATTATTACAGACTTTGTTGGATTCTGTCATGTACAATCCAACAAAGTCTGTTACAATAATAATAATAAAAAAGATTTTGAGGACAGTTACACTGTATTGAGACAGTAATATTAATAGTAATATTAATATTTTTACAGTTTTTAACAATAATTGCCATTGTTGAACCCTTGCTCTTATTATGTTTCTGATTTCTGTTTTGTCATTATTTGAGCAAATCATTTATTTTATATGTTTTGAGACAGTTTGTTTAAGAAGTTTCAAAGAATTAGTAAAAGAGTAAAGTAAAAGTTAAAACTTTAAGTAGGCATTTATTTTTTATTAAGTATTTATTTTGTATTAATACATAACCTCACTGTATTCATTTATAATGCATCATTATTGCGTAACATTTGTGTCAATAATCGTCAAGCACAGGTGACTCCGCGTAGTGGGCCCCCAAATCAAATTCTGCTTAGGGCCCCCAAAAGGCTCGGGCCGGCTCTGGTTGAGGGGGATACCGAGAGGGGCTTCTTTTTTTTTTTTTTAACTGTTCCTGAGGTGTTGAGCAACTACAATTCCTGTTAATCCTATAATTTTATATTATAATTTATTTAAAGTGAATAAATTGTAATGAAAAAATAAATACAACTAAATAGCTAAAGTAAATCGTAAGTGGAAGTGCATCGGTCAATTCACTAATGTTCAAAATATTATGAATCTTTATTTAGAAAAAAATACACATTGGTTGGCCTATTCATGAGCATACATCAGCAATTACACATGTTTAGGTGGTATGTGCTAGAAATGGGTAAACCACTATCAGTGAGTCTGCCCGTGGGGTGGTGGCACCGCCGCGCCAGGCAGTGTCCCACATTGTCCCTCAGAAACATACCCCTTGTCCCCCCTTGGGCTTATTAGCAGGTGGTCACCCTACCAGGCTGCGCGAGCGATATTGCTGCTAATGTTACATGTAGGCAACTTTACAGGATGAGGAGGATCCTTCAACTGCAGGTAACAAAACTTCCGCGTTCACTTTCAGTGACTGTGATAATAATGATGACGACGAAAAAGGCGACAATTCCAATGAACAACTAATGAGTACTAACAGTGATTCTGAAACTTCTTTTCCTCGATTTACTGAAGCTTATATTTAAAGCATACTATGCAGGAATTTTACCTTAATATAACAGCTTCAAAGTAATTTCGGTGGTAAACAAACTCATAATAGGGCGAATCATCCTGGTAGTAAAGCTTGGGGGGGTCGCCGCTGGAAATACCAGCAATGCAAGTCTGAGAGGGGCGCCCCTGACAAATCTCGCGAGAATCGCGACTTGCTTTACGGCAACGACGTCACACACAACAACAACATATGAAGCACGAATTGCGCTCATTTCAGATGATGGAAAAAGCAAAGAAAACGCGGTAGGAAGAAAGTAGGAAAAGGAAAGCTTTCACTTGTTGGCGCAAGTTAAAAAGTAGCACTGGATGCAACAGAGATGCTGACCTGGCGATCTTGTTGATGGACTAGTAAGTAAATATCTTACTTGTAAACTTGTTTGCGTCATATGTTGTATGTTGTTGCGCAACTTGCGCTTGCTTGTAGTATGCCATTGTTTTTATGATGCTGTTCATTCATTCATTGGTGATAATTAGACCAGTCCAATAATTTCCACATATGTTTAGCTAGATTTCGATTATCATATTTTGCGTTATATGTTTTATTGCCTAGCTTGCCGCACAACGCTGTTGACGTTGATTCCAGCGATTATCATGAGAACAGTTGTCAATATCTCACATAATTATCTAGTGTAAACGAGCACAATTTGCAAACTATTATGATAAATTGCAATAATCATGTCTAATGACATCATAACGGCCAATGTTATGAAATAATGCGACGTACATTTAACTTTATTGATGTCATCAGGCATTTTGGAATGTTTACATTACAATCAAAAAACATAAAATGAAATTATACATTAGGCCTAGACTATAGGCTATTTACTTGTGATTTAGCTGCAATCATGTAAAAACGTTATAAGCTGCCAAACGCGATAGGGTACTTTATTATTATAAAGTAGTCTAACACTTATATTATATTATAAGACATATTATCCGATTTTGAACATCATCATTATTTCAGTAGACTATGCAGTATATGCAATAGCCCAATATTTTTATGAAATCGTGAAACATTACCTGGTCAATATCTTCGGTGTCTTGTGCCTGTTCCATGACCAACGCTATATATCCTACCGAACAGGGATGGAAATTAGCACCGGCCACCAGCCAACTGTGGGTGCTTTTGTGTTGTTGCGGGTAAACTCGCCTCACCTACCGGCCACCGTGGCGGGTAAATAAAAATAACATCATGCAACGTTCGTCTGTTGACAAATTAGTTTGAATAAACGAGCAGACATGGATTAGCAAGACAACTAGCAGTGAATGTGCTTTCCATTAAATTAATCTCACACACAGTAAACAAATCCTTAACAAAAAAAAAAAAAACAGGGCTATTCTGGTGGGTGCGGTGATGCTGTGGTGACGCGTTCATGTAAGGGTGGCGCTGCCAAGAAAGCTCCTAAAATCTGTCACAAATAGGCTAACAGGCAAAAGTAATGAATATGCATATGTAAACTATAGCAAGGAGATAATTTAATTATTTATTAATAAACAAGTATTTTCTTTGTCTGTGTCAGTTGCAAAGAAGTTAACGATGCTGATCGTGATCATCGCAGTAGTGAACGCGCAAGAGAGAAATGCACATTTCATACGAATTGCATAAGCAGAGAGCAGTCTGTGTCTGTTTTCTTTCTTTTTTAATAGTTCTGTTTAAAAGTAGACATGTCTGTCTGTGAGGCAAGGCTACCTTATACGCTGAGTTTCACTCCAGTTGCTGCTCCAGTTCACGCGCCGTCGCCTCCGTTTCGTGATTATCTACTGTCTGCTATATTTAATTATTATGTATTAAATCCAGGCAATTGGTTGATGAAACATTGATTACAATTAAGATACAATTAATACAAAACGAAATTCACTTTAAAGAAAGGTTTTGTGCTTTCTGTCTCTGTGAAAGTTTTAAGCATCTTTTAGTGCCGCTTTCACAGTGGTCACGTCTGTAACATTGTTTTTTTCCTCATATGGGAACTGAAATGAATATCAGTTCATGGTTTGTGTGTGTAGGCTATAAGAGAGAAAGAGAAAATGCCAGTATTTCATTGAGACTTGAGATTAAATAAACTGCTTAAGTATTGTAGATCTTGTAGTATTAATTTTCACATGCAGTTACACATTGTCGGTTAAAAACAAGAAAGTGGCTGGTAAAAACATTGAGTGGCTGGTAGATCCACCAGTCACAGTGGCCGGTGGACAAAAATGTTAATTTCCATCCCTGCTACCGAACAGGTACCGGTGTACAGGTTGGGGGGTGTATTTACGACAATGCAAGTATTGCACAGCGACTCTGGGGGTCGCTGTTTGACAAAAACACAATTTCTGCATAGTATACCTTTAAAACGCATTTGCAGCTGCACAGCTAGCACATTGAGCGTCTGGCTCGCTCATAGGCTGTGCTGCGGCAACTGCACATCCAATGGCGCGGGCGCCTCTGACGTACGAGTAAGGGAGCGTGGCCTTAGCCTATAATATTCCCCCGAATTCGTCATTATAGCAGATTTTACTCCTTCAGTGACAACTCGCCAGGTTACCATAGTACGTCCGGCTGGCTACGCAATACTCGTCCCCTCTCTCAGATAGTTACAAGTAGGGCTTTCTTAGAAAAATAAGGATTGACAAAAGGGGGGAAACAAGAGA